>JADNRB010000004.1:4800000-6000000 GCA_017654865.1 Fusarium sp. FW16.1
GTCATTGGTATTAAAGGGGAGATGGGTCTAGAATGGCAATAGTCATGCTTGGCTGCAGGTACGACATGCAGTTCCTTAGATGGCAGCAGATTCGATGAAGCAGGCTCGGGAAGTGACTTTTTGTGCCTTGCATTCAAGTACCTTTGATGCGCTGCATAAAGTCTGGCTGCACTGCATGTAAACGCCTTGGGCTTGGCAGAGGCGTGGAATTAGAGATTCGGTTGGCTTTGATGTGGTCATTGTAATGGTAATTGTACAAGAGCACAAAAAGCATAACCCGATACATAGAGGTCAAGAGACATTGTCAAGCAGAATTCGAAGGACATAGGGTATGCTTGGTGTCTGGATCGAGAAAGGGGAGCAAGTAGGTTGAAGTTGTAGATATCATCGCATAACTGCAAACCCCCGGTACGTGCACATACCATGGCAACCACCTTCTCTATCTCGTCGCGTCTCCCACGACGCGTGAATCGTCTCGACTACGCTCATCACCAGCAACGACATAAAAAATGGCTCCCGTCAGCTCAGCCAAGCGTCAATTACCAGGCGCATCTCAAACCGACTTTGAAGATGAACTCGCCGGCGACGAACCCTCGTGGGAATGGATCTACAACACCAGCCCGACCTCCGAGAGGAGCGACGAGCCCCAGAGCGATCGAAAGAGAAGAAAAGTCACGGGGGACAAGATTGTCGGGGCCAAGATTGGCAGGTTCGAGTGTCGGATCGGTGATGTCGTCATGCTCAAGGCTGACGGGTCTAATGAGGCCTGGGTTGCTTTGATTTGCGAGTTTGTGGAGGATGATGGTGAGGGAGAGAAGGCGGCCAACTTTATGTGGTTTTCCAGCGAAAAAGAAATTCGGAATAAGGATAAGAAGCGGTCCGATTACTACTGGGTAATTGTTGACGATATTTCGATATGGATATTTCTCTAACGTGGTCTAGAACGAACTCTACATCTCTCCGTCATGGGATATAAACCCCCTGGCCTCAATTAACGGCAAGGCCAGGCTTACATCCCTCGACGCCTTCCTCTCCAAATACCCTCAAGGCCGAATCCCCCGAAACAGCCCCGAGTATGGCAAAACGTTTGTTTGCCGGCGAGGCTGCAACACCCGAACAGCCACATACACGGACGAGTTCATCTGGGAGGAGGTTTACCGCGGCGAGGAGGACTTGTTCACCATGATGGACATGATCAAGAATGGCACCAAGGCTACTCGTCGTCGGAGAAAGGCGAGAAGTCCTTCGCCGGTGGATGCTCCCTATCTTCCTCCACAGACTCCTACCAAGACAGGACGAGGTTCGACAGTGGCTACGCCAACTTCTCGGAGAAGCCAAATTGAACCCGGCTCCCGTACCAAGAGGTTCGTTATCAAGAAAGGGTTCACTTGTGACCATGCTTTTTACTAATTGACAATAGGAGTACAAGCAAGAGACTCGAGTTCACACCACTAGCAACTCGCAGGTTGTCGCCAAGCCAAGTTGAAAACTCGCCATTTCAAATAGCTCGCTCACGTCTACACGTTTCCTCTGTTCCTACAAGTCTCCCCTGCCGAGAGGGAGAGTTCTCGCTCGTATACTCTCACCTCGAAGCCGCCATTTCAGACGGCACTGGTAACTGTATCTACATCTCGGGTACACCAGGAACAGGCAAGACGGCGACAGTACGTGAGGTCATCTCTCGACTGGAAGAAGCTGTTGGTGCGGATGAGCTTGACGACTTTATCTTTGTCGAAATCAACGGCATGAAGATCACGGATCCTCATCAGTCATATACCCTTCTCTGGGAGGCTCTCAAGGGTCAGCGAGCCAGCCCAGCTCAGTCTCTGGACCTCTTGGAACGGGAGTTCAGCAATCCTAGTCCACGTCGTATCCCTTGTGTGGTGCTTATGGACGAGCTTGATCAGCTGGTGACCAAGAACCAGGCTGTCATGTACAACTTTTTCAACTGGCCGACCTTGCGACATAGCCGTCTTATTGTTCTTGCAGTCGCCAACACCATGGATCTGCCAGAGCGAACTCTGAGCAATAAGATCAGCAGTCGTCTAGGTATATCATCTATTAACTACATCCTTTGGGGCTATTCACTGACATGATCTAGGTCTCACACGAATCACATTCCCCGGTTACAACCACGAACAACTCATGAAGATTATTCAGTCACGATTAGAAGGTGTCCCTGGAAACATTGTAGACCCCGACGCTATTCAATTTGCTAGTCGCAAGGTTGCTGCAGTCAGCGGTGACGCCCGAAGAGCTCTCGATATCTGTCGTCGAGCTGTCGAGCTTGCCGAGGCAGATGCCCCTGGCGATCCAACCACGCCCAGCAAGCGAGAGCGAGTGGCAGAGTCTCAGGGCCAGCCAAGGGGCGTTGGGCGTGTCACCATCGCCACTATTAAAAAGGCCATCAACGAGGCCACCTCGAATCCCGTCCAGCAACACCTCCGCAGTCTCCCACTAATGTCCAAACTCCTCATGGCCGCTCTCATGATGCGCATCCGAAGAACCGGTCTCGCCGAGACGACCTTCGGCGAGACTCTGGATGAGATACATAGAGCAAGCCTCCGAGCTCCGTCTGCGCTCCCAGGCGTGGCGGCGGTTCTCAACAACGGCCTCAAGGGCACGCAGACAGGGGGTATGCGCCCTCAGACCAGGCCTGGCCACATCCACACGGCGGCACTCGAGCTGGTAGCAGCTGGTCTGATCAACCTCGAGGCGCAGCGTGCTGAACGGTCGAGCAAGTTACGCCTGTCAATTGCAGACGATGAAGTGAAGATGGCCCTTCGCGACGATGGGGATCTGAAAGCATTGGGTATCGGCGTATAATAGATGCAATAATAGAGCCCAGCGAAGGCGTCCCAGGACACACATATAGTCCTCGTATTAGATGTTCCCCCTTTCTCTGCGTCTGTCTGTCTTAATACTTCCTTCGGGCCAAGCTTGGCTTCCAGTCTAGGGGATGCGTCTCCTCTGTCGCAGTCTCATCCTGTTTCCATATTTTGACTATACATGTTAGCGATATTTAATAAACTGGTTGATAGAGGTGACCCACTCGTTTTATCGGCCTCACCACAGATCAGACGTAGTCCTGATCTATCAAATGTCGAGCTCATGATACCCGCCTCGGCATCGAGGGAGCCGGGCTGGGCAGTTGTGTCGAGTGACTGGAATCTGTGGCCAGTCTTCCAGTCCCAGAAGCTCATCGAACCATTGTCACCTGTAATTAAACCATTAGCTATTGCGAGGACATATAAAGGTATGCGCTTGTTACTGACCTCCTGTGAAAAAGACATTCTGCTCATTGACGCTCATGGTGTTGATAATGGCGTTATGACCTTCAAAGTTCTGCATGAATGCACCCTCGGGGCACTTCCACTGCTTCACGCTCCCTGTGCTGCCACTGGCAAAGGTAAATTCTGAGGGATGTGTCGCCAGGGCGCGGACACCTTTCTTGTGGTGGGTGAGTACACCCATTGTCTTTCCAGCAGCGAGATCCCAGAGGCGAACGGTCGAATCGAGGGAGCCGGTGATGACCTGGGGGTCAGCCTCTTGGCAGACGAGGTCGGCGACAGTCTGGGTGTGGCCTGAGAGGACGTGGATGTTGCTCCTGGTGCGCATATCCCAGACACGAGCGACACCGTCGCGACCACCTGTTACGAGCACGTCGAGTGTCGGGTGTAGAGCGAGGGTGTAGACACCACTCAGGTGGCCGTGGTAGTGACGAATAACCTTGTTTGTCTCGAGATCCCAACACTTGACCATCTTGTCCTCGCCGCAAGAGAAGAGGTATGGGTGGCGCGGAGACACAGCAAGGCCACGAACAGTGCTGATGTGACCAGTGAGTGTCAATCTCAGAGATCCTGTAGCCAAGTCCCAAATCTTGATGGTTCGGTCACCAGCGCCGCTGGCAAACCACTTGTTGTTGGGCTCGACGGCCAAACTGCGCACCCAACCCAGATGACCAGAAATGACCCTCATCAACTTCCATGGCGCGTGCCATTCAGGTTTGGGCTGCTGGAAGGCTGTGGCTCCCCTTGTCGTGAGGCTCATATTCTGCGGTGTACTCTCCGCCCTAGCTGCTGACGATGCACCACCCTTGGAACCAGGCGCACCTTCAAGAAGCTTCATAGCTGGCCTTGCTGGCGCGCCAGGCTTAGCAACCTTCTTCCCGGGCCCCTTCGTCGGCAACTTGGCGGTAATTGATGGCGGGAGCGTCTCGACTTGGGCGTACTCGGCGCGGAAGCGTCTCTTGGTGATGGGGTCCTCGGACGCGTCGTCGGTCTTTTGTCGCTTCGCGGACGGCGTCTCGGGGACGTGGGCGTGCGCAAAGAGCGTTCTTGATACTGTGGCATTTTGTGCGGCGAGCGCACTGAGCTGTAGCGCGTCTTGGGGTATCTGTGGTGTCTCCATGATTTTTTATCGTGGTGGTTTTATATGTTGAAGAGAATGGAGGATGGAAAAGTTGATGGCAAAAGTTGCGACTGGGAGTTGTTCAATGTTGAAAGGCTGGGCAGCCGCGTGTGGCGTTCCAAGCGCCACAGTGGCTAACAGCTTGTTGTACGTAAGGTGAGCTACAGCCTATGAATGTGTGTTAACCTTCCCAAGAGCATGATCTCTTCATTCATGATTTTTCTATTGAATCATCTTAAATATTGAATCTGCTACTATATCTCACTCTGTCGCACTTATTGCAAAGCAAAAATGGCTAGTGAAGACAAGTTTCCTCTGCACACGGCTGCTCGCGAGGGACAGGGTCAGTATCATGTACATCTGTGCGCCCGTGGGATCAGCGATCTAATAAGTACCAACAGTATCTGTCGCTGAAGGATTGCTCAAGGTTGATATTTCCTTTGTGTATTGGATTTCATATATTAACAAATTCCAAGTCGGACCCGAAACTCTCGCAGCGAAAGGATGATGATGGTCGATATCCCATTCACTGGGCGGCCTCATCCAACAACTTGGACATTGTCCAGCTGCTGGCCAACCAGCGCAGCTTTGACGCTGATGTTCAGGTTGGTTCACATATGATGGCCTGTATGATAAAAGTGGCCAAGCTGATTTCGAGAATAGGACGAGAGTGGGTGGTCTCCCCTCATGATCGCAGCTAGTGTCCCCGACAGCGAGGCCGTTGTGAAGCTCCTCATCGCCAAAGACGCCGACGTTAACCTCAAGAGTAAGACTCCATACTAACATTCCAAGGTCCTTAGAAGCTTACACGACCAACAGATGCTGGCGGACAGGTAAAAGTCTACCACCAGGCCTTGCAATGCACCATCTGACTGGTTCTGTCTGCAGACTGCCCTTCACTTTGTAGCCTCAAAGAAGAACCTCGACATCGCCCGCATCCTCATCGACAACAGCGCCTCAACACGCTTCCGCGATCGTCGAGGCCAGTATCCCATTCACCGTGCCGCCGCGGTTGGTTCCGTCCCCATGGTCACGCTCCTTCTCAAGAACCGAAGCCCCCTGAATCCTACCGACAATGAGGGATACACTCCTCTACACCACGCCGTCGCAGAGGGTCACGGTACGCAGACCATCACCCAACCTTCATTCTCAACTCCCACTAACTCAACTGTCCAGGAGACACTGCTGTCGCTCTCCTCAAGGAAGGCGCCGACTTCACCATCAAGAACAGCGCAGAAGAGCTGGCTCTGGATCTTGCCCCAGACAAGGAAGTATGTATAATTAGAAAAATGACCCGTCATACAGACGCCCCCCGTCTAACTCTTCAACAGGTACGCAATTACATCTTGCAAGGTGCTGAGCGCGAGGGTATTGAGCTGTCGGGGTAGTTAGGTACCTAAGAATACATAGATGTCAGAAAGAATCGCCAGACATTACAACCACCCATCGTCTATCCATTCAAGCGCCCAGCAGCTGACTGGCTGCTTATTTCACCGTCCGCTCTACTAGCTCTCTGTACATCTCCTTGACGTCTTGCACGTCAGATTTGAGCTCCTCGACGAGCTCGCTCTTTTCGCCCAGCATCTCCAACGTTGTCTGGTATCGCGCGTTGAGGTCTTCAACCTCGGCCTCGAGCTGAGTCACTCGAGCCGTAGCACTCTTGCCAGTTTCCAACTCTTTCATCAGGCCAACCATGTCAGACCTCGCCTCATCTCGCTGGCTGCACACACGAGCCATCTCTTCCTTGGCAGCCACCTTTTCAGCCTCCAGCCGCCGAATCGCGGCGCTCATTCTCTCAACAAGCTGCACCGATGGGCCAGCTCCAACAGTTGACACTGAGATCATGTCTTGGGCCACATTGCGAGGTGAGGAAGGGTCACCATCTTCAAGACCGAAATCCCTTTCTGGTGGGGGAGAGACTGCTCGTGGCGATTCGCTGGGCGGTTCAAAGGGAGACAGCGGCGGCATCATAGGTCCGCCAGTTGACAGCGCACTCGGACGGATAGGGGGCTGGCTCGACATTCTTCGACCGAAAAAGAAACCCTCGCCGGCACTATCGGCCTGGCTTCCAGGCGTGGGAACTCGTCGGGGCGCTCTCCCTGGCACAGGCAGGCCAATGAGGTCAGAGCTGAAGGTTCGAGGAACAGAAAGCAGTGGCGAGTCAGGACGGCTTTGAGTCCTAGGAGTAGTAACCTCGTCTGCCCATTGTCGTCGCTCGACTTCGACAGAAATCTCCCTGCTCGCAGCCCGCTGCTGCTTCTCGAGATCGGCCCGGGCTTGTTCGAGTGCCGTCTCGGTTGTCTTATGTTGAGTCCTGAGCGTAGCAAGTTGCTCACGACATGTCTCCAGCTCCTGCTGAGCGGTTGTGAGGGCAGGGCTGACGTCTTGCAGCTCATCCTCGAGGCGCTTGCATCGGCTGGCCTAATGACATGTTAGAGGATGCGCCATGGTTTCGATGGGTGTCAAGCATATGAGTCTACTTACCGAGTCTCGAGCCTTCTTCCGCATCTCCGACTCTCGCCGTTGCGCCTCGTCCCTCTCTTTCTCAAGGTTGGCAGCCTTTGTCAAGAGTGACGTTTCGATGCCTTGCCAGTTCTCGCTGGCCGAGGCGTACTGCGACTGGAGGGTCTCAATGTGTCGTATCAACTTGATATCTCCTCCTGAGCCCGAGGACGCTTCCTCAGCAGCCACTCGCATGGCCTCGAGCTTGCTCTCGGCCGCCCTCAGCTCCAGTTTGAGCTCTTCCTCGACGTTGCGACCGCGCTCAACTGCTCGGTCAAGCTTAGCCTGCCAATCTATCTCATCTAGACGAGACTTCTCAGCCACTGCCTCCTTTTCTGCTCGTAATGTTGCAATTGTCTCCTCAAGCTCCGTCTGCCGCTTCTTTTCAACAGCCAGTGCCTTGTTTAGGGCCTCAGTATGAGCGATCTGTGCCTGTTCCGCCCTGGTCTTGGAATCTTGCTCTAGGCGCCTGTAGGCCTCATCCTTAGCCGCCTTCTCCTTCTTCAGTGTGTCAATCTCCTTTTGGAGAGCAGCACTCGCTTTTCGCACTTCCTCGTTTCGTTTCTCTTGCTCCTCCTTGCTATTAACACGGTTACGTAGCGATTCAGCCTCAGACAAGGCTTTCTCCTTGCCCTTCTTGAGCTCGTTGACTTGCTTCTCGTTGTCTACGATTTGCGACCGCAGCTTTCGGATTGTGATTCGGTACTTTTGCTCCGAAGTAGAGAGCTTTCGTCCTTCTTCCAGTAGTAGAGCAATCTTCTCGTCTTTTTCGGCGAGTTTGCGTTCTTCGCTCCCTGCAGGAGCATCATTAGCTGCCTTCTTGGCGGCTTCTACGGCATTCTTTGATAGGTATTGTATCTTGGCCTGTAGCGAGTCTATTTGTTCAATGTATTCCTGAATCTCCTCTCGATGGGCGTTGGATTGGTTCGCGTCTTGGTCACTTTGCGCAGGCTCGGCTGGGGTTTCTGTGTCCGGCTTCGGGGTCTCGGCAGGTTTCTCGTCATGCTGCTCCTGAATGGCGTGTTCGGGCTGAAATGCAGGCTCATCAGGTGCAGGATCGTCTGGTGTAAGAATTGTAGGAACAGAGTCGACAGTGGCCTGCTCAGAGGTAGCTGGTTTCGGAGCTTCTTGGTCGTTTTCGTCCTCCTTTGAAGTAGCCGTAGCATCTTCTGTAGGAACGGGAGGAGTTTCGGCAGCAGACGAGGGCTCGGATGGTTGTGGTTGAGGCTCAGCAGGCGTGGGCTCTGGTGTTTCGGGTGGAGGTTTGGTGATCACCGGTTCTGTACTGGCAGGGCGCTCCTTATCCACCGAGCCACGGGCAGTGTCGATGGAGCTTCGAGGGGAGGATTGTGAGGTTCTCGAGGCCATGGCCTTGGCCAGCCTAGCTTGTAGACGATCATTGGCGCGGTTTGTTTTGTGGGCAGGAGCTGTCGTGAAATCAGGAATTAGCAAGTGATCGTAATAATGAGAACGAGTAAGGTCTCCTAGGAGAGAAGAGCAGGAGTAGACAAAGAGAGCGACGTACCAGAGGTGGTGGCAGGCTTGGGGCTCGGTGATGGCTGCGGTACCGTCATTCCCTGTTGCTGATGGTACGCTTGTCCCTGGGACTTTTGATGCTCCTCCTCATCAAGCAAGTTATCGAGGCGATTCTCTACGCCCTCAAAGGCCGACGAGAGGAAGGCCCCCCATCGCGACCCCTTGCCTGGCGCAGACATGTTGAAGAAGCGGCCAGTTGCTGTAGCTCGTGGATCGTCAACTGGTTGACGTTGGTGCTGAAGGTCACCTCATCGGTCGTATTTGCTGCGGCGGTAGCGAGCGTCGTGGTCGTATCGAGGCGATCGTGGCTGTCGTCGTGATGGTGGGTAGGCAGAAGCACAAGTAGTGGATGTTGGTGTTGAGGTGTCGTCAGCGTGCGACTGGGGATTGCGTGGGTTGGTAGGAAGGTAGTGGAGTGAGACCGGCAACGGCAACGTGTAGGGATCTACCTCGTGCTATAAATGGAGGCGCCCTTGCATCCACGTCGACTTGAATTATCTAATCAGCCGACTATTAAAAAAAAGATAGAAAATAAGGAAGGTTAGCTAGTTTTCTTCTAAATGCCAATCATTTGGACTATTGTCCAGAAAGAAGCTTTCAGTGGTTCAGATAGTAGCTGTCGAGTCCCTCCCTCGAGATGAGGTGTGCCAAGGTGACACTGTACCCTGCCCATAATGAATCCATGTAGCTGGCCATGATTCTCTCTCAAGGGAGGACAAAGACGGGCTAATTGCATGAAAATGATTATTTATTCATAGTTGTTTCATATAGTTGTTATTCATTTATTGCTATTAAACTCGAACCAACACTTCCCTTCTGCCCGCTGCTATCATTGTAGCTCCCAAATCATCACCATCACTCGCTCATACAATCCAAGCACAACGGTTCTCAGCCATCCCGCGGCTGTACAATGCATCGATACACTCTAAATCTCACACTACTTCACAAACGGGTATAGGTATACATGTTGCCCGGTAGACATCTTGTCCCCTGGGCCGTCAGGGGAACAAGTGCCTACTCAAGCATCCATGGACCAAGTACAAAGGTATGTCCATCCACATGCGCAAAATCCAAATTAACCAAATCAAACACACATATCCTGCAATGCTCCGTTCCAAAACAAACCCAAGAAACCCAGGAAATGCAAAAAGGGAATCTCCTCCGCTTTCCCACTGTGATATGATCCTGATGCAAGACTAAGCTGTCATCCATGTTGAGTCGGCCGTCGTGTCGTGATGTACGTAGATAGGTAGGTAAGGGGTAAGGTAGTAGGTAGATGGTCGTAGGTAGTAGTCAATCGTGCTTGTCGTAATAAAAAAGGACACTCGGAAACACGCTCGCTCGAAAGAACACTCATGCATCATTCATCCCTCATCCTGCAATCTTCTTCCACCAAGGTGTTCGCGGCGTTGCTGCTGCCTCCACGAATCCCGAGTTGCGTCGGCTGTGATGACGCTCATCGCTCCCCTCTGAGCCCTGCAGCCGCCTGTCGCGGTACCGGTCTCGATCTCTGTCGCGATCTCTATCTCTGTCGCCGCCCCTATCGCGATCTTCTCGCCTTGGCCGCCGTCGACGTTGGTCATCTGTGTCATCTGGCGTCCCGCCTCCGTACTTGGCTCGGTGACGGGCTCGGCGCGCTTCGCGTCGTGCTTGTTCATCGTCTACAAACTCAGGCTCAGGCTCGGGCTCAGGCTCGGGCGCTGCCTCTTCAGCAGGTATTTCGGGTGGAGGAGGAGCATCCGTGTGATCCTTGACCCAAGATGACGTCCCTGAATGTGGCCAGGCTGAACCTCGTCTTTCCTCACGACGTCGAGATCTCCGTTGTCCATACTCATCGGCTGACTGCTCGGCGTGCCTGTGGCTTCTTCGACGATATACGTCTTCTTCCTCAGCTACCTCGGGTACCTCAGGTGCCTCGGGTACCTCAGGGGCACGAGCCGCTCTTCTAGCTTCTCGTCGCCGGCGTCGTTCAGAGTCGTCTTCCGATGCGTAAACTTGGCGCTCACGTCGCCGCTCTCGTCTTGCGGCTCGCCGCATCTCTTCTTCTTCTTGCTCTGCAGCAGCGGCCGCAGCTGCAGCTTCTTGTTCTTTGCGTAGACGTCGACGTTCCGCCCTTCGAGCTTCCCGATCCTCCTCCATTCGCCGCTCTTCTTCGCCTCGTCTTTCCTCCTCCTCACGCTGTTGACGAGCAGCTCGCCTCTCAGCCCGGCGTGCCTCCCTCTCCTCGTGTCTCCGTATTTCGTCATCGTCATCGCGTCGACGGTGGCGTTCACGTCGTGCTTCATCCCGAGCACGACGTGCCTCCTCGTCACCACGCTCAGGGTCACCTGTAGCTTCGCGCTCAGCCCGTCTGGCCCTCCGAGCCGCCCGCCTAGCTTCGCGATCAGCGTCGATCACCACAGCATCTCCATCCATCTTGGCACTGCGCAAGGCCTCATCGTCGGTTGTTACGTAGGTACTGCGGCGACGTAGGGGGTCAGGACGCTCGGTTTTTGGTGTCATTAGGCCACCGAATAGGCTGGAAAAGCCTGAGGGCTTCTTCGCGCCGGAAGCACTTCGCTGGAGAGGTGTGTCTGAAGGACCACCCGACTCGACCATGACCACGTCATCTTCGCGGGCGCGCTTGGATCGTCGGCGACGCTCACGCCTGTCTGCCTCGGCGTCGACCATAACGACATCATCATCCTCTCGCGATCGTGACTTGTGCGACCTGCGACGTCTGGTGGGTTCGTCCGCGACCCTGCTTGCCTCGTCGGGAGGTGGCGATGCAAGGCCACGGGCCCCTGTAGAGTGACGGCGACTGCCCAAAACGCTGGGTCTCTTCTCGTACATGGTCGATGAGCGAGTAATTGGCGGCGTACTAAAGAGACCTGTCGTTCGGACCGTGATGGAGTCTTCTCAACTTTGTCGGAGGAAGACCCCTTCGAGGACGACTTTTCTTCACGTCTAGGCTTGCTCGACCTAGACTTGGACGATCTCTCCTTTTCTTCTCTTGGCATCGAGGACCGCTTCCCCACGATGTGCCTTCACGGTGGAGCTTGGGTCGTTCCCTTCGGAATGCTTGATCTCAGGGGGAGGTGTAATCGGCGGATCGGGGACAGGTGGTGGCGGCGGTCCCTCGCCTCGCGTCTTCTTCCGACTCCTCCTAGGCTTCTTCGGCGTCATGTCGACCACTTCAATGAATTCGGAGCCGCGGCCTCAGGTTCGGGTTCGGGTTCCTTTGGCTCTTCCTCAGCTGCTTCATCGACTTCTCTAGCAGCCTCCTCAGCGACCTCTTCGACGGGCTCTACTTCAGGGGCTTCTTCCACAGCTTCCACGACAGCTTCTTCTTCCGCGGATTCTTCACCAGCCCCTCCCTCGGCAGCCTCGGCGGCCTCCTCGTCGACGCCCTTCTCTTCGGCGTCTGAGTCCTTGTCTGAGTCCTCATCTTCATCCTCGTCTTCATCTTCGTCCGAGTCCGCCTCTGCTTCCGCTACCTCTTTCGCCTCTGCATCTTCCTCCTCTGCTGGTGCTGCTTCTGCAGCTGCTTCCACAACCGCCTCAGCTTCTGATTCATCTTCTGATTCATCCTCAGCGGCTTCGCCAGCTTCTGCCTTCGATTCTGCTTCCGATTCGTCCTCGGTAGCTTCTCCAGCTTCAGCCTCTACTCCAGCTTCCGCTCCAGCTTCTGCTTCTGCCTCTGCTTCCGCTTCCTCGTCCTCCTCGTCCTCCTCTTCTTCCTCTTCTTCCTCAGACTCAGCGTCAGCAGCCTGGGCTGCAGCTTCTGCTGCTTCCGCCGCCGCCGCCTCCTTTGCGGCCAGCTCTTCGGCTCGTTCAGCCGCTCTCTCCTCCAAGACCCTGAACCTCTCCGTATCCTTCCTGCCTAGCCTACCCCTTCTAGCCTTCTTTGCGTTCAGGGCCTCGAGCTCTTCTGCTTCTGCTTCAGCAACTGCAGTAGCTTCAGCCTCAGCAGCCTCCCTTGCTGCGGCTTCTTCAGCTGCAGCAGCTTCGGCGGCGGCGGCTGCTTCTGCTTCTGCGGCTCCGGCGGCTGCAGCCTCTTCAGCTTCAGCAGCAGCAGCCGCCTCGGCTTCGGCAGCCGCAGCAGCTTCCTCCGCACGTCTAGCTGCATTCGCAGCGAGGAAGTCAAATCTTTTGGTATCCTTGCGGTCAAGTTTACCTTTCTTTGCCTTCCTCTTTGCGAGCTTTGCAAGTTCAGCCTCTTCTTCAGCAATCACGGCAGCTTCCGCTTCCGCTTTAGCAGCGGCTTCTGCAGCTTTGGCGGCGGCAGCTGCTTCTGCTTCTGCGTCGACTTCGGCCTCAGCTGCCTCTTCTTCCTCCTCAGCCACCTCTTCGGCCGCTTCCTCCTCCTCCTCGGCTTCTTCACCTTCGTCGGCTTCGGCTTCAGCTTCGGCGGCGGCAGCAGCAGCAGCAGCAGCTTCCTCTGCACGCTTGGCAGCATTGTCGGCAAGAAAGTTAAACCGTTCAGTATCCTTGCGGCCGAGCCTGCCCTTTTTCTCCTTTTTCCTTGCCAATTTTGCGAGTTCGGCTTCTTCTTCAGCAATCGCTGCAGCTTCTGCCTCAGCTCTTGCAGCTGCTTCTTCAGCCTCAGCAGCTGCAGCCGCTTCAGCTTCAGCTTCATCTTCCCCGGCCTCCTCGGCTGCTTCCTCAGCCTCCTCCTCCTCCTCGTCAGCCTCTTCGACATCCTCTTCGACATCCTCGCCTTCTTCTTCAGTTTCTTCAGCTACCTCCTCTGGTTCCTCGGCAGCCTCTTCAGCTTCAGCGGCAGCAGCAGCAGCCGCAGCTTCGGCCTCCTTCGCAGCCTGTTCCTCCACGCGCTTGGCCATGTTTTCAGTCAGGAGGTCAAACCGTTCGGTATCCTTACGGCCTAGTCTGCCCTTCTTTTCCTTTTTCCTCATCAACTTTGCGAGCTCGGCTTCTTCCTCTTCAGCGATAGCGGCGGCTTCTGCTTCTGCAGCCTCCCTGGCAGCTTGTTCCTCAGCTTCCTTTGCATCTGCTTCAGCTGCCTCGGCGTCCTCCTCAGCTTCTTCCTCTTCGACTTCCTCTTCAATTTCCTCAGGGGCTTCCTCGGCAACGTCTTCAGCCACTTCTTCAGCGTCTTCCTCAGCGTCTTCCTCAGCTCCAGCCTCAGCAGCAGCAGCAGCTTCCTCCGCCTCCTTTGCAGCCTGTTCTTCAGCGCGGACAGCGGCGTTTTCGGTTAGGATAGTAAATCTTTCAGTGTCCTTACGGCCCAGCTTGCCCTTTTTCGCCTTCTTCTTGGTCAAAGCTGCTAGCTCGGCTTCTTCTTCAGCGATCGCAATAGCTTTGGCTTCAGCCTCGGCGGCAGCTGCTGCTTCTGCCTCGGCTGCTTCAACAGCAGCGGCTTCCGCTTCCTCAGCCTCATTTGCAGCGGCCTCTTCAGCTTCCGCGGCGGCGGCTGCGGCTTCTTCAGCTTCCTTAGCTGCAGCTTCCTCGGCCTCCTTTGCAGCTTGTTCTTCGGCGCGCGCAGTGGCGTTATCGGTCAAGATGTTGAACCTTTCAGTATCCTTGCGACCTAACTTGCCCTTTTTCGCCTTCTTCTTAGTCAAAGCTGCGAGCTCAGCTTCTTCTTCAGCGATCGCAGCAGCCTTTGCTTCAGCCTCAGCGGCAGCGGCAGCAGCAGCATCGGCATCCTCTTCTTCTTCGAGCTCGGGCTCGGGCTCGGGCTCAGCGGCGTCATCGTCGGCTTCTTGTTCCACCTCGGGGTCGGCTACCTCTTCCTCAGCTACTTCCTCCACCTCGGCATCTTCCCCGGCATCGTCCTCCTCGAGGTCACCTTCTTCGGCATCCACAAAAGAGTCAGCATCCACAAACTCATCGTCTTCCTCTTCCTCTTCTGCTGGGGCCGCTTCTTCCGCTGCGGCAGCTTCAGCAGCAGCAGCAGCAGCTTTTTCTGCTTCCTTCGCTGCTTGAGCTTCAGCTCGCTTTTCTGCATTGTCGGTTAAGAGGCTAAAGCGTTCGGTATCCTTGCGGCCTAACTTGCCCTTCTTAGCCTTCTTCTTTGCTAATGCAGCAAGCTCTGCTTCCTCTTCCGCGATGAGGGCATTCGCTTCGGCTTCAGCAGCCTCTCTTGCGGCTGCCTCCTCTGCAGCTGCTGCGGCTGCAGCCTCTTCTGCGGCCGGGTCCTCCGCTTCTTCAGCTGGAGCATCTGTAGGCTCAGCTTCAGCCTCCTCGTCTGGTGTCTCTTCGGGCTCGGGCTCAGCTTCGGGGGCTTCTTCGGCATCATCAGGGGCTGGCTCCTCAGCGTCACCAGCAGCGGCAGCTTCCTCAGCCTCCCTAGCAGCCTGTTCTTCGGCACGCTTTGTTGCATTTTCGGTCAAGTGCTTAAAGCGTTCTGTGTCTTTTCTGCCAAGCTTGCCTCGCCTTTCCCATTTTGCTGACAGATTTGCGAGTTCTTCGTCTTCAGCGGCAGCAATTGCAGCAGCTTCGGCAGCCGCAGCCGCAGCCTCTTCGGCTTCTCTAGCTGCTTGCTCTTCAGCTTCTCTAGCTGCTGCCGCTTCAGCCTCCCTTGCGGCTTGCTCTTCGGCACGTTTCGTGATATTCTCGGTAAGAACACTATACCTCTCAGTATCTTTCCTCCCTAATTTGCCTTTCCGAACTTTCTTTGCCTCTAGTTTCGCAAGTTCGTCTTCTTCGGCAGCAGCAATAGCGGCAGCTTCGGCTTCGGCAGCTTCTCGTGCAGCAGCTTCTTCGGCGGCAGCAGCAGCTTCAGCGGCGGCAGCCTCTTCAGCAGCAGCATCTTCCTCGGGAGCAGCTTCATCAGCAACCTCATCGGCAACTTCTTCTGCAGCTTCTCCCTCAGCAGCCTCTTCTTCACCGGCCTCTTCCTCAACAGGCTCTTCTTCGACAGGGGCTTCCTCTGCAGCAGCTTCAGCGGCAGCTGCTTCCTCTGCTTTCCTGGCAGCTTGCTCTTCGGCACGCTTGGCGATATTTTCAGTGAGAAGAGCATGCCTTTCAGTATCTTTCTTCCCTAGTCTTCCCTTTCGAAGTTTCTTTGCTTCCAGTTTCGCAAGTTCGTCTTCTTCAGCAGCAGCAATGGCAGCAGCTTCAGCCTCAGCGGCTTCTCTTGCGGCAGCTTCTTCGGCGGCGACAGCTTCGGCAGCGGCAGCAGCTTCTTCGGCCTCCTTCGCTGCTTGCTCTTCGGCTTCTCGGGCTGCTTGCTCTTCAGCACGCTTGGCGATGTTGTCGGTGAGGAGGGCAAATCGTTCAGTATCCTTTCTCCCCAACTTCCCCTTTCGAACCTTCTTTGCCTCGAGCGCCATAAGTTCTGCTTCCTCTTCGGCAGCAATAGCAGCGGCCTCGGCTTCGGCGGCTTCCTTAGCAGCTTGCTCCTCGGCTTGTCTTGCCGCCTCTTCGGTTTCGTCGGCATCTGGAACTGGTTCTTCAGGGGATTCTTCTGTCGGCTCGTCTGGGGTATCCTCTACTGGCTCTTCCGTCTCCGGAGCTGGTTCTTCAGCTTCGTCAACCTCCTCAGCCTCCTCAGCCGGGTCTTCCTCCTCCTCTAGAGCAGCTTCCTCGACCACTGGGTCCTCAGCAGCGGCTTCAGCTTCACGAGCTGCTTGTTCCTCCGTGCGTTTTGCAGCATTCTCGGTTAGAATAGCGACGCGTTCAGTGTCTTTTCGCCCTAGCTTACCCTTCCTAGCCTTCTTAGCTAGCAGGGTAGCTAATTCTTCTTCCTCGGCGGCGATTACAGCTTCTTCAGCTTCTCTGGCTGCTTGCGCTTCGGCTTCTCTGGCTGCTTCCTCTTCGGCTGCTGCAGCAGCTGCGGCTTCGGCCTCCGCAGCGGCAGCTTCTTCAGCTTCTTTGGCAGCTTGCTCTTCAGCGGCCTTGGCCTCCCTAGCAGCCTTATTCTCAGTAAGTTGTGTAAAGCGTGCTGTGTCCTTTTTCCCAAGTTTGCCTTTCCTCTCCTTTTTGGCTTCCAGTGAAGCCAACTCCTCCTCTTCCTGTGCAATCACGGCAGCTGCTTCAGCCTCGGCAGCCTCTTTTGCAGCAGCTTCGGCGGCTGCAGCTGCCTCTGCCTCGGCGGCTTCAGCAGCGGCGGCTTCGGCTGCAGCTGCTTCTTCAGCTGCCGCTGCTTCTGCTGCTTCTTCAGCCGCTTGCTTCTCGGCTGCTTCTTCGGCTCGTTTGGCAGCATTTTCAGTAAGGGTATTGAAACGTTCGGTATCCTTCTTGCCCAGCTTGCCTTTTCTCGCTTTCTTTGCCTCTAGGTCTGCTAGCTCTTGCTCTTCTGCCGCAATCGCAGCCGCGGCTTCCGCTTCAGCAGCGGCAGCATCTTCCGCCTCAGCATCTTCTGGGGTAGGGGCTTCGTCTAGTTCCGGCTCCACAACCTCCTCTTCCTCTGGCTCTGGCTCTGGAGGCTCTTCTGGGGGTGGCTCTGCAGCTTCTTCCGCCTCATCGGCCTCGGCGGCAACAGCAGCTTCTTCGGCTTCCCTGGCAGCTTGATCTTGGGCTGCCTTTTCGGCCCTTTGATTCGCGTTCTCGGTAAGAAGATTGAATCGATCGGTATCCTTTTTCCCTAGCTTGCCCTTCCTTTCCTTCTTTGCGACTAAAGCAGCCAGTTCGGCTTCTTCTTGTGCAATTTCCGCTGCTTCAGCTTCAGCAGCCTCTGCGGCGGCAGCCTCTTCTGCGGCGGCAGCTTCTGCAGCAGCAGCTTCGGCCGCGGCAGCCTCTTCAGCTTCGGCAAGCGCTGCAGCTTCTTCTGCTGCTTTCTCTGCCCGTTGAGCAGCATTTTCAGTAAGAATATTGAATCTCTCGGTATCCTTCTTTGTAAGCTTGCCCTTCCTTTCCTTCTTGGCTGTCAGGGCAGCAAGCTCTGCTTCTTCTGCAGCAATTACAGCAGCTTCAGCTTCAGCGGCTTCTTGAGCAGCGGCTTCTTCTGCAGCGGCAGCTTCAGCGGCAGCGGCTTCTTCGGCCTCCTTGGCTGCTTGTTCCTCAGCTTCGCGGGCTGCTTGCTCTTCAGCTTCTGCAGCGGCTTGTGCAGCGGCTTCTTCCTCTGCTGCCTTTTCCGCCCGTTTGGCCGCGTTTTCAACGAGAATACTGAACCGGTCGGTATCCTTCTTGCCAAGTTTGCCCCTCTTTTCTTTCCTAGATGTCAAGGCAGCCAACTCAGCTTCCTCCTGTGCAGCCACCTCTGCCTCACGAGCTGCAGCCTCGGCTGCTTCGGCTGCTTCCTGGGCAGCGGCTTCATCAGCTTCAGCAGCAGCAGTGTCGTCAGGCTCCTCGACTGGGGGTTCCTCGGCAGGCGGCTCTTCGGCGGGAGGTTCTTCGGGTGCCTCTTCAGGGGGTGGTTCTTCGGCTTCAGGCTCAACTGCTGCAGCATCTTCGGCTTCCTGAGCAGCTTGTGCTTCGGCAGTTTCCTGGGCTCGTTTTTCCGCATTCTCTGTCAAGATAGTAAATCGGTCGGTATCCTTCTTGCCCAGTTTGCCTTTCTTGGCCTTCTTGGCAGCCAATGCAGCTAGTTCAGCTTCTTCTTCAGCAATGATAGCCGCCTCAGCTTCACGGGCAGCCACTGCTTCAGCCTCTGCTGCTTCCGCTGCAGCTGCCTCTTCTGCCTCCCGTGCTGCTTGCTCCTCGGCAGCGGCGGCGGCAGCCTCCTCGGCTTCTCTGGCAGCTTGTCGTTGTCCAGCGTTCTCTGTAAGAATATTGAACCTCTCGGTATCCTTCTTAGTGAGTTTGCCCTTCTTAGCCTTCTTTGCAGCAAGGGCTGCGAGCTCTGCCTCCTCCTCTGCAATAGCAACCGCCTCTGCCTCTTTCGCGGCGGCAGCTTCGGCTTCTGCTGCAGCGGCAGCTGCTTCTTCTGCCTCCCGTGCTGCTTGTTCCTCGGCAGCAGCAGCGGCGGCAGCCTCCTCAGCTTCCTTGGCAGCTTGTCGTTGTGCAGCATTCTCTGTAAGAATATTGAACCTCTCGGTATCCTTCTTAGTGAGTTTGCCCTTCTTAGCCTTCTTTGCAGCAAGGGCTGCAAGCTCTGCCTCTTCTTCTACGATTGCTGCTGCCTCTGCCTCTCTTGCTGCTGCTGCTTCAGCATCTGCAGCTTCCTGTGCAGCTGTATCCTCAGCCTCGGGAACTTCCTCGGGTGCTTCCTCAGCGGCTTCCTCGAAAGCTTCCTCGGGAGCCTCTTCGGGGGCGTCTTCGACTGGTTCCTCGGGGGGTTCCTCGGCAGCCACCTCCGCCACAGCAGCCTCGGCCGCAGCAGCCTCTTCTGCCTCCTTTGCTGCTTGTTCAGCGCGTTCGAGAGCCCGCTGTGTAAGGTAATTGAAACGCTCGGTGTCCTTCTTTGTCAGCTTGCCATTGCGCTTGACTTTCTTCGTGGTCAAATCGGCAAGTTCCTGTTCCTCTGCAGCGATGGCGGCAGCCTCAGCTTCCTTAGCAGCAGCCTCTTCAGCTTCTCGGGCAGCTTGCTCCTCAGCCTCACGAGCTGCGGCCTCTTCAGCTTCCTTGGCTGCTTGAGCTTCTGCTTCTTGCGCGGCAGCCTCCTCAGCTTCTTTGGCAGCTTTAGCTTGAGCACGTTTGACGGAATTGCCAACCAAGGTAGTGAACCGGACAGTGTCGCTCTTGCTTAGCTTTCCCTTCTTCGCCTTCTTGGCTTTGAGAGTGGCCAGTTCCTCCTCTTCCTTAGCAGCCTCTTCTGCCTCGGCCTCTGCTGCTGCTTGTGCGGCAGCATCTGCCTGTGCTGCTTCTTGCGCTGCGGCTTCTGCCTCTGCCGCTGCTTGAGCGGCTGCTTCTGCTTCTGCCTCTGCAGCAGCAGCCTCTTCGGCGGCGGCAGCTTCGGCGGCGGCAGCTTCTTCGGCCTCTGCCGCTGCCTGCTCCTCAGCTTTGGCGATAGCTTGCTCGTTCGCTCGCTGCGCGGCGTTCTCAAAAAGGGCATTAAGGCGTTCTTGTTCCCTTTTAAGGAGCTTTCCTCCTCGCTTGTCCTTCTTAACCATGAGCATTTCCATTTCCTCCTCTTCCTTAGCGATCTCGGCGGCAGCTACAGCCGCAGCCTCTGCTTCTGCAGCCGCTTGAGCAGCCGCTTCGGCCTCGGCTGCTTCTTGGGCGGCTGCTTCCTCTGCTGCTGCCGCGGCCGCAGCCTCAGCCTCCTGAGATGCATGTTCCTCAGCCTCACGGGCTGTTTGGACTTCAGCTCTCCTGGCGACATTCCCTTCGAGTAGCGTGAGTCGTTCCTGTTCCTTCCTGAGCAGCTTGCCTCGCTTCTTCTTTTTCGAAAGTAGGGCTGCAATTTCTTGTTCTTCTTGAGCTGCTTCTGCTGCTTCTGCTTTCCGTAGAGCGACAGCCTCGGCCTCGGCTGCTGCTGCTGCGGCTGCTGCTTCCTCCGCGGCTGCTGCCTCTGCTGCTGCGGCTGCTTCTGCTGCTGCAGCTTCTTCTGCTTCCCTCGCAGCTTGTTCTTCCGCTTCGCGTGCTGCTTTAGCTACAGCCCTGTTGGCAGCGTTCGCTTCCAGGACAACCAAACGCTCTCGGTCGGCCTTGAGAAGTCGCCCTCCCCTCTTCGCCTTCTTCTCCAAGAGAGCAGCAATCTCCTCCTCCTCGAGAGCCGCCTCAACCTCCTCGGGGTTTTGCTGTGGTACTTCGGGTTCTCCTGCTTGGTCCTCGTGTTTAGTAAACTTCATAGAGGGGGGCGTTGGCGCTGGAGGGGCAGGTCGGTCAAGGCGCCCATCCGATCTTCAGACTTCTTGGTTTTGGATGATCTCCAATCCCAGTCGTCGTGTTCCTGGCTGATAACCTTGCTTCCCTTGCCTCTCTCCACATCGTCATATTGGACAATCTTACTGTTAGGTTCATCTAGATAATCATGTGGGTTAGGCTTCTTGACGAGTGACCCCCAGAAACCATCATCGTTGCTCTCGGCGGCGGGTGTCCTAAAAGCAAAGGGATCGACGGCTGGGGTCTTCTTTTTCCTGCCGAAACCCCAAGATTCGAGGAAGCCACCTTCACTCTCCACGGCCTCGACCGGATCCGGGACCGGGGGCGGAATATCGTCACCGAGCTGTATTAGATCACCGGCCTTCTTCTTCAACTTCTTACCTGTCCCCCATAAGTCCCAGCCATCATCCGCCTTGACCGGCTCAGCTACACACCATTAGTCACCGTAAAACACGCACATCCAATTGAACTCATTTGCTTACCCTTCTTTGTCAAACCCCAGCTTGACCAACCATCCGCAGCCGGTTTCTCCTCCACGGGTTTCTTCCCTGAGCCGAACGTTGACCAAAAGTCATCTCCTTCATTCTTGTCCTCGAACGAAGGGGGGTCTGGCGCTGGCGCCGGCACTCCTCCAGGCTTCTTACTTGACCAACCACCACCCCATAAATCCTCTTGTAGATCTGGTGGTGGCTCGGCGTGTGACGATCCAGCGTCTTCGAGTATGCCCTTCTTTTTTGCCCGGTCCTTTTTAGATATTCCCCACGTATCCCAGATGTCCTTCTTCTCGGAGCCAGCAGCTTCAGAGGCCATATGAACCTCTTCCAGGCCATGACCCTTTTTCTTGCCGCCGCTCCAGCCCAGTTCTTCTTCAGGTTCCGCACCCCAAAGGGGATTCTTCTTCTTTTCCTTTTTGACGCCAAATCCCCAAGGGTCCTCCTTTTCTTGCTTACCACTCTCGGGGAGTCCTTCCAGGCCTTTCGATTTACCCCAGGGGTTTTCGTCGTCTTTGCCATCGCCCGCGATATCATTTCCTCCTCCTCCAGACCAGTCCCAGCCCGCCCCCCCTGTCCCTCCTGTCCCTCCCGTCCCTGCCGCGTTCCATTTCGTTCCCCATTGATCAAAACCCTTCCCTTCTGGAGGTTTCAGGCCTAGGTCCAGTTTGTCGTCCCCCAATTTAATGTCCTGGAATGAATCGGTACCGAAATCGTTTGTCGGGATGGATGGCAGCCCGTTGTTTCTACCATCACCACCGCCGGCACCACCTGCAGCATCGCCGCCGTTGGCTCCGCCATCACCTCCACCATTGTTATCTTGCTGGCCGTTATCGGCTGGTGGCGCGGAAGGCGGGGGCGGCGCTGGAGGCCCTGGTGCTGCCTTGCCCTTCTTCTTCTTGGCCGTCTGGTAGAAGCCTTCTTGAGAATTGAAGTCGATGAGGAGATCGGACGCGGGGTCGTTCAGGATGTTGTCTTGGGGTCGCCGGGGTTCCCGTGGAGCGTCAGGGGGAGGGAGAGAGAAGGCATCGAGCCATTTTGGGATACGTCTGCGAGCGAATTTATCGGCGCGATTGGCATCCATGGTGCTTTCGGTGGCATCAGATGAGTCGCAGGTCTTAGGTATTCGTCGAGACCATCGTGGGGAGCAACTTGGGATCGTTAGAGGTCTCGCGATAGACTCGGTTCGATGTGATGACGTAGAAAGGTCCTAGGATGGCATGAGGTTAGATGAGACAGACTTTCAGGAGGTTGCAGTTCCGGAGGAGATAGCTGTGCCAGGAATGTGTGGCGCCGGGTCCCCTCATGCTTCGGGCCGTCGATCAAGGGGACCGGCCGTTTTGCGCCACCCATAAGGCTCTTTAAGCTTTCTCCGTGCGAAAATGATTCCAAGTGAAATGTGAACCGGAACAGACATGGAGAAAGGTGCCTTACCTGTTTACAAGACCTCTCGATGAGCCAAGCGCGGCAATGAGACTCAGGCAGACGCAAGGAGGTCTCACCCCACGCATTCGGCGAAGGCCGGGTCGTTGGCCAGCCATCTCTGCTTCCTATCCAGGTTTCTGTGAACGCCAAAACATCGGCCGCGGCCATTGTGAGGGATGGAGCTCGTGCGAAGACGGAGCGACGTCACAAACATGGAAGCTGCGCGTTGGAGTGTGCGAATGGGAGGCGGAGAGGTATCGAAGTGAGAGCCAGCACACAAGAGCAGTATGGCGCTGGAGCTGAGGTTCGATGCCAAAGATGTCGTCGCCGGTGGTAGAAGATTTTCGTGTAAGTCGCAAAGGAAACGTTTAGGGCGACTAAATGCGGTGCGAGGGAGACAAAGTCGTCGATTGTTTGGGTATATCGAATGCGACGTCGTGCAGAGAAGGGGTATCGTGAATCTGCCCAGAGTTGTCGAAGAATGGTCGACGCGGTGCAGCGAAATGACACCTCGGGAAAAGTAGTGCGATGGGTCGGATTCAAAGGAGCGTTGTCAAAAAGATAGCTCCCAGGGTAATTATCAATATCCTGGGCGACAGACGACCAGACTTAACGCAGCCGCCGTCGCTTTTACCAACCCCCCCAGTCGTCGGGTCGCCTTGTCTCGACTATCGGTAACGGACGGGGTCGATTCCCTGCTTTCTGGGTAAGCTTCAACTCATATGACCTCTGGCCTCGCTGGGCAGGGTCAGTTCTCCCGGTGTGGTATCTCTCAAAAATGCGCAATGCGAAAAATGAGAGAAGGGGAGGGGATTCAAAGGGAGTGAGTGAGTTGAGTTGCAGTGTAAGGGCAGGTTGAGGTACCTTTGGGCAAGCCGAAAAAATGACCCAAGACAAGCGGTAGTGCCGCGGGCCAATGACGCCGGCGTTGCTTGTTTGGATCGTCGGGCAGGCGAATGCTCAGATGTTGTACTTTGGGGGTATGTCCAGCGCAATGCAACAAGGGGACTGGCTGGTGGCAGAATGGACAGGGCGGCGCCCCATTAACAAGCGTCAAGCGTCAAGCGAAGAGGCGGGCAGCGTGGGCGTGGTGGGCGAGCAAGGGGAAGGGAAGGGATCCTTTTGTGCAGCCAAGGTCTCTTCTGTTGTCCCTAGGCCTAGATCTGTTGCGACGTCCGTCTTGCACGCAGTAGCACTGCTTGTCAAGCTGAGTCTTGCTGGGTTAACTGCTGGCTGGGTTCGGTATTCTAGTCCGTAGTAAACACGCCGCTCCCGGGAAGAAACGTGGAAGACCCTAGTCAAACTAGAAGGACAAGGTGAGATGAGATTGAGATGAGGTGAGGTGCAGTAGAATGGCTGATGTCTAGAAGTCGTCGATGGGAGGCGGATATGAAAAGTGTGAAGGCGGTTTGAGCCCCTTTCCTCTCGTTGGCTCTTTCCTCCTTCCCGTTGTCTTTCCTCAGCATGTGGCAACACCCATCACCTCAGGCAGGAGCAGAGAGAAATGAGATGGGCAGCTTTTTCGGAGAAAGGGCGAATAGAGGACGGCAGTAGGTCCCATCCATACAGGTTCAGCGGATTGGACGTCGTTTGAGGTACCTTGGTCTATACCCGGGACTATATGGGCCGACAAGTACATCAATAACGATGATGCAGTGTTTGGATAGGGGATCGGAAATCTGGGGATAGTAAGAGTCATTCCCTCGAGTCCATAGAAGCCATGGAATCCATGGAGGTCATGGATCCTTGGTTTCCCGTCGTCAACGGACATTGGCCGCATCCTCGCAAGCCGGCAACCATTATCACCAGACCCATGATATTCGAAAACGCCCTCCGTACAGGGCTCTACACACCCACTCGCTTTAACCATACATAACGCCGTGTACCACCATCAAGAGAAAATCTTTTCAGGTCTAGGCGGTGTCCTCAGTCACTTCCTCCTCGACCCCGAGCACAGGCGTCGTCAAGCCGTGCAGTCGAAAAAATCACGATTGCACTTTCAGTCGCCGCTGCAACACCACCACACACACCTCTCCCTCATGTATGCACGATCCACTCGATTCAGGTCAACCAACCAAACCAAGGCCCGTTGATACCTTCTGCAGGCCTGCAGGGTCAGGCCGCAGAGCAAACGCGTGGTTGGACCAGATTCCCCTTGATGGACGTGTTCATTGCCTCTGATGGGGCCCAATAACGCGTTGAGCCCATCTCTTTCCCAGCCCCCCAAATCTCACATGTGCATTCCACTAATTAGAGGAGGGGAATCGAGAAAAGGGTCCCGTCCGCAAGGTGCCTAAAACAACAGCCCGCCTAAGCCTTGAGCGCCCAACAAGCTTCCCGCGACTGGGGTGTCCCCTCGATCTTGGATACACCTAGCAACCTGGCCGGCAACGTCTGAAGGCTGCACGTCGAGACCAGGCAGGGAGGCACCCCAAGGGCAATATCGACTCATAGGGCGGACGGGATGTGGTGCATTTGCTCGGTCTCTTTCTCTCCGCCTTCTGCGGGCATGAATAACTCTGTCAAATCCGCGTTGGATCGACAAGGAAATGCTACGCATTAGGCTCCGCAACCTGATCCAGACAACCCAAGGGTCCCCTGGGCCCCTCGTTCGATCTCGGTGACATCACGCGGGGCCCAGGCGGTCATTCGGGGGGCCACGAGGTCCAAGATTGCTTTGCCCTAAACTGACTGGAATTCCATGGCAAAGCGGGAGCCGACTAATTCGGAACTTTGATGGCAGGAAAAAGGAATTATTTAAACATTTTGCAGGTATTCGATACATAGTATCAGGCTTGGCTCTGTCTCATGTTTTTTGATAGAGCGAGTAGGAAATGTTAATAGACATCGAAAATCGACATTTTGCTACGAAACAAAGCTGTGGCTTTTGTGCTCGCCTCGAAGTCTCGGTTAAAGAGGGGTAAGGTCTTTGCACGCACAACTTGTCTTTCCTGCATACTTCTTACAGGTCGAATACCATGTCTGAGGCCCTATCATGACAGACTGACTTCCCGTCCCTTGCGGGCCGATCGACACTTGCAGAGAGGGTAAGGCAAGTTCAGGTCTGAAACTATTACTACTACGAAAGACAGACAGAAAGATAGACATCATCCCGTCCCAGTTCCCCGCGTCTTTCCTTTTCCCTGTCGGCGAGCAAACCCATTTGGAACAGGCCTGGTTCCCACGACGACCTGCTTGTTGCCGGAAATGGCCTGCTGTGGATATCAGGATTCGCGCGATGGCGCACCTATCGTCACTCCAACAACGGACGAAGCTGTCCACGGCAATAGGCTAACAGCAAGGGAGGAGCGGGTAGGGCATGGCCCGAGGGGGAGGCTAGTGGAGAAGTAGTATGTAGTAGCAACCTACTCTGCGCAAAGAGTCATTCATCCATGGCAACACACGTCGTGAAAAAAAGGTGCTGTGGGTATAAAACTGGTCCGAGGTATCGGGTACCAGCTGAAGCGGGTGTGGATGCACAGAATCCTGAGGTATTTCCTACGACGAGGACCTATCGCGTCGTGTTGTTTGTACCGCGGGATGGGGGGTGATTTTGGTGTGTCACTCTGTGTTTACTCTGCGGGTGGCATGCAGGCCCGTCGGGAACTACCCGCAGTTGAAGGGAAGGCAAATGGCCTTCATCAATCCATGACGGATGGAGACGAGCGTCCCCCCTCCAAAATCCCTGCACCTTTGCTGCGAGTCCTTAGCTCTGTGCATCATCCCACAGACGTTAGCCCGAATAGGCATCGCCAAACCCTTCACCGCTTCCCGTGCGATGCGCCGAAATCTGGGCTGGTCTGGGTCACAGAAAAGCCCGCAAGTCGCGGGATTGTCTGTGTCTGGTCTGTGTGTCAGTGTCTGATCAATGCCGTCTCGTCTCGTCGTCCCTTGGACCTTGGATTCGACCACAGCGGCGACGACGACGACGTGGCCACCATCTCATGCGTTGTTTCGTTCTCGTCTCCGCACGAGTGAGGATAAACAGAAAACAGGAGAATCTGATAGAGCCGTTCGCCCGCCCAACGTCGTCAAGGCGGTCAGACCCGAAGATGTAGGCACTCGTCATCGGGTGGACCATACAGACATCCATCTGTGCTGCTGATGCGTATGTAGCAGCACAGCACAGCACGGCTTTGTTTTGTTGTGAAGGTTGACTCTTGTTCGCCTCTGTTTAAGCGAAGCATTGAGAGTGGACGCGGCAAGACATCCATTCTTCCATGGATGAATGGATGGACGTCTCAATTCCTCGCATGACTCTTATGCCCCTCAACTACAATGCGGCCGGCAAGGTAGTACTCGCCCCAAGACGCAACTCGGACATCTAGACCATCACGATAAGGCTTCACTGTAAGTGCCAGCCGTGTCTGCGCGTGTCTCCTCTCTCTCCTCCAGTTCTTCCCTACACTGCCGGCTCCTCCACTGCCCGGCAGTCACAGTTTCGGCTCAGCCCCCTCAGCTACTGGCGCTGGCACCCAAAAGGAAGCTCGCGTTGGTATGGAGGACGAACACGTCGTCCAAGTTCATGCTGCTCGTCACAGGATGGATGGAGTGATGCCCACCCACCCGGGTCAGTTGGAAAACCACGGCATTGGCTGCTCTCAAAGGCGCGCGTGTTCCTGAGCTACCTAACCTGTCCCGTTGACGGGGGCCCTGGAGGCAGTCTTTGTTTGACCTTCCTCCTTCGCGGCCTAGTTCTGTCGGCAGAGGCATGAGGTTATTCTTAGACCTGCGAGTCGGGCCGTGGTCCCATCTCCCGCCTTTAACCACGGGCTGTCAATGTCACTGACATTGCCATAACGGCTACCAAAGGCGCCAGATGCAGATACTACTACCTACATACATATATGCTTCCATATTTGGTCTGTCTACCAATGCAATGCTCCTGCAACGGCTAGCCTCACGCGACTAGGATGTCCAACCGGACAAGCTTAAAGGCTGAAAAGTTTTCTACTTGCAGACCGTATTAACCATGGTGCAGAATACCAGAGGTAACTAGAGAAATACACGGACAACGGGGCATTGCTCTGGCCCGTGAGGATCCTCCGTCTTCACGGAGGTGATCGGAAGAAGACCGGCGACGGAAAACGGCATTGCGGCTTCGGAGGGCCGAGTAAGACGGGGCCGCTATTCCCATGCCTCTCAAGGTTTCCCACACTGAGATTCCTTCCCCATGGGAATAACGCAGTCAATGTTGATTCCCTGGCTCATTCTTACCCCCGAATGCGTCATGGGCCACCATTCCTCCCCATCCATCGCATCGTTTCTCCTCCCCGTCTTACCCGTGACAGCGGCAACGTTTGATGCCGTGCTCACCGGGCTTCGGTGTTGCCGGGGTTGAAGATTCTCAATTGGAGGCTTTTTGACTTGGATGGTGGCTGACGAAGCATGGATAGAGGGAATAAAAAAAACAAAGCCGGCGCCTCAAATTTTACGCAAAGTAATCTCGCGGGTATCATAGCATAGCATCTAATCTCACGCTCTTTAAGGCCAGATCAAGATATCCATCCATCACAGATTTCGCCATCGCCATCCCGCGACTCCCGTAGAAACTAGACAAATCACATTCACGTGCTATAAAGCACCACAAAATTGTTGACAAGGTAGCATCGTGAAAAAAAGGGGGATGCCCAGGTTTCTTTCATGGATTAGACAACATCAATTCAGTCAATGGATTAATTAGCACAGCATCGCCTCCTTCGTCCCCCCGTCCCAAGGCCTCTCAGCCACCCACGCCCCGCCTCTCAACCACGCAGTATCAGCGGTTCCGGTGTATTTTTATCCATCTCCCTTCATCAGCCACCACCACTACTGCTGCTGCTACTGTACCGTAACCCTTCCCTTCGGCTAGCCGCCAGATCGTGCCCGTTCCCGTCTCTCTGGCCTCGCTTCCCTTGTCTCATCGCGGATCCCTCCAACCAAGAGAGTCAAGTCAAACCCCAGTCGGTCATCCGGGCTCTGCCTCCCCACGGTTCGACGCGGACATCAGAGAAGCACAGGCAGGGGTCTTTGTCAATCTACAAACTCACCTGCAGCAGCTGGAGCCCGCAATCGTCGGGTCTTGAAGCTTCCGGCTCATGATCACGAGTGAGGACCAGAGTCGACGACTCACGATACGATTTTTTGTGAGGCGCGGTCACTGCTACTGCTACCCTTTATTTTCTCCTTCTTGACTGCCGAACTTCCCTGGTTCACTGCCTCATCTCGTCTGCCGTCATATCTTGCATCTGCAGCAAAGCTGAACTTCAACCTGGTCAACTCTCGTCCATCACCTCGGCATCCTGACCATCCTTTGCTCTCTTTGGAGGAATAGGCGCCGTCTCTCAGTATCAGGCCGACACTGATAACCATCATGTCCCCCTTTGGATTCTCTGCCAGGATAGAATTATCTTCATTGATACCGTCGTCACTGCCCATGCCACCAGCCTCGAGTTGTCGATGCTAAGAACGTGCTTTCAAGACAACTTCAACCACCTTTATATCTTTACTCACACCCGTACTTATAACTAGTCTGTGTGATCACGGGAATCAACGACTTCAAAGACTGCAACTCACAATAATCCTCTTCTTCTTCACTACAACTATCTTACAATGCGCAAACAACATCATCTCAGCATCGTCATCCCAGTGCCGGGCAACCTCCCTCCCGGTGCCGTGATAGCAACCATTCAAACATATACCCCCCTCATCAGGCATCACACCACTCTCATCAGCTTTGACGAGATCTCAACAGGCCCGGACGCCATAGCTGACGACCCTTTCTTCGGTCCTTGGGATGAGTCCGTCCGAGCCTTCCGCCTCCGTGAGCTCATCACCCTCGCGCCGGGCCTCAACAGGGAGATCACCTACCAGACCATCTTCCAGGATGTGCCGGAAGGTGTCCGGTCTCGGGCCACTGCCCCGGCCGGCATCGTCGTCCGAGCGGAGTTTGCGGTCCGACAGCGCCGTGCGGCGACTATGCCGATATCTCCAGCCGGGTCCGATAGCACCGCCTCAGGCAGCACGGCCACCGTTGAAGGAGACGAGTATGAGCTGCGCGAGGACATTGTCGTCGAGGCCAACTCACTCTTGATGCCTTTCATCACCGAGGCGCTCGCAACTGTGCATCGCGAGATATGTGAGAAAGTCATGGCCGAGATTGTCAAGAACTACTTCGGTACCGGAGATGCAATGGTCTTTTAAACGGCCATCATCTCAGTCATCAAATGGAAGGGGCAGGATAACAAGGAATGGGGTGGATGGAATCTTGGGTACCACATGGCGTTGGGCAAAATCATCTTGGGTTTAGAGTGGTCGTTTCGTTTCGTTTCATTACTTTCCTTGCATGTAAAGATATCCCAGGGGCACACATAAAGGATTGGGACTGGACTGGATTGGGAGGGCATTTCATATCTTTACTTGTCATTTTGGATGGACGGACGGCAGCGGATAACTCCTCAGATGGATGGTCTGTCCCGAGGCGTGGTTTCATCTTGTTAATATCGTATGTAATTGCATCTTCCCAGCCGTTCTACCGGTTCGGGCTCTTATCATCATCGACGTGAGCATCTGGTGATACCTTGTCATAGAGCCCATTAAACATTCATAATATCCAACATCCCTCGCCTCAGTGAACACTCCAGAGTTCCTTTAACTGTAATGCTGCTTTACCCATAAGTGTCTATCATGGAAGTCAAGACAGATCCAAGTTTATGTATCCTCAAAGAAAAGGAGCCATGATCACAAACACACTTGCAAACAATCCATTCATACATCCCCAAAGACAAGAAGCAGAGAAAAAGAAGTAATAAAAGAAACGAGGCAGCTCGTCCAAGTTGAAGAAAAACAACAAGCAGACTCAGTTTGGTATCTATGCGCAGTACCGTCTATACCCAACCACTCCCAGAAATGTTCCACAAGCACACCCGCATATCCTACCATGGCGGTGTGGCAAACAAAATCGCCGTCACTGGCGCCCAACCCGTCCCAGTACATTCAAACGTTAATCGCCCTTCAGCAAAGGGCATAGAAGAAGAGAAACAAATCGCTGCTGACAAATGAAAGCCAAGGCCCCTCAAAAGGACGTGGAAGGGCCGAGAAAAGAAGAAGAAGCAAGGCATCAAACATGGCGAGAGGAGAGAGACTCTCCCTCGCGTCGCTGGGCTGAGCTGTCGCTGATTATCGACCGCCGAAATCGCTCGCGTATCCCATCTCACCAAAGCCCTGGCTCATCCCTCCTTCACCAAAGCCTGTTCCGGGGCCGCTGACATAGCCACCGTCTTCATTCTCGTCATAGTCGCTGGCATCGAATGATGAACGACCACTCACATCATCATCCATACCGCCGCTCACATCAGAGCCGCCCCAGTTCATCTGTGCCAGAGCTGGGTACTGAGCAAGGAGAGCTGCTGGGAGCATTGGGTTGCCACCAGAATCCATGGGATAAACAGGGGGTTCCATGCCCATGTTGGATGCAACCACCATGTTTTGAGCAATGTTCTGTTGCATACGCTGCTCTTGCCAAAGCCGTTGCCGCTCCATCATTTCCTCGTCCAGTAGAGGCTTGATGCAGATGCGGCCCGCCTCAGATCGGAAATGTCGGCCAAGAGCATCCGCACGGGCAAACCTCCTACCGCAACCCCATTGGCCTCCAACCTTCAGATCACCCTTGCATACAAACTTCTTCTCGCCCGAGTGCAGACTCTCGTGTCGCTTGCGATCGTGCTGTCGGGCAAAGGCTTTGCCACACACGGTACACACAAATGGTCGCTCATCAGTGTGCGTTCGCAAGTGGGAGCGCAGGTTATAGGCGCGAGTGAATCGCTTGGGGCAGAGAGTACACTGGAACGTGGCAGGATGCTTTTGAACCCGCTTGGCCGCGCCACTATCCTGGTTGTTCTGGTACTCGGGGTCGGCCAGGCGCAGCGCAATAACATTGTTGGGAACTGCCGAAGTCGACTGCCTTCTCCGAGAAGGAGATGTGCCGGCTTGTCTGTCGAGGGGCGACAATGACCTAGAGTCTGACCGCGAAGACAGATCAGAGCCCAATGATGGAGAAAGGCTAGAGGGATTGCCAGGGCGATTGAGCATCATGCCACCAGGGTGGAATGGGTCCGTAACCGCACGAGGACGAGATCTGGGGCGGCCTATTCAGAGTTAGATAGCTCACTAGTAACAGCGAATTGGATACATACCTCGGTCTGGAGGAGTCAAAGAGTCCTGATCCATACGCGATTTGGGCTGATCAAAGCCGCCTTGCTTCATGTTATTAGGAGCAAAGTCAATATTGATAGCAGGAGGTGCCATCTGCGACGACAAATCATGGCCTGGTGCTTGGAGACTTGGGAAGGCCTCAACAGCCCCTTGGAGTTCGGGGTACGTGGCTGGAGCACCGTATGCGTTGGTAGGATGTGCCAGACCAAAAGCAGGCTGGTTAAGGTCGGGCATCTGCTGTGGGACAATGCGAGGGCTAATCGCAGGACTATGCGACGGGCTTCTGCCCTGGTGCCCAGGGCTGCCGACCTGAGGGTCTGAAATGCTAAAGTTCCCAATTCCCAGTACTTCTTGGTAAAGGCTGCCGTCCGAAGGGCGATGAGCAGGCGAATGCCCACCTACGCCGGTGTCAAAGTCATCGGCGCTGACGAGATTCGGCGACGGCGCAACGGACGAGACATCCGAGTACTCGGAGGGGGTGCGACGGTGGCCCTGGAACTGGGGCTGGCTCCAATCAGCCATCTGGTTCGGGAGTAGAGCGTCCGCGGGGCCAAGAGATGCATGTCGCGAATGGCTAGGCGGGGAGGAGAACTGGTGCTGGTTGAAGGCGGGCGACTGATGGGCCGAACCAGGCTGTTGACCGTCCGGCTGGAAGAGGTGAGGAGGGGTCGGGGAGTGGTGACCCTGCGGGGACGCCATGTTGTTCATGTCGCTTGGGTCGAACAAGGGGGCGTTGAATTGGTCGCCCTGACCACTGGTAGTCGGGAAAAGAGAAAAGTCGTCGTTGAGGTTAGGCGACAAGTATGCGGTCTGCGCCTGGTTGTTGAAGGGCAGCGAAGTGTCGGAGCCGGTCGGCTGCTGGCCAAAAGAGGCGGTGTTATTGGGGTCGAGAATGGCGGGGTCGGAGAGGTTGGCCTGAGCGAACGAAGTCTGCTGCTGTTGCTGAGGAGGCGGGAAAGATGGCGATTGCTGAGGGCTCAAGAAACCCGAGTTGCTGAAGGAGTCATAGGATGGCTGAACAGACTGTTCCAGAGTGAGGCCAAGGCCGACGGATGTGTCGTTTGACTGATAAGGCGTCGGCGACGGGGAGTGGGATTGGTTTATATGAGGCTGTTGATGACCAGCCGACGGCGACCGGCCGCGCTGAGCTTGTTGATCCATGATGTTGCCGAGTTTAGAAGCAGACGAAGCAGACGAGGCAGACTCCCGAGTCAGCCTTCAGGCACCGTGGCGATGCCGGGGGCTGTGCGCTCACAGGGTGATGCAATGAGCGGGGGACCGTCCTATCACGGCAGCCGGACGCGTGGAGGGGGTAGCGAGGCGCGCAGTGGAGCGGGTTGTTTCAAGGTGAGAAATGCGACGTCGGTAGTAGGATCGCAAGCGCTGTGTGATGATGAAGGGCGGAGAGAGCAGCGCTCGATCTTGTCGAGTTGAGTGCGCCGGGGACGAGGACGGGGACGAGATGATGATGGTGGAGGTGAGTTATTAGGCTGCGGGTGCAGTGCGGGCGGCGGGCAGCACAACTCAGCAATGCAAGCGAAACGGCAGCAGGGCGGTAAAATTAAGGTAGCAGCTGGAGCAGCGAGTAAGGTCATGCACCTTGGTATTTGTGAGACTCTTCTCAGACGGGAGAGCTGGGCGGCTACCTACCGCCACTGGAACGGACGCTTCCACTTGGAGGGGGACACTCTGTGGCTGGTCCACAATGTTCCTTGGGTCCAGAATTCCCGTCGAAGGCCAGGCCAGCTACCAACCCAAGACGGCGAGAAACGGGGCGTGCCCACAGGCGTCTAATGCGTAACAGCGAAAAACCCCCCCTCAATATGCGATGGTCAGAGCCCGGGAGCGAAAAGCAAGTGGTGCGGCGAGCGAGCGAGGCTGTGCAAGCCCTGGAAGAGACACGTCGAGCGAATGGGGCCGACCCCAACCAGAGCGACTGGGTACCTGAGCCTGAGCAAAAGACAAGGCAAAGGCGGTGGTGCGAGACAAGTTCCCGACGAGACAACAACGGCCTGGAGCTAGTTGCTGTGACAGTAAATCTTGCTAATTTTAACCGTGTCCGGGGGTATCTGGGATCTTTTGATAGTCGGTTAAGTTAGCTTGAGGTTATGACGATGTTGTTGAACCACTGTTGAGTGATATTGGTGATGGTGGAGATGGGAAGAAGAAAGAGGAAAGATGAAGGGGGATGGTGGTGAAGAAACACGGGAAGCCCAAGGGAATATTCGGGTTGAAAAGAAAGAGGATCTGAGAATGAGGCAAACGGTGAGGCAATGGAAGGTGAGGCAAGAGCAAAAGGAACAGCAAAGGGCAGATGCAAGAGACGTCGGCAATTACCTACCCAGGTAAAGATGTTGATGCCTGTCTGTGCCGCTGTCAATCGCATGTGCCCAGTCTCGGTCTCTACTTAGATCTCTCTTTCTTCGGCATTCATTCTTCATTCATTCTCACGCTTGATATCCTATCCCGGTTACGATAACTATACTGCAGATTGATGCAGATACGCTATAATGTGTGTGATGTGATGTGCCCCAAAGTCCTTTTCCCAGCACCCGTCACTGCTTCACATCACCAAGTACAAACACGTCCTCTGCAGAGGGATTGGACCAGCTTCGAAGAAAAGGCGGCAAGTGACAGACGGGCAAGACTGGATCCAATCAAGGATGGGGTCTGTGGGTCTTGATCCCGTGGCCCCGTGGCTTGCTTCCCCAGTCGGGATTGGCGGCTCTGCTTTCTCCAGTTCAATCATATCAGCACTAGAGGTACCTTTGCACAAGAAGCTCAATGCGCTGGAGCAATGAAGTCAAGGTCAAGCCACAAGCAGTTTGTGTCCTTGGGGAGAAGCTAGTAGAGAGTTTCACTGAGCGGGCGAGGCTCGCTGCGCTGTACGGATACGCATCCATGTGAAGGTTAATCGTATCTGCAGGGGTCCGAGCATTCAGGTTATCATCCTTGGATGTCCAAGACGACCACAACAGTCAGGTCGGGTCAGTCAATAGATCCATACCTACCGGGCTGTCAAGACGGCCCGAGTAGCGTGTTATCGCCGATGTGGATGCTCCTGGTTCATTAGAACTCCAGCCTTTTTGTTGTAAATCATGTTTCTCCTCTCATCATCTCGGGTGCGCGCTTGTTGTCATATCAGCACATGGTCCAGGCCAGGCAGGGCCCGAGAAATGAAATGGACCTTGTCACTCTCCACTCGTCTAAACAACCGAGCATTTCAAAGAGGGATGCTCGCCTCGAGTGAAGTAGAGTAGACTCTGTGTTTCAAGTCGAGGACTTAGCCGCAGCCAGCACATATCACACTCGGCCCCCAAGGACAGCAGCGCCCATCCATCCATCTTTAGACGCGATAACACTCCAGATCCGGCGTGTCCTGCCCCACAGAGCGTCTCTCTCGTCCATGCCACCGCGTCTAAGTAGGCTGCTGCGTGCGTGCGTGCGTAGGTACGGTACATACATACATACATGGCAATCCTTCCGAAGACAAGCATTGCAGCCAAGGGGCAACAAGAATAGATTTACGCTCGCTCCCCTGGATCGTCACCCTAAACCCTGTCAACACTGCCACCACGAACATGTGCGGGCACCAGAAGAGAGGAGGTTGGTCGGTGGGGAAGCATCTAAAACAAGATCATCAAAGATTCCAGCGGGCATGAGACAAAATTGAACCACAAGTCACTCAACGTTTCAGTTGATTATTCGCGCAAATTGTTCCTAGCAGTTCAAAGTCACTCTATCTCCAACTTACACCGCCCCAGCCTTACACGCGGCCCACGATCCGTAAACTTCCCCACAATCCAAGGCTGTGCTGGATGATTTGAGTGCTTGCGTAGACCAGGGGGTCACACACAAAGAACAATGAGCGAAACAATGAGCATGAAAAAAGGTGATGTGCTTCAAAGCATGACATCAGTTTCAGCCAACTACGACCCTCGATGACAGCGCACATCTCCCCAGAATGATCCTCGCAAGGCATATTCGACCTCTTGGTGACGCGGTCCGGTCCGGGTTCAAAGAAGCTTAACGATGTTCCCCTTGCCGAAATAGGCAGGAAATTCACATGCGAGATTGGATCATTGAGAGACTATGGGCAAACGAGGTGATACGGAGCGCCTACATAAGAATTACGTGTTCTTGGGGACACTGTGCAACCAGTGACAGCAAGGGTTGATCTGCGTGAAGGGCCTCGTTTGTGACTATTTCGAGTCCTCGCTGAGGCCCTCGGGGGGTTCTTACTGTTCTTCTCACTGCATCGAAGCAAAGAGTTTGTCTAGGTTTTGGTTGTATTACCACTGGAAATTATCCATCATCTACCAAATTCTTTTATGTATCCGTCATGAGTTGGGATTGTTTGGCCCGAAACGCCTCCAAAAACAGCAATAAGCTGCATAATTCCACAAAGCTCCACCTCGGGGCCTTCCAGAACGCCGGTTCCCAGTGGTATCATATGTAACAGCTCTTTAAACGTACAGGCATCTTTTAATGCTCTTCTCCAAACAAAAGAAATGGCTTTTGGTACAATGTCGTGTTTAACTTTCAAGGTTATTCCCTTGTCGTCGAGTCGTTTAGTTTTCGCTCCCTATTAGATGACATCGGCTCGTTCGTATCCAGCGGGCTTCAGGGCAGGCTTGGGAGGCTCTCGGTCCTTGAATTCGCTGACAAAGGGGTTCGGATCTTCGGATTGGTTGAGGTTACCGAGTGTGTGGTTGACACCTCGGTGGACGGCTTCGTCAGCCCTGATGTAAAGGATCAGGTCCTTCATGGTGCGGTGCTCCTTGGGCATTTGCCAGTACTAGCCACAAACTGAGTCAGCAAGGTTTTATTCCAAGACCTGTGTAAGAGTTGTTGGTGTTGCTCACCTGGACAGCAATATCGGGAATGCCAAACTTGGGGTCGTTCCACTTGGGCAGGTTACCGTCCTCGATCTCCTTGATGCAGCGGGTGTAGGTGTGGACGGCCTCCTCTTCAAGATATCCGACAAAACGGTGTACAATCTTGGGGGAGATGAGGTACGAGACGAAAAGACTGTTGAAGAAGACACCCTGGGCTCCAATGATCATCATCTTCATGAACCAGCCTGGCTCGCACATCTTCATGAATGTCAGAAGGTGCATCCGCTCGTTGTAGCTCTCCTCGAGGAGTGTCTCGATCCAGCCGTTGTCTCGCTTCATGCGTCGAAGACTTCCGAGGTGGCGCAACATGCCGCCGACCATGCCTGGAACTCCGGCGATGCTCTCCAAGAAGATGAAACGCACCAACTAAGACTTGTCAGCCTGCGTTTTCTTCGGGTCAGGGGAAGGTGATACATACCCATTGCGCCTCGGTAAGAGGTTTCTGTGCCACAACAGAAGTTGTTGGGTGCTTCTTGTCAACTTGTTGCTCACGATCCATGCCCGTGGCCTTGTCCATGCACCATCGGGCAAGGCGTACAATCTTCCAGGCCACCCAGTCACCTTTGGTTCGGGGTTCTCGGTGGGCAGGTACGACAGCAGCCATCTCCTCGTATGTCTGGGCGTGGTGAGGCCATGCTGGCTTGGTCTTTTGGATATGGGGAGTCTCCTTGACGGGGAAGAAGTCGCGGAGTTGGGTGGCGGGTGTTGACGAGAAGAGTCGATGTTGTTGGCTCGCTGCGCAGCCGACTCTCAGGACGGCTGAGCATCCAAGATGGGAGGAAGAAGAGGATGCAGTACGGACGAAGCTTAGAGCTGCTGCCTTTCCAAGCTGTGCAGCTTGTCTCGAGGCTTGGGTGTGCTGGATCTGAGTCGAAAGCATTGGGATGGACAAGACTTGCAAGGTCTTGGATGTATAAGAAGGTATAGCAAAGAGGTGGTAGAGACCAGAGATGATATTGTTTGATACAGGACACAGCATACGAAAGCCTTCTGCCTGACAAGGCATGACAGGACCTTATATATTGGTAGATAGATAACAGCCATCGGGAGGTTGCCCCGGAGGATGGGCATCATTCCCATCCATACCCCCCAGGGTCCATGGCAAAACAGAGACGGAGTTCCCTTCGCGAGGGAGCAGGTATGAGCAGGATGCCTGTGCACCCAAGCTGGGGGTTGCTTACAATAGACGATACGAAAGCCACGAAGACAGACCGGAAGGTCTCAAGGTCAAGGTGAGCGGCGTGTGCGGCATCGCGGTGTCTTTGCCGCAAAAAACGGGCCAATGCTAGGTTTTGTCATGGTGATGACGGCCCGCAGTGGTTCAGACAAGCGCTGAGAGGCGCTAGCAAAGCTCTGGCAAGACCCAAATCGAGAACGCGGCGAATACGTGTGGATGGGATACACAAGGTTCACCGGCGGCCGTCTTTGGAGTTGCTGGATACCACGTGAGAGAGTTCCATCGGGAGGACTCGGAAGATGGGGCTCTGCTCTTTTGGATGACTACAGTATTACCTCTCGCGGAGACTAAACCACCTCAAGGCAAGGCGGAGGTACATGGCCTGTAGGCGTAATCTCTACGGTTGCGCAGGTTTCTATCAATTTTTTTTTTACTGATGCTCATTCCCGCATTTCCCTGATGTCGGGGACCCCAAGCTCCGCTTCACCCAGTCGGAAGGCTTCGATATCTATTCAGCTTGACCTCGCGCTCGCGCTTTGGCTTGAAAATCGCGAACGAGATCCATGCCGGAGGGTTTTTGATTGGTGACTCGGTGAGTTGTTGACGGGAATATGGGCCTTTCGGGGATGAACATGGGCAATCGGCGACGAAAAGGCATCTTTTTTTTACTTAGACGCACGCCTCTATGAACCACGTGCCACAAATTCAGGGATCCGAATTTGGGGATGAGGCTAATTGTTTTTCTGCGTAGCATTGACAGGGCTGGAATTTGAAATCATTATGCCTCCTTTGTCTGTGAAAATCTGCGTCATCATGTGATGGGCAACTCCGAGGAGAATGGAGGATATCAGTCACTCGCATGTTTTTACAACGAAACTAAGCAGTTGGTATCCGTTGTGAAGACGATGGTTTATAGGGAGATGTTAACTTGTAGGTGAGAAAATAAGAAGACTCTCAAACGGGAGCATGATGAAAGTTGACTTTATCCTCGCCTTAGGTTCAATGATGCGACTAACATGAAGCATCAACCTTCAGGGGTTTTAATATTAACCCGTATTATCTGCACAATTAAGATGCAACAAAGTCGCAAACTAGAGAAGGTGTCCATCATGAAAACCAGAGAGTTCATAAATCAAGGCTTGCATTCATCCAAATCATGTTCAAATGATCCATCATCCCCGTCAATCCCAGCCCTGAACTTGTCAGACGCGGGTGGCTTCCGGGTAGGGATGGCACCAAATGCAGCCCCACGAGACATGATGGATGCCAAGACCCGAGCCCAGATTTCGAGGTATTTATTAAGAGATCACCAAGTTTAATATGAGTCACATGAGTATACGGACACTTCGGAACGGCAGTCAATGCCCCCCCTATTGTGAAAATAGGCAACTCGGGTTCCCAGGCATGAATTCAACCGTGGACCAACGTTGATGGGTAAAGTCCTTGAGTCTAAGCCAACTTGAAGAACAAGGGAAATATCGGGACGGCAGTAACAAAACATCGATGCAACCCCCAAATTTTCAGGAGTAACCATGATTGACGTCAAGATCTAATCGTGTTTAACGTTTCCGCGCCATGGCCGAGGAAAAAAAAGAAAGCGTCTAAAAAAAAGTCGAGCAAAAAAAAATTCAAGTTCCCCCAAAAGTTGCCCCTCCTTCTGCCCCTCCATCCCACCCCCAGTCACTCCTGTAATGAGTGTCAGTGCCTGTTTGGGTCCAAGTCTTTGTGCCCGACCACTACGAGTCGATGTACCTTGATCAAAAGTTAGTTTTATTTGATACTATTCATTATCGTTCAAGGCATCAACTCTTATTGCTCATATAATATACAATATTAAATAAGGAAAAACTTTCCTATAAGCCTTTTCTCTGCCTAACTTCTTTTCTTGTTTCTCAAAACAAGATCCATCCTCGACCCGTTTTCGACCGACTCGCGACCGGCATCAAACACCCACCCACACACACACGCACATAAGGCGCACACAAAACTTTCCTCCTTGACACACCTCGCACGCCTCAAAACATCTTCTACAACCGCCCTTCTACCACCAGAAAGAAAAAAAAAACACTTGACATCATGCCTCCTAAGAAGTGGGGTAAGTAGCCCCTCCAAGCACCAGATTTATCGTGTCTTATCGCGAGATGGACTTTGCGGGTCGTGAACTCGATCCCTGCCTCGAAGTCGTGAAGAACCCCCTTGGCTAACGGCTGTTTGCATAGACGACGAGGAGAGCGACGATAGCTCCTCCTCCAGCTCTCCGGCTGCCGCTGCCGGTGCTGCTCGCCGCAAGTTTGACGATGAGGAGGACGATAGCGATGTAAGTCTCGACATGATGCCCTGCGCTCTCTGGCGCCTTGCAAGACTAACCCAACCTTCCTCACCAGGTCCTCGATTCGTGGGATGCCGACGAAGACTCCGAGGTAGAGCGCGAGAAGGAGCGCAAGGCCGCCGAGGCCAAGGCCAAGGCTGCTGAAGCTGCCGCCGCCGCCAAGAAGCCCAAGGGCCAGCGTATTGCTGAGCACCAGGCCGACCGAGCCAAGCAGAGGGCCGACGCTGCCAACGTTCAGGTGATCGAGGAGACCGCGGCCGAGAAGCGTGAGCGACTCCGACGTACCGAGCAAGAGGCCGATCTTGCCCACGCCGCCGACATGTTTGGAGATATCGGAATCAGCGCTGGTCGGGCCAAGACCCGAACTGCTGCTGTCGTCGTGGACTCGGCCGATCCTACCAACACTGTCGACATCTCCAAGCTGCCCCTTTTCCAGCCCAAGACCAAGGCTCAGTTCGAAAACCTCCGCACAGTTCTTGGCCCCATCCTTTCGGCCAACGCAAAGAACGCCCAGTACAGCCTCTTCCTCCAGGACTTCACCAAGGCCCTGGCCAAGGAGATGCCCAGCGAGCAGATCAAGAAGCTTGCCAGTACTATCACCGCCCTGGGTAACGAGAAGATGAGGGAGGAGAAGGCTGCCGACAAGGGCGGCAAGAAGACCAAGGCTGCCAAGACCAAGACGTCGCTGGTTACTGGCCGTGCTAACGTTGCGGACACTAGCCACTATGACGATGATGGTGGTGACTTTGGAGAGTGAGTATCTGGATCCCCATATGAGGAAATTGACCAAGCTGACACTGCTCTAGTGATGACTTCATGTGAAGCGGTTCTTGACGAAATAATGAGGGGAGCTCCCATCTCGCGCCCCAGTCCGTGGCTCCAACTCCGGGCTGCGCATTCCTGGCCCTGCCCAGCGAGTCTGTCTCTACACTTGCCGCAGTGTAGTTTCGGTGTGCCGTTGGAGCCTACGCCTGTCTACATGGCGGCGTTTCATGGCTTCGCCTCGAATCCGTTCCGGGTGCTCGGATAGGACAGGGGCAGCAGGGTGAGGGTGGCGCAAGGGGAGGGGAGTAAAAGGCGGTCGTTTAATGGACGGACGCGAGGGCGTCGGGGTATTTTGGAATGAAAGCGAACATGCTCGGAGACTGGCACTTGTCCTCACAGTAGACGAGTCCGTTACATATACTCCATTAGATGGGAGATGTGTGTACGGCGACTCAAGTCCGCCCTGGTCTAGAAAAGGTTTAAAGACAAGAGCTAGAGGAGTTGTGCATTACATTACACCTGAACATCTTGAACTTGATATAGAACTCGTACATTATCATGTCTGTTCGTATACAATTGCCTGGCTAAGCTGATTTCGTTTTTATGTGATGGACTAACAAACCAGCATGGCAGGGGTATCTCATCAACCGCCCATGACCTTCTCCCCAGCATGATTAGAGAGAGTAGAATCGTGGGTGTGTATTCATTCCTGTCATTCATTGCAACAGACCAGCAACGCCGAAAACAATCCCAGGCCTGTCCATTGTAGGACCCCAAACGCCGACCGTTGTCTTTCCTATACATCCATGCGTCGTCATCCATCCCGATTGATAAACCACTTTAAGATATACAGCGTCGCACATGTATCCATCGCCGACGCAATGCTCCATAAACTGGAAAAATGATAATGGCAAAAAAGAGTAGAGTGAGTGAACCAGTGATACAAAGGCTCAGACCACATTGCCCGCCATGCCCATGAAGAGTGCGTGGACGGCAAGGGACAGGGTCCAGAAGCCAACCTTCTTGAACCGGCGGACACGGCTCTGCTGGTTCTCGACGTCCCTGGCAAAGGCATCGTAGGTCTCGGCTGACATGTCGTTCATGAGGCCGCAGTCAAAGATGGACCAGCTGCCATCAAAGTCACTAGCACGCTTGACGATGCGGCAGCTGATGGGGATGTACGTCTTCTTGGCGTTGATGTAGGCAACGATGGGCCGGACAAGGGCCTGGTTCACGTACGACATGTCCTTGGTGAAGAGAGGCACTGCGGCCTTGACGTCGTTGAGGTGGATGCGGAGATCCATGATCAAGTAACGGCGCTCATCCTCGCCGGTTTGTGATTCCTCGGTCGCGATATCGCCATGGATATCGCCAGCCGAGTCTGAGAGATGGCCGCTTGTGAGGAGAGCAGGGCCCTGCTCTTGAATGTTGCGCATAAAGCGGTGACGGTTCGAGATGACAACCTCCTCCATCTGGTCGTAAAAGTCGGTCATGACCTTGGTGATGCTTTCATCAGTGTCCGCCGGGAACATGACATCAGCGACAATGTCGACATTTCCTTCATAGATCCAACCAAAAGGTCCCTCAACTCCGCGGTTAAGATGGTCAATCTTCAAGCCATCGATTCGGAGCCTGCTAAACTTCTTCCACGCCTTAGGATCACCAAAGCCAAGTGTAGCGTCCGGATCGCCGTTGCCACTGGGGATGACACCGTGGACCTGTCGCGGGTGGATCGTGAAAAGGGAACCATCGAAAGATCCCGACATGTGGTTTGCTGAGAGGAAGTCGTAGAAGAGCCACTGTTTTCGGAGTTGAGGCAACTCGCATGAAAAGATGCTGACCGAGAAGGGTCGGAAACCGCCTGGTTGATGAACGGTAAGCAGAAGATCTTCCATCTTGAACTTTTCAATCTCAAAGTCTCCTGGCTGGTGCTTGTGCCGGTAGGATAAGGGGTCAAGCTCCTCAATCGGCCAGGTCACTGACGTTCGGTCAATGACACCCCGCACACCCTTGATCTCAACATCCTTTAATAGGCCCTTGCCGTTCCACCAATTCAAGAAGGAGAGCGTGACGTTGACGGTCGAAAAAGTGACGTCGAATTGGGTGTAATTCCCGTCATCCTCCTCGCCTTTGGACTCAGACACCTTTTCCATATTGGCTTGTCGACCAGCAGCCGCCTCAGCTGCATCGTCTGATGAACCCTTGCTCACGGATGAGACGCTGCCCTGACCAGGACGCCGAGAGAAACAAACACATTTCGGAACGAGATGACGCCATCGCGCCATTTGGGAACAATGGCGGACTCAAAGACAACGGTGACACCCGGCAGACTGTGTAAGGTAATCGCCTACCCATTGAGCCAACGTTTCTGCAGCCTGTTAGTGATTGCTAGACCACGCATGATAGGATCGTGTATACCTTGAGCAACAACGGTGTTGATGGAGAGGATAATGAGAGAGAAAAATGTTGTTGTTCCCAAGAGAATCCAGGCCAGATGGCCAAACAAGAACCATGAAACAAATGCTCCCCATTCATCGATGTTCCATGGCCTCATGCTTCTAATAGACACCCACTTCAACCGGACCTTGAGGCGCTCCCAAAAGCCATTAGCAGCCTCAAGCAACTCCTCCTTGGTAGGCCTGTGGGGCATCCTCGGTAGATGTAGATATGACATGTAGGATGCGATTGACTCAGAGTCTGCCTGGTCTTTCGGTTGGTCGGGGGATTGTTTCGAAGCATCTTTGGCCGTTTCGTTTAATGTGGAAGCCTTGACCTTCTGTAGGTCTTGGGTAGTCTTGGATTGCCTGGTGGGGGAGACTGCGATTTCCTTGCCACAGGAACACCTCGACGCATTGCCATGACTGCTCCCACTGTAGAATCTATGCTGCCATGACCTTGCCGGCCATGTCGGTGTGCATTTTGCATTGTGAATAGCAATGCGAGGGGTCAGCGGGGTGTTTATGCGATCGGCGCAAGGGTTCCGAAGCGGCAAAGGATGGTGCCAGGCACATGCCGGGGCATTGGTCGCATTATTGTCTGCAATTCGACCGAAGGGTTGCCATTCTCGCTGGCTGTGAGCAGGACGAAAACTCGAGGGCGCGAGGGAGGTCGGTGATAATGGCCATCTCGGACCAGATTCTGCAGAGGCACGCAGAGCTGCGGGTATGGGGTTGCAAGTGGCTGGAGAAGAGGTGATGGAGATCCCAAAGCAGCGGCCGATCCGAAACGAGGGAAAGCCCTTAGCCATCATTCCAACACATTGTGCCTGCCTCAAGGACAATAGGGCACCGGGGAACGTGGACTGGGCAAGGCAAGACGGAGGTGAAAAAGTTTGGTTGGAGTGAGAGTGAGAGATCAAGGTTGCAACGAAAGATGGAGTCGGTGTTAGCAACCTCTGATTCCGTCACGTCCAGGCGAGTAAGTGCCCTCTAACCTGAGTGTGCTAACTAATGCACCTTGATTTTTGGGCAGCCGAAAGTCACTCCATGACGCGCCCTCCAGGTTGGAGTGGCCGAGCCAATCGATAAGCAGCGATAAGCGACACAAATTTTTGATCGGTGTGGTTCGAAAGTCCAACGGCGTCCCCACCAAATCCTCAATACCCTTTTGACGAGCTCGACTTGAAGATTTTCGTGCGATCCCGATATTGAAGAATATTCTAGGAGCCGAGACTGTGTACTGAAATCTCCCTCTTTTCTTCATCGCAAGATATTCTTCGAATTCTGCCCAAAATGCCTGCGCCCACAGCGTTGTTGAAGGCCGAGGATGCCCCGCTTGCCACAGATATTCCTCTTCCAGTCGCAGGTAGGAAAAATTTCACAGAGTTGAGAAAATCGCAGAGGCCAGGGTCTAACATCTAGCTAGAAAATGACGAAGAGTTTCTATTAGATGCTCCCGACGCTCTCCCTGCTGATGCGAATGCCGTCGTGCCTGTGGAGGACAATGAGGATGGAATGGCTATCGATGAGGAGGGACGCCCTCGATTTGCGCCAGCCAGAGACATTGTGAGATTGCCTTTTTACTGTCCATGTTGAGAGAACATGCCTCTAACCTTCCCAGGACCCCATTACCAGAGTCGAGACTCGCAAGGTCCCTATCCCTCCTCACCGAATGACACCTCTAAAACAGGCCTGGACCTCCATCTACCCGCCCCTCGTCGAGCATCTGAAGCTCCAGTGCCGAATGAACATTAAGCGAAAGACGGTTGAGTTGAGGACGTCGAAGCATACAACCGACTCGGGAGCGCTGCAAAAGGGAGAGGACTTTGTCAAGGCCTTTACCCTGGGCTTTGACGTGGACGACGCCATCGCACTGCTACGACTTGACGATCTTTACATCGAGACATTCGAGATCAAGGATGTGCGAACGATGCACGGCGACAGTCAAGCCCGCGCTATCGGTCGAATTGCTGGCAAGGACGGAAAGACAAAGTTCGCCATCGAGAACGCTAGCCGGACCCGAATCGTGCTGGCCGACTCCAAGATTCACATTCTCGGCGGGTTCAAGAACATCCACCTCGCCCGTGAGTCGGTCGTCAGCCTGATTCTCGGAAAGCCACCTGGCAAGGTGTATGGCAATCTCCGAACGGTCGCGGCGAGGATGAAGGAGCGCTTCTAGACGAAGCTAACGATAGACTTGGGTTGCTACATACGGCGTTTCGGGTGGGCAGCATTATGATATTGGGTTATGTCGGACAGGGGTTACGGACTCGAAGCACAGCGCAGCACAGCAAGGCAAAGCAAGGCAAAGCAAGAGGCTGGCATGGCATGGCATGTCGATAACGATCGAGTTTGAGATGAATCTGATTTGATGTTTCACGGATACCCACATGAAAGGATGCAGCGAGGCAGCAGAAAGGCGCGCGCGTACTCTTACACTACCTTGACTTCCATGCTCTACGTGCCGACATACGGACAGACGCACACGGGCCCGCGACGCATGATTGTGCCGGGCGAGACGTTGTCAGTTCATGTTTGATACTCAGCAGTAATACCGTTTTCAAATATCAACCCATGTTGTCGGCCTGCACGCATCCAGACATAGACGCCCACACAAACACGAGGGGGGTGGGAGGGCTCGGGTCTCTTGTTGGCTGCAGCTCCTCATGAGAGCTGATAGGCACGGACTCGCATCACTCCATTCACATCCATGTCTATCAGAACATGAAAAACATCGACCGACTTTCGAGCCCTGACCGACAATTTGAGGATGGCGGCTTTCTGCTGGAGCTTGCCTTGTCTTGTAGACGAAGGAGATGCGGAAGCACTGCATGGCATGGTAGGGCCTGGCAGATGGGATGGATGGTGCCTGCGCTCGCCATGCAGCCTCCCGGGACTGCGGAGTCGCGCCTCGTCGCACCTACACCTTGTTGACTTTGGCTTCCGATCGGGACGGGCATTGTCCAACCGGAAGCCGTCCTTGAGCCGGCACGGAGAGGCCTGGACAACGATGCGGCGGACGACGGGCAAGGCGAAGCCCGCGCGTGCCCGCGGCGCCGGGAATCAACGGGAGGAGGAGGGCTGATGGCTGGCATCTTGCTGTTGGCGAGCGAGGCAAAAGTACGACGGAACGACGGGATGTAGGTAATCGACTACGTGCTACGTGGGGATGCATGGCGAGAGTGGACATGATCCAACTTGGGAGCAATGACGGATATTATCCTGCGGCAGATTGGGCTAAGTAGGCTAGCTAAGCACAGTAGTAATCAAATCTCATGAAGTGACAGATGGATTCTCCTCTCGGTCTCAGTGCGGCGCTGCGTCGGCCGGTAGAATGGGATGTAATGGCACCGTGTGTCTGAGGCGGCAAAAAGAGGTGATTTCCATGTCTAAACAACGGTACCGCAGCGATATGCTCATGATGATCCATGCTGTCCCTCTCAAGCCAGGACCCAGTCAAGGTCGGTTATCCATCTCCCAGAGGTGAGCCGCGAACCATTGGCCGAGTAGCAGCCTTCGCGAGGCGGGAAGGGGACAATTTTTAGCGGGGTACCCTGATCTGGGCGATGTGAAGCCATCCACCTCAGTTTTCCAATTTTTTTTTTGCCTTGCCTCTCAAGTCGGTCGGTGGACCAACCAGGGGGCACCCCTCCACTTCACCTCTAACCTTGCACCTCTCAAGGGCCCCAGTGTGAGATTGTGAGATCATTTTCACCCCTCCACGGCCCTCCATCGAACCTATTGCCCCACCTTGCTTGGTGAGAGGTGTTGTCTGGACGTCCCGTCCACCACCAGCCTGCGTGCGTGCGTACGCCATGGACGGGCATGGCATGGCATGGAGGGAGGAGGTGGATGGGGGCTAGGTACGGTACGTACGGTACCTTCCTAACAGCTCTCGTGTCGACTGTTTACTGGGCTCGACCGTGACTGCCTTCCTCATGCTTCCAATTCCTTCATAAAACACCCTGCCCTCCCCTCCATCTTCGCTTGCTCCCTTCTCTCTTCCTCCTCTTCATTCCTCTTCTTCACATCCATCTCACATACAGACCAGAGTACCTCTTGACGTGGTTCTGGGCTTCATTGCGACTTGTACAAAAAACCTTCTCTACACCAAGGTGAGCTTCATCTGCCTACCCACTCCACTGCTCGCTCGCTTGCTGTTGCCCCTCCTATCCTCCAGCTCCCTTGAGCTCTGTTGCTGTTGTTCCCCTCACTGGACCCCTCCATCCAGTCCACCCCTCCATTCCACCCCTCCCTCACCGATTGGAACCCCCCCACCAAACGGGAGCTGGATGGCTTAGTTGTGATGAGCAACACCAAAGACTGTTGAGGCATATTCCAACCATTCGTCGTTTGCACACGGGCCGTTTCTTGTTTGGTGCCGCTCACCAGAAAGCTCCGCCTACCAGAGAGCTTATAATTTCTCCCTTTTCCCTCGCACTCTTCTCTCTTTCCTCTCCTTCCACCTCACGACACGACAGACAGACAGCCAGCCGAGCTACCCACCAATTGAACTGCCAGCTAATACATCAGCCCATCCAGAACATCACATCATCAACATGGCCATCACCAAGGTCTTCGCCCGCTCCGTCTACGACTCCCGTGGCAACCCCACCGTCGAGGTTGACGTCGTTACCGAGACCGGCCTCCACCGGGCCATCGTTCCCTCCGGTGCCTCTACCGGTACGTCCCGACCCTCCTCGGCTTCACATAACTGTCTCGCTAAGTTTCCGTAATATAGGCCAGCACGAGGCTTGCGAGCTCCGAGATGGCGACAAGTCCAAGTGGGGCGGCAAGGGTGTCACCAAGGCCGTCGAGAACGTCAACACCGTCATTGCTCCCGCTCTGATTGAGAAGAACATTGATGTCAAGGACCAGTCCGCTGTCGATGCCTTCCTCAACGAGCTCGATGGTACCCCCAACAAGACCAAGCTCGGTGCCAACGCCATCCTTGGTGTCTCTCTGGCCGTTGCCAAGGCCGGTGCTGCTGAGAAGGTCTGTTCCAATTGGATTTCTCTCCGTGTCTCGTTCACATGCTGATCTCTTCTACAGGGCGTTCCTCTGTACGCTCACGTTTCCGACCTTGCCGGAACCAAGAAGCCCTATGTCCTCCCCGTTCCCTTCATGAACGTCCTCAATGGCGGGTAAGTGTCAATTGGCTCGATGTCTAGTGCTGTTAGCTAACCTCATGTCAGTTCCCACGCTGGTGGCCGTCTCGCCTTCCAGGAGTTCATGATTGTCCCTACGTAAGTGCTTCATCTGAGTCATACAACCCAAGCCTTGCTAACGCGGCCTTAGTGACGCTCCCTCTTTCACCGAGGCCATGCGCCAGGGTGCTGAGGTCTACCAGGCCCTCAAGGGTCTGGCCAAGAAGCGATATGGCCAGTCCGCCGGCAATGTCGGTGACGAGGGTGGTGTCGCCCCCGATATCCAGACTGCCGAGGAGGCTCTCGAGCTCATCACCGATGCCATTGAGCAGGTCGGCTACACTGGCCAGATCAAGATCGCCATGGACGTTGCCTCCAGCGAGTTCTACAAGGTGGAGGAGAAGAAGTACGATCTTGACTTCAAGAACCCCGAGAGCGACCCCACCAAGTGGCTCAGCTACGAGGAGCTCGCCAACCTCTACTCCGAGCTCAGCAAGAAGTACCCCATCGTCTCCATCGAGGACCCCTTCGCTGAGGACGACTGGGAGGCCTGGAGCTACTTCTCCAAGACCCAGGACATCCAGATTGTCGGTGATGATCTGACTGTCACCAACCCTCTCCGCATCAAGAAGGCCATTGAGCTCAAGTCTTGCAACGCCCTTCTCCTCAAGGTCAACCAGATCGGTACCCTGACCGAGTCCATCCAGGCCGCCAAGGACTCCTACGCCGACGGCTGGGGTGTCATGGTCTCCCACCGATCCGGTGAGACTGAGGATGTCACCATTGCTGACATTGCTGTCGGTCTCCGTGCCGGTGAGATCAAGACCGGTGCCCCTGCCCGATCTGAGCGTCTCGCCAAGCTCAACCAGATCCTCCGAATTGAGGAGGAGCTCGGTGAGGGCGCCATCTACGCCGGTGCCAACTTCCGCACCTCTGTCAACCTGTAAATGGAGAGGCAGATGTGCACCTAAAAGCCTTGGGATGATGATGATGCCTTTGAGTCCTTCGCCAGGAGCGCATGGGACCAGATACCAGGTCGGCAAAATTGAAGTAATATAGGCTAAAAAAAACCGTAAAATAAGGTTCAACAATAAAGACATTGATTGAAGTTCAAAAATTGGGCGTTTTGTTTCTTGTGATGATTTCTGGTGATAGTCTGTGGATTGCGTTCTTGAATTGGGTTTCTCTGACTGCAAGTAACGTTGGGCTGAGCAGGGAATGTACGTACCTCTACTGGGGCTGCCATTGGGTCTGTAGAGGAGATAGGGCTGTTGAGCCACACGTGGCGGTTTCCCAGGCAACGCTCTCTTTTGGCGCATTACGATAACAGATAACATCAACACCGCCAAGTGGGATTGCTAGAGATTCACTTTATCCATAACAACATCGCCGATTTTGAGAGCCGCCCATCCAAAAGCGAACCTCATCTGAGGAAATACTAACCCATCATGTCAGCCTCAGAAGACCTTATCGACTTTAACCTGATCGAAGGGCAAAAGGAGAACATTCAGTCCTTGCCTGGCGGTCGTTCAGCAAAGAAACTGGCCCAACTCTATTCGCCCACACCCCTTCACAAACTCTCGACACCAACACCTTCCGATACACGTAATGTGCACGATTGCATCCGAGCCGAGTTCGAGGCTGAGGTTGAGAACCTCGCCGAGTCGGATGACCCTCTCGACATCTTCGAGCGCTACGTTCGATGGACCCTAGATGCCTACCCCTCGGCGCAAGCGACACCGCAGTCACAGCTCCATACTCTTCTTGAGCGCGCAACAAAGGCCTTTATTGGCTCAGCGCAGTACAAGAATGACCCCAGATACCTCAAGCTCTGGGTTCACTATATCCACTTTTTCTCTGATGCCCCGCGCGAGACATTCATGTTCCTGTCCCGACACGGTATCGGAGAGTCCCTTGCTCTCTTCTACGAAGAGTACGCAGCATGGCTCGAGGGTGCCGGACGATGGGCCCAGGCCGAAGAGGTGTACAAGCTGGGCATCGAGCGCGAGGCCCGGCCAGTTCAGAGACTCTTGCGCAAGTTCAAGGAGTTTGAGGAGCGAGTTGCGCAGCAGCCAGAGGTCATGGACGAGCCCTCATCGCCAGCTCTGCCCACTGTCCGACCAGCCCTTGCCGCCAAGGTCGATCCATTCGCCGCTGCGCGGGCAGCAGATCCCCAAGCCCCTCGGCCAACAAGCGGTGGAGGATCGAAGCCTAATAAGTCCAAGTTAGCCATCTTCTCGGATGCTGATGCCAAGCCATCTGCCATGTCTACAAGACCGGCTAGTTCTAAGGGCTGGGACACCATCGGTTCGCTCGCGGATCGTAAGAAGGAGAACGCTGTGGAAGCCAAGCCCTGGGCTGGCGAGACTCTCCAAGCAAGGGGGAAGAAGAGCGCTGCTCCCAAGATGTCCATCTTTAGGGATCCGGTAAGTTCCTCTCTCTTTCCTTAAACCGCCCAAAATATTGATAGTCATAGAACTAATAAATGGTTATTCGGTGTTGGTTCAATAGTCTCTTTCGCAAATACAGAATATTGTTGTTGTTCCTTCACAACATCAGGTCTCACTTCATCCCCATACGGGCAAAAAGGAGCGTGTGTTTGTTGACCTTGCTGCAATTTACCCAACTCCAGAGGAGCTTGGCACTGAGCTAAGCTTTGAGGAGATTATGGCTGCTAATCGAGGCTGGCTTGATCACAGCTGGGAGGAGGAGTCTGTTGACGAGAACCTGGTCCCTGAGCCCATGGCTCCTCTTGTTGAGATTGAGGAAATCAGCAAGGGAGTCGGAGAGAAGCTCGTGATTCATCAGGATCCTGCCGAGAAGCTGATGATCCACCAAGACTCTGCTGACAGGCTGATGGTCCATAAAGATCCTCCTGCTGGCAAGCTAGTCATTCATCAAGACCGTTCTGACAAGTTGGTGATTCACAAAGACACTGTGCAGTATGATGAGAACGGTAGGGCCATGGAGCAACCTCGAGGACCACGAGGAGGCAAGAAGAAGAAGGTGATTGAAGTCAACGAGACTCAGATCAGTAAGTGTTTTCTCATCAGCTTCCCTTTACAGCATCTGACCGTTCAATAGTCAAGGCGAAGCTTGATTCCCCGTCAAGGCCCAAGCTAAAGAAGAAGAACACCTCGGAGCCAACCATGACGATCCATACCAAAGCCGCCACTGATGAGATCTACGATATTTTCAATGCCCCCCTGAAGCCTGCCGGCCAGGATGATGAAGAGAGCGCCTACGATGATGATGATTACGAGAGTGACGACAACTACACGACTGACGTGGAGAGCACCGGAACAACCAGGCAGATTGAGCCCAGTGAAGCTGGTGACGATGAGACGTCTGATGCGAAGAGTGTCAGCGAGTGGTCTGACTTTTCAACAAGAAGACACATTCCCAACCTCAATGAGGATGGGGACGATGACGAGGAGGAGCGTGATGGTGAACGAAACGACACCCAGGTCTCTGATCTCATCGATACAAGTGCACCAGTGACAGAGCAAGAACCATCTGAGGCTTTCGACCACTCTGATCGACAAGACCGAACTGAGGATGCCGAAGAAGGAGAAGACGTTGAGGAACTAGAGACCCCAGTGACAGAAGAGTTCCCTCCCATGACACGGACAAGCTTCATCCCCATCCCCCCTGAAGACTACGAGCCACCAACTCGGCCGTATAGGGACCCGGCTGAGGTGGCCAACAACCGACTGCCGTTCATGACACCCATCACAGAGAGGACCGAGGCGTCTCTTGATGTGACGGTGGAACGCAACGAGTACAAGACTCCTTGCAAGAAGGATAACTCGATGTTGGTGGATGATGAGGAGGCTTCAGATCTTGAGCCCCTGAGCAGCCCACTACGCGACATAGTACATGAGGCTCGCCCTGCTCCGAAGATGTCGGCTCCTCTCGCTCCCAAATCCATTGGACCTCTGGGAAAGTCGATTCCCTCAAAGCCCCTCCCTCCCAAGGGTCCCATCATCAAGGATATCCAGTGCAACCCTGTTGATGAGTCGATTCGGGCTGAAATCATCGCCAAGATGCTGCCGCCGTTGAGCGCCTACTCTGGATTCTACGACCATCGACAGGAGAAGTACGAGAGGGGCAATGAAATTCGAAAGTTTGCCAAGGCCCTCGCCAAAGCCAACAAGTCCGGCGATAGAACTGGGCCTATTACCAGCCCAGTCGAGATCGAGTTCCCTGATACTCACGCCGTGTACACGGTCAAGAAGGAACTCGGAGCTGGAGCCTTCGCGCCTGTCTATTTGGTAGAGAACTCGGCCCCTGAAGGTGACGAGAATGATGAGAATGCCATTCCCACGATGGGCAAGGGTGCTTTTGCTGTCAACCACCGCAACGAGGTTGAAGCACTCAAGATGGAGACGCCTCCTTCACCATGGGAGTTCCATATTATGCGTCTAGCTCACACTCGCTTGGGCCCTCAGCACCGTGCCTCGGCCTCCATGTCGTACGCACACGAGATGCATCTGTACCAGGATGAGGGCTTCCTCTTCCTGCCATACCACCCTCATGGCACACTGCTCGATGTGGTCAACTTCTTCAGATCTGAGCCTTCTGCCATTATGGATGAGCAGTTGGCCATGTTCTTCACCATCGAGCTCCTCCGAACGGTCGAGGCTCTCCACTCCAAGAGTCTCCTGCATGGCGATCTCAAGGCCGACAACTGTCTTTTGCGTCTGGACACTCTTATGAGTGAAGAGCCCCTATCAAGCCAGTGGAAGGCTGATGGCAGCGGCGGTTGGTCTTCGCGGGGCGTAGTCCTCATCGACTTTGGACGAGGCATCGACATGCGCGCTTTCGTGCCCGACGTCGAGTTCATCGCTGACTGGAAGACGAGTGCTCAAGACTGCGCTGAGATGCGAGAGGGCCGTCCATGGACATGGCAGATCGACTACCACGGTCTCGCCGGCATCATTCACACTCTGCTCTTTGGCAAGTACATCGAAACGATGCGCTGTGACCAGGGCGGGCTGGGCAAGTCTGGCAGACGGTACAAGGTTCGTGAGAGCCTCAAGCGATACTGGCAGACGGATCTCTGGTCCGACTGCTTCGAGCTTCTGCTCAACCCTGGTGCTGCTGCCGAGGCGGGAGGCGAGGAAGGCGGCAAGATGCCTGTTCTCAAGTCGATGAAGAGCGTGAGGGAGCGTATGGAGAAGTGGCTGGAGGCCAACTGCGAGAGAGGTGTTGGATTGAAGAGTTTGATGGGGAAGTTGGAGGCATCGTTTTCCAAGAACCGCAAGTAGATTTTTGGCTTGCTTGTGACTTTGTCTTTTTACGATTCATGGCCTGGCGTTGGATCATGTTGTGTCTGGCATCCCAGGATTAGAGCTAGAGTGATGAAGGGAGGCATTGGCGGTTCTAGACCTTTGGCTTGAGTTTTGCTTGGGAGTTTTGTATGCGTGATGAGAATACCCGTTTATTTGCAAATGCATTGTTATGAGTACCTATCTTGCATTGTTTGACAGTCATGGTGACTTCGTAGTGTGTGCAGAGGGGTTCTCGTTGTCTACCAACATGAAGCCATTCGGACGATTTCATGATACCAAGTCCAAGGACAACAGATACCAAAGCAACGTGTGCCGAACCTTTCTGCTATGCATTCAACTTCGTAGTAGCTACGGCAAGATTATGCTTTGCCTTCCCATTGATGTGTTCATATTTTCTCGTTCTCCTTGGCGTTACCACTCGTCACTATTGAGAAACAGTGAGTGCCATGGAATTAACCAAGCGCCTTGAGGTAAGTTCAAGAAAGAGATACTACAGTGTATTATTACATTATACAAGTGTCTACTTGCAGGTCTGGATAGTTTCGTCCATATCAATAACCGTCCCGGCCAACCATCAGTACTCAATCCTTTACTCGCTATCATCTGACTCGTCCTTCTTCTTCTTTGTTGCTCCCTTCTTCGCCCTCGTCCCCTTCTTAGAATCCTTGACCGCCTTGCGATCGACTTGATCCTGTATCTTATTCCTCTCCGCCTTCCCCTTCGCCTGCAGCTCCTCCTCCAGCTGCTTAAACTCTTCACTCTCGGCATCCATACCCACGAGCGACTCGAGAAGCTTGATCTCGTCGGCCCAGACCTTCTTGTCCTCCACAGACTTTCCGTCAGATCCTGGCCGGTCGATGGGCGTCTCGAGCACCATGGGCATGCCGGCGAAGGGGGCGTGGTTCATTATACTGTGGAAGGCACGCAGGCCGAGGAAGCCGGTGCCGATGTTGGCGTGGAGGTCACGGTTGGAGTCCAAGGGGGCTTTGCTGTCGTTGACTGCAAGTTGTTAGTTGGTTGCAGGAGAGAGGGGTAAGGGGAAGCTTACGGTGGAAAGCCTTGAGATACTTGTGACCAACGATCTCGTTGAAAGAGTCGACAGTCTTCTTGAAAGCTTCGGGCGTCCGCAAGTCATGCCCGGCAGCAAAGGCATGGCAGGTGTCGATACAGACGCCTACTCGCTCCTTGTCCTCAACCAAGGCAATGATGTCTCTCAAGTCCTCCCACGTCGACCCAATGACATTGCCACTTCCTGCCATGTTCTCGAGCACTGTTATAACCGTCTTGGTGGCCTTGTGAGACTTGTTCAGCTGTGCTGCGATCCGTCCAATCGCAGCAGCCCGACTATCACCGCCCGTCGACCCAGGATGGAAGTTGTACAGCCGAATACCCAGCTGCTCGCATCGGTTTAGGTCATCGAGAAAGCTGGTGTACGCCTGGTTCGCCTTTTCCTCATCAGCTTGCGCCAGGTTGACCAGATACGAGCCGTGAGGGAGGGCGTGCTCGGCGGCGCTGTAGCCATGGTGCTTGCATTGCGAGATGAATTGGGTCTTGGCCGAGGGGTCGAGAGGAGGATTGGTCCATTTGCGCTGCGACTTGAGGAAGAGGGCGAAGGCGTTGGCGCCGATGTGGATGGCGTTGGTGACAGAGTTTTGTACGCCTATACGATATTTGATTAGCCCATGAATCGAGCAGAAGCAGAGTCAGATTGCGAACCTCCTGCGGCACTGACGTGAGCACCAATGTGCATAGCAGGCTTCAACGAAGAGATATCCGTCCGATCCGCGAGCGGCGTCGAGTCTTCCTCCTTCTTGGTCTTGCGCTTCTTGGTCACCTTTGCCGCCGGCGCCGGCGCGTCAATCTCTGGTTCCGGTTCAGCCTTTCGCTTGGTCACAGTCTTTGCGACGGCCCCCTTTGCCTTCCCAATCGCCTGGCCCGCGGCCGCGACAGCCTTGGTCACCTTGGGCATCTCGTCGTCGTTGTCGTCTTCGTTGTAGCTGACTGCCTGTCTTTTGCGCAGAGATGTACGAGCCATTGTAGACTACAAGGTCTTCACAGTCTCAGAGAAAGACTCTGGTCGGATTTTCGACGCTGATGAAGCAATTGATCGAGTTTTGTTTTTCGAGGTTGATGGAAAGGGCAATCAGCAGTGCCCATACTGTGTGACGCGATTGACGCGATGCCTCCTGAATTACCAAGCACGAAATCATGTGACCTCACCTCAAATTATAAGACCCGAATTGAAACTTCAAGAGTATCAATTTCTATCGTATTCCTGACCATTCAAGATCCAAAGAACCCATGATGAAGCCTCGCCTTTGTACAAAAACGCCTAATTCAGCCAGCACATATGAAATACGGGAATAGTCAGTCCCACATCCAGAATCCAAGCCACCATTTTCCTTCTTTATCCCAGCATCAGACATATAAAACCGCCGTTCAGACAAAATAGACAATGAAATTTAGGCAAAGATCTCCATCTCAGCCTTTCGATCAGGGGAAAACTGATCCTTATATGCTTCCCACAACTTTTCAACCTCCCGAATGTAGCGCTCGTGAAGCTCATCAATGTCCTCCTGTGCCGGCTGAGGTCCATGAGGCCTCTCAACCCGGAGCGGGCGCCCAATGACAATATTGACCGGTCGTCGATACGGCATGAGTCCAACGTCATAGTTGAGTACGCCCCGTCCGTGGAGAGCTGGCACGGTGAACTTGAAGACCTTGAGGAAGACCATCTGCATCTTGTGCACGAGTGGGTGCGTCTTGGGGCTGAGCTGGTCGTAAAGATCGTTCTCGCCGAATCCGATGACGGGGACAAGGTCAGCTCCAGTGCGAAGTGCCATCTTGACAAAGCCCTTGCGTCCCTTGAGAATCAGACGAAGAGTCCCCGGCTGAGCTTCGAGTGACTCTCGAGCACCTCCCACGACGATAGTGACCGCACGTCCTTGGCCGTCGTTATTAGGGCCACCCTTAGTCAACATGTTCCAGATCGATTCCTTGGAAACAGACTGCAGGCCCATCCACAGAATCCAATCACGGTTGAAGGGAAGGCGGAAGTTGGAGTCGAGAGTAAGTAGAGTGTTGGTAATGCCAGGGAACAGCTCTCTGAACCCAAGGGCATTGGTAGCAAAAGCTCCCCAAGCTCCATGAGAAATAATACCATGGGGATGATAGCCAAAGATGTATTTCCTGTCAGCAGGCAGGTCAAACGTCTTGTGCAACTTCATGGGGAAGTATCCAGTAAAGAGCTTCCACAGTCGTAGACTGCGGAACCATTCAGATCGGTACGACAGACGCCCATTGCTTGCTGCTGTCGAGAGAGTAAGATGGATGAGGTACGGAACAAGAATAGGCCAGGTCAGAGGGTTGGCGCAGATCAGCCAGAAGATTGAAACCAAAAGAATGATGGACATGCAGTGGAAGAGTACTGCTGCCGTTTGTAATCGCCGTGCCATTGGCACACGCAGGGGAGCAAATCGAATTCCTCCAGCGCGCCAACTCGCCCGCTCACGTTGCTGTGACTCGGCGATGCTGGGCAACTTTGGGTAAGACCAGTCTTCATCATATCTGGTGTCCTTCTCGTCCTTCCCGCCAGCGACGGCAGCATAGCTCTTGGTTGCTCCATTGGATGGAGAAAGTGTCACGTCGTCGAAATCGCCGTTGCTGGTGGATATGGTGGACTGAAGGTCGCCGCCGTCCTCCATCTCGGGTCTTGCTAGGTTCCCCTATTGCCGACTAGTCAGTCCAAGCACTTTACTTCAGCTGTCGTGTTGCAGGTGGCGCATACGTTATCTGCGGTGGCATCTTCCTCCCGGGTTTCCGGTTGCTCCGGCTTGGTCGGTTCGTTTGACTCCGGGTTGGGAATGGTTGTCACCTTTTCGTTCGTCTCGGATGACTGAGCGCCTTTAAAGCTGTTAGCGTCTCAATTTCGTACTTCCAATGGTCAATGCAAAGGCATGGCGTTGAGGTTCATGTTCGGTACCAGCTTGCAGACGCCTTGAGCCTATGATACGAGCTGCTCCATCCACCCGCAGTTGGACGAGCGCAGAGCTCACAGGTATCATCTCGTACGCGGGACAATCGCAAACTCACCATTCTCGATAGAAATACCGCCATCGACCTCGGGAGTCGCCATGATGTCTGTTGCTTGCGCGTCGAGATAGATGGTTTCTTAGGTGGAGGGGTCGAGGTCCTAGATAAAGTCGGTGCAGACTGCGTCAAAAACACAACACGGCCACGTCAGAGCAACGGAAGCGACGAGAGAAGATGAAAGCAAAGTCAAAGTCCAGATGCAGTGACAATGGCATGAGCATCAGGCGCCATTATACCACGGTTTGGATGGATGAAGGTGGGCCAGGCAGTTGGTTTCATGGATGCTTCATCCGTCAAACATGCCGAATACGCACAGCTTTCTTTTGGACGATGACGTCGCACTCGTGGGCTTCGACACGTGAAGTCAGAAGCTTCCATCCCCATCCGGCATGGTCCGTTACGGCTACGGTACGGTACGGGTTCCGCTGCCCTCGCCTTGTAGGTATACAGTGTCGCTGGTCCGTGTCAACCCAGCCACTCTCTCCAGCCTCGGTACATGCTCGATTCATTCACTCGTGTCACTCACTCTTCAGCACAAACAGAAGCACCTGCAAAGAAGTGAACCTATATTAGAACATTATAGACAACATCGGACCGAGCCTGCCATGCATGCCGAGAACTTTCTTATCTCAGCTCTCCCTCGGACCCTGCCAGGGGATCCATTCACTTAGCCCCTGATTCGACGCTGTTATACCATCCCGCCTTTGTATCCATGGGGGTCAGCCAACGGCTTGGTAGATTCTCTATATACAAAGCATCATGACTTTGCACACCTTTCTCATACCTTCCCAGCTGGGTGCAGCCACGAGGCACACTATCTGAGAGTAATCAATAACTTCAACAGCAACAACAACGCATGTATGGTACAGTAACAATACGACAACCAGTTCATAAACATCCCAAGTCCTTTCTTTTGAAGTGGAGGCCCCGACCATCCACTGAACCAAATTCCCAAAACCTATAACGCCTCCCTGAGCACCATGCCGAATAATCTCAAGGGTAGAGTAAAAAACGAAGGTCGTCTTAGTATGCCCTGCAACAAGGAAAAATAGATGTGTCAACGCCTTGAAGCCACCTCACGCTACGCCTTGACCGCTGCCGCTGCTGCCGCCGCGCGCGTGTCTCATCTGTTGCTTCAAGTCCGCCACCACATGATCCAGAGTAGTAACCTTATCCGTCAGAGTCTTGACCCTTTCCTCCAGTGTTTGGATATAAGCCCACACTAGGGTCGCTCTGTGCGAACATGTTGCTCTCGTTGGTGGGTGCCGCACCGCTCCCGCTCCGGGTGTGGGAGAAGCCGGCGGAGCCGGGCGCGGCAAATTCAGGATGCGACAGCCCGGGGAGCTTGGGCCGAGGCTGCGTACTGTGAGGTGATTGTAGATCCGATGTCCGGCGTCCAAACTGCTGTTGCTGAAGCTGTTGCGTTAAACTGGGCGAGCGCTGCCGCACCAGATTGTTGCCGTCGTGACCTTGAACTCCGGGGCTCAAGGGCTTGGGGCTTTCTGTAATCCCCGTCTGTGAATACATGTTTGCGTTGGCCGCCGCAACGGGCAATGGCGAGATGTTGGTGCTGGTTGTATGGGCGGCCAAATTGTTGGCCACGTTCTGCGAGGCATTGGAGCCAGCTTGGTTTTGCTGCTGGCTCACGTTCGGAGGGAAAAGCCCTCCCGAGCCCGGTCGCGCGCCAGGCGGCGGGTAAGTCCGGGCATGCGCACCATAGCCGTCACCTTGAGCTCCAGGGACGTGCTGGGTCGTGATGCTAGGCAGGCTTTGTCGCCTCAGTTCATCATCCTCTGCATTATCGTAAGCCAGGCCAGACATGGCCGACTCATCAGCTTCGGCAATGCTGTTCTCCAGATCACCGTCATCAACAAAGCTGCCCATGCTTGACCGTCGTCCAGCACAACCACCAGCACCCTTGGAGTGACGAGCCAGAGCATCACCACGAGCAAACTTGCGGTCACACTTGGGACAGACGTGAGGCTTCTCACCCGTATGCAGCTTTCCGTGGCGCTTCAGGTCATGAAGGCGGCGAAACCGCATCTGACACTCGGTGCAAACGTACGGTTTCTCCTGGCTGTGTGTCAAGAGGTGACTTTTGAGGTTGTGGTGGCGCGTAAACTCGGTGTTGCAGTAGGGGCATTTATGCTTCTTGGAAGCGGATGACGTGGGTGATGTCTGACCCTGTCCCGGTATGGGGAAGCTCATTCCTCTAGCAGGAGTTTCCGCCAAGTTACCCGTGGCCTGGAGCGACCCCGGGTATGATAACGAGCCTGGCTGGTGTCTCTCTTCTTGACCAACAACCTGTTGCGACGACTGTTGGTGATGTTGCTCAAGCTTGGGTGCGTCAACGTCCATTGGAGTGGGACTTTCAGTCACTGGAACACCGACAACACTAGCAGCGCTCTGCGGACTTGTCGCACTACGCTCTTCGACCTGGCTGGTCGCGTTTTGCGCCAGCGACACGGGATTTGAAGCCTTTGGAGAAGCATCCATGGCCGCCGTTGGCGCAGCCGGGGGCGCGTCAACAGGGCGGCTCATGGCTTGAACAGCGCCGGACATTAGGGAAGCGAGAGCTTTGTGGCTAGGATTCTCGCTCGTCGGAGCAGGAATTCGAGACCCGTCGTCGTGATCGGTGCCTTCGCGTCGCCGGCGCTCGTCCTCGAGAGCAGCTGCGGCTGTCAAGGGCGTCGGGGAGATGCTGGACGCGAGGGCCAGCCGAGCCGACTTTGTCGGGGAGCCGAGGGCCAAAAGGCCCTGGGACTGGAGGGCAAGGGATCGCGGCGACGCAGGAGAAGGTGAGCGAGGCCGCTTGAGCAACCTGACTGCGTCGTCTGAAGGGATGACGGCGGGAGGGGTCGCTTCTGAGCGCGTTGCGGGCGGGGCGTCGGTCGCGGTGAAGGCGGAGGCGTCCGAGGCCATAGACGCAGCTGCTAAGCGTAGAATTGACAAACTTGAAAAAAGATGGAATGCAGCATGCAGTCAGTTTCGAGATTCGAAGACGCCAAAGCCTTTGGTCAAAGGCACATGTCGGGGCGTGATAGATGGATGTGTGGCTGGAGACGTGGCGAGAGCTGATATTTTTTCCCCAGGCAGGAAGGCAGAGGAGGCGAGTGAGGAGCGGGTGGGCGATGCGCTGTGGGCAGTGAGTGGCTCAGGCGACGAGGCAAGAGGTGGAATTGAGGCTCGAATCCGGCAGTACGTAGCGTGCAGGAGCAACGGTTTAAAGCATGGAGACAGCGGGTAAAAGGACAGAGGCGCAGAGGTACCCGTGATGGCGGTCGATGATAATGACGGTGTCGCGCCGAAAGAGTTGTGCAAGGTAGAGGTAGGTAAGTAAAGAGGTAAGGGTAGGTAGGTAAGTAAGTGAACGAGGCGGCCGGAGAGATGGGCTGCGAGGCAACGACGACGGGCGATAGAGAGGGCGAGTCAAAGTGGGCAAGTGGGCGAAAGGGGACGTGATTGGCCGGCCTGGGTGGACGGGTTGAGTGAGTGGGGTACGTAAGAGGGAAAGAGCAAGTGTGTGTGGGCGTGTGTCAGTGGATTGTTGACAGCTGCCGGGCTGGTTCCTTCAGAGAGGGCTTGGCTTTCAGGTGGGATCGTGCAGCGCTGAACCTGGAAACCTGGTCGGCGGGTACGTACCGCGTCCCGTGAACTGGACTGAAGTGGAAGTGGAAATGGAGCGGGACGATGTGAAGAAGGCACGCGTGAAACCTGGGCTTTGGATCGCGGGCGATAGAAGAAACAAGCTAATAGAAAGACACACGCAAACCAAACACCAGTTAGCACGTAGTTACGTGGTAGACGTGGTGAGAAAAGAGGGAAAAGGGAAACGCGCGCTTGATTGGGGACAAGGCCGTGGCCCAAAAAAAGCCGAACAGCGCGAAAGCGGACAGGAGTGGGCGGTACCGATACGTTTTTGGGATGAGCGGCGGGCTGGAAACGTGCTGGGGAAGGCTCTAAAGTGACTTCGTTTCACGGTACTTGGAACGGATGTATCTCTTCCCCTGGTAGGTAGGAAACATTGAGTCAGCCATCCGGCCAAACATGCTGCCAACCAAAGCCCGAAGGGTCCGATTGTGTAGATTCGCGTGCATCTCACAATCACGATCAAGCGATCATCGACCATGGTTTACTGGCGAGACCTCTTCCTTTCCGCCTCTTCATCTCCTCCAAGGCTGGGTTGCTCGGCGTGATCCCGGCTTCTTCAGGCAACGGGCGTCCAAGTAACGGCAGCTGTCTGTCCTCTGATAGGGCACATTGCGCGAACAAAAGGTGAGAGCGGGAGACGGGAGGCGAGCAAGCAATGGCCCATCCAGACACGAGAGATGACGACAGACTGCTGCTGTCAGAGCCTCTGGCCATCCCATGCCATCTCATGCACCTCGGTCAAGGTACATGTCCTCCAGGTATCCCGTTGGAAGGCCCACTGCTTCTCCAAGGTCGACAAGGCAAACCGGTTCCACAGACGAGGCGGCATGTCACTGCCCTATCGCAAGTTGATAGGGCCATGACAGGAAAAGAAGAGAAACAAGAAACCTTTAAGGAGCGAAAGGCTTCTCCGTCACCCACTTGCTGATAGTTGGATCTTGCAGAGTTTCAGTCTTGGAAAGACTCGAGAACTCGTCGTCAACTCAAAAGGTTCGCATCTCCCTGTCATCAAGAGAGACAACTCGACATGGTTGAATCGACAATCCCCGATCTATCGAACGGCTAGCTAGTAGCAAGTACTAATGGATATGTACAGCGTCATGCTCAGCTCCCGAGCTGAAGGCTCTCTCCTCCAGGGCCGGGCGCAGCTAGGCTCACCCAATCCTTGCTTGGCTTCCCTCAGGTGAGCCAGCGAGTGGCGGTGCACCAAGGCAAAGCCCCCGAAATGGAGCCCGGGCCTCAAACCCATGGCGTGGATGGGATGGACGATGCGATGTGGGCTGGCGGCTCACTCAAGCCCGACTGTGGCACCCCTGTGGTTCTGTGGTTCAGGTGTGTGAGAGCCTGGCGAGTCTTGTGACTCGTTGGATCCCTTTGGGTTTATTGGTGTGGCTGATCCTAGCTGCTCACCATCCCAGCCCCCTGCTCCGCCACGCCTGGCTTGTTTCTTGTTGTTGTTCTGGTGCTGTTTGGTCTCTCTCTCTCCCTCCTTTTCCTGTACTCCCCCAGTCCCCATCAAGCTCGTGTTGAGTGAGGACCGGCCCATAAAGATGCAAGAAACCTGCAAGAATGAAACCTTTTTAGAGACCGGATGCTTGAGTGATGCGCCACAGCGCGCCACCGCGCGCCACCTTCAGGTCGGCTCCGTCAGCGAAGCGAAGCCACGGGGGCCCAACAAACAACCGCGGCACCCTCGAAGATCCATCGCCGTCCTGTCCGATAACACTTGGCTTGCCTTGTCTCGCCCATCACTGCTTCGCTGACTGACAAATACCTTGCAGGTAGGTATAGGCTGTATTACGGTACGGTCAGCTTCGGTCGCGTCTTCAGTCAGAATCGAGCGAATGGCTGAGCCCAAGCCGCTGACGACCTGTTCCGATGTGGTTTTAGCTATCCAATAGTACCCGTGTGCCTTTGAAGGCCGCAGGCGGATGCTCTGATCTGCAACGTCCTTCAACGTGAGAGGCTCTAGCGTCTAGATTCACCGTCAGCGTCACAGTGATCACATCAAACCAGCCCACTCGTTGCTGTGGCTGTGAGACAACCAGGTTGCTTCACCCACGATGAGTCCGGACTTGCCTGATCTGCGGCTGTTGCTGAATCGTGAGCATTGAGAACTATGATGCTTCAAGTCAGACGTTTGTCTTGACAGAGTGAAAGGTCTCGAGATACCCTGGTCAACTCTGTGTATAAACACCGTTATCTCCATTATCTACGTATGGCCTCGAGCGGGAGGACCTGAACCCGGTGCCCTAAACCTGCAGGCCGTCAACTTCTTCAACCTCGGACCGGTTCCACTGATCACCGATTCGGCTGGGCATCGTCTTTTTGGCAGGTTTGGCGAATATCATTGGCCATTCTGTCTCTCGGCAATCCCCCATCCTGTCACTTCTCATCATTATCCGTGTCGCCAGGCTGAGAGCTATTTGCTTCTATCGGTCCCCCGGCTCACCGTTATTCTAGCCGCCCGATCACGCCAGCCAGGGAATGGCGATAGAGAAAATCCGGGGCTGATTGGCCGCTGTTAATGTCCACTTCAGCTGGGAAGGGGTCTGGGGGAAAGACTTCAACTGCGTGAGTGCGGTCGTGGCGTTCTTGGTGGAAGCTGGAAGCTGCGGAGCGTCGGGGCCTTGTCGAAAGCCACAACCGAACGAGTTCAAGCTGTGGATGGATCCATGGATGGATGTATGTCTTCAACAAGCTGTCTCTTGTCTCGCTTCTGCAGTTGTCAAGCTCGAAAGGTGCGCCGGACTTGCAGGACGTTACATCATGGACTGTCAAATCGCAAGACTCCGTTGAAGATGTTGTATTCTATTTCCATATCCTCCTAGCCAATCGGGCTTTTGGTTGTCCAGCTGTCATCTCAGCTTTCAGCTGTCATAAGAACAGCCGATCGGACACGTCCGTATTATGCAACAGCTGTTCGCAGCTTGTAATTGATGGCATTCTTTGGCATTGTTTATTGGTGTGCTGTAGTCGGCGCCTCGGCTTGGTAATATCTGCAGTAATTGTCTTGGGAACGCCGTCCGAGTCCACCATCTCCAAGCTGCCCGGCCACCACCATTAACCTCGTTCTAGAATCTGCTAGCGGATATCATGTCGCGTGACACGGAAATCGAAGACACTCAAGCCTCACGTTCTTGTCGACGTGGAAGCCATGGCGCACGAAATTGATGCCATGCCACACGGTCTAGCCCTCGAGGTTCATTCCCCCGAGGTCGAGATGAACCAAGGCGGGCCCAAGCTCTATAGTCGGTGTCTACATACCTATTCTGCTAAGCATTCCAATTGGCGTCATAGACTTATTCGGTCTCCTATACACTTGTCGCTTAGCTTCCACTACATGATATGATGCTATCGTGGGCTTGGAAGTTCATGCTGGCCTTTGGCTGCCCGGGTGGGTTGCTCGAATGCCAGAACAATATCAACATCCATTTCGTCCCCGGGCAATGCCCAATTTTACGTTCCTTTAGGTTCTCACTATCCTCTTGACTGTCTCCTCGCGGTGGTGTTGATTGCATACTTCACGTGAATGTTTGATGTATTGGCAGGACATTTGATGACAATCTGTTACACTGCGGCTTCGGTCCGTCACCCAGGCTCGATGATCCGACCACATAGCAGAATTCCAAACGCCAATGACTCGTCTCCTTGTACAGGAGTGTCGGCACAGAATGCTCGACTGTACACATGAGTCTGGATGATCGAGGCATCGTCCTGCCAAAGTCTAGGGTAGCTAGTCGTCTTGGCGTTGACAAGGACAGACGGATGATAGTTCACAAAGAAGCTTATCCTCTGGGAGGATTGGAATCTCTGTGTATAGTATGTAGTTAGTGTGTTTCATTCCGTTGCCATATGACATACTTAGAGAAGGATTTGCATTGAGTGAAGAATGCCGAGGTCATATCCATAAAGAGATCTACACGTCTTGCCTACCCTAGACAACCCGAACAGCTAGTTGGTGATGATGGCTACACGTCCACAACATCACGACAGGTTAGGCAAGTAAACCGAAGAGACGGGACTAGGTAAATGCATGCCTATCTACCGGAAAGACACCGTGGACATACCATCTCAAAAGATCGTGCCAGTGTCTGGAAGCTAAGTGTGGCTGTTGAAATGGTGACTGGAATGCAGACTTGTGTCATGTAAACCACGGTCTATGTGTTTTTACCAGTCAGATATGATACTGTCAGTGGCGTGTAGATTCACCATTGCCGGCATACTAAGAAACAGAGACACGATTAGAAGCCGACGTGGTACCTATGGAAGAGTCGGTATCTGGTGACAAGCTGGCGATGGATTCATTTTTAGAACCGCATGCAGAAGCAACCATCCTGGTCACACAAACTACATGCAAGATCCCTCGTACTCGATGTCACCGCCTTTCTGACCCTCAATGACTCGACTAGGCGAAAGATAAGCATATTGTTTCAATTTGGCATATCGCCTTCGGCCCGGTAGGTTAAACGTGTTTGTGACAGAGCGAGGACTGCTCCAGAGAAAAGAAGGGAGGGCATTGTTCTCAAGGCGGAGTAGACCCTGCAATTCGGCCAGAGTCAAGGCCGTGAAACAACAACAAGGGGAATATCGGGCTGTGGCACAACATCCCGTCAATAGTACGTACGCATTGCGTCCAGTACGTCCGGATGGAAAATACAGTCCCGCAACAAGCGCGGATCCAACATTATTTGCTGGGTATCGGGTGACGCGTTGGGCCAGCCGAGCAGCCGAGATCTTGTAAGCATCGCAATTACATGCTGCGCAACACTCGAGTCATGTCGAATTGATTGGTCGCCTGTCTCATGCCGATGTGGGCGGCACGAGGCAGACAAAGTCATCTAACACGGCTGAGGGAGATTATCACAATCATGTTCACCGAAAGCCTCGCGGGTCAAACTGCGTGGCGGTTGTTTGAAGGATCGGCCCACGCGGCATGAGACCCATGGAAGGAAACGAAACAACGACATCAAACTGGGGTACGAAAGAAATTGTCCACTGGCACAAGTTACAAGCTGGGGGCCGATGAAATTAGGTGCTGACGTGTGCTGCAGTGGCCGCCACATGGGCCAAAGGCAGCGGGAAGGATGGAAGCCCAGGCAGGCTGATGCAATGCGGGAGTGACGAGCGAAGGATCATGTCGACAGACGGTGTAAGTCAGAAGGATGACCCGAGCATGGAGGAGTGAGAGGAGAGGCGGGGCAGGATATCTGTCAGCCGGACCAACAAACCGCTCGCTTGTGGAAAGGAAGTTTCAGAGATTCCAAGAAAGCAAACAAGCGAAAACAAAAAGCGACGCGACATTTACCTGTGGAGTTCATTCATCTGTCTTTGTCGCTGACAGGTCTCGGCGTGTGCCGGCCCTTTGTTTTCTCGAACCTGGAACCTTGACAGGGGCTGATGATGTTGGTTTCGGGTGGGAAGAATCACGAGACAAAATACCATGACTCTAACAATCCATTCTTTGTTGGATTACCGAGTTGTCAAGCGAAGATGAAGTTGCACCTTGATATTGTGAGTGAGTGACATGGCAGTCTTGAATGTGACTGAGCCTGAATTGGCACATGTTGGGGAGGGGTTGCTGCATTGCCATTGCATGGACGGGCATTGCCGATCTGATTTTGATATTCAGGGATGAATGCAACCAGTTGTTTCCGGCAACGAGCGCGAGCCTGCGGCATGGTGCATTCGCATCCATCTGATCAAGGAAGAACGAAAATAGGAGCGCAAATTGCAATCTTGCACATGAATTTCTGTTGGACTTTTGCCTTGGTTAAGAGAGAGGACGTTGTCATGCTCATGACGTACGAATCAACCAATCAGTCGACCAAGGCAGACCTGGCCCACGAGGCCGACCCAGAGATGTGGGCAATGATATTAAGTTAATTTATGGATGCTGGCAAATGGCAACTCTCATCCGGACCCTGAGCATCATGCCTTGACGCTGGGGTTGTCAATCGAGATGAGGCTTGATCTGCTGCCATTATTCCGCCTGCCATGATTGGGTTTGTCGTGACTACGGCTTTGATTGGCCTCATCGGCCTGATCTGATCAAACGTCCAACGGCCAGCCAAAGGGGTCGTCTGGCAAGGGCAGGCGGCCAGGAGCTAGTGCCAGGTACCCGAAGGTCAAACTGCTGCGAGCGAGCAAGATTCCGCCACGGGCGGCACAGAACCGATGGAAGCCCGGTTCCCCCCTGGAAGATACGTACCGGTTTACCTGCCTTCTTGCGCGTGTGGCGGATGGTGATCCATGGATGGCCCAGTGGAAAATGAACTGACCCCTTCAGGCAGGTGCCTGGTTCAGAAGCAAATAGCGCTCCATCAACTTACGAGATGGGTTTCGAATATTAGCGATGGCTTCGATTTCGAGCATCTCGCCCATGAGAGAAACAGTCGAGAAGCAACCAAACTGCGACAGTCCGTGGCCCTGCTGCCGGGAATTGACAGCTTGATCTGCTCACTACCAGACATAAACATAGCTCACCGACTGGTTAGCGTCCCGTTCAAGGAAAAGCCCGAGCCAAGGCCAAGACGCGCCAGCTGAGAGAAAACCTGGTCGAAGCCAAGCGTTGACCAACAGGTTGTTGACGACGCGAAAAAGGGGGCTGGTGGTTGGAGAGACCGTTGCTGTGGGAGTGGCTGGCGGTTCTGTCCTCCGTCACGTAGCCAGGGCGGTCGGTGCCAAAAAAGCTTGGCTCCTATTTTCGCATGGAGCAGGTTACTTGTTGATCCCGAGCCAAGATGCCCAGGAGACGGGGATCTGCCCATCCTAATTTATGCCATGACGACGACGGTTGTGGTGGACATACGGTTGGGTGAATGGCGATGCTCGCAACAGGTCAACAGCTGCAACCCGCAACGGACCAAGAAGCCGAAAGTGACAGACGGACGAGGGCCCAGGTCTCATTGCGAAACGACAGGACGTCGATCTCATTCTGGGGGATCCATTCGGGATCCGCAGCATTGGTGGCCAGTGTGTCGTCCTTCTTGCGAGTTGCATTAGCAGCTGGGTTGGAGGTCTGGGCTGGCTTTCTTTCTTGTTTGTACAGGGGGTGTTGATGGCGTGGTTTATTTTAGTCGGTAGGCGCTGGTTCAGGTGTGAGTGGCCAGGTGCCTCTTGCCCGCCGCGGCTGCGTGTGCGTGTGCGTGTGTGTGCATTGTGCCTGGTGCCTGAGAATGAATCTTTGTCCAACACCGGCCAGGGTCGCTAGCCGATGGCGGGGCATCCGATGGGTCAACACAAGGGGGGTCCGGGCTGAACGAGAGCCAACAAGGGGCACGAGAATGGGACAGTGTCGGTCGAACCCACTGAAACGATAGAGTTAATTTCCCGTCCTGAGAGAGCAGACCAGGCATTGGGCTTCTGTATCGAGTAGCGGCCCCCTGGACTGTGGCCGGTCCTCCCCTGGGAATTTCCCGGCATGCCCTGGAGGTGGGCAGCGGTCACCCCTGAATTGGGCGGATCGCCCAGATTTGGCAAGGCTCGGAGTGAGCATCTGGCTTCTGGAACTTGCGCTAGTCCTTTAGGAGCAGTAGCAGGTGTCTCTCCTTCTCCTCTTGGTGCATGTCTCGGTGTCTGATACGTGATGAAGCCCCCGGTTGCGTCTTGGTCTCGAGGGCACCCTGTGCGCGTTCGCACCAAGGCCCGGAGCTGGTGCTGGGTCTGCCAATCTCTCCAAACGCTCCCGTCCTGTTCCTCCCCCCCGTTATCCTACGTAGTCTCCTCCTCAGGTTCCTACCTTAGCTAGCTTCCCTCTTCCAAGCGCAGAGTCACCCCAGTCCCAGTCCCAGTCCTGGTCCCCAGTCAAGACGCTCGGCCTTCCTCTCTTTCTATCCCCTTTCGTCTCCGCCGCCCCAGGCGCTTTGTTCCTTTTGCTTTCATCGTGCTGCTCCTTCCTTGCCAACTGAGAGTTTCATCTTTCTTCCACTCTCTCCCACGCTCCTTTTATTTTGATATTTTGGTTCCTCACTACATTCGCTTCTACAGCTGTCGCTCGCTACGATTTGGGGACCGGACTTTGCCTTCCACAACACAAACCCTTTAGAAAAACAGGTTAGTTGATGCGCGGAACGACATTGAGAGCGGAAGGGGGAACATGGAAACTGCAGAGGACTCGGCAGACGAGAGACGAAGGGAGAGACAAGAAACGAACCATGGAAAACAACGACCAACATGATCGAGACGAGGAGGAACAGGAATCGACCAGTATCACAAGGAGCATGCGATTGGGCTGATGTGGCACTCCGAGGAGAGTCATGAAGCCAAGAACCACTCGAGGGGGGAACGAAAAGTGTTGATCCGCGTCGTCGACGGCAACGGAAACGACGACGTGGAAGGGCTTGGCGACACGACGAAAACGAATCAACATGAACAAACGAGGTCGACAACCGATTCATATCATACGGCTTCTCCTCTCTCTTCGTCTCTCACACCGTCTAGCTTGGACAGTAGTCCAAATCCATACTGCAGTAGCAGCCGTTGAACGTCCAAAGCTAACCACAAACCTTGTATAGATATTATAGTTGGATCGCCACAGCGCCACAGACCGTTACGATGAAGAACCTCATCACTTACACGCTCGCCGCGACACTGGCCGCTGGCGCCACTGCTCACCAGCACCAGCACGTCCACAACCGTCGCCATGCCGGTTCCAAGGTCCAGAAGCGCGGTGCCAGCGTTGTCACCGAGTACGTCGTTGCTGCTACTGAGACCATCTACGAGCTCGCCGGAAAGCAGCTTGGCCATGAAGAGGCCAAGGCCGGCCTCGATGGCGGCAACCTGATCATCGTTGGCGAATCCAACCCTACCTACCAGCCTCCCCCTGCTGCCGAGACCACCCAGCCCGCGCCCCAGAAGCAGAAGGCTGAGATTGGCGCTCAGTTCTACCAGTCCAAGGAGGTCACCTCTGCTCCTGCTGAGGCCGCTCCCACCAGCGTTGTCGAGGTTGTCTCCTCGGTTGCTGCCGAGAAGCCCAAGGCCAAGACTTCCTCCAAGGCCAGCTCTGGCTCCTCGTATGGCGGCAGCAGCAGTGGCTCTGGTGTTGACAAGAAGTTCGAGAGCGGCACAGTTCCCTGCAGCACCTTCCCCTCCGAGTATGGTGCTGAGCCTCTCGACTGGCTCAAGCTCGGTGGCTGGTCTGGTATCCAGTACGTTCCCGACTTCACCCTGGGCTCCTTGACCATCACCACGATCCACACCGCTATCAAGGGCGACAAGTGCAAGGCGGGTGCTATGTGCTCTTACGCCTGCCCTGCTGGATACCAGAAGACTCAGTGGCCCAAGGCTCAGGGCTCCACCAAGGAGTCCGTTGGTGGTCTTTACTGCAACGAGGATGGCTTCCTTGAGCTTACTCGCGACGGTTACGACACCCTCTGCGAGGCCGGTGTTGGCGGTGTTTCCATCCAGAACGACCTCGACGAGGACGTCGTTACCTGCCGAACCGATTACCCCGGAACTGAGAACATGGTCATTCCCGCCCTTGCCTCTGCTGGTGGCAGCGTCAACATCTGCAACCCCGAGCAGGACAAGTACTACATCTGGAACGGCTCTGGCACCTCTGCTCAGTACTACGTTAACAAGAAGGGATACAGCGTCGAGGACGCTTGTGTCTGGGACAGCCCCAAGGGCAAGGACGCCGGTAACTGGGCTCCCGTTGTCCTCGGTGTTGGCCAGGCCGCCGACGGCATCACCTACATCTCTATCTTCCAGAACCTTCCCACAAGCGATGCTCCTCTTGACTTCAACATCGAGATCACTGGAGATGTCAACTCCAAGTGCTCGTACATTGACGGCAAGTGGACTGGCGGCGCCAGCGGCTGCACTGTAAGTTTGATATGACATTGTTTTGATGGAATGCATGCTAACGAATTGATAGACTGGTATGCAGTCTGGTGGCAAGGCCATCGTCCGATACTTTTAAGTAAAACGTCGCAAGAGTTTTGAGTAGGATGTGCGTTGTTATTTTTTGGACCTTCTTGTGAATATTCTGAGCGGCAGAGCTTGGGACCCTTCGGCCGCAGGCCACGGACGAGGACAAGCAGCGGGGCACAAGTTGAATCTGCCGACCTATACCGCGGCTGAAAAGAGCAGAATTCCTCCCTTTGTTTGTCAAGCTGGGGCTAGATTTCTTGTGGATATGGACTTGGATGACTTGAAAGGGATTGAAGAACGTTTCGACGGCTGATCTAGGTGCCAGTCTCTTTTCTCTGTGTCTTTTTCCCAGCAGTATTTTTTCCCTCGCTTTTCTTTGTCGGCACGTACTCCATATATGCATTTTTGTCGTTTTTCTCATACATGCTTGACAAGATTCCCCCATGCACAGACACGTTGTATGGATGGCGACGGATGGATGCAACCGACGACTGCGAATTATCAATCACGCATTGGGAGGAGCCCGCGGCGTTTTTGTTTACTTCCTTCGGGGAGAGGGCGGCTCGAGAATCTCTTTTCGGAGGATGAACAAAGAAGGGAAGAAGAAAGGATCGTTCGGGGTCGGCGTCGACGGGTCCAGCAATAGGCGCTCATCTAGGCTTGTCCATGTAATGTCTGTGAACCTTGTATTGTATAGTGTCTTGAATCTGGTAATTCTGTTTTACTCTACTGGTCTCGGTGATGGTGATGCTTGCTATGCTTGGTGTTTGATATCGTAGTCAGTCTCCGGTGGTGGTTCATCGGGGACGGAGGTGACCCCGCTCCGGACGCCGAATAGAAGGTACGAGTCAATCCGAGTTAAGCTGACTGGCTTCGGGTTCCCCAGACGCCACGGCCTGGCGGGCGCAGCTTCAGCATGAACACATGGATGGTGCTATAGCTAATAAGCGCTTAGCTCTCTTGCCTCGAACCTGTGACCTTTTATCGGAGTCAAGTTCCCTGTCGACCAATCCCCGCATTCGGTGCTGCTTCTGATGTGCTCTTGCATGCGTCATTAGTCGGATGGGAGGGAAGCACGGGAAGTCTTGAGGTGACAGCGGTAGGTTTTCCCTGTATCTCTTTGCATATCTTATGTGTGTACTGATTCTCTAATCAAAGACGGCAATGGCATCTGTGATCGGTGTTTAAATGCCGACACTAGGTTGATCTTGGTAGAAGGCCGAGGAGGAGGGAGGGGATGGATTGTGATAAGAGTTGTTTCTCCTCGCACCCAATGATAAGAGTCAACCAACGTCAATTGCGTCTATTTCAACCTCGACCTCCCGGCTAAAGTCTATGCAATTGACGCTCCTCCAGAGACATTCATATGCAGAGCGATGCCGTCTGGTGGCGCATCGTGATCCTTCCCGTCCCGCCTTCGTCATCGACTGCATGACCACACCCTTCAACCCGAGCTGTTTTTAAATCCAGAACAAGCCCCGCCCGCCTTCAGCCTTTTAAGCTTGTATTCTCCGGGGATTGACGTTATTTGCCAATTCTCGACCGTACACAGGCATCGGGAACAATGTCGCTGAACCGCGTCCAGAGCATCGAGACGCTTTCGGTCCTGCCGGGCCATCATCATGAGGGCCGCGATAGGAGGGCGAGCGATGCGAGTCTGAGGGTTCGCCGGTTGACGTTTAACCCTGTGCCGCAGGACTACGAGACTGCGTCGTTGAGACCGGACGATCAGCATGCGGAGACGGTCGGAGCATTCGAGGTTCCTGAGTGGAAGCGGTTGCGTATGTTGTCCAACGTGATCTTTCGAACGGTTAATCGGTGCTGATTGTATCACACAGTTCAGATCGGTGCTGCGGTTATACACTGCCTCTTTGCAGCGGGGATAGGTTAGTATACACCCTTCTGCCCTTCGGAATGGTCAATTGACAGACTATCAGTCTTTGGCTACGCTGCGATCAAGCCCGTTCTCAAGCTCGAGGGCGCATATTCCGATATTTGCAAGCTCAGCCACTATGGAGACCACCAAAGCCTCAATAGCGATGCAAATGCCATTGTCGACGATCCTCATGACACGTGCGTCGAGATCCGGCTGAACCTCATGTTCACCGTCGCCGCCGTCGGCACCAACGTTGCTGCTCTCCCCGTCGGTGCCATCCTCGATCATTTTGGTCCCCGTGTGTGTGGCCTTCTGGGATGTTTCTTCCTCGCCATCGGCGCATTGCTCATGGCGAATGCTAAACAACTCCCGTTTGATGCGCTGCTCCCAGGATATCTCTTCCTGGCTCTCGGAGGCCCGTTCACGTATATATCGTCCTTCCAGCTATCCAATGCGTTTCCTCGACACTCGGGCCTTATCTTGGCACTCATGACGGGTGCCTTTGACTCCTCGAGCGCATTGTTTCTCATGTATAGGCTCATATACAACGCCACCAACGGCGGGTTCACGCTGCACCGTTTCTTCCTCGTTTACTTGGTTGTCCCAGCTGTCATATTTGTCAGCCAGCTGCTTCTCATGCCTGCGCAATCTTACAAGACGGTCGGCGAACTCGTTGGCCAGGCTGCTGAGGCAGATGAGGACTCACTCAACGACGAAGACATGGGTACGCAGATTGCGGATGATCAAGTCGATGAGCACACAGCGCTTCTTCGTGAGGAGCGGCGTGAGGAGAGACAGAGGCACAAGGCAGTGGTGCACGACATTGAGAACCTCCTCGGCTCGGCAACTGGGGACCGTCAGGTCGAAGCCAAGGAGAGGCAGCATGTTGCGTCTGGCGTCTGGGGCGTTCTGCACGATCGCACTGTCCTTGAGCAGATCCGATCGCCTTGGTTTATTCTGATCTGTCTCTTCACTGTGATCCAGATGACTCGCATCAACTTCTTTGTCGCGACGATTCGTCCGCAATACGAAGCTATCTTCGGCGACCATGAACGTGCCGTGAGGATCAACACCTTCTTTGATGTTGCTCTTCCCGTTGGTGGACTCGTCTCGATCCCCTTTATCGGCACGGCTCTCGATCATGTTAGCACCGTTCTTGTCCTAGCGACGCTTGTCACTTGCGGCACCCTCATAGGAATTCTCGGCGTGATACCATCCGACTGGGCAGCATACTCTGGCGTCGTCCTCTTCGTCCTGTACCGTCCCTTCTACTACACGGCCGTATCGGACTATAGCGCCAAGGTCTTTGGCTTCCGGACCTTTGGCACCGTGTACGGCCTCATCATCTGTCTGTCAGGCCTCTTGAACTTTTCCCAGTCTGGTCTCGACGTCTTGTTTCACGAGACGTTCAACGGAAATCCCGTGCCCGTGGATATTATGCTTCTGCTCTTGGGGCTTGTCATTGGCGCTTCGCTCGTGGTATTCGTGGCGGTACAGCTGCGAAACATGAATCTCAAGGCCAGGGCCGGGATCTCGCAATGATCTTGCCGAGGTGGTGAAAACGGGTGATGCCTGAACATCTTTGATTCGAATAGACCCGTTGTGTGGTTGAGTTACGCGATTATGAGCTTCTATGATTTTTGATGCTTGATATATACTGAGTTGATGTGATTTAGATGGTCAAACTATTGCAAATGCCTACGTATATTCACATTGTTAGAAATCCAATGTCGAGCAGCCGTGCCGCTATGTTTACCTGATAAATTTTGGCGATAGTTGAGGGCTAGATCATAATGCCTCTTCAGACGCTTCACTTGTTAGTGGTTAGTTTGTAGGAATCAACTGGCTCAACGTAGTCTTGGGAATTACGGGAGCCGTGATATCTACGTCCATAGAGGATAATAAGGACTCTTGAGATTACGGGGGATACGGCAGATACATAAAATACGGGAAATACGATGAAAAGAGCATGGAGATTACGAGGGGTACGGCAGATACGGGAGAGATGGAGAATACGGAGAAAAGAATATTGGGACTACGGAGACTACGGGGAATACGGAGATGTGTTACGGGGGATACGGAGAAAAGAATGAGATAACCACGGAGACTATAGAGAAAGAAACACGGAGGATACGCAAGAGACGGGGAAAAGGATACGGAGAACACAGAGACTACGGGGAACACGGAGATAGGTTACGGGGAATACGGGAAATTTATTATCGCCTTTCACTCTCCTGCTACTCGAAACTAAAGCCACTCTATCGTGTATAATAACGTCGTTTGTCTCATCAGAATGTGATATATAAATGACTATGTAATTCCAGACCAACTAAAGATCTGGCTATGCCATATCAAGTATCAATATTTACATGCCAATAGAAGTGATCGTGAAAGGGCTGCTGACGTAGAGGTTGAGATGGGTTTATATACAATGCCCAAAAGGAGCATCCAACATATCCAAGATCCAACAGTGCTTTTCAAGTCCCCTGAGGGAGAAGGTTTAAAACCTTTGTATATGTTTAATACTTGGCCGCAGGAGTACGGAAGGGCTCCTCGCCACAGTACTGACCCCAGCCGTCAAGCTGAGCAGAAGCCCACTTGATGATCTTGCTGAAGCCCTTGTCCTCGTCCTCAGCAGTACAGTAGTACTTGTTATCCGAGGCGCTGACCTTGCCTGTCTTCTCGACCGAGGGGGGATACTCGATCTGGAGGACGGGCTTGCCGGCGTCGATATAAGTCTGGAAGTCCTCGCAAAAGGGCCAGCTCTCCTCGTTGGGGTCGCTGTTGCCGCGGCAGGACTCGAGCACGGCAAAGTCGAGGGTCGAGACAAGGTCCTCGGCGATCTTGGGGGCGTTCTTCTGCCCGACGAGGAGGGGCTGGCCGTCCTTGGTCTTGATCGAGTGGGCGTACTTGGCGAGGTTCTTGAGGTAGTTGGTGTAGTCGGAAGGCTTGAGCTTGAAGCCTGTAGGGTCCTCGTCATCTTGCTGCCAGGCGTCGACGTTGTCTGGATCGACGGCATCGCAGCCCATCTTGGCAGCAATGTCTAGTCGTGCCTTTTGGAGCTCGAGGACACGCGAGTCCCGGATGTCGAGATACCATTCTTCGTCGTCGTAGGGGTAGGACAGGGAGTGACCGATGACCTCCTTGGGGAACTTGCTCTTGTCGTCATCCCAGTCCTGAAGGGCTCCGGCGTTGAAGTAGCAAATAACGAATTTGCCAGCGCTCTGTCAGGCCTTTGGGTCAGTACATGGCTCGTCCACGTCAACATCTTGCTGTAAGTCTGCTTACCTTGAGCATGGGAATCATGTTGGGGAACTCCTGAGCGTGGCCCATGTCGATATCCCAGACCTTGGCCTTGGTTGGGATCAAGTCTGCGGCACTATCATGCTTAATGGGATGGTGAATACAGATCTCCCACTGCACACCTGGCTTGAAGTCGGCGAGCCCAGTAGCCCTCACCGCTGTGGTAGGCTTGGCTTGTGCGGTCTTGCCAGCGTCAGCAGCAGGACATTCTCCTCTACGACGAGCGCTTACAGAACCGCCGAGGGCGAGAGTGGTAACAGCAATACGGCTGAAGGCCACCATGATTGTGAATAAGGGGTGAGAGAGGGCGTCAAGGAGGTGGACAGTATAGAGGGAGTAGTTGTGATTTGAACAACGACGAGATAGTAGTTGAAGCTTGGAACAACTCTTAAAGGAGGTGGGAGGATGATGGGAAATCCAAGGTTGACTCTTGGTCTGATGATCAATTCAACTGCCTAAATAGTTTCCCTGAGCTCCCTCTTCATTATATCGACTTCAAAAGGACCGTCATGAGCCCCTTTGGCGAACGAGTTGATCCTGTCAATCCTGCCTTAGTTCATCCAATATGTAAGCCGTGTAAGACGGCTAGACAATTTTGGAATGGTCTCCTCTGTTGGAATAAAACATTAGCAAGGGTCTATGATCAAGCACTCGTCCTGCGTAATGCTATGTGCATAGCGTACAGACCTGGTCTCAGCTGTTGGACACCAGTCGTTGGGCTTGATAGATGGGATCATGGACCTGGGAGAGGGAGCCGACCTCCCGCAACTCCGGAGACTTTGTCCGTCTCGGAACCGACCTAGTACCGTGAGATTTAGAAAACCACGAGGATGAGGTTTCGCACCATCTGTATAGGGCATAGTACTCGGGTGATGATGACCTTTTCAAATCCTTCTCGGTTCCCCAAAGCAGGCGGTGCCAGTTCCAAGGTGGATCCATGATTCCGCTTTATTTGAGGCGTTACAACGGCACGTTTTTGATTGACAGGGACCGAGGCCCACTCTAGCCTTATAGGACCATGACTTGTCGGAGAGGACGGACCCAAGGGCATGGATCAAGTCATCCTCACTTCTAAAGTTCCATTGCTGTCCCCACAGCGGCCTCTCGTGCTCTGCGGACTTCATCTCGTCTCTCCTCGTTTTCCTCCTTGAGCCGCTCCTCAACTTCATCTCTAATGGCACCAAGATCAGGTGGTATGGTCTGGAACTGGACACTTGGTGCTGCCTGCACAAAGCGGAGCTGCTCTGTAATGTGTTGAGTAATCTCTGCCAACCGTTTCTGGGAATTGCGATTTTGTCGTGGCTCTCCAAGAATCTGTTCCAGTGTTGGGAAAAGCGTGTCTTGCCTAAAGTGGTCACGCCATGGAGCATGCTCTGGTAGGATGGAGCTGATCTTGTCATCGCAGTTGGTGGCAATACTAGTCTCGTAGGTCCATGCCCTGGCCACGTTCCGAGGAGTGTATCCGCCACCACCGAAGAGGATCATGGGGATGCGCATCTCCTTGCAGAATTTGACACAGGCACCATGGCCTTGGACTTGAAGGTTGAAGCGACCAAGGCGGTCACCCGCCAGAGAGTCGGCACCACATTGCAAGGCAATGGCTCCAGGACGGAACTTCTCCACAATCTTGCCGATGACAGAGTTGAACAGGTTATCATACTGCTCATCCGTGATACCGTCCATTAATGGTACGTTGAAAGCGTGATGAGCGCCTGGGTTGTGCTCACTCTTGGGACCATTGTCGTCGAGAGCTCCCGTGCCCGGGAAGAAGTTTTGCGGATCATACTTGTGGAAGGACACAGTCATGACACGGTCAGTTGAGAAGAAAGCCTCCTCGACACCGTCGCCATGGTGTACGTCAATGTCGATGTATAGGACTCGAGGGTAATAACGCAAGAGCTGTAGGACAGCAAGTACAATGTCGTTGATGTAGCAGAAGCCAGAAGCTTCAGACTTCTTGGCGTGATGCAGTCCACCGCCCCAGGAAATAGCAATGTCGGACTGCCCATTGCAGATCTTCCTGGCAGCATCCAGGGAGCCGCCAGCTGAGAGGGAACAGTAATTGAATAGACCGTCAAAGAGCGGACAGTCAGAGCCGCCCAAGTTGAACTTCAGGTCAACGGCCTGGTTCTCAAGATCGCGAGGTACTGGCTCAGGAAGGACTGTGCCGAGAAAGTCGAGGTAATCTGTTGAGTGAAAGTCGGCCAGCTCCTCGTATGTGGCTGCTCGGGCGATGTAATTATCCATGGCGAATGACATGCCATAAGAATAGATGAGGCTCTTGGACAGCGTCAGACGCCAGGGCTTCATGGGATGTGTAACTCCAAAGTGGTGACTCTCTATGTCTGGGTTGCAGTGGAATGACACCTTGTAGCCCTTTGGCCGGGTGATGCCTGATTCTTCGGCCGCGCGTTTGCACTTGTTGTAGAACTTGGCGTTGTCCATCTCGCTCGCCAGCCCGAGGGGCGTGTACTCCTCAACGACGGTGTTGTCACGGTCCTCATCTGCAACATGGGGTAGGTAGTTGGGTTTGGGAACCCGGTATCTGTAAGAGTCTATATCCATGATGACGAAAATGAAGGCTGCGTTGTTGAAATCTTAATGCTCCTGCGTGGCGCGACGGGTCGTTGAGTGAATGAGTAAGCAGGTCCGCGACACCCGCGTTTCCGGTTCCTGCCCAACTGAGCGATATAAGATGAGATACTGAAAGCTGTTTTGAAATGTGTCAACGGGAGATGGTCTTTCAAAAGGCGATGCTATGTGAAAATCGGTTGTAAAGTTTGGGGGGAGGTTGGTGTATTTGGTAAGTTGGCTCGCCTCAAATGCTGAGACTCGAAAATGGGAAAGAGTGTGCAGGTTGGCGACGGCTGGATCTGGCCTTCGAGAGAAAGTAGAGCCGGGTACCTCGAGGGGAGCCACAGAGGGGAAGCGGTGATTTCGGCACATGAGAGACTTTGAAATACTTTCTTTGGTCTGAAATCGTCAGGAACCAACCTGCAGCTTCTCCCATCTTTAGCGTGCATTTGATAAGTCTAATCCTGACTAGGACTAGCGATCTCAAGTTGATGCTTAGCTGTGGCGTCGAAAAGTGGCGCGCTGAGGCTGGCTGATCAACGTCACAGGTCCCCGGCTCGACTTTTCTTCCGCTGGCTGTTCTCCAAAACCAAACCTTCATCGCGCCTCCACTGATCGCGACACCGCGCGCAGAGAACCCTAACCATCAAAGACACGTTCGTGGTCACTGTTCGCCATCTACCGGAGTATCGCGATTGCAAGAGCACACCCGCACCAACTCCCTGGAGAACAAGACTTCGTTCGTGCATCAAAGCAGGAGCCAGCGGGTACCGAGGTGAGCCGAGCCGAGTCATTCATGTCGATTTGCTCTCAGCGCCTTCTCTGAATCAAAGCGAGCCTATCACTGTGTTGCGCGTTGCTCGTGACAACCACTCCCTCCCCCTGCTCCTCGCTCCGTCTGCCGTCAGGCGTTGACCCCCCTCTGGGACCACTTCTTTCTCCGGTCCCTGCTTGCCCTTGTCTCGCCTGACCAACCATCAAAGGCCTGCCTGTTCGTTCTGTTTCTTTGCCTGCGTCTCTCCTCGTGCTACATCGCTTTGGCACATCGCATGGGGTCTTTGAGGCTTCGACGTCATCGCTTTCTTCCAACAGCTTTTGTTGCGGGGCTCCCCCATCGTTAACAATCATGCCTAGAGACGACTTGTCGATCGACTTCGTCAAGAGGATGCCTCAAGCCGAGCCCCTCGATCCCGGCTTGATCCTCGACGACTGGATCAATCGTGTCCAGAATCTCCCCGAAGAGATTCGTTTCATCCAGGAGGAGATCGCCGACAAGGACCGCCAGTACAATGAATGCATCCGCGTCATCGAGGACCGCGACGGGAAGATACAGAAATGGATCAAGACGAACGGTAGCCATGAACCAAACCCTAAGGAGGAACTCCTTCGCGCCCAAGTCCGCGAGAACTATGCGCGAGCCGATCAACTGTCGCAAGAGAAGATCGCCCTCCACCAGAAGATGCAACTCATAATGGATAAGCACCTTCGAAGTTTGGATGCGCAGATCAAGCTCCTCTACGACCGAGCTGAACCTGGCTTCACCGATCCCGACGAAGTGCCCTCGCTGCTTCGACCCAGCGCCGCGAACCATACAGCTCCTTCGATCCGCGCCATCAACCCCGCGAGCCACATGGCGGCGACTGGCCCTGCCACCCCTCTTACCGCTGCGCAGACGTCGTCCAACCCCACGCTTGCCCGACTCCCGAACCACCCCAACGTACGACACGCACAGGCTCAACAGCATGCCGCATCTGCGCCCGCTACCCCAGCTGCCAGCATGATATTGAACAGACAAAGAGAAGGCTCGGCAGGACCTGCAACAAAGCGCGGGCCCAGGATTAATCCTTCGTTGGGAAGTATACCAGTCACGTCAAGCGGGTTAGCAAGACATTCTTCATTGGGACCGGGGACCCCTAAGGGCGGTGTTGCTGGTGGACCTGCTGCTCTTGCTAGAGCTGGGAGTGCAGGCCCGAGGGCTAGTTCGGTCAAGTCCACAGGAACAGCGAGTGCTCGTCGGGGTACACCGACGGCGGGTGGCCGAAAGAAGATTGCCAACAAATCATCACTGTCCCGGGTTAAGAAGGCGTCGAGTAGGAATTCGCCTGCGCCGACTGTTGATAGCGAGTTGTCGGATGTTGATAGCGGAAGCGGAGATGACGAGGATGGCGCTGATGGTCGATCGAGGGGGACGCCTGTTATCGATGGTAAGGACGGAGACGGGGACGAAGTACTGGGCGACGCGGACGATGATGACGAGGAGGGTGGCGACGACAAAAAGTATTGCCTGTGCCATAACGTGAGCTATGGTGACATGGTTGCTTGTGACAACGACAACTGTCCCTACGAATGGTTTCACTGGTCCTGCGTTGGACTGAAGAGTGAGCCTAACGGAACTTGGTACTGTCCAGTGTGTACCGAAAAGTTCAAGAAGAGCAAGTAGGCGGCGCGACCACTGGGAAAGGTGAGGATGGAGAAAATGATTGGGTGCTTGAATTGTCCTGGCTGGCGTTGTGTTGGGAAAATTGGATGCCTCGGCTTTGGCGTTTCGGAGACGGTTATACCCCCAACATTGATTCGAGTAGCACGACTCTTGAACTGGGATATGAATACATGCTTCACTCTTAGACTCGGCAGACGAACTTGGTTCATGTGTTGAATTTGATCTGCTCTATGAAGGCCCAAGAACACACTCGACGACGCCACGTCTTACGCCCTCTGTTTCCTCTCTGAGTTGATCTACTCGAGCCCCCTTCTCTCTAGCCTTGTCCACAAAGTCGTCGAGCGAGCCACCAACGCCAAAGTACAAGCGCTTGGCAGCAATAAATGCGCCAGCTTGGCTACCAGCAGTGTCACGCTCCTTCTCGAGGATGACAAAAATAGTCTCGAGGAACGCTTGAAGTGCAAAGGGAGAGTAGATTGTTTCCGCACCAAGGATAAGCGTACTGCTGGGCTGGGCATTTCCTGTGGGTAGGGCGTAGACCAGTTCCACAAACTCCTGTGACCAGGCTCCTGAGATGAAGGATAGAGACGCATTCGACTCGAGGAGAGACTGCTGGAATGCCGCGAGGACTTCAGGGCCCAGCTCAACTTCCCCTTCGATGGAGAAGGCTTCTTGGAGAGCTGGTAGCTGTGTGTTGTTGAGTGCCCAGGAGAGGATAAAGTTGGGAAGGGTGACAAGCTGGAGGACTGAGGGGTTGTAGTCTGCCAGAATGAGAGACAGTGGCTTCTTCTCTGACTTGGAAGCCATGGCCCATTGGAAGAGGGCTAGTGATGGCAAGGCAGTACCGCATCCCAGCTGTGTAGTATCGTTAGTGATGATGTACTTGGCTTCTCAACTCGGACATACCTCCATCACCCGTAAGGGCATTTGCTTCAACGTCGAGATGGCGTTCTTTGCCGCCAAGACCTTTACAAGATCGACACTGCTTTCCCAGCTCTTGAAGCCGCCCTCATAGACGCCCGTCTTCACATCATGGCTACCCAACCCCTCGGACTGCGCACCTGCGACATCCTCCTCCTCAGCCATCAGCTGCACCCTGACATCCCACAGCTCTCTCCGCGGCAGTTGGATCATAGTCCCATCATCTAGCGTTACATCTAGTAAGCCGTAAGCGATCTTGGACGGCAGCTGGGCAAGCAGATCAGCGAGCTGGTGGTGAGTCGGCGGGAGTTGAGGTTTTCCCGGGACTGGAAATGCGCTTGCAGCCGCAGCCGGAGCCGGGGCCGGCTTGGGGGCAGCAGGTGCCGTCTCATCATCCGAGATGTCGTCGCCGGCAAAGCCAAAGGAAAAAGACATGATGGGCTTTGTATGTGGTTTTGAAATTTGAGGGTTTGCTTCACTTGAAGCCCGTTTGACAAACTGGAAAAGTTGTGAGTGTGTGCACTGTGCAGTGGGGCAGAAAAATTGGCGTTTGGACTTAACCGGGCACTGTGCTTGAGAATCTCGTCAACGCTGCCATCTTTATCGTCACTACAATTCTCGACTCGTTATTTCAAGGCCAACAACACCCTCAAACACCTTTAAAAGCGTGGTGTATAGAGTCAATTAGTGTATCTGATTTCTTCTACATACACAGAAACCCGAACCACAATGCGTCCGTCAGTCTTGAGGCTAGCATCTGCCGCCAACACCCAGCGTGGGCTGAGGCCGAATCCAATGGCCCTGCTTCCCCCCGTCCACCTCTACCGCCGTCTCCTCCGTGCCCACCGCAAGCACTTACCGGCTGAGATGAGGGTTCTCGGAGACGAGTACATCAAGGCTGAGTTTAGGGCGCACCGCAAGGTGGACAACCCAGCCCATCTGGTAAACCAAACACATTATTAAGCCTGGACATCTTGACTAATGCTCTTATAGATTGGCTTCTTGACAGAGTGGCAGCTGTATGCCCAAAAGATTGAGGGTGACTCTTGGGTGGGTGATAAGCTGGATGAGCAGAAGCTCGCAAAGATGAGTGGTAAGTCTCATGATATATCTTGAACGATTTGATGCTGACCGTTTGCTATAGATGAGCAAATACACCAGCTGTACGAGTTGATGCAAGCAATTCAGGCTAGGTCCAAGGAGGGCGGCGAGTCAGATTCATAGACGTCTATTGCATTATATCCAATCTGGACAAGAACCATTGTACATCTATTAACCTTCTAGCATCCATGTCTTCTATCTTACTATATCATCCATCTATCTACCCTCCAACGCCTCCGCAATCCAAGTCGCCTGGATGGCGCTGACCTTCTTTGCATAATTCTTGTTGGTATATACGTGCTCAAGAAACATTATAGCCTCTTTCTTCTGTCCATGCAGCACACTCGCAGGATGGATGGCGACAACATGTTTACCGTGAACGGTGACGAAACTGCCATCTGGTGCCAACATTGCTGTCTTCAAAGCAAAACCACGAAGGAAGCACTTGAGCACCTGCTCAGCTCGCTCAGGAGAGATTGGGACAAAAGGTTGAGGGTCCTGTGGAGGAGCTTCGTCTAGAAGTTTCTCCCTGAGGCACATGCCACGGAGTTGCCTTCGAATGTTCAAGGCCTGTCTCATGTTGCGCATGTTGATCTTTCGTTGTTTGCACCAGTTCACCCTGTCCGAGTTCTCAGCCGTGTACTGTTGCATCGTTGTGAGATACGTGATGATGTCTCCTTCGCGGCGTTGAAGCTCCTTTCTCGACGCCTCAACTTCTTCCTGTGCTTCTTCGGATTGCACGCTTAGGAAGATGTCTTCTCCAGAAGTGATGCAGGATACTATGTCGATAGCCTCGGTAACGCAGTCAAACTCGGGCTTTGCAGCAGCGAGAAGGACTGCACCCATTGGCGCTGAAATAGGGAAGCGGGCCATGGTTTCACCAACACTCGTGATGGTTCCATCGTCGTTCAGTGCTCCGAGGAAGTGCAGATGAACCAAGGCCTTCTCGATGGCCTCGGTTTCGGGGGGATCCATAAGAGGAAATGCAAGGACATCCTGGATACCTCGCGCTTTCATGGTCAACACAGCCCCAAGCACATCATTTCGAAGAATCTCAGGGAGGTCCGACTCCTGAAGCGACTTGAATGCCTCTTCTGTATACAGCCGGAAAGACTTTCCTGGGCCTTCACGACCAGCTCGACCAGTTCGCTGCACAGCAGATGATTTGGAAATCGGCTTGGCGAGAAGAGACTCCATGCCCAGTCGTGCTCGATACTGCTTCACCTTGGCCTTGCCGCAATCCACCACATATCTGACTCCAGGCACAGTAACCGAGGTCTCGGCAATATTTGTTGCCAGAACAATCTTTCGAGTGAAGGAAGCTTTGACGGGCAAGAAGGCCTCGCGTTGGGCATCCATGGACAGCTGGCCGTAGAGAGGAAATACCTTGACCTTGGGGACATTGGACGCCAATGTGCCCGCGTACTCCTCGATCAGTTTCTGAGCCGATTCGATTTCTTCTTGTCCCGTCAAGAAAGCCAAGATGTCTCCGGGAAGTTGTTCCTGTAGATGTATCTTGAACACGGTCTTGAGAAGAGCGTCCTGAAGGTCAGCCACCGGTCGTGGCTCGTGGGTGACCTCAACGGGGTATTGTCGTCCTTTGATCTTGAGGACCTGGAGAGGATTCGTGTCCTGGATCTTGGGCCGTATATCCTTAAAGAACTCTTGGATCCCCTCCACATCCGCTGTTGCACTCATGATGACCACCTTCAGAGGAATACCGCCGCGGCCCGATAGGTCTCCAGAAAGAATTTGCTTCAGAAATCCGACGAGAAGATCGACATCCAAACTCCGCTCGTGAATTTCATCAACAACGATGGCGCTGTAGCTCCGAAGATTAGGGTCCCGTAAAAGTTCCTGGAGCAACATTCCTTCCGTCAGGAACTTGATCCTGGAGCCTTTGGGAACCTGATGATCGAATCGAACCGAATAACCCACCAGGCCGTCTGGTCTCCCTTTCCCAAGAGGCGTGCCAGCTTCTTGGGATACTCGATGAGCCAAGGTTGTTGCAGCGACTCGTCGAGGCTGCGTGATGGCAATCATTCCTCCCACCGAGATTTCGTCGTTGGAGTCCGGAAGTTTGACCCTCTGACGCCTGCACCAGGACTCCTGGTAGAGGAACTGAGGAACCTGAGTACTTTTACCCGAACCTGTCTCACCAACTAGTACAAGCACATCGCTGCCTGATTTACGCAACGCTTGTTGAATCTCCTCGCTATACTGCCAGATAGGGAGCTCTTTGCGGGTCTTGAGTAGCTTTGGATCTTCCCGTCCTCGAAACTTGTCATTGTTGCGGTCCTTGAAATTCTTCTTGGGCTTGGAAAATTTTTTGTCCTTGTTTTCTGAAGATTCGGTGTTGCTTGCTGTCTTGGGAGTGGAATCTTCTGGTGTTGAGGTTGAAGTTGAAGTTGGAGGTGTGGTCTTGGCTGGCTTTGGGGCTGGCGCTGTGAGATATCCTTCAAGAGAAATGGCTTTTCCTCCTATCGTGACAGCATTTGGATCATTCTTGGTCTTTCTCCTTTTGGGTGGGCGCGTAGATGTGGTTTCTGATGCCATTTTGCCAGGTGTTGGTGTGTTCTTGGATTACACTTGTTGTTTGTCTTTGAGTTGGGAAATTTTTAGTTGCACTTCGTGAGAGACCCTGGTACAGTGCCAAGTAAGTGGCACTGTGCACTCACCACCATAAGGCCGCCGCCTCTATATACACCCACATGGAATGGAGGGCTTTCTGCATTCTGGCAGAAAACTGAGTCGATAGTCTTGATGTGTCTAAGAGCTTGAAAGATCCCCAATTCTGTATTATTTGCGCAGTATGGTGTACAAAAAAGACCATTCTTACGTGCCCAGTCTCTCGATGGCTTCAGTGAACGTAGAATCCCATGCGCCTCATTTATTCGTCAAAGTACAAAACATATGCTCTCTAAATCGTAATGTAACTTGAAGACTGCCAATGCATGGCCCAAAAAGCCTCCGGGAACTTTCCATTTACCCTCCTCCTCCAGTCTCGTTCTATTGCAATGATTGCCAGTGGAACTTGGCGAGGCGGTTGGCAAAGCAGACGCCAGCCTCGAGACAAGTCAACCCCCAAGATCCTTCGGTTTTATTGCAAATTCGTTCCTACAGTTGGCCCAGAGTCTGTTTTCTTTCGTCTGAACGTATGCCAAAGGGCACGTCTTGACTGTATCAACTCTGTAGTCGCCTAATAGCCCAGATAAAACCCACCACAATGGGCGCATTAAGTCGAGCCGTGCCAGTCCTCCGCGGCTCTAAAAACCATTTCTATCGTGAGCATTATCGGTAGCCCCTTACTTGATGCGGGCCAAGCGCTCTCTGTTCATCCTCGTGGCGTCATCAACAGCATCGCTCTATTTGTGAGGTTAGATCTCGTTTCGCGAGTGACATGAGAGAGAAATCCACTTGCCTTGTTCATAATACGATCGATCTGCTTGTTCTGCGCGTCAACTTCCTTGCCAATGGCTCTGCCAACCATGTTCATCATCGACACTTGGCCCTCCAACTCGTTGATGCCATCATCGATCTGGTCTTCAAGCTCATCCGCACCCTCCTCGTCGTCGAGGTTGAACTTTCCATAATCCTTCTTCCGGGCTGGCCCTCGTGCTCGGCCCGCGGCACCCACTTCCCTGAAGTTGGACTCCATACGCTGGTTGGCTTGGAAACCGTCACGACGGGTGGCTTCTCGGGCTTCTCGCTCAGACCGGTGACGTGCCATGACCTCCTCATCTGCCTTCAACTGGCGCTGCTTGGATGTGAATGGGTTGCTGACATGGACAGCAAACATGCTTCCGTTCAGAGTCTTGAGCTCCGCAGCCCGGTCCTGGGCAATCTTGTTCTGGTTGGAAGCGAGATCGAGATGCTTCTCGGTGTTGTTCAATCGTTCACCCTGAGCACCAAGACGAGCTAGCGTAGCGCGACCGACCTCGTTCGCTTGTCGAGCCATCTGGACTGAGCGGTTGACGGAAGAAGCACTCTCCTGCTGAAGCTGCCGCTTCTCTTGCAGGATAGCCTGGTACTCTGCCTCTTCCTGTTCCTCGGCGGTCAACTGGCGCTCCTCACCATAGCCACCATATGAACCACCGTCTGCTCCTGGCTGCCCATAAGCTCCGCCTTGGCCGGGCGTCTGCTTCTGAGCCTGGCGCTCCTGGGCACCGGAGAACAGGGCGTCGCGGTTGTCATCGGGCTCGCTGGGACCAAATCCGCCATAACCACCAGGGCCTCTGGCAGCGGCGGCTGGGGCAGGACTGTTGTATCGGTTCTGGCTGGGCGCATCGCCATATCGGTTTCCACCGTAACCACCACCAGATCCGTATCGATCCGCACCGTAGCCCTCGGGGTTGCGAGGGGGGCCTCCGGGTCCGGGTGAAGGAGCACCGTAGGGTTGGGAGCCTGAGGTGCAGGGCTAGGGCCGCCGGGGCCACCAAGGCCTGCGCGGGCTTGTTGATAAGGAGTCATGTTGGCATATTTCGCTTCGTCGGCGTAGGGATCTTTGCCTCCTTGCTTTGCGTAGGGGTTGGAGGAGTTGGAGGAGACGGACTGAGACGACTTCTTGCGACCAAAGAGGGCATGACGGTTGGCGTCGTCGCCGTCATCGCCCTTCTTTCCAAAGCCGAACTTCTTCATGGCGGGGAGGTGAGAGTCGTGCGGGTATGGATCGTGATTGATGTGTTGGCCGAAAGAGATAAGGTTGTTGAAAAAGAGAAATCAAAAGGACAGTGAAGAGCTGAAAGGAGGAGATGGATGGCAGCGCTACCTTATGAGAGGACTGACCGATGGACGGGAGAGCGGACCCTGGCCTGGCGGCGGGCGGTGTCCCCCCTCCTCCACTCGGGCTGGTACAGGTTGTCATGCATGTACTTGTTAGCGGCGCGGCCTTTCGTTTCGGGGATGGATCAGGCGCCAGTCAGGCGTCCCAGGCCTGCAGTGACGGGATTCAGCATGCCAGCAGGCTCCAAGTTACAGGCCGGCCTGGCATCTTAGTAGGCGCCCAACAAGCGCCCGAAGGCGAAATAGAAGCCACCGTTAAACTGGAACCTACATGGACCCTTCAATTCCGGCCCCCTGGTCCTACAGCCGCAACCTGGAACCCCTCCATGCAGTTTATGGATCCTTAATTCCATGCGGGCACTTGTCTTTTCGTGGCTTTTCGAAGAATGTTTAGATCTCCTGGCAAGGAACTTGCCCTCAGGATTCTAGATTGATATTCTGCACACTAGTCGACGCGATTCAGGCTTGCGAGTGGCCGCCCAAACAGGGTGGCTCAGCGCTTTCACTGCGTCAGCCAGTGGCGGCGCCCACGTATGCCAGTCAGCTTGAGGGTGGTATTTTTATCGCTGCTCTGGCCCAGTCAGGCTGACAGGAAAGGACTTTGGATTCAGCTCGGGTAAGCCATTTTGATTTATTGGATGGCTTAATGAAAAGTGAAAACCCGAGCCGAGCTGTTCCCAACCTGGAGTTTGGAGTTGGTATGAGACAGTGCTCTTGTTCCAACACAGTTTCACCTATGGAGGGGCAGTGGATATGCATTCCTCTGCGTGAGGTTGATGAACGCATAGATTTTAGAACGGAAGTGTTCGAGAGAGAAAGCGAAGCTGTCAAATTGTTGCTTTGTTGTATCCCATGAAGTCAGTCTGAGTATCTTTCTAGCCTTTCTAAATTTCAGACGAAAGGTACTTTGGAGAATTGAGGTGTATTGCGGGGGAGTCAACTTATGCAGGAGCCCGAGTTGCAGAAATACTACCAGTAAGCTCAGAATGAGCTCAAGATGAATCTTTCATCACGGATATTCTCAGGAATTTGTGCAACTTGTATATCATTATACCAATCGAACAACACCCAATGGCCTGAATTGCAAACTCTATTAACGAAATGATATCACGTGCCATCGCTGCAAAAATGGAAGGAGCTTAATCGCACCCAGCTCCAGTCAGCCCACTGAGTGGGGGGCTGCCTCGCCGCTCGGCAGTGGCTGAACCCACTGAGGGCCCATCAGAGACCCACCCGGGAGCCTTCTGAAGGTTCTCAGTGATGAAGGACCATTGAGGCAATCACGGCACCCCAGGTTCTTGCGAAGCTCCTGTGATTGGCTGCCTGGCCGATGCGTCACCTCTGACTCGCTTCCTTCCGACTCGGCCAGCCGGGAAACACGATCCCGTCTAGAATTTCCTACATTAACACGCAAGGTCGCCGTGTAACTTAACTGTTGGATACTATTTTCGAATTCGACACTAAACACCGTCACTCTGCTTGAGCCGTACCTTTCAACCTATTTAACATTCACAGTCGGCGTCATGCCTTCCTTCTGACCTGGCAACTGACCACGTTCCTCCAACCTTTCTTGGAGTCGTGATCAACGCATCCATCACGGCCGCCTTTTCACACATCGAATTATCTCCTAAGGAGTCAACAAGATGTTAGTCCGAATACAGCACAACCTCTATTCTTACTTCATTGGATATCTCGCCCTGCAGTCATTATTACATTTACAGCGTACCTCAATATCAATATCTTGAACTTATCTACGCCCTTCTTACTCAACCCCTGAGCCTCACCTACCCACTCCGTTGTGGCCATGGCCTCCGTGTTCACTTACGACCCAGACCCTCCAAGGGTCTCATCCCCCTGGCTGCTCCCGAATGATCCTGGGAAGGAGGACAATGAGAATAGTCTTGGATCAACGACCCCTGGTTCAGCCCAGGACGTTCAGCCAGGCTTGTTGTCGGAGTATGGGGTCACTAAACTTGAAGCAGAGCCCCAAGAAGGGCCAACTGAGTATAAGCTCCACCTGCTTCTTCGACCTCGAAGGGTATTCAAGAACATGAGCACAGCTGGCCAGTCCCGCAACCCTCGGCCCGCAAAGCCATCGACACCATCTCCAGCTGCCTCAAGCCAGCCCCGACAGGAGAGGCTGCAGCATCTGACAACTCAACTCCTATGGAGGCTACAACAGTCCTCTCCGTATCATGCGTCGAGTTCCAAGGAATTGGCCCTTCCAAGGCTACCGGATGACAATGTCGACCTCACCACTCCCGTCAAGCTGAATAGCCTCGTGCCAGGGCTTGAGGAATCCAGGGGTGCTCTATATGAAATTGGCGTTGCTGATGATGGTACACTCATTGGACTTACAAAAGACGAGATGGACGAAAGCATCACAACCCTGAGAGTCATGGCCGCGAGCTTGGGATGCTCTGTCGAGGTGGTCCGCATGGTCATTGTAGGAGATTGCGAATGGGACGAGTCAGCAGAGCTGGTTGACAACTCCGCAACTGAGCCTGCCACTGTCACCCGAAGTGGCAAGTTGTGGGTTGCCGAGGCACTTGTTATGCCCAACTTTGGCTTTGTCGATGGGGATGACGCTTCGACTTCCCAGTCAGGGAGATCAACAGGGGAGGCCCTTACTGTTCCCAGCCGCGGCAGTTCATCTACGCCTCAGTTAAGGGTCACATTCACCGGTCCTACGACATCTGGCAAATCAAGCTTGTTGGGCACGCTCTCAACCGGGACTCTCGATAACGGCCGTGGAAAGAGTCGTCTCAGCTTGCTCAAGCATAGGCATGAAGTTGTCTCTGGACTGACCAGCTCTATAGCCCAGGAGCTCATTGGGTACAAGGACCATTCCATCCTTAACTATGCCCATGGAAATATCGAGTCGTGGGTTGATATCCACGACTGCTCCGAGAATGGCCGCCTTGTCTTTGTTTCTGATTCGGCCGGCCATCCAAGGTATCGTCGCATTGTCCTTCGCGGTCTCATGAACTGGGCGCCGCATTGGATCATTCTCTGTCTTGCTGCAGATGACACAGAGTCGGCCTCTAAGGGCCCTGGCGCGACGTCGTCGGCACAAGATGTCCTTGGGGCTGCAGCAGCGGGTGTTGACCTAGTCAAAGCCCATCTGACCCTGTCTCTCAAACTTGGTGTTCCCATGGCCGTTGTTATCACCAAGATGGACCTCGCTTCCAAACCAAGCCTGGCGAGGACCATGACCAAGGTTCTAACTGCCATTAAGGAGGCAGGGCGTGTACCCAAGATCTTGCCGCCGGATCAGAAGCAGCACCGAGAGTTGGAGAGTGTCCCTGAAGAAGATCACAACAAGGTCAAGGAGGTGTTGAGAGGTATCTCGGAGAGTGGAAAGCATACCGAGATCATTCCCATTGTGCTTACAAGCGCAGTCAAAGGGAGCGGCGTTGGTCTCATGCATGCTCTACTGGAAAACCTGCCTCTGCCTCCGGCTCCTACAGCTCGTGACTTTGTTGGCATGGTGTTAAACCCAGAGCAGCCTAAGTGCCTCTTCCACATCGACGACACCTTCACGTTGCCGGCTTCCTACAGCGTGTTGACAGGAAGCTCTGGAAAGCAGCCTGAACCAGGCATTGTGGTCTCTGGGCACCTTCGATTTGGCCGGCTCTCTGTTGGAGACAAGATCGTCATCGGACCGTTCCCATCTGAAGAAGACGACCCCCGTGGTTCAACTCCAGAGGATAGGCCGTCGCCTGGTAGCTATGGACTATCAATATCGCACCCATCTTCGGCAGAGTTAGCACGCATCGCCATGAAGAATGCCGTTTCCGCCTCAGCCATTGCTGGAGAGTGGCATGATGCACAGATTGTGAGCATCCGCAATCTTCGGCTGCCAGTTTTGACCCTTGAGGCCGGACAAGCTGGATCGATTGGGCTTGTGATCCACTCATTGTCGAATGGACATCTAAACGGCAACTCTGGGTCTTGCTCACCGGCCGAGGTTCCTCGCATCCGCCGCGGCATGATTCTAGCGATTCCCTCCAAGCATATGGCAGATACTGGGCTGAAGCTTCAAGCAGCAAGCGGATTCACAGCAGTCTTCGGTGACCCAGACGCTCGCATGTTGGCCGTTGGCTCGTTTGTGAACATCTACATTGCGAGCGTCAGGACGGTTGCACGTATTCGTCGAGTCACTCGTCAGGATAAAGACTGGGAAGCTGGCAACGTGGCCACAGACGACATGGAGGACATTTTTAACCTCAACGAAGATGTCGAACCCGCGAATAACAAGACAGAGCCTGACCAGTCGACGAGTGGCACCGAGGTTGCTTTGGAACTGTTGAATCACCGAGAATGGATCGAGATGGGGTCGCGTGTGATACTGATGGAGGGCGGATCTCAGGATAAATCTGGGCTTGAGGGATTCGTGGGAAAGGTTGTCGAGATCATTGATTAAGTTTTTGAGCGGAATTGTTTAGTTAGTGTTGTTGTCTCAGCGTTTGTATTCTTGGATATTTGTCTTTTGTTTAGCTGCTAGTACGCAATGTCGTTTGTTCGACGGAGTATGGTCTTGAATCATTTGCTTAAAAGGGTTCTCATTATAACTCCTAAGACGCCATGTATATGCTTAACTCCACAACGAACCACCTTAGGCACGGACCAAACCATAGAATAACGTCCATGTCAAGACGAAGCCGGAGATGCCGTTGAACATGCCGCTGATCCAAAAGTCAAAGAAGCCGCGGTAGAAGCGAGATGGATCGAGGGGAGCGTGACCCTTGGGGATGGACTCGGGGGCGACCTTGAGGAAGTAGAAGAGGAGGGTGGTGATGAAGGAGAAGACGAAGTAGATGAGGAAGCCGTAGTATGATTCGAGGCCAAGGATGCCAGCACTGACGCCGAAAAGGGAGGCAGTGAGACTGTGGAGGTTGGAGAGGGCCTGCAGGGGAGGAGTTAGCAAGATGGATCTCGAGTTATGTCATGGGAAGCTTAGGTCAAGCGATAGGAGGTGAGAACGCACCTTGGAGTTGTGGATCATAGACTCGGGGACGATGGGGTTGATCTGGAGCTCGCGTTCGGTCGACGACATTGTGGCGGATGTAGATGGGACAAGGCGAGTTGGTTTTCGTGAGTCGCAGAGAGAGGGCGATTGTATTGGCCGTCTTTGACGTATGCGAGGCTGTGATTGAGTAGAGGCAAGGCTGATGTAGTCGGTCACTCTCCGTCTCAAATGAAGCTATCCAACGCGCTGGAGCTTGATTGCTTGCTTCATTGATGACAGCGTGTCGGTCCGACCGTGTCTCCGAGAAGCCGGGGTGGAGCTTTCCATTTGGAATCAATGCACGGGACAGGCCAACCCCGGAGTTGCACGGAGTGGAGATACGTACCCGGAAAGAACCCCTCCACGGAAAGCTTGCGATGATCCAGTTTCTCGGCGGGGTCCCTTTTTTCGAATGAATGCCTGTTTGGACTTAAAGAGTCTTGACATCTCGCTGTGTTTCTCGGATCATTCTGTCAATTCTTCCACCGAGATATACACAACGACAATGGAACACAACTTTGAGCCTCTCAAGAACGACCTGTTGCTTCGCGCAGCATGGGGTGGGTTGCCCGTGTGAAACTCCGGCGCACGCCGACCTTGGGAGAGCTTTGTGCTGAGAATTGCCGTGTTGCGAACTAGGCCAGACCGTTGAGCGCCCGCCCATGTGGGTGATGAGACAAGGTAAGAGAGAACCGCCGTTGAGATTAAGGCCTGTATGGAAGTTTGACTGACTCAATTGGGCGCCAGCCGGCCGTTACCTCCCTGAGTATCATGAGGCCAAGGGCAACCGGGACTTCTTCGAGTGCTGTCGCGACCCCGAGGTTGCCACGACGATTACACTGCAGCCTGTCCAGCGCTACACCGGCCTCATCGATGCGGCCATCATCTTCTCCGACATCCTCGTGATCCCCCAGGCCATGGGCATGGTGGTCGAGATGGTTGACAAGAAGGGCCCGCACTTCCCGAGCCCGCTCAAGACCCCCGACGACGAGCAGTACGGCCAGGTTCTCGCCAAGGACGTTGATGTTGCTGCCGAGCTCGACTATGTGTACAAGGCTGTCACGCTGACACGACAGAGGCTTCAGGGACAGGTGCCGTTGATCGGCTTCTGCGGTGCTCCTTGGACTCTGTTTTGCTACATGGTTGAGGGTGGTGGCACCAAGCTGTTTGCGCAGGTCAAGACGTGGATCTACAGATACCCCGAGGAGTCGAAGAAGCTGCTGGCAAAGATTGCTGATATCTGTGTGGACCACTTGGCTCTGCAGGTCAAGGCTGGTGCTCAGGTAAGAGAGACGAGCATGGTAGTAATATCGTGTTGCTAACTCAGATGCTGTATAGTTGGTCATGGTGTTTGATTCCTGGGCGGGAGAGCTCGGCCCTGCATCCTACCGTCAGTTCTCGGAGCCATACCTCAAGCGCATTGCGGAGAAGCTGCCCGAGAAGCTCAAGGCCCTCGGTCTGGACAAGGTGCCCATGACCGTGTTCCCCAAGGGTGCATGGTATGCGCTCGACTCGGCGTGCAACCTGGGCTACAACGTGGTGGGAATGGACTGGCTGCACGACCCCAAGGAGGCTGTCAAGATCCGCGGAGATCGCAACATTGTGTTCCAGGGTAACGCCGACCCCGGAGTCCTGTACGGTACCAAGGAGGGCATCACGACGGCCGTGCAGGAGATGGTTGACGGGTTCTGGGTTGGAAACAAGGGCTGGATCGCCAACCTCGGCCATGGTATGTTTTTTCTTTCCGTTCGGCCTTGAACATGACGAGTTGGAGCTGACAGGACTAACTAGGAATCACCCCTGGCGTGAACCCCGACAACCTCAAGCACTTTTTTGAGGAGGTTCATCGTCTGACCAAGAAGAACTGAGTGGGAAGCAAGGGAGCCCCAGCTGTGTCAAGGATATGGCGCGATATCGAAGCACCATGAAATCTCGCATCATCAATGAGTTCTCTGACATTAAAGAGTCATGTAAGCGGATGTATCAATGATCAAAGTCACCAAGAGAAAGTGAAAAAGGGATAGACCAAAAAACACATGTAATATAGCAGAAAATGGCAATCATGATATATTAAAAGGAAAAAAAAAATCATCTCTTTTCAATTCATCGCAACCCGCAGATGGGTATCTTTAGCTTTTCCTCCCGTCAAGTTTATTCATTCATTCCTGTCCGTTCGTCCGTACTCATAAATGGCCTGACCATGTATTATCCCCATTGTCAAAGGCGCCTAGAACACCAAGCTTGAAAATTGATTACGCCCTCCCAGAAACCCTCTCATGCAAGAGAGAGATAGCCCACAGAATAAAATAATTCAAATGTATGTGTGGTGGAAAAAGGGGGCGTTTTCTAAGCCTTCTTGCCAAAGAGCCAGTTCTTGCCCTTTTGGGCGAGGGACTCGGTGGCGGGAGCATGCTTGACGGGCTCGTCATCCTCGGCGATGGCGTTGTCGTTGCTTGGTCGGCGAGTCAGCTCCTCGTCAGAGTCCTTGAAGACGTTGCCAGCACCACCGCGGCCAGCGTGCTGAGCACCAGCAGAAGGACGTCGGAAGACACTTTTGTATTCAGTTAGCATCTATGTGTTGTTGAAAATAGTGCGGGGTGGAGTAAGAACTTACGCCTCAACGTCCTGGCGCTTGCGAGTCTCGCGGGGGTCGTCGTTCTTGGCCATGTTGCCAGTACCGCCCCGACCAGTGGTCACAACAGAGCCCCTGAGAACAGGAGTCTGGAGATCGGCGGGGCTCGTCTTGGGAGTGTGAGCAGTGTCGGCCATGTTGCCGGCACCACCGCGTCCGTGAGAGGCGATCATTTTGATGGGAAGTGTGATGAGAGATGTAGTGGCGATGAGTAGGTGGTCTACAGCTGTGATGTGTGCTGTAGGAGGCTTCTATTCAGTGACTCGAGCGCTGAGTGTTCAGGGGTAGAGGCCACTGAGGGGTTGTAAGAGGGGTTGTATGTGAACAACGAATTTGTTGAGTTAAAGCAAGAGACAGAAGATATTCTTGAAGGAAGACGGTGTGAAGAGTGTGAGCTGAATAAGACCGAAACCGAAGAGGACGGTCAAGCCTTTTAACGCAATGCCAAGTCCTGGTGATGTCGTTATTTTTTGCAATTTTTTTCGGTCCTGGGCCTTTCTAGGATGTTCCCATGATCAACCAGAAAAAAAAAAATAGAACCAGGTAAACGCCCCAGCACGGACTTCTGCTACTGCGGGCTTTTTACCCACCCGCCCAGTGACAGTGTGTGTGTGTGTGTGCCATGGAGCTTCTACGTGCGGTCTAGCAAAAGTCTAGGCCAACTCCGAAAACTGGGCCACCCGTCTCCCAGGGAAGTGTTCAACACAGTTGCCCGATTTTTCAGCAAGTTTGCCGCCTTGATTATTGAGCTTATTCACGAGATTTCATGACTAAATCTCGACAGCCTCATCATCCTTTTTTTCTTTCACATTCGCACTTTTACTCGACTTCAGCTGGCTGTTGCCCGGAATGAGAGATGGAAAAAAAAACCCTCTTGAGGCTCCTTCTGGGCGACAAGTCGATGGCAAGTATATGCATGTACCCGGCGCCAAGGGCTTGGTTTGTGCCACCGGCCCCAGGCCTAAAAGGCCGCGCTGGCACGCCCGCCAGTCGTTGGGATCTGGGTACGTAATGGTTTTTCATGTCCTCGTGGTGCCCCAGACTCTTGGCGCGGTACCCAAGGGTACGAAGTCCATACAAGCTTTTTGAGGGGACCTGCCAGAGGCGAGCCTGAGCGTCACTCGCCTCAGCTGGGTCTCGTCTCGAGTGATGAGGGGTTGGTGGTCACTTGATCGATTTCAGAGTAGGTCACCCGTCCGTCAGATATCACCGCCTCCTCATCTCCCTCCGCTGCTAGCTCTCAGGGGCACCTTGTGAAATTGGCCAATAACGCCGGCTGGTATGCCAAGCTGGTTGCCCTCTTGGGGAGCTGAGCTGTTTTGTCGTCCTTTTCCCCTCCGGAATGAGTACCGCAAAGGGCAATTCAGAGCATCTAGCTCTCTCCTCTTTACGCCCACATGAGCAGAAGAAGCAGCTTCATTTTCCAGCCCAAGGAGACTACAGCCATGGAATGCATCACGTTTACCAACTTTAGCTTAATTGCTCGCCAAGGCTCATTGCCAAGAATCCCCCAGCTTCGCCTTCGCCGGGCTCCGAAATCCCATCCAAATCTCAGCGGCGCTCGCTCCCGCTCTTGCGGCGTCCGATTTACTTTTGCCTGGCTGTGGCCGTTTCTGTCCTTCCTGGTGGCCCGGGCAATCGATGGCCTAATCTGCTACCGTGCCTCCCGTCAGCCTCATCACCGCCATCTCTGACTCTAATGAGTTGCTCACATGCTAAACCCCGACACCCCGATCACGGTGGCTCATGACCATGGCTGACATGACAGACCCTGTTTGCCCTTAGCTTGCTATGACGTTGCATTCCGGGACCCCTGGTTTCCCGACAATTCGATAGCCTTTTGCTGCTTTTCAACGCCCTGTCGATCCTCTTCTCCTCAAGAAACTTTGCCGTCACACACTCTTTCTCGGTAAAGTTAATTCATGACCGCCCTCTTTCTCACCTTGTGAGACCATCAAGACGAAACCTTCAGCAATGGTAGAAATACCCATCAATTAACTACCTAACCAACTCCGACGCCGGCATTTCTGCCTTGCAATTCACCAAACAGACCCCAATCTACCCAGGGCCAGACCCAATTTAGAACATCTTCTAACAAGATGTCATTGTGCAATACTGCACACACGACTGTTTGGCCACCTCCTTGGCAGCCTTTGCTCGAGGCCGGGACGCACTCGCACCTGCCCGTTCCTCCCATCAATAAGTTTTGCTAAGCCGTCGTTTCTCATGCCCCTCATCTGCCAACCTTCAAGTTGTCGCCGAAGGGGGTGCCAATAGCTCACATCATATTCCTTCTCTTCAATATCGACTACAGGCGCTGATACCTAATCATAGTCGTCGTTTCCTCCATCGTCGCCCTTCACATTGGTGTCCTTGCGAATGGGAATCTTGATTCCTTGGGCCGCAAATGTCTTGCTCAGTGGCGTGCTCTCGCACACACCAGGGAACTTCTTGGCCGAGTACACATTGAAAACCTCACTGAAGCACGAGGATAGTATCGGTGCCCGACCCTGATTGACATTGGATGCTGGGCCCCCTTGTCCACCAGGCCGTCCAACATTCACAAACGAGAATCTCAGCCTAGAATTCTCAAGTCAGCACATCTGGATCGCAAGTCGTATCCGGTTGCGTTTCTTACCTGAACGGTCCTTCTGTCCGCACACTTAGATCCTGAAGGACGAACCAAATGCCCAGACGATCATCCGTGTCGCAGAGACGGAATGCGCTCGCAGCCAGGCTACCAATGAGATTTCTTGTGAACATCCCTTGAGGCTGACCTCCCACAACAGCCATACGGGTGAGCGCATTCGGCTCCTGCCCATAACCGTTGCGGAATGGCGCCATGTTTGCTTGACCTGGGGGAGGTGGAACAGGAGCATCGTTACCATAGCCGCCGCTGTGTCGCGGGTAGTACTGCGTGGGTGGTCCGTATGAACTGCTGGAGGGGTATGACGGGGCTATTCTTATATTAGCAGGTCCCGTTGACACGGGTATTTGTTCCAAGTGAACCCACCTTGTCCATAGCCTTGCTGAACCGGGTAGTCCTGCACATAGCCCATGCCCTGTGATTGACCATATCCCGAGTCACGACTAGGAGGAAGTCCTTGTTGTTGGTATGAAGGGGTACCCGGATCGGAATTCACGAGAGTCGAGTAGGAGTAGGTGTTCGAGGACGAGATGGAACCAGTTCCCGTCGATGATCGGACAAGATTGACTTCTTGTGTGCCTCCCTCGTTCCAGAGGTCGACAGACAGCACAAACATGGTGTGATCAATGTCACTGCGTAGAAATTGTTAGCTGGACGCAATAGAAGTCGAGAGTTTGCAAAAACACGTACTTGTAGTCAACCTCCTTCCCTGTCGCGGGGTCAATGATAACAAGACGGACACATGGCGGTGGTGTAATGGGCCGACGGTCCTGTGTCAGTCTGTTAGTGAAAAGAATGGGGTCGAGCAACGTGAAGCAGGCTCACCTTATCACCAAAACCGCACATACGCGCACGCCGAGGTTGCTGTACTACATCGAGACTATACAAGAATGTTAGCGGAAGAGGTCCGTACAAGCAGACCGGTTTTGGATCGTAACGAACCTGTACTTTCGGCCCGACCCTTCTTCAACTTTGGAGAATGATGTAGCCATCGACTGAGAGCGTGCATGTTGATCGATTGGAGAAGGTCCCGCAGGGGGTGGGGGAGCTTCGTCGGGTCGAGGAGGGGCGTGTTGTTGCTGGTGAGGGTGCGGAAGCGGGTGTTGGTTTGGGTGAGGAGGCTGCTGGTATGAAGCTGGAGGTGGAGGGTACGGCGGGAGCTGGGCTTGGTGATGGGGTGGCTGGTGTGGAGGAAGCGGCTGGTGATGTGGAGGCTGATGATGCTGCTGCTGCGGATGGCCGTGAACTGGGTGCGGTTGGTGTTGAGGAGGAGGAAGGTGATGCTGATTCGGAGGCGGCAGCGACGGCGGGGGATGGTGTTGTTGGTATCCGTGCATGGGAGGAGCGTTGGACGAGTAGACCGAGGCGGCGCCGCCTGGTACGGGCATCCGCTGCGACATGTCGGACGGGTGGTATGCTGAGTTCATGCTGGTCGGTATGGGCGAGAGGAGAGGGCTGTCGAGAGATGCAGCCAACAAGCCCTGAGTGTATATATACGCAAGGTAGGTAGGTATGCGGTAGAGAAACTGCTGCGATGCTGTGCCCTAGGGGCGGGATGGAGGATGTGCGGTCGGAGGATTCGAGAGGAGCTGGCTGGCGGATGAGGAAGAGATGAAAGGATAGATGGATGGATGGATGGATGGACGAGGAGGGGATATAAGAGCAGAGAGCTCCGATGCTCCTCCCTCCAAAGTGCGAACAGCCAAGAAATCGAAGCAGAACAACGAGAAAACTATGGCCCAAAGACGCGAAGCCACCAGGAGAGGCCGACGATATGTAGGTATGTCGTCGTCGCGCGGGCGGCGGCAGGTGGAGAACCAGAGGCCCGGCTGAAGGTAAAGTTGGAGTGGTGGTAGCTCGCAAGTGGCGCGGGCCGGGAGCGCTAAAAGTCTCGTCTCCCCTGCCGGTCGGTACCTTTGGCCCAGGGCTGGGCTTCAAGTGCGGCAGCCCAGTTTCCACTGGAGGAGAAGCAAAGCCCAAGCCCAACTGCAGGGCACGACGGACCCGAGAAAAACTCACGCCCCAAGCCCAGATTACCAGAAATCGACACAAGGTTAGAGACCAGTCCGACAACCAGGTTAGAGGGAAGCCGGAGCCAAGGAGATGGGCGAGGCTAAGATCGGAGCTGAAAAAGTCACCTTGTTCTTTGGGACGGGACGGGACAGGACAGGAAAAGACACTGGGCAGATCTGGGGCAGAGCTCGAGAAGAAGGTTCTGTCGCTGGGCGTGTGTGGTCTCGGGGTTTAACAAGGACGCGAGAGGGCGGGTACACAGCAGGTAGTGTATTGTCCAAAAAGGAATATCATGTAATGAATGGGAAATGGGCAATGGGGAAATGGGAGGGCGGCGACAGGCAATTATCGCACAGGAAAAGAAAGGTTGCATCCTGTAAAAGAAAGCAAGCGACATGATACAGTACAGCTCGCTCGCACGCACGCACGCACGCACCGGCACACGCACGGCAAGCACACACCACCCCAGAGCAAAGAGACCAATTGAAGACATGCGAGTCACCGGCCCCCCTCCATAGAGCCCATAGAGAGTGCTACCCCAGCAGCTCGCCATGTTCGAGTTTGTCTCTGGTGCATCCATGTCTAAGTCATTTCGCTGTGATGTGGGATGTGATGACGGGAGCCTTGTTCAATGTCTGAGTTGGCACCTGGCTGCGACATTGCATCCATTTCACACTCAATGACTGCGGAGAAGAGCTCATCTTCAACAGCCCTTTCATTTCATATGCCATTGTCTGGGCCCTTCGTGTATGATGGAGGCATGTATGTCTTTGTGCGGGCGACCTATTGACGATACTCGGAGGGGCCCCATCCCACAATGGATCCCCTTTGTCTCTCTGTCTGCAACCCAAGCCGCACCCGATCGACCTCGATCCCGACACCCGCGAATTGTCAACGGATCAAGAAACCAACCACCTTCCGCCAGGAATCGGCGCGGCGTAAGCAAGGACAAAGCCAAACCTCAGGCTGTGCCACCCGAGAGTGCCTCCTCAACAACATGGGCCAATTGAGTCTTGGTTGTACAGCAGATTGTTGTTGTCTCTTGCAGCGTGGCATCCAAACAGCATTGTGCCCTCTTTTCACATTTGATCCCTCCGTGGTATATCATATTCGTATGATACAGTACCGCAGTACTTCCCTTGCAAGTTCCCGTCCTCTCGAACTGCTGGGTATTGACCACTCAAATGCGTGTTACTTGCTCGCCATCTTATTGGCGGCCCTTCTGATGCCGATAGCGTGGTGGTTTTGGTGGTACCTGGACGGCTCCTGGGTGGTAAACCCCAATTAGGACGCTCCGGCGAGCGATGCTGGCGCCACACACAGCATGCATGCCCCGCCATCATGTTGGACAGCCCCGCAATCGGAGTCATTAAAGTCACCACAGAATAAATTCCCCCACTACGAGTGAGTCGACGACTTGCGCCTACGAACTTGACAAGAACAGAGGGGAATAGACGTCAAAACCTTTCAATCTCGAAGCCATGGATCTCGTCAACAGGTTGGTCAGGCCCGGTACTACTCTGGGCTCTGGAGGGCTCGAGCAATGCCTCCCAGAACCGCTATCATCGACCTGCAGACGCTGATGTTGAATACCCTCCAGTCTCGAAGGCCGCCTTCTCTTTGCCGTGCCCAAGAGTGAGTCTACTTTCTGCACTACCCAAAGGTGTTCTAGAAGTCTGCTGGCTGACCTGTATCTAGAGGGCCGGCTCAATTCAGCCACACTCAACCTCCTTGAGGGTGCCGATATCCAGTTCCGCCGCGAGAACCGTCTCGACATCGCTCTCGTCAAGAACCTCCCAATTGCCCTCATCTTCCTCCCCGCCGCCGATATCCCCACCTTTGTCGGTGAAGGCCGAGTTGACCTGGGTATCACCGGATGGGATCAGGTTCAGGAGCACGATGCCTCAGTCCGCGCCTACAACCACATGCGACGCAGCTCGGTCGACCTCTCCAACACCGACGATAAGGTGGCCGGCTCCGACATGGTTATGGAGCTGGGCTTTGGAAGCTGCAAGCTCCAGGTCCAGGTGCCCGAGAAGGGCCAGTACAAGACCCCCCGTGATCTGATTGGCAAGACTATTGGCACGAGTTTCGTCAGTCTGGCCGCCGATTACTTCTTGAAGCTTGAGCAGGGCGACGACACTGAGGGTGGCATCTCTCCTCGCAAGATGCGCACCAAGATTGTCGAGCTCAGCGGCAGTGTCGAGGCTGCTTGCGCCCTTGGTGTCGCCGAGGGCATTGTTGATCTTGTTGGTAAGTGATTGCATGTATCTGCCTCGCGAGGCACGTTGTTGCTAACAAACCTTTTCAGAGTCCGGAGAGACCATGCGGGCTGCTGGTCTCAAGGCCATTGACACCGTTGTCGATTCCACAGCAGTTCTCATCAAGTCGAAATCGCCCTCCAACCCTGAGCTGATCGACCTCATCACTTCGCGCATCCGAGGCGTCATCACTGCGCAGCGTTATGTGCTCTGCCAGTACAACGTCGAGCGAAGCCGGTTGATCGAGGCCACCAAGGTCACTCCCGGCAAGCGCTCAGCAACCGTCACTGCTCTCGATGAGGAGGGTTGGGTTGCTGTGAGCTCCATGGTTGAGAGCAAGAAGATTGCTCTGGTCATGGACGAGTTGACCCGGATCGGAGCCCAGGACATCCTGGTGCTTGACATTCACAACGCGCGCTAGAGTATCCATTGGATGGTTGGCGTTGGGGTAGAGGTATAGGCGGATTTGATCAACGGCGCTGGGATAAAGGGCAAATTGAATAGGTATATACACATACACAAAAGAAGGAAGTGAAGTGAGTAGGGGAGATGACGGTTGGCTACAAGCAGGTTGCATCTACCGTCGATATAATGAGATATCCCATTTGAACTTCATTTCTTGAACCGAAACCGAGACCGAGGAGGAACGCGTGCGGGACTGGATACGAAGGATCGGCGGTGCATACCAGCGTTGTGAGGCGTCTCATCGTGGGACGCCTCATCGAGGGGCAGTGATGGCGTGGCTCTGCGAAGCTGTTGAGATGATAATGCAAGGGTATTGCTTAGAGTCGTGGCGGAGCAAGTCGTCGCAATCTCAGCTGCGCAGTATCAACCATTGAACAGAACAACTTGGATGCTTCTTTTTGGGCTTCCATGAGGCTTCCTCAAGCCAGGCCCAGGTTCAGGGATCGATCGGGAGCGTCGGGAATCTTTGGTGTGTGGGCTTTGGGCGCTCCTCCAACCACGCGATGACCTCACCAGGGCTGGAAAAGGTACGTAAGTGACGAGCCCCCGGGAGCCACAACCGCCTCAACATCCGTGCCTTTGTCTTGTATTTTATCAAGGGACGACCAGTCCTTCTCAAGGAATCTTGACAATTCGCATACAACTCACTCATCGATATTTCTGCGGTTTTTAATCCATCATCATGGTCAAGATAGGTCCGTCTCGAGATGCCAATTCTGGCGAGCAACCATCAACTCTCTACTCGGTGGGTCCCCCCGTTGAGACATCAACTTCACTTGAGGTCATCGTACAGACAAGGAAAAAGACGTTTGAATGCAGACCTCACGATGATGAGTTAACAGAGATTTTATGGGCTGGCTTGCTAACATGAATCCCAGCTCATCATGACACCCATCAACATCACGGTATTCCTTTTGTCACTGTTCCTGGTCGATCTCCGCTATACCCAGGGCCGCATCAACCGTTATGGCGACGGCGACAACGGTGCTGGTCGGAGCTCTCGGTGGATTCCCCGGTGGTTCACCCAGCCGTATCAGCACATTGGGCACACTGATCACGATGCCCACGGCAGCTGGCACTATCACAGCAAGCAGAAGAAGCTGATGAAGATGGAAGCCGAGGAGGCCTTTCAGATGCGGAGCCACGTGCTCGTGCTGCTGGCAGTCCTAGTGGCCCTGGGCATGAGTGCAGCCTGGTATCTCACAAGCCGTCTATATCACGGCGTCGTTCCCCTGGCGGCGGCCTCTTCGGACAACATTACCATGCCGCAGCCGGGGCTGTCAACATGATGCAGCTCGGAGATGGGCCGGATGGGTGATTTGACTCTGAAGGGCAGGAATGGCCTCAGATCCTCCGCCACTCGATGCAACACCATGTCGTACAATCTCACGCCTGCATGAGATTTGGCATGTCCCTTTTCGCTTTAATTACTGCCCTGGGTGATCATATCGACGATCAGGATTGTCTCACATTGAGAGCAACGACGACGACGGCATCGTCGCTCCCCCACCAACAATAGCAGCAAGGACACAAAGTTGGTCTATTCTCTCATGTCACGGCTGCTCTTACCGATCAAACGTCGACAAAAAAAGGCGACATCATGTTGCTCACGAGACGGGGGACAAATTCTCAGGGGCCTCGGTGGGTCGTTATCCGTGTTTCGGATCCTGGGCGAGTCAGTCGAGAGAAGCATGGGATGTTTGAATGAAGTGATGATGATGATAATGTATTTTTGGCCCTGGAAGGATTCAAGGGTTTAAAAAAAAATGACAGCTCTTGTTAAATCATCCAAGTTGTCAATGAATGCCGAGCGCTTAAGCTCGACGAGAAGTGAAGAATACACACAAACAATGTCAAAGCAAATAACAACGCCTCATGCTCGTAGCTATCCATATTCCAAGCCGGTCGACCTGCCAGAGATCCAAATTGGCAAGCCCGAGAAGCACATAACACCCCATTAAACCCTAGAAACCGTTGTTCTCGAAAGAAACCATCGTCAAGCAATCATCCATATCATCTTGTTCCCATAAACCCGATCAAAAGTGTCCATCTCCGATGCGCTCCTCGACGCTGCCCCAGTAGACGATGGGTCTTGGCTCGAGGAGGCTCAGCTCGCTGCCAAAGCTCCTGCGCTCCGCCTCCATGTTCACCAGGGAAGGCTGGCGGAGGATGATGTTGTTGATGGTGGCGGCAGAGGCCGAGAGCGTGGTGCTCGTTGACGAGTAAGAGTTTTGCGTGGCTGTTGACGCAGAGGAGCTGCGGCGAAGAGAGCTGCGAAGACGCGAAGGGGAGAAGCGAGAGGCCATGGTTTCGAAGCGGGAGTTGTGAGCCATGATGATTTGTCCAAGATGTTTTCTGAGAGTATGTGGTGTGGTGTGATGTGGTGTGATGTGGTGTAGTTGGTGTGGAAGAGTCTTGGTGTTTGTGTGTGTGATTATTTGATGGCAGCACTTCGTCGATTAATGAGTTCCCGTCTCAAGTGGATGAATATAAATGACAACTAATCCAGCAGTTGTCGTCGAGTCTTTTCAAAGAGCGAACGAGTCAAAGACAGAACGGAGAGGCGCAGCCTGTCGTGTAATCTGTCTTGGTCTCTGGTGTGTATGTGCGTACACAAGTAAAAGAACGAGTGAGGGTTATCTTTGTGAGAATACAAAGAGACAAGCAACGACGACGAGGACGAAACAAATCGACAGAAAAGCAGCAGCCGTCTCCTCTTTTATTCTTTATTAATAGCACCAGCACACGACAAGACTGAAGCATGAACAGACATGCGTGCGTCAGGGCTCGACAGGGGGCCATGGAATGTGGGCGCACGGGTTGTTTCAAGCTGGTCTCTACGACTCCCCGGCTCCAGCAGCTGAAACACTCGCATCATGGACCCAACCTCCATCTTCAGGAACGCAAGACCTGTTGCTGCAGAATCGGGGGGCAGGGGACAAGGATCCTATCCTCGTCTCCTCTCTGGCTGTCGCAGGCAACGGTTGATCAGACAGACAAAGACTCAGGTGGAGATAGCACACAGACAATCCATTCTCGACTTGACTATCCGTACCCCGTCCAGGCAATGACTGACAGATAGACAGACGCTATATTACTTTCTCTTACTGTACAGTACACCCACATGCGCCTCTATTTTGATCGACCCAAAACAATAGTCCCCTTCCTCTTACACAACCCCTTTTTTAACAAACCTGTAACGCCGTGCCTGCTGTGGCTATGCCTTTGACACATTGTCCCTGAAAATGCCTCCGTCCTTGCCTGTTTCATTCAAAGTAAAACTTCCTGACTACATAGCCGAACCTCATGCTCGCTCATCCCCCGTCCCGTCTCCATGCCATGGATCCTAGCGTGATCCTCGGTTCTCTGCTCGACGGACTGTCGCTCTACGTAGCATGCTTTCGCCCCAGACGGACCCGTCTAGCATTCCCGAGACTTGTGGTGGGTTGTTGTGTTGGCTCTCACGTGCCGATGGCATCGAAGCCGGTGCTGGTGCTGCCGGTTGGTCGTGAGGATCATCCTCCTCAATCTCAAAGCTGAAAGCTGTGGGTTGACTTGTTGGAGCAGTCGGCGACGGCGGTGCTGCCCTGGGGAAGCTGAGAGGGTGACTCCACGACATATCGTGTAATGATAGATCCACAGATCCCAGCCAGTTGCGTGGCTCCCCTGCGTCAACGCTTGACCTGCGCGACCCTGGTGACAGAGGAGAACGTGGTGCTCTTCCAGCTCCCTCGTCGTCGCTCAAGTCATTCTCGACCAGAATCTCGGGAATGTCCAGTCGTGGAATTGCCGTCATGCGTGCCGAGTGCTTACGCTGCATGTGTTTCTTGAACTGCCTTGAATAGTATCTGAGGAATTGTTAGCTCTTCAATCTGCCTGAAGACGTGTCCACCACCACTTACAGAGTATCAAAGAAGCCCAAAACTACACCTCGTCGGACCTGGTCGTCTACACGTTGAAGTCGTGCCCGGCGTCGCAAAAACTCTTCCAGCCTAGAAAATGTTAGAATATATAACACGACGAATGAGCATATCCTCTCTCACCTCAAGCTCTTGTTGTCGCTAATGATGTTGTAATGAGCCAGTATCATAAGCACACTTGTAAAAGAAATGCCGCGGTCTGGGTCTGCAGTCACCAGAACTTCTTCGTAAAACGTCTTGAACTGGCGGCGCTTATGTCGAATCTTTTCGACATCTAGACGGGCTAGGCGCTGGTTGAGTTTGTCTAGGTCGATTCCACTGAATGCACTCGTTGTCGCGATGGATGAGTGGTGCGTCAGTTTTGTTTCGTTGCGAATATCCTCAAGAATTGAGCCAACGCTGTCCTCGGGGTCGTAGATGCGCATCTGAAAGATTCCAGAGAGCTCGCCCAGCAAGCGAGGGAAGGCCGCCTTCGTGATGTATCCCGTACCCGCCGGGTCGACGCTGCGCCATGCCTCCTTGAATCGCCGGATTTCGTCTCGGTCAACCGCTGACATACCGCTCGAGCGCTGGTACACGTAACTGAAGCTCTCATAGATGAGAGACACGAAGAGGTTGACAAAGATATACATGCTGACAATGTTCCAGAAAATGAAGAGAATTCTGGCCCATGATTTGCTGCCGCAGTCGCTGTCGAAGAATCTATCCTCGTCAACACACAGTGGCGGCTCAATGTTGGCGTAGTCTTCCATGACTTGGTTCCAGCCCTCACCGAGACTCATCCTGAAAAGCAGGATCAAGGCTTTGGGTACGGTTCGGAAGTTGATATTGTTGGTTCCGTCTTCGCCAAACCGCGTCAAACTGAAAGCTTGGGTCATTGCAATGGCAAAGACGAGGAAGAACACAAGCCAGGTCGCCAGCAGGTTGCCAATCACCGTCAAACTAGCCGCTGCTGTTTTGAACAGCTGGTCAAGGGCATCGTTGCGAGGGATCAGGAGCAAGACAATTGCGACCAAGAACACCTTATGCAGCTGGACGTAAGTTTCCACTCTGGTGTCTGAGATGAGAAGCGCAAGAGTCGAAACAAAGGCTCCAAACACAATGAACAGAGAATATAGATCCCAAGAGCTTCGGCGGAATCGGGCCCAGCCCAGTCCAATGATACGGATTGTGATGTTGGCTGTGTACGCGAGAATGAAGGCAAAGAAGACAAAGTCACGAGCTCTCGTCCACCATTCTGGCTCCGAGGCGAACTCTGATACCAGCACGATCAAGTGCAGGACGAGGGTGATTGTGATGGTCTGGTACCACTTGCCCTTCTTCTCAATAGCTCTCTTGTGACACCACTTCTTCCAGCTCGCCTCCGAGTCATCATATGAACTCTTGGATGGCGAGATCTGCCGCAAGATCTTTCGCAGCTCGAGCCAGGATCGTTGATCAGCCGTCAAGTAAGCCACACCTGTCTGCTCCGTGTAATTACGCATGAAGACGGAGATGAACAGAGTAAGCACGAAGACAGTTGCCAACAGGTTGAACACAATAAAGAAAACGGCATTGCCCTGTGAGGCCAGCTGCTGAGGCTGCTTGTTCAGACCAGTGATCGCCTGGGCCGCAAAGGATACATCCGTCCATCCCTCCTGACTGACAATCTGGAAGAGGATGAACAGTGATGAGCCAAAGTCGTCAAAGTTGAAGAAAGGGTTTGCAGCAACTCGGGGGGCGAGCATTTCCCACTCATCACTGAACGGTGCGCTTGTGTACTCGCCATAGCAATCGGCCATGGTCTCGATTCCATCGCCGTCGTCGTTGCAGGTCACCAAGAGGCCGTTGAACAGGTTGAGTCCATAGATGGCGAACGGGATAAGCAGGGACAGGGACACAGCGGCAGCCTATCAATATGTCAGTACACCCTTCACGATAGACACTCTCCTGAGACTTACACCTAGAATTTTCCACCAGCCAACAATAATAAGATCGTGGAAAGTGTTTCGGGCACTGTTACTGACGTTCAAGAGTCGAAGTGCTCGGAGAGCTTTGAATGCTCCGATGGCTCTAGAAATCGCGCCGTCATTGATGAGTAGCGTGACGACATTGATCCAGAGAGTGATCAGCACCACGGCGTCCATAAATCCCCAAGAGCTACGCAGGTATGCGTTTGGTGTCCATAGCAGCCCATCCGCAATGATCTTTATACCAGCCTCGAGAGTGAAGATAATGGCAAATGCCATGTCTGTCCAAATATACCAATTCCTGAAGCTAAAAGCGTGCTGTTCTTGGTACTCCTTCTGATAAAGGGAGTAGTGACACATGCCAGGACCACCATTGCCACGATCGCTGCGTAGATGAATATGGTAAAAGTGTACCATAGAAAGGTATCAGGCACAACTCCATCTATGCGTTCAGGCCTCGAGCAGGTCCAACAACCCTTTGGCAAAGGCGGCGCAGGCGGTTTGTAGGCGCGAACAAGTAAAGAGAGGTGTTGTAGCTGGGATACTTGACAAGGTACTCCCGCTGAGCTCTCCTTCGAGTCATCGTAGCAGACATGGCCTGTTCAGCCATCTGCCGAGGGTCTGACGTTTCGTTCTCGCCATCAAAACGCAGGTTTGAGTAGAATGGATTGGGTTCATCGTTAGTGAACAGTCTCTTTACCTTTGTCCAGATGGCGGAGAGACGCCCCGGCTTGATTTCACCACCCAACAAAGTCGTAGCGCTTCTTATGGGGCCCGTTGGAGCTCGGGATCGCTGAGGATTCATCTGATCGTCCAGAAATTCGCGGACCACGGCATCTTTGAGGAGCATTTCCACGGTTGCCGGTCCATAATCAAGGGGATCTTTGTTCCTGCGCGATCTTGAAAACCCGAAGATAGTAGAAAGTGCCAAGTTACTGGACGAAGTGCCAAGATCTCTTCTTTGAAGGAAGGCCTTGACCTGTTGTAGGCGTTTCTCATCCTCAGACACATCAAAGTTTTCCTGAATGACAGCAATGAACATGTTGACGAGAATGAAGAATGCAACAATGAACCAGCCCACGAGTAGGATAGCCCCGATCCACGAAGTGTTCTTCCATCTTGTGTAGGAAGTGACCGTGTAGAGAATCTCAGTCCAGTTTTCACTCGTCAAGACTTGATACATGCCCAAGAAGGAGTTGAACATGGTGTAGAACGAGATGCGATTCAGGTCGCCATCTTCGTAAACGGGGATTTCGCCTCTGAACAGCTGGGCAGCGAAGATTGCGACCAAGAAGGTCGTAAGAAAGACAAAGAACATGAGGTTGCCGATACCGGCTGCGTTGCCCAGAACGAGCAGAATGAGCTCTCGAGTTACGGGGATGACCATGACGATTCGGTAGACCCGCAGGATTTGGAAGATCGTTAGCCAAGCGTACGCTCTTGTACGACGAATGGGCGGGATCAAAATGATGGAGGTAATAATTGCAAGGCCAAGGTCGAAGAGGTTGCGCCAGCTTTTGTGAAAGTAATTCCAATCAGCTGCGAAGCGAAGGATCATCTCCATATCGAGGAAAATGGTGACGGCGATTTCAGCGTTATTGATAAAGCGTTCTCTCTTTCTTGACATGTCCGCACTGCGACAGGCTTGGCATATCAATCCAAAAGTGATGATGAGAATCCAGATTGGCCGTGTTTTGTCATAGATGCGCTGCAGTGAAGATGTGCGCCGAAGTCTCTCATCAGAATGAGACTGTCCAGATGGCTCTCGATCAACTGTAAAGGCACTCGCCTTGCTCTCTTCACGAATGACCTGAAAGGAAGAGGTGATAACAGCAATTAACAGGTTTGTAAGCCAAAGCATCATAATCATGATGCCCGCGCCGAAGAACAGAGCAGCTTGAAAGTAATCCGAGCCCATGGTGTAATACATGAGATCAGAGAAGGTGTTGGCGCTCATGATAACAAAGACAAGTTCCAGGGAGTTGAAGATATTGTCAAAGTTGACTGTGCCGTTAAACGGGTTGCTTTGCTGAAGACATATAGAGCCACGAGGACATAGAAACCCTTTCCCCTCGTTGGTCCCGTTCATGAGATCTGTTAACGACTCGGATTGGTTGAACTTTTGCCACGGCCAAGGTTCACCAGTTCTGTTGTCCAGGAAGCCACCGCAGAAAGCTTCCTCGTTGGTATACGAAGCCGTCAGGTTGGTAGGGTCGAGGGGGTCAATCCAGACGCATTGACGGCTCAGGCTTGCCTTGAAACTCTGCACTCCAATGATAGCAAAGAGCAGCCAAAAGAAGGTGAGCAGAAACGCCACGCGAACGAGTAGCGGTGTTGCTTTCTTGAGACTTTTAAGGATGATAGCAGTGCCATTTGTCAGGGCCAACAGTCTCAAGATTCGGAGACAGCTGAGCATTCGGAAAGCGTAGAGGTTGTGCTTAGTCTCAAGACCAGTAATGCTCAAGAAAAAAGTGATCCAATACGAGACCACGGCAACAAAGTCGAATCGGTTGAAGGAATGACGAAGAAACGCTCGGCGAGCGAGTTGTTGTCGTTGCTGGTCCTCCAGAGTCTGGGGTAAAGATTGCGGCCCCTGCATAAAAGTTGTAAAGGATCGTGAAATCGCAGAGGGTTCAAAATGGAGTTGTGATGTCTTCTTGACCGATTTCTGCCGCTCAGGCTGAAACACAGCACGATACTGGTCCGCAATAGCTGCCCTGACTCCGCGTTTACGATCAATCGTGCTGTACTCAGCGGCGTTTAGAATAAAACCAGACACGATGATACGTGAAATGATCTCGAGGGTGAATATAATGAATAGCGCGAGCATGGCCCAGTCGATACCATGCTTGCCCCATCTATCTGGACGTCCATTCCCGTCGGCGAATACATCCGGAGCAGCTTCAACGGCAAGCAGGATAGCCTGCAGAACGATCAAAAGCAGCAAGAAAGGCTCGGTAAATGGGTTAACCAGAAGATCGCAAAGTCGAAGTCTCAAAGGGTTATCCGGCGAGAAGATTCCCAATGACTTTCCCTTCAGAGGATTGGGAGGTGGCTGCCTCGGGAGGTCTGCCACAACGGCTTCAGATACATCGAAGTGAGAATTACTCGACTTCTCACTTGGAGAACGATGTAGTTGCGACTGATATGAGGTGTCGACAAGCATTGAAGTCGCAGTGTCCCGGTGACTATTGCGTTCGAGTCCATTGGGGGACCTTGAGCGATGCCTCGAAGCTCGATGATCAATCACTTCACTCTCTCCACTGATGTTGACAACTCGCTGAGACATCGCGCGAACAATAGATCCAGCGCGCGACAGAGCTCCCGATGTGGACGGAGACCGAGACCGCCGGTATTCGTTTGGGTTCAAAGAAGCGCCATAGCTGCGGTGTCGAGGGGATCCAAAGCTGGCGCTCAGCTCTTGCCCCAGGCTTCTTGTGTCTCGCCCCCGTGCCGGGCTATTCTCGAGGCTCGACACCGTTTGGAAGCTATCCCGTGGTCTTTCATCGAAGTTGTTGGCAGACAAAGAGCCAGATATGGGTTCGGCGCCAGAGGTAAGAGGAATTCGGTCAGACTCGGCGTACTCAGCGCTCGGCGCATCTTCGACGTATGGAGCGGGAGGGTAGGTGCGGACTGGAGTAGATGGTATTATCGGCGCGGATGGTGCATGTTCATCCATCCCCGGAGGGAGAGCGGCCTGTAAGGCCATCGGGTCAATCGGCGACGCTGGACTAACATCATCGTCGAATCGATCGTAGGGCTGATCCCAATAGGTCGAGATGCCGGGCAAGTTGCCTGCTGTTTGGCCGGTGCTGGGAGAAGTAGACAGGCCTAGGTGTTGGCCCGAGAGCCCAGCACCCTGAGGGGGGTGATTATCGTGATGAGATCCATCTAAATTCTGCAAAGGAATCGACTGGCGGCGTGCAGGACGGCCGTCCTGATCCCAAGGGTGTGAAGACATGGACCTGGTTCAGTAGATAAGGAACGGGGAACGAACGAAAGCCTACTGACCGCCAGCGCGGCCCAATGTCAGGAAAAGAAAAGCTCGTAGGTAGGTTCGCCAAGATGAAGCATTGTAGATGCTTCTTGGGCTTGAGAAAGGCGTTTAGCAGTTCGTATTCATGTAAGTTCTAAAGAGGGAGCCAGCAATCGAGATCTCCTAGGAGTCCTTGAATGCTGGGATTCCGGTTGCGACAGTGCTTCTGAGCATTCGCACTATACGCGACAGCTGTTTCATCACCGGGACCTACCTAAATGCCACGTTGCTTATTTTAGATCAGGGTCCTGTCACAGTGCGACAACTTGCATCTCCCCTGGAAGCTGCAGCGTCAGCTCTCATTCCGTGCTCTTGGATGACGGGCGTTCTGTGGCATGTGCTTGTGGCTGACTGCGGCACACTGCGCCACGCTGCAGCCTTCTCGCGACCTCAACTCCCTGAAGCGCCGGACACGACTTTAACTATCCGTGACGCGACTGCTCATCATTTATCCACCCATCGACAGCAACACTTCACCAACATGCCGTCGCGCAAGCGCTCGTTCCGAGCCGTCGATGACGACGATGGTGAGACGGAGCCTTCATTACTGCAGCGCATCCGCAACATGTGGCAGTTCGCGAACTTGTGCCAGTGGATTTATATCTTTGGCAAGGCTGCCAAAATCTCCGAATCTCTCGACATCGAGGTACTACTCTGAATCGGCTCTTTCACGTAGGGCGCATGCTTATCTGCTTTCTCTTTCTACAGGAAATCGAGACGGAATGTCTGAAGCCGAATTCGACCGTCCTCGCAGACATCGCCCTGGCGCTCCTAAAACTCGTTTCGTCGCATCGCGGTTTAACGTACGTTCCCACGACTTGATGCAAGATTTCGACCCGCTGATGACAACCCAAAGGCACGAGATCTTGGATGATCAAACTCGGAAGCAGTTCCTTACCAAATCGCCCGGGTACAACCCCTTCGGCGACGATGAAACGCCAGTCAAGTTCAACGATTTCGACATCTTCACAAAGGTACACCTCGGTGCTGATCCAATGTCGCCTACAAATACAGAAGCTGACGACTGTGCATCCGATAGATTCGAGTTCTGCAACAATTGACTGAATGGATCATGATTCACCCGGAGCGCATTCGAGACAAGATGGAAGAGCAAAAAGATACTGAGCAAACCAGTTGGGTAAGCACACACCAAGTACATGAGGTGAAACAGCGACAAGTTGCTAATATTCGGAAGCGCATCGAGCCGTACGGGTGGGATGCTGAGGATCGAACCTATTTCGTACTCGATGACAACCGGGTGTATCGGCTTACAGAACCACCACCTGTGACAACCCCCAAACCGAAAAAGACCAAGACATGGCGTGGGGGCCGTCGCGCAAGCAAACGACGGCGCACGACCTTGAGCATTGATGATGATAACCCCGATACGGAAACCGAGACGAGAGACGACGAGAAACAAGAAGATGATGGGCTTGGTGGGATGAAATGGGAATGCCTGGCAGTCACACTTGACGACGTACGATCCATCTTGGACGGCTTCCGCAAAACACGCGACGAGAATGAAAAGATCCTCCGCGACCAACTGGAAGAGCACCTTGTCCCCATCTTAGAAAAGCAAGAGCAATCGCGCAAGCGAAGAGAGCTGCAACGAGAGCGCGAATTGGCCAACCTCGCCAAGATGGCCAATGCAAAGCGGTCGAGCCGAATTGCTGGAAAGGTCGAGCAGCAGAAGCAAGAAGAGAAGGCTCGAGAAGAAGAACGGCACCGCAGAGAAGCAGAATCAGCGAAACGGCGTGAAGAACGGTCACATCTCAAACTGGAGAAAGAGCGGGATAACAGAATGGTTTCCAGAGAACAGCGACTACGGGAGCGCGAAGCCCGGCGTCTCCAGCACGAAGAAGAGCTTGCGCAACTCTCCGAAGACAGCAAGAATTTGTCCAGTGGGAGTGGACGTGTTTCTGAACGACGGCTTCAGGCGGAGATTGAGAGGAACAAACAAGCCCTCAAAGACCTGGAGGAAGAGGAGGATGACTGGGTATTTGACTGTGTATGCGGTCTCTATGGCCAGGTCGACGATGGATCTCACAGCGTGGCATGCGAAAAGTGCAATGTCTGGCAACACAGCAAGTGCCTGGGGATTCGGGAAGCGGACGCTGATCGACCCGAATTCCAGTTCATCTGCGCCTCTTGCACCCGCCGAGAACAAGAGGGCAGCCGCCCTAGACCGACGATCAAACTGAAAGTCAATCGTCCGGCAAGCTCAGGCGAACAACCTCAGTCATCCCACCCCACGGCTCAAGAAGCTTCGCCTACACTTGGCAGAGCGATCACCACAGCTCCCAGCACTGAGCATGAGAAACAGCGTTACACATCGAACGGCGCCGCCGAACATGGCTTGTCACTTGTGACTTCAACTCCCAACCCCTCCCATGGTCCTAGCGTGAATGGCGTTGCTTCTTCCGACCTTTCGCTGGACGCCCGTTCAGGGCCAAGCAAGGGAGTGCCTGGGCTTGTCCATACACCCAAAATCACTTCTGTGATCCCAGCACCCGTCAAGCTAGATGCTGTGCGACCCTCTCAGGCGGACAGTCCACTAGGCAACGCGGTCACATCGACTCCCATGACGACTGTTAAGACGCCGAGCCCATCCAACGGCATTCAGGGCCTGCAGGGGGACAAGACGATTGAGTCGGCATTGAGTACGCCTCAGATCAGCCGGGATATTTACCGTGCGGCTCACGAGCAAAATGGGACTCTACCTTCGGAAGCGGGATACTCTCCAATTAAACATTCACCACCACGCCTGGTAGACTCGGCCAGCTCGAGCAAGTTCAGCGTCTCAACACCAATACTACCACCGGTGGTACTGTCCCCATCACCGCAGCGCCAAGTCTTGACTCCTCCGACCAAATCGTCGGAGCCACCAAGACCTCTAGAAGGTCGGTGAATCCCGATGCAGGGGCTTGGGACTGTAGGGCTTAGGCCATCAGCAGCGCCACCTGACTCTACCCCAGAGGCTCTTTGGCGCTCCCTTCGGGAATGATTGCGAACTCTTCTCGGGATCAACACTGATGCTTAGCTTCGCATCATGAATGCAGGATATTAGCCTGCTCCTGACAAGCTAGCTTGCCAGAGTCCGGCAATCACTTATCGCAGGTTTCAATAAGCCAACCAGCACGTCACAACACAATACTTCCCCTCACTTCTATACTCCGGCAACCTTCCCAGTCAATTAAGGTGGGCAAGCCGCAAGTGTCAAGTGAACAGCCAACAGCGTGTGTGGCTGACAGCCCCTGCCACAATACATGGAAAGCGATGTGCCCATGGGATGGGGGCCGGATCTAAATGCAGCGGATAAGAACAAATGGCCCGAGCTCCCAAGCACGATGCCTCAGAGATTTTAGAAACAAGAGAGAAGAGTCCGCGCGGAAGAGAAGGTTGCCAAGACAGGACCAACAGGCTAGGTAGGGTGCAACAAGGTTGGATCAGGGCGGGCGAGTGTTGGTTGTCAGGTTGGTCGGTCGGTAGGTTGGTAGCCATACCAAACGGATCTTACCAGCCAGCAAAGCTGCAAGTCGCCGTCGACCGGTACCAATGTTGAAAGGACTGAGCAAACACGGACTGCGAGATCCACTCAATCTGGCAGGCCGGGCGGCCTATGACGGAGTCACGAAAGACAGACAGGCCAAACGACATGTGTCAAAATCTCCAAGCACTTGACATGCTTTTTACCTCTCGGAAGTGTCAAGACTTGGGCTGACATGGCAAACCAGTGCAACGTTTGGAGTTGAGATGATGGAGGGTGGGGAGACGAGGGGGTGATGAGATGAGAATGTCAAAGGAATGCGCCACGGCTGAACTAGCGCATGCCCAATAAGGCGGTGCAGGGCAGCACAATCGAAAGCCTGGTTCCGTTTCTATTGAAGGCAATGCGGCTGGACGCCTCGCGGCTCAGTGCTTGAACTGCGTTTACTCTTTTGACGTGGCCCGGGCTTTGGAGGGTGGAGGGCTCGGCCAACGACACATGAGATGCAGCTTGGAGAGAAGGGACGTCCTCTTTCGTAACGGTCCGCATGGTGGTCTGTTTCCCAGGGCAATGTTCTCTCCTGCAGTCTCTTTGATCCCAAATGCGGCAGGAAGTTGCTTGTCTATTTGTGGGCGTTGGCATGGCCTTGCGGACAAGTTCAGAACGTCCAAATGTCCCGGAACCGATACAAAACCCCATGTGGGAGTTGAAAGAAACTCAACAAAGACTTAACACCTATCAACTATATCATCTAAAGTGAGACCAACTTAGTTACTGTCAAAACATCAGAAAGAGTCTCTTCATCCACCGTGCGCTTTGCAACGTCCTTCTACCCTTGACATCTTCCTCTCATCTTGACCACCAACAACAACTATCTGATATCATTTCGGTTACCTGGTCTTGCCTTCAATCCGAGGCGAAAGTCGCAGAGTGACAGCGTCCCTTGCGATATGCCACAGTCGGCACCACCATCGCCGCCTCAATCTTCAGACGGCTTCCTTCAACCAGCAACCTTCATGAGTCCAGCCAGAATCACTTCGCACCCGCGAGGTGCCATGAGCCCCGAACAGGGTTTCGTCGGCTACCCCTACCCCTCTCGATATTCTACTCCCGTTCGTGAGGATGATCTTTCGGTCTCGGTCTATGAACCACAAACCGTCTACACTCAGAAGAGCGACATCTCCTTCGTAAGTACTATTCATATTCGTGAAAGCAAGTTTACATATACTGATCATAATCATAGACGGGTTATGCAGGTGGACACAACTACACTAGCCATCCGTACCCGCCTCTGCCTGATGAGGCTGGTTGTAATGTGAGTTGTCGCAACAACCTGGATGTGACAGTCCCCTTTAACCAGTCCCAACAGGCCCATGCTCCGTATACACCGGAAGCATCCCCCCCTACCCCGTGCCCTACTGGCGATTCGATCACCACCCGCAGTGGGTTGAGCATTCCCAAGAAGTCTTATCCGATGGGTAGATCGCAGGCCGTTAAGACCGGCCGCGTCCAGAAGAGAAGCAAGGTCGACAAAGTTAAGAATGCCTCCAGCATCCTCTCCAAGCCCCTGTCCGAAATCGCCAAAGACCTCCCCGAAGTCCCAGTGGCCGATATTGCAACCTTTGTCGCCCGCTCCACCGAGGAAAGACTGTCGGAAACTTCACGCAACAAGAAGCCTGGTCAGATCAAGCGCCCTATGAATGCATTCATGCTGTACCGAAAAGCCTATCAAGATGTGGCCAAGACTCAGTGCGCCCAGAACAACCATCAGCACGTCTCCAAGGTCTGTGGCGCAGGCTGGCCTTTGGAGCCTCCTCAGGTGAGACAGATGTTCGACGGATGGGCCAAGGTCGAGCGGATCAACCACCAGCAGGCACACCCTGGGTACAAGTTCACTCCCTCTAAGCCGCGAAAGACCAGACGCGACGAGGATGACGTCGACGGGTTCTCTGACAACGACTCGGACTACGGCGGAGCGCGAAAGTCCAGAACTCGGCATGTGTCTCGCATGAGCGAGACCCCTTCCATCACCTACGATACCGTTGGCAACGTTGCGGATGAGCCCTCTATGGCGGCCTACCATGGCATGCACGCTTATCCGACTCCTGGGCAAACCCATGCTCTTCCCTATGGGCCGGCTGAGCCAAACCCTTACGATCTGAGCATGCGTCAGTATGGCGGACTGGGTCCTGCCCACGGCATGGTGAGCCGAACTCCTTCTCCAGGCAATGATTACGCTCTCCACGGCCTGGATGGGTTCAGTGGTAGTTACTACACCCCTCCTGAGCCCATTTTTGAAAGCGCTGGGCACCCGCCCATGTTTGGAGAGGCTGGCTACGACATGTACAACGGGCTTCCTGGAGAAGCTTCGTTCGGTCATGACAACTGGGTCCCCCACATGGGAGCCGCCGAACAAGACATCGGCTTCATGATGGCGGGCTACGAGGATACTACTGCGCAGGATGCCTACCTGAGAGGCAAACAAGAGGACTGGAAGGTAGAGGAGATTGACGATTCCAGCCAGTTCGAGCACTGGATCACGCAGACCGAGCAAGGTCTTTTGTAAATGGGTTTTGATTGTTGATACCTCTGGTTCGTGATTTACGAATCGTCTTTGGAGCTTGGGGGGTTCTGGATATGATACAGCATTGGGAGCGGGCTGTTTTAGACGGCGTTTACGATCGCGTGTATTTAAAAGAATAAAACCAGGCCCGTTAGCCTACCTTAAATTAAATATAGTACAGACCCAAAATGGCAAATGAATGAATGAATGAATGAATCCCTTTGTTGTGTAGGTTAGGTAGGTTAAGATCCATTGCTTGGAGCACCCAAGTTGGTTGGTTTCACGCTTAGTCATGATCCATGTCATCTCAACTCGTGTCGCACTGGAGCTTGTGAGAACTGCGACTTGTCCCTAAGACGTCCGCACTGATCGCAAATCAAGCTCCTTAACTTCAACACAAAATGACCTGGATCTCCCGAACAGTGACCGTGGCTGGTATTGTGCTTCTAGCGCATGCGTATGTATTTGTTCACCCTTTTGCACCCACGGGAAGCTAACAATTACCTCTTAGGTGCTACTCCGCGCAAGAGCACTCCGCCATCTCGTCAACGACAGCGCAGCACGGCCTTCCGCAACAGCTCGCGACGAGCTCGCTTCCGATTGATATCTCCATAGAAGCTTTGGTGGCAACACTGGTGGTTGTTCTTGGGCTGGTCCTGGGCTCCCCGAAGCTCCGTCCGGTCAAGTGGCACGAGTGGGCTGGAAAGATTGAGCGCGAGGGAGAGGCTGGTTTCCGGACGGGCAGCGGCGAGGTGGAGAAGGATTACCGCGGGAACCCATTCAGCGTTCTCGAGACGCGCCCTGGATTCGTGGATATTCGCAAGCAGCGACGCGAGTTTGCAAGCTGGGTCAAGGCCGAGCAGAAGTAAAGGCGGGAGCTTGGGGCATGATAGCATACAACCATATGCCTCAGTTCGGATGTAATCATGACATCTCTATTTCCGGCGTTTTCTAGAGCTTTGTAGCGCTCTTGAGGCGTTATTGAATCATTCGCGAACCTTCCACTTTTGCCTCTTGTGCCTAACGCAGGAAACTCCTCTCCTTGCTGTATGGCAAAACCTGACTTGTGAACACTGCTTAGTAGCTGCACCAAGGGAGCTCTAGGGCAGTACAATTAGATCAAAGGAGCATTCGAGCTGAGTGTCTAAGTGATTATCGAGCTACAGTGAGCGGCATATCTCGGGTCTCATAACCACACATGGCGTCTTCCTCTCTTGCCGGAACCACTCTTTCCCAAGCCGATGGAAGGCCTGGGCCAGCGAGAAGGTACGCAACTGGGTGTTAGGAAAAGAAGGAGCACACGTCTGGCGTATGGGGAGAAACCGAGTCTTCTTTTCTCACCGATCACCTCAAACCTGGAAGTTCCATGATTGAACCCACTAAAGGTCTGTCTCTTGAGCTGGGTTTATCATCACCATGCCTCGAGTGCAAGCATCGAGTGCCTCTGGCTCGAGCCATCGTGGCCAACATGGGAGAGCCAGCCGAGCACGTTCTTCCGCCCGAGGTGCCAGCTCGAACTCATCTCCTAGAGCCACGCCAATACGGCAGCAGACTCCATCGAGACGCTCAAGAGCTAGTCGACAAGGACGAGTTTCTTCGTCCCAAACACACTTTTCACCCGGCCGCAATCTCGAGCCTGCTGTTCATGCAGCCCCTTCCTCAGTAACTTTGCCATCTCTCCCCAGTGAGGACAACGCCCAAGCCCGAAGCAGTAGCGAGCCGATACAACATGAAATTGTCATGGCTATTGATATGAAGAACAGTTCTACAATGGGGTGCGCCTACTTCTCAACAACAGATGGTGTCCTTCACCTTTCGGAGGATATACCTATGGCGACACTGGACGTTGCAGAGCAGTTCCTTTTCCACGTCGAACCTACCACAGTCCTCATATCGGCGAGAGCCCCCGAGGAGTTTCAGCAATATGTCGAGAAAGCGACTATCCCTGCAAGTATGCCACTCGTAAAACGCCAGTTTAGTTCCTAGTCGATTCGGCTATATTGACTTTGTTGGTTACTAGATGCTTCTGGAGGCATCATCCTTCGCGGTTTACAGTCTTCTGAGTTCTCTCCTGAATCCGCCAGGGACAGGCTCATTAGTCTGCAGTCCGATTCACTGTCACCTACCGGCATCATATATTCTACGGGCGCAAGTGACGACCTCTCAGGGACGATTGCAGGGCTTGACCAGCCAGAAGCGCCTGCATTTAGGTCCCTACGTTGCGGAGGTTGTCTTGACATGAGCAACCAAGTCTCAGTCAGTTGTGTATTATCCTCATGGCATAGCTTGACGGCTGATACTCGACAGATCGGGTGCGCCGGGGCCGTTCTTGGTGATCTCCAACGTCGCAGATCTGCTGGTTTTCTCCCTGATGGGCAGGTTTCAGGAGTACTATTTCGGGTTCGTGATGCCCGCATGTTCTCACTGTCGTCCTACATGTTTGTCAGCGCGGATGCCCTCCTTGCTCTTCAAATTGTCCAGACCGAACTCCACCCCAATAGCCAGGCTTGGGGACCAAATCTCAGCAAGAGTAGCTCAAAGGAAAGCCTATCTGTGTATGGGCTTTTCTATCACTTGGCTTGCACCCCTCAAGGCCGAACACAGTTGCGTCAACTATTCCTACGCCCTATTCTGGACTTGGGCCTGATTCGGGAGAGACAGACGACCATTTCCGTATTGCTGCAGCCAAACAACGCCGAAATGATGGCACATATGACCTCTATCCTACGAAGAATTCGGAACTTGCGGCCAGCTTTAACCCTTTTGAAAAAGGGTATTGAGTTTTTATCAGCAGGTCAATCTTTCGACAAAGGCGTATGGGCAACAATCCAACAGTTCACGACCCAGGGTCTGGCCTTGAGGGAAGTACTGGGTAACCTCAACAGCGGCACGGAACTTGCTCTATTTAGAAAGGTGAGATAGTCACGAATATGGCTGTAGTGACGAGAATGAACGTTAACGACTTTTCATGCAGCTCGTTGACAGTCTTCACCCGGCTGTCCTGGTGGCTGTCGGAGACATGATCGACAAGACAATCGACTTTCAACAAACAAAGATCCGTCAACGATCTTCGGTCAAGCAGGGAGCAGATCTTCAGCTAGATGAGCTACAGAGAAGTTACGCGGGACTAAACAATATCTTACTCGAGACAAAGGATCGAATGAAAGCCACCATACCGGAGTGGGCACACCGCCATGTCAATTCGTGCCTTTTCTTGCCTCAGCTTGGCTTTGTCACTTCGGTTGAAATAGACCCTGTGACCGGTAGCTCAATGTATGAAGGGGAGGGGACGCTTGAGGGGGGGTGGGAAAAGGTATTCACGGGTGAAATGGGTGCATGTTACAAGAACACCCATATGTGTGAACTTGATCAAGAGTACGGGGATTTGCACGGTCAACTTGCAGGTAAGCGGCTGAAATTACGATGAAGATATGGACTAACATGGAGTAGACCAAGAGGTCGAAGTGATCCATGGCCTTGCAAACAGGATCTTTGAGCATGAGGAGGTCTTGATCTGGGCCTCAGATATGTGCGGCGAGTTTGACGCCATTCATGCACTCGCTTTAGGCGCTGAGAAGTACAACTGGCGAGCACCCGCCGTGGTCGATGACAATGTGATTCACGTTGAGGGTGGCCGACATCCCTTGCAAGAGCTTGTTGTCCCGGCTTTTGTACCAAACGACTGTCATCTCGCTTCAGGGCCGGTTGGTCAGGCACAACTTGAGGAGGATTCATCCCGGGCCTTGATCTTAACGGGGCCGAACCACTCGGGCAAGAGCGTGTATCTCAAGCAGGTGGCAATCATCGTCTACCTTGCTCATATTGGCAGCTTTGTTCCAGCATCCCAGGCCACCATTGGCCTCACGGACAAGATCCTGACCTGCATGTCACCGAGGGAGAGCATGTCTGGCGGGGAGAGCGCATTCGCCAGGGACGTGAAGCAGGCTGCATTATCGACAAGAACTTCGACATCAAGAAGCCTGGTGTTGATTGACGAATTCGGCAAGGGAACCAACGGTGATGATGGTTCCGGCTTGCTGGCTGCATTACTAGACCACTTCCTAACGCTGAACCAAGACTGCCCACGTCTGCTAGTTGCGACGCATTTTCACGAGATCTTTGAGGGAGGCTACCTTTCTCGCCATGAAGGGGGATTCCGTCTGGCACATATGGACGTGAGAGTGGACTGGGATGCAGCCCAAACAGAAGATCAAGTGACGTACCTCTTTACTCTCGCGTTCGGTCACAGTACCTCGAGCTTTGGTGGCAGGTGTGCAGCGTTGAATGGGGTGCCTAGTGCAGTTGTCGAGCGCGCTGAAGCATTGCCAAACTCCTTTGCACGAAATGAAAGACCTAGGGGAACTCTGTGCTCGATTGCCTCAGCAGAAGAAGAGCAGTTGGAGAAGGCAGAAACAGCCGCACGGCTCTTTCTGAGTGAACCATTTGACAGGGATGAGGCTGGCCAGGACAATAATGGGCAGAGGGTCGTCGTTCCATGAAGCAACTGTTGTGCGACATGCTTTCAGTGGGGAAATGATCAAGCTAGCACCCTTGAATGTGGCCGCGAACATTGAGAAATCTTGAAAGACTGATAGACTGCTTTAGTTTGCCCAGGGCCTCTCTGCCTGGTAGTGGAATTTGATGTTCATGACGTCTTTTTGGCGGCAATCTTAGGAACTAGCTGAGCGATGGCTTTCACAAGGAGTTGATGCTCGACGGCGTGCATCCGTGTCTCAAGATCCTCAAGGGTATCAGACTTGGAGCAAGGAACCTCTTGGGTCAAGATGGGCTCCCCCATATCAACCTCAGCAATCACATAATGCACCATGATGCCTGTGACCCCTCTTTCGAGAGTACCAGCCTGGCAGTCGGCATAGGCTCGCTCGATTGCATTGGATCCATTGTATCGGCCTGTGATGAGTTTATGTGAGTCTCAGTCTAGGGGAGGCAGCAAGATTGGAGGGCGCATACCAGGAAGAGCCCTATGATGAGTTTATGTGAATATCAGTCCAAGACGGGTCACGAGAAGGGTTATAAGACTTACGGGTGCAGGTTGATAACCGGAATACCAGCAGCCTCAAGGGGAGTGAGGAAAGATTGCGCAAAGACATGCATCCATCCAGCGAGAACTACCATATCAGGCTTCTCCTCAATAACCTTGGCGGCCAGGTCGGCGTCATAGCGGGAGCGAGCCTCCTGGATGCGGGCGGCATCCTTCTCCCCCTTTGCTTGATAGCCGTGAGCGACCAGGTTGAAGTACTCAGACGGAACGCCCGCCTTCTCGGCGCGCTGAAGTGAGTATGCTGTCTTTCTGTTGACGATGAGCTTGGAGACACGCGTGTTGGGGATGGTGCCGTCTGCACAAGCGTCGAGGATTGCCTGAAAGTTGGAGCCATTGCCAGAGGCCATGACAAGGAGTTGAGTCTGAGACATGATGAATGAGTTGCCGGTGGTCTCCCCGCTCGAGTTGATGTTGTTCTTGAGAAATTTGAGTGACAGGAGCGAGCGAATTCCTCGTCGTGGGCGTTGTTTAAGTTTTTTCCTTTTGCGAGTGAGTTTCCTACCCCGCGACTTTTTTTTTCTTCGAGACCTCTTCGTGGTGCAGATTCTCAGTGGAGTGGAGCGGGTGCTTATTCCGCAGGATCCCGTTCACCCGCTGTAAGAGAGGAGGATCCAATGGGCGTCAGTTGTGTTGCACTTCAACAAGCAATTCAACTTCACATGTAGTGGTTGATTCTGCGCAGTGTCGTCATTGTGTCCAAGCCCAGAATAAATTGCTTCGTTCGGACTACACGGGAAGTTAATCTACCTATATACAAATGGCTCAAAAACTTGAGCTGGCGTCGATCTTCCAATGCGTCCTTCAATCGTCCTGTCCAAGTAAAATCGTTAAAAACCGAAGTGAATAACACGCCCCAAACTCCGGATTGCATCGACCGAGAGCGTTAATGATATGCGTCGTGACGAGGGAGTTATCCCTCATCCTGTTCATTAGGTGCTCGTTGCTGGGAGACGGATGTTGTTCCCTCGTGCCTAATTTGGTCTCACAAATGAGCAAGATGCCCGTTGTGTGTTTGATGACCATGCGAAGAGTAGGCCATCGCATGACCGAGACTTAGCAGCACGAGTATAGCCAAATGGATGCTAAAACGTCTATGACAACAAGCTTTGGACAATTGAGTCCAAATGACTGGTCACAACGATCAAGCGCTGTCGTAATATTTGCATCCTGGCCCATTAAGCCAACACATTGAGCATGGCAATGGCCGCGCCAATGCCTGCGAGCCACACGACTCGAGGTTGTTGGACGAAGCAGCATTCCCATAGTCGCCACAGTCGCTCTTCTCGAGTTTCCCACAGGCACGAGAGCTCAGGCTTGAGCACACCTCGGTTGCCGATGGGCCCAAGGCCTGTCCGCCGCCCTCAACTGTGGTACCTCCGCCGCCGGGCACAACAATGGTCACGCCATATTGGCCACCATCCTCGAGGTAACTGACACATTTGTCATAGTTCTCTTCGCAGGCATCGACGGCTGAAGTGCAAGAGCCATCATTCGAGAATGTCGTCGCGGCGTACGGGAAGGCAAAGTAGGAGTTCGGGACGTAGGACACGGGAGCGGTTGCGTCGCCAGTAGGCGCCTCGGATGGGGCCGTTCCAGTACACACCGCGCTGGAATCGAGATCAGTCAGCCTTGTGCTCGCGTGTTTGGTTGTTCCAGATCTAGATATCTGCACTTACCCAGAGGGACAACAAGCTGGTTGATCATCGGCGTCGAGAGCGCACGTCTGTCCGTTCTGGCAGCAAATGTCGCTGAAACGCTGGCCGAGCTCCTCCGAGCATCGGAATGTGTTCGCAGGGCAGGAGTCGTCTCGCCTGAAGATCAAGGACGCAGCCGGGATATACGTCGCTATTGTCGTTGGCGGCGCCGTCGCTGTTGCCAAGTGAAAGGCAGATGTTGAGCCTGCAACGAAGCCGAGCCACATCCAACTCCGACTCAACATGATGGTGGTGGTGGAAGTGAGACGAGATGGTTCAACTTTGAGATTGGCTCGCTTGGGGAGGACGACAGATAGCGGTCACTCGATGGGATGGGCTGGGAGGTTCTCCGTTCTACTGCAGGTGGTTCAATCATGCAAGAAATGGAAGGGTTCCAGCCAGTTTCTTTCGCTTTTTTTTTCTTCTCTCTGTTCGCTAGCGGACGACCGGGCTCCCGGTAGGGGATCTAGGATGATGTCGGTGGGGTATCCTCCAGATGCTTGTCCCATCCTGTCGTAAATGCAAGGTTATGCACACCGCAGGTCACCATTTTTGGCTCTGACAACACGGGTTGACTGAGCGTCGGGCTGAGAGCCAGGGCAGGGAGAGAGCGTGGAATGATGTCATTGGTGGTTGGTACAGTTGCTGAGCAACCCCACGTCCACCTCCAACCATGCGACGACTCCACAGTGGGAGCTAGGAACCGGTCCGCCAGGAACAGCTTTAATGAAGACAGGGCTTCAAGTCGATATGAAAAGAGGGACTGTCTTGGATCTTGGCACAAGGGTCTGAATTACACTCACTATGTAGATATGCATATTCCGACCTCGGCTTCTTAGAATCCTCGCACATGACCAAGGATCTGCCGCAAGCGATCCAGTGCCTTCGTCTCTGGTGGCGGTCCAGGGACTTCAGGATCACGAGCCTTCAACTGCTCAATCTCTCTTCGAGCCTCAGCTGCCAAGGGCTCCAGATCGCCCCAGACGTGATCAGTGTAACCCGTCAGTACGTTACCCCACAGCTGAAGCCAGTTGCTTCTCGCTTCGGCGCTGTCTGTGGTTCCAAGGTGGAGTTCCATCTCGGCCTCTGCCATAGGTCCTGGCTCTGTCAAGAAATCGGGGTTGAAGTTGAGCAGGTCATCCCAGCGGGGACCAGAAGAAGACGAGTTTGCGGGGAATAATGCTTCTCGGAGCTTGGCAGCAGCTTCTGGTGTTAAAGCGTCATCTTCAGCTTCGGGGTCTTCGGCGCCTAGGAGAACAGCATCAAGCTCATCGGATGGACCGTCAAGGAGATTGACAACGGCTGCACCGTCTAACCTTTCCTGCTCGGCCACTGCCGCGCCTTTTGAGGAGAATGTGTCATGCAGGTTCTGGTGTTGGAGATTGTGAGGATGGTCCAGGCTCTCAACATCCAGTGTTGAGTCGGCGCTGACAAAATCGTTGAACGCTTGCGCCGAAGCCGTGGAATCGGAATGTGCCTGTGAACGCAACGACTCGCCCGGAGCCGCCGAGCGCAATCTGTGTGACGATGCTTCCCCTGCACCTGCTGAAACTCTGTCGATACTGCTGGTACCCGAGCTGCCCTTTCCTGCAGGTTGCTGGCCAGTCAAATCTGGCCCTGTGCCAAAGGCATTGAGGGCGAGTCTTCCAGAAGCCTGAATGCGGTCGACCAAAGAACCAGACCCCTCTCCTTCTGCGGCCTTTCCCTTTCCTTTGGGGTTGTTGGATGCCCCGTTGTCCTTGGGAGGAAAGTTTCCCGGGTGTTGCTGATCTTGGCTCATGCTTTGCGGTTCAGGTGAGGTTGTAGATGACTAGATGTTCAGTTGATGTGGATAGAAACCGGGATTAAAATATGCGATTTTGAGTGATTAAGGGAGTGGGCGATGTTGGTATAAACCTGGTAGGCTTGTATCCAAGTTTCTGTGATTTTAGGCGGTTTAGATAAAGGGTTTGGAGGATGGGTGTGTGTATGCATGTCATTGATTGGAAGCACATGGATATGAGGTCGTTCCGGAGCACATGTCAGGCCGGTCCGGACGGACGAGCGGGTGCGGATCGGACTTGGGACCTTGGCATCGGATGCGACCGAGGGAACATCCATGTATGCCCTCGTGGGCACTCTCCAAAACCAGCAGCTGCCACCTGGGTCGAGGACAAAAAAGAGGCACCATTACAAACTCAATAACTTCTCCTGCCCTCAAAGATTGTCAATTAAGCATAATAGGAATACATGAAAGAGCTCTAAAATATCACTATTACTGTAGTCTATATTAAATCATTTTATTACATTTTATCTAAATGTATCTACCATGTTTCAGAAGTCAGCAACCTCCTTCTTGATCATCTGCTGTGTCGTTGATTTCTTGACCCGCGTGCCTGCTAGCTTCCAGCTTATCGACGAGTTTCACCTACCCTGAACAAGTCCAAAATGTCGAGGTTCCACTGTTTCCGGCGCCAGAGCCCAAATAAGGCCACGCCATGTCAGATCGAAGTGAGGCGACGTAGACCTGAAAGCTCAGGTGAACAGAGGGAACCCCCGCCATGACACTGGGTTGTTGAGAAGCACTCGAGAGCACTCCCCCACTTTAAGCATCCTCGGGGACGCTGGAAACAAGCTTGAACGTAACGATCTACCTTGTTGTTCCGCCTCACTTCACCACAGGAACAACGCATGTGTGGGGAGCAATGAGAAGCTTGGTTGGGGTATGCCGGGCCAGCACAGAGCTGCAAGCTCACAGGTACGGCAGAAATAAACGATAGCTTGGGCTCGCAGTTGGTAAACATTGGGCAACAAGGCAGACAATACCATACAGCCAAGTCGTCACCTCGCCGGACTCAGTCGAGGTTAAGTCATCGATTTGGTGGTGGCGCCGGGCCCTGGACCTGTAAAAGGCGAGCACAGCACTGGAAGCTCCCTGTAACTGTGGCTCATCTCTCAGCTCTTAGCTCCTCATTGTGGCTCACGCCCGCACCCAACCCACCCATCCCGATCCCATCCACCATCCATCACCTGTCCCGTCCCCTCCAGTGCAAGCCAGCCCAGGCCAAACCAACTTAGCCAAAGCAGGCCAGGCCAACCCAAAACCAAAAGCGAACCAAACTGCAAGACCTTGGGTTCTGCTGCGTCACTTCCTCCATATCCCCTCCTCACCAAAGAACTCCATCTTCTGCTTGTGGCATCTGCTCCTCAGCTCCCAGCCGTTTGAACTCGCCGTTACAAGCCTTTAACGGCAGTGACTGTACTTAGCCACAGCCAGCGCAGCTCAGCACAGACTAGAGCCTTGCTCCCTCCACTCGCTGTCTCCTCCCCTCACCTCCCGTCCGTCGCTCGCCCGCCGCCTCTGCTTCTGCTGTCGTCTGCCGCGCCCACACCAACCCACCTCCTCCACCACCACCACTGCCTGCTCCTGCTACCACCACCACCACAACCTTCAGCCTCGGACGCCTGCCGACCTGTCGACATCATCCACCGTCGTCCTCCTCCGACCGAACCCCGATCAACCCCCCCGCCGCTTGACGAAATATCTTTTGGACGACGGCATTCCCACGGCGGCGATATCTAGCTGGACCCCACTCCGGCGCCGACAAAAAGACGATATCGAAAACGACACCACCGCCCATCCATCATCCGCCCACCGCAAGACCTGGCGTGTGCCACCACAGCTTGCATCCATCCATCTCCCTTCGCATCGCCCGCGCCAGGAGCTCCCATTATATCCAAATTCCCGGTTGCGGTTCATCTTCACCTCCTCCCTGGCCCGCCGTTCCCACAGCTCTCTCGGTTCTTACCTTGACCCTCCCTCGATCTTCGTCCGCAACCCCTCCTAATCCCCGCCCTCGCTGCTCACCAAAATGGTTGATAGCGAAGCGAACTCTCCCACGTGGAAGTTCACGCAGTACGTAGTCTTCTTTCTGGCCCTTTCCCGCGTTCCGCGCCCGTGTTTATTAATGCTGAGCTCTCGCCTGCAGGTGCTTTGGTGACAAGGGCGATGTTGAAGACATCACCGAAGGTATGTCATCTCCTTACTCCCCACAATCCTGCCCTCGACCTTGATATGCTGACCGCTGTCCCCCCCTGCTGCAGCTGATATCATCTCGACGGTTGAGTTCGACCATACCGGAAATTATCTCGCTACGGGCGACAAGGGAGGTAGAGTGGTGCTCTTCGAACGCAACGAGACGGTATGTCACCATCCATCAGTCGACGCCCTTGCGAGCCTCCAGCGCTTGGTGCTGCGCATCCTCTTGCCGTCGCTAACTCTCGACGCAGAAAAAAACCTGCGAGTACAAATTCCACACCGAGTTTCAGTCGCACGAACCCGAATTCGACTACTTGAAGTCCCTAGAGATTGAAGAGAAGATCAACAAGATTAAGTGGTGCCGGCGACAAAATGCTTCCCACTACTTGCTGTCCACCAACGACAAGACAATCAAGCTGTGGAAAGTCTTTGAGAAGTCGCTCAAGGTTGTAGCCGAGAACAACCTCTCTCACGATGTCACGCCTGGTAGTCTGGCGGGAGGAGGCGGCGCTCCCAGGCCGCTTCCTGCCCACCGGTTCAGGGATGCTGCCGACCTCAAGCTTCCTCGCCTCACACATCACGATACGGTTGTTGCCGCCGTGCCACGCCGAACATACGCCAACGCACACGCCTACCACATCAACAGCATTTCGGTGAACAGCGATGGAGAGACCTTCATCAGCAGCGATGATTTACGTATCAACCTGTGGAATCTTAACATCCAGGAACAGAGCTTCAACATTGTTGATATCAAGCCTGCAAACATGGAGGAGCTCACTGAAGTCATCACGGCTGCCGAGTTTCACCCCATGAGTTGCAACTGGTTCATGTATGCTAGCTCAAAGGGCACCATCAAGCTCGCCGACATGCGGCAGAGTGCCCTGTGCGACCAGCACGCGAAGTGTTTGTGCTCCCCATTTGTGACATCTGCATCCGCGATCCGGCGATGTGCTGACTACTAGCCCTAGTATTCGAGCAAGAGGAAGACCCTTCATCACGCTCATTCTTCTCCGAAATCATTTCCTCCATCTCCGATGTGCGATTCTCGTACGATGGCCGATATATCCTGTCCCGCGACTACCTCACCGTCAAGATCTGGGATATCAACATGGAGCGGCAGCCAGTGAAGACGATACCGATTCACGAGCATCTTCGCCCACGGTTGTGTGACACCTACGAGAATGACAGCATATTCGACAAGTTCGAGGTGGTCTTCTCAGGAGACGCCAAGAATGTCATGACGGGCAGTTACAACAATAACTTCATGATCTATCCCTCAGACCCTGACAAGGAAGTCGAGGTTGTCCTCCAGGCGGATAAGTCGGCTTTCAAAGCTAAGAAGGTTGGAGTGCCTACACCCATCAATTCATCGACAAGCCCGACTGCAACCAACGGCAAGAAGGGCGGATCCAGGGCGGGTAGCCCAGGCGGTCAAGGTCAGCGGATGCGTAAGGAGACAGACGCGGACCAGATCGATTTCAACAAGAAGATTCTGCACATGAGCTGGCATCCGTTTGAGGACAGTATTGCGATTGCAGCTACGAACAATGTGAGTACACGGATTGAGATACAGCCCGGAGATGACGAACGGTGGCTAACATGGTGACACAGCTCTTTGTCTTCTCGGCACTCTAGACCATGACAGCGGCGTTCATCTCGCAAGGGCAATTAAGTGAGGAAGTTGGCGTGGCGGGGGAGCGGAAGACAAAGTAGTAAGGATATGGGCGCCTCCGCCACCTTCGTGATGGGACTGACCTAGTTCTGCTTGGGCACGACATGGCAACCCGTCGATTCAGGGCAGGGTGATACGGATCAATGCAGCCTACTATACTTAGAAGCTAAAGCACAGCGCCAGCACTGCTTGGAGCGAAGCCACGCGCAAAGAACGCTGAAGAGGCCCCTTGGATGTGGCCCTAAAGCGGAGGATGCAGAGATGTAGGCAAAGGAACCTACTGAGAGCATGGCATGGGGCAGATGGACGTGGGAAGAGCCACTTGGGATGGAGGTGAACGAATGCATGGGTGCATGGGTCGGCGTTTGGTCGCCAGGTGTAGCAGAAAGCGCAAAGAGATGATTTGAGAATCAAAGAAATGCCACTCAAAGTTGAAATAGAGGAGCATTGTCATGTCATGAGGAGCATCATCAAGGGATAATACGAGTTGGACGATGTTCGAAGTGATGCTCAAGTACCCTAGGAGTGTGCCTGTTGTAAGCTTATTCTTGAAAGCATGTACCTGTGTGATTATCGGGGCGATGGGACTGATGCTGGACCAATCCTGGATCTGCACCTTGGACACGAGTCCTGGCCATCAACCAGCTCCGGAGGCTCGGGAACTGTCAGCTTCCAAGAATGCGCCAAAGAGCCCGTCCCTGGCACTATTCATAGAGTCGGACTGGGGCGAGACGCGCTAGCGAGTACAGGGTACAGAGAGACCCCTGCGGCCGCCCTCGAATCGACGAGTGGTGTGGTACCGATACACGGAGGCTGACCCCCCCATGCCATCCTCCCGTACGGCTTTCTTGCATGAAGACACAAGGGCAACATCGACAAATCGACTGAGTCTCTCCCTGCCTGCAGCCAACACCCCCCGAAGGAAACCCGATCTGTACTTTTATCTGCCCCCCCTCCCAGTGCCAATGGACCAGAAAGCGAGCCTCATGTCTTCACACATTCTCCGCAAAAGGACGCCCGACATGACGGCCCTCCAAGGCTCAAGCCGTCGCGGCACCGCCTCGCGGGAGCCCAGCGACTCGGAGAAGGCATCGGCGTCGTCGGTCGCCCATCGCGTTGCCAGTATGATGGCCAGCGAGGTTGGCCCGTCGTTGCTGACGGTCGCTGTGATGCTGTGTCTGATCTTTGGAGGTTGTTGTTCTAACGTATGCCCATCCCGTACCTGTCTGGCCAGCTCATCATGCAGCCCTCACTATTGAATCCCTGCCTCCCTTAACACACCAGAAACTGACCTACATCTTATTCTTTCTAGGTTTATGCGCTCGAGGCAATTGTCAAGTGAGTTGAAAAAGTTTAATATTATGAGAAACTATTGCTGACCCGATGTAGTTTTGAACCTTCGAGTGGTACGAGCAATTCCGCACAACCTCATATTGTCTCATTAGAGAAGTGACTGCAATGTTTCCTTTGCTGACACATTTGACTTAGGGACACTATTGACCTTTGTCCAATTCATCTTTGTCGCCGTAACAGGGTTCATCGCGCAGTTTGATAAGAACAGTCGTTTCTTCATTGCGCCCAACAAGGTCCCCTTGAGCCGCTGGATGGTCAATATCGTGCTATTCTTCACCATCAACGTCCTCAACAACCATGCATTCAGCTATGATATCTCGGTGCCAGTCCACATCATCCTCAGGTCTGGCGGTAGTATCACAACCATGGCTGCGGGTTACCTCTATGGCAAGAGATATTCGCGCACGCAGGTCGTCGCTGTCGTCTTGTTGACATTGGGCGTCATTCTGGCTGCTTGGTCGGATGCTCAAGCCAAGGTGAGCACCTTCAACATTGACTCACTTACCCCTTACTATTCTAACATCATCTGAACTTAGGGAAAGGGAGTGGAAGAGAGTTCCGGACGCCCAGCTTTTAGCACTGGCCTCGTGATCCTCTTTGTCGCTCAGGTGCTCTCAGCCATCATGGGTCTTTACACGGAGGCAACCTATGCCAAGTATGGACCGCAGTGGAGGGAGAACCTTTTCTACTCTCACGCCCTCTCTCTGCCACTATTCCTGCCTTTTGCTCCCTCGATGGCACGCACCTTTGCGCATCTCATGTCAAGCACTCCGATGCAACTGCCCAGCCTCCTGAGCATTGTCACCACATCGTTCCCAGTTCCCAGTCAGGTTTTCTATCTCATCACCAATGTCTTGACTCAGTATGCCTGTATTCGCGGAGTCAACCTACTGGCAGCGGTCTCCACCGCCCTAACTGTCACCATCGTCCTCAACATCCGGAAGCTTGTGAGTCTCCTCCTGAGCATCTGGCTCTTCGGCAACACTCTTGCCCCTGGCACCCTGGTTGGTGCCATCATCGTTTTTAGTTCTGGTGGCCTATACTCTGTGGGCTCACGAAAGAAGCCGGAGGTGGAAAAGACGCCCCAGGAGCGGCCAGAGAAGGCGAGTTGAGTAACTTGCCAATGTATTTATATATATGCATTGCGAATCACCATTAGGGTGTAGATGTGGTGTTTTTGACTCAATAGATGTATGTTAAAGGGAGGTAGAGGGCTAGAGACGCCATGAGGAAAGGGGATAGATAGAGTATCTATGGAATTATGATACCCATTAGATTGGAACAAAATACATAGCATGCATATCTCGTTATCCTAACAGCCAGTACAACAAGACTAGGTGAGTTTAGGGCCGGGCTTAAGATAACAATCCTAGGCCCGGTTTTAAAGAATACTCCGGAGGCTGAAGATCACCCATTCCCCCAACCTCGCACTCTTCGGTTGGGGGACAGGCACTTTCGAGCCCCCCAACGCCGTTCGAGTTCAGCTGCAGTATGCGGGGCTAGAGATTTGTGATCCTTCTGATACGAAAGCCGAAGTATGGACAATGCCATTCGAGCGCTTATCGGGATCGTCCCCGACATCTAACCCGAACGCCGGCAGGCTTGATCAGGACATTGAGCAAGATGGTAGGGTAATTCCATCTTGGCGCATGAGGCACGATGCGTTGGTGTTACTAAAGCCCATATTCTGGAGGTATATGAGGGGGGCGTTGAGCAGCCGATAACATGTTTGTTCATCAACCTTCTCTTCACTTCCAGTCTAGAACCCTCTGACCTGACCCAGTATGTCTCATCCACAAACCACTTTTCGTCAGACAACCTTCAAGGGGGACTCGGTCCTCTCGAGGAGACGAAAGACTGTTTCTCGTACCACGGTCCACGCCCAGCTGGAGCAGCTGCGGTCAACTGGTCGATATGATTGCTTCAAGCTCGAGTGGCATCCTATCTACGCAGACAAGTCCATGTGGCCGGTGCCTTTTCATCTGTTCTGGGATAGTGATATTGCGAAATGGATCGAAGGGGCTTGTTATTTTCTCGCTGAAGACTACGATGCCGAGATTGACAAGACGATTCGTGAGCTTGTGGAGATGATCAGGGGAGCTCAGCAGGAAGACGGTTACTTGAACGTTCATTACACCGTGTGCGAGCCTGGCAAACGATGGTCCAATCTCAGAGACATGCATGAGATGTAAGTTGTTGAGCGAAATCTACCTCCATGCTTACTCCTTACTAATGGCAATAGGTACAATGCTGGTCACCTCATTGAGGCCGCTGTGGCCCACGAAGGTTACTATCACAACAGCCTACTCATCGAGCCAATTGAGAAATATGTAGCTCACATTCGGAAGCGATTTGGACCTGGTGAGGGCCAGTTAAGGGGATACCCCGGTCACCCTGAGATTGAACTTGCTCTTTTTCGTCTCTACAAAGCAGCTGGGAGTACCGACGCCTTTGAGTTGGCACAGTACTTTCTGACAGAGCGGGGAAATCCAACGGGACAGGATGGCAAGCATTATTATGATTGGGAAATGGAGAAGAGAGGAGAGATCTCATGGCAGCGGCCTGATGCTTACCCTGAGCATGGCACGCTTTGGTACTGCCAGGCGGACTCTCCTATTATCGAGCAAAAGACCATTGAGGGGCATGCTGTCCGGGCTAATTACCTGCTTACTGCTGTTGCCGATATGCTTTACCTCTCGAAAGAGGACGGCAAGCCTATCCCCAATGCAGAAGGTTGGTCTGAAGCCCTGCACAGGCTCTGGGACAACATGGTCGACAAGAAAATGTACCTGACAGGAGGCGTCGGCGCCATCAAGCAGTGGGAAGGCTTCGGCATCGACTATTTCCTCCCTCAAGGAACAGATGAGGGCGGCTGCTATAACGAGACTTGTGTTTCCATCGCCGTCATGATGCTTGCCGAGCGGATCTTGCATCTTGACCTCGACGCCCACTATGCCGACATCATGGAGCTGTGCCTGTACAACACCGTCATGACTGCGATGAGTCTTGATGGAAAGGCATTTACGTACGTCAATCAGTTGGGTAGTACCGAAGCCGACAAGAGCGTGCGTGAAGAGTGGTTTTGGTGTGCGTGTTGTCCTCCTAACCTTACCAGACTCTTTGGTAGTCTAGGTGGTTATCTATGGGATTATGGTCACGAAGAGAGCAATGTCTTCATCAACGTACACTTGTACACAGGTGCTGAGCTTACCTTCGATGTCAATGGGTTACCTGTGACCCTCCAGCAGAGGTCTAACTGGCCATGGGAGGGCAAGGTAGACTTTCAGCTCTCTGCTCCATCTTCGCTGCGAGTCGTCATCCGACTACGCCTCCCAGCATGGTCAAAGGGGGCATACGTCTTAACCCCATCTCCACAGCCAGACACAGTGAAGGTCGAAAAGGGGTACATTTGCCTGGACCCTGGCTATGTTTCGGAGAACCCTTCATTCTCTCTGAGGTCCTTGGCTTCGAGCCTCGATACCTCTCTCCCCACCCATACACGAACCAGCGTACTCTGACACTTGCTCGTGGACCAATTGTATACTGTGTCGAAGATGCCGACAATCCATGGGACAAACCACTTCAAGGATGTCTTTCTCCGAACAGACTCGAAAGTGGTTGAGAAAGCTGGTGACCGATGAGAAGACTGGAGAAGAGTATGTGTCTTTGCAGAGCAAATGCTGGAAGCAATCTATTTCCACTCATGCTTCCTCAAAGTTGATGGAGACTCTGCCGCACCACTGGACCTGATATTTGTCCCTTACTATTTCAGGGCCAATAGGAGAGGGAAGGGACAGATGAGGGTTGGTTGATGAATGGGGGCATCGAGTCAGGTTCTATCTTCCCTGAGAGACTGTAGAGACATCCGCAGAGTGACTCGATAACCGAACATTGAGGCTTGAGACTGAAGACAAATACGTCAAGAATACACATGTAGCTCTTGTCGGAGTATTATCTGTTGCCTTTATGCCACCCAAAAGGGGATCAAAGTGTCACAGTCAAAGTGTCAGTAATTTTGATAGTAAAGACTTCATACCCAAAGCCTAGGGGCTCATTGTGCTCAAATCCACAAGATTTTGTGCTTCTTCATCGATACCCATGATGCGGACATATCGGCCCGTGAATAAGCAACGATAGCAGTCTCAACGGTAGTTTCAACAATAACTTGTCAAATTATTTGTGAAGTAGGTGATCCACAAGTACCCATCTATTCATGACTCCAACGTATCTGGCCTTGATAAGCTCAGTTTGCCTTACACGGATGGGGAACCTCTCGGTATCCTATCGTCAAGGGCAAGCCTGACTTTTCCGTATATGGATTGAATGAAAGACGGTATTTGTGGCTGGAACGTGATGTGCATGAGATTAGAGTGGCGACCAGAGGTTAATCCTCCTGGCAGTCCTCAAGACGACATTCTGAGTGGAGTTCAGATGCCTATGACTACGGTCCCCTTAAACAACATTTCATCTGGGTGATTGAGTACGTATTAAGGAACCCGGGTCTTCCCCTGAATCTCGTGATCACCTTTGACTCAACTTAATAGCCCTGTCTCGCTTCGAGTCAGAGCATAGTTCGCATGAGAGATCTGGTTACCCAGGCTTTGGACCCTGCCTTATTCCGGGTCAGGTTCCCCGGAGTACCCCCACGGTAACTAGCATCCGGAATCCGAATCAGTCGAGAGACTTGGAGGCTGTGCGATGATGTAGTCTCCCGTCTGGGATAGTCCTGGTCCCCGGATGAGACCCCGTATTACCGAACTGTCAATCACGGTAGCACTAATAACGTTGTTCTTGGAAGACCAGAAGGATTTCTGACAACGTGTCGCATGCCCTAGGGAGGGCGTGGGACCATGTGATCGTTTAAACGCTCGAGCCCGGCATATTGAGGGTTCGTGTGTAACGCGTGACATACCCGGGAGCCCTGTCATTGCTGGCGAGTTTGGGCCTCATTTTGGAAGAAGCGGAAGAGTTACACTACCTCCTGACCTATGCGGTAACTATTGTCCAGTCGGAGTAAAAGCCCTGCTCCGTATTGTAACTACCGAGAGTGAGGCTTTCGTTGGGTGCCTCGGAAGTTGGATGTTGTGATGATTGCAGGTGAGATGTTGCCCTGGTAAACAGTGTTCAACCAACTCGTTCACTTTGATGTGGATTCAGAAATGCCAATCCATAAACGAACAAGATTAAAGACTAGTATGAGAACTAGAGACGAAACATTTTAAATAAAATACCTATCTCAAGATAGGACCTCGCCGTTGAGCGCCATCTCCTTGGGCTGCAAAGAACAATCGAGTTTTAAGTGTCCAGTACCGAAGCACATGCCTCAAAAGGCCTAGCGCACTGGAGCTGCCAGCCCCACCCGCGGTGGGCATTGCACCGACGCCCTCAGACCCTGTCCCTCATCCACATCCCGCCTTGTTTGTCTGGGTGTGTCACACCGTCATACCTTGTCTGACTACCTTACTTCTTACTTGCACGCCTCCTCAAAGACCTCCTCTTTCGTGCCGTCCTGCCTCTGTCAATCAAACCCGGACTGTTCGAGGACTATTTATTCTCTTTCGCGAGACAATTCGTGCCCCAGAAGTACTCCATTTTCTAACAATAAATTTGGATTTGATCAGTGTACAAGATCATCATGCCTGGTACGTAGCTCCTCTGCCCCTCTTCAACATTGCACTCGACGATTTGGTCTCCCTTCGACTCAAACTCGCAGCAATTGACAGCTGTTCTGACCAAATAATTGCTCCAGGCGGCGCCATTTTTGAAGAGAGCGAGTCTGCAGCTCTCGACGTACGAACTCGCGAGTCGGATGAAGAAGGCGAAGAGGCCCGGGACTCTGGAGCGACTGGCCATGGCGCCTCCGACGAGCAAGCAGCGTCCGACGCTGGCTCGCACCCTGACCTCAGTGACGATGATCTTGAAGACGGAATGTTGCTGAGGGACCTTCCGAAGAGAACAACTTTCTACGATCCCGTCGCTGAGCGTCAAATGAGCCAGACGGACGCAAAGTTCTTTTATCACCGAAACAAGGCCGATCTACGAAGTGGCGGTGGTGCTGGCAACCAGTCCATACCCCAGAGTCCCTTTCTGACCTCGAGCTCTCGTCCTGCGACCGAGTACGGCGCCGATTCTATGGTTCTAGATGCCAATGGCCGTCGTGTTGATTCCTGTGCGCCTGGGTTGGAGATGCCAGGCCCCGCTATCGACCCTGCGGCGATCACACAGTCGCCCACCAGGATTGAGCCCCATGCTGCGCATTATCCTCCTAGCCACCCTTCAGTGCTTCCTACTCGAGCTGCTGGAACTATCGCGCAGGAACCACGAGTAGGCGACGGCCCTGCTGCTGGGTTGCCTGCTGGAGGTCTCTTCGACACTGAACCCCATATTACTGCTGAGCTCAGTGCTATTTCCAAGAACATCCAAAGGATTTTGGATCTTCGACGCAAATACATTGCGCTTTCGCTGCAAGGGCCAGAAGACAACCCAAAAGATGACCCTGAATGGGACATTTATCCACCTCCACCTGAGCCTGCATGGCAGCAACGTTCGCAGCATCAAGCTGCTGCTGCAGAGCACATTCCTGGTCAAGAGAAGGCAGGATTGAATGGAAACAAAGAGACACCCGGTGGCCAGTCACGACCGGAGACTCGGGAGAGCAAGCGACCAGTGCGAAAGCGCAGGCCGGGCGAAGACATCGGCGAGGACTTTGATATTGCCGACTTGCTACCCCTTCCCAGCAACGATGGGCGCACATACAAGCTGGATGACAGTGGAGTCTACCAGGTGTTTGAGCCCGATGCTGAAGAGCCTTCGATCCGAGTCCCCACAATCCGGGAGTTTTACATGGACCTGGATGACATCTTGGATGTCTCATCCGATGGACCCAGCAAAAGTTTCGCTTTCAGACGTCTCCAGTATCTTGAAGGCAAGTTCAACCTCTATGTCCTCCTCAACGAGTATCAAGAAACGGCGGACAGCAAGAAGGTGCCCCATCGAGATTTTTACAATGTTCGAAAGGTTGATACTCACGTTCACCACTCGGCATGCATGAATCAGAAGCATCTGTTGCGTTTCATCAAGAGTAAGATGAAGAAGTTCCCCAACGAAGTGGTACTGTTCCGTGACGGAAAGCACCTCACTCTGGCCGAGGTCTTTTCCAGTATCAAATTGACCGCCTATGACCTCAGTATTGACACTCTTGATATGCACGTAAGTCTAGCATTCTCCGGATCCAGCTGTTTAGAGATACGCGGCTGACTTTCACAGGCCCATACCGATTCGTTCCATCGATTTGACAAGTTCAACCTCAAGTATAACCCGATCGGCGAGTCCCGTCTCCGTACCATCTTTCTCAAGACGGACAACTTCATTCATGGCCGATACTTGGCCGAGATCACCAAGGAGGTCATTTCTGACCTCGAGTCGAGCAAGTACCAGATGGTTGAGTGGCGAATCTCAATCTATGGCAAGTCTATTGACGAGTGGGACAAGCTCGCTGCTTGGGTAGTTGACAACAAGCTCTTCTCGCACAATGTTCGCTGGTTGATCCAGATCCCCCGTCTCTACGACGTCTACAAAGCTAGTGGCTTGATGGAGACGTTTGAGCAGGTGGTTAAGAACGTTTTCCAGCCCCTTTTCGAGGTTACCAAGGACCCTTCAAGCCACCCAAAGCTACACATCTTCCTCCAACGGGTGATTGGCTTCGATAGCGTCGATGATGAGAGCAGGTTGAACGACGCCTCTTCAAAAAGTTCCCTGTGCCAAAGGTCTGGGACACTAAGCAGAACCCGCCCTACAGCTACTGGGTCTACTACCTCTACTCAACCTGGTATCTCTGAACTACTGGCGCAAGAAGCGTGGCTTTAATACCCTTGTCCTACGACCACACTGTGGAGAGGCTGGCGACAGTGAGCATCTGGTTTGCCGCCCTTTGCTGTCACAGCATCAGCCACGGATTGCTCCTTCGTAAGGGTGCCTCTTTTGCAGTACATATTTTACCTGGAACAGATTGGCATCGCCATGTCGCCGCTCAGTAACAATGCTTTGTTCTTGGCATATGAACGGAACCCTTTCCACCAGTACTTCAAGCGAGGCTTGAACGTTTCACTTTCAACGGATGATCCTTTGCAGTTTGCATTCACAAAGGAGCCTCTCATTGAGGAATATGCAGTGGCGGCGCAGATCTACAAGCTGAGTCCCGTCGACATGTGCGAACTGGCGAAGAACTCGGTTAAGCAGAGTGGCTACGAGTTGTCTGTCAAGGAGCAGTGGCTGGGACCAGGCTGTGACAAGCCGGGCCGAGAAGGAAACACCATGGTCAAGACAAACGTTCCTGACCGGCGTGAAGAGTTCCGGCACTTCACACTGATGCAGGAGAGGGACGTGTAAGTTACAAATTTGGTCTCTGGATGCTCTTCCTGGTGCTAACCCTTTACCTTATAGGCTAGCAAAATATGTCCACTACAATGCTAACAGCGAGCTCTCGGCCCAACCCGGTGGCACTGATAGTAAGATGTCAGAGTCAGCGGTGTACATGGCCGGGCAGTCCACCGACGTGGGTCTTCCCTCTGGCAATGAGCCCTCGAATGTGGAAGCGTCCCCGTCGGCTAGCTATCATACCGCAGCCGTAGGATCACCTACTGGATTATCGACTGGTCGAGACCAGACCTGGACTAGTGATGCCATGGCAGATCTTCACCTGTCGGGAAGCGATCCGAGGATGTTCCCAGGAATCTTCACACGAGGACATCGCACTGGTAGCCTTCGGAACTTGAGCCAAGCTGCTGAAGGCCGGACGACATCTGACGATGTTTTTGGGCCCGATACATCCTGATTGGACATCACTAGGTAGTGAAATGCCTTGCGAAAGGCACACTGGATAGATTTGTAGAGTTATGTGAGTTTGGTATAGGTTGGGTTGACACAGCGGGGCTATATAGACAGTAACGTTTTCAAGACTCTGATCAAATAGGTACGGTTGGGAACTGTAGAATTGGTCTTTTATTGGTTAATCGGCCCCCAGGCATGGCTTTCGAAACTGATGGTTTTTCAGCTCTTATAGATGCATAGGTGAAGTATGTGCGTAGAAGATAAGTACACCGCATGTGGGTTTGTGCTCTAGACACATTGTACCTCAGCGAGATGGGCTTTCGAGGTGCTAGGCTGTGCCAGAGAGTGGCTCCGGGATTTTGGACAACGGTGTATGGAGTCTGAAAAACATTGCCCAACGTGATTAACCCAGTGGTGACTTCTGCTTGAAATATATTGAATGGTGGTGCGAATGCCTTGTTGCTTGCTGCAAGTTAGGTAGTGGGGAACTTGGAATACCCGCAAACACATGCATACGCAGTTGTGTAAGATTGTCATATCCTTGCTCTTCCGCGACAGCCGGATAAACTCATCTGAACAATTTGATACTCCGTATGCCTGTTCTCTTGACCACGGCACTTGTTTCGATTGCCTTGTGTGTCGTTATGGGCCTAGAACGCAGCGTAGGTGAGCAAGTAGGCCGGTGAGACGGCGGCGATGTTGACGAAAGCATGTGGCTGAGGCAAGCTGCGTACAAATCCATCTTCTGGAAAGGGCCTATGGAAGGGAGCTGACGTTGGACCTGCTTGCGGGGGATCCAGTGGAGTTCCAGGGTTCGACCTTGGATGAAAGCCCAACCACCTCGTCACCGAAGCAATGGAGAAAATGCTGCCAGAGTAAGGGGTGACGCAAAATCCGCACCGTGATAGCAGCGAATTAGGTATATCACTGCGTGCCCAAGCGGCGCCAATTCGACACCAACTTAACCACGCTGGCGCTATGCCTAAACAGGTAGGCACCTACCTAACGACTTGTCCAGGAGGCTCAGGTTCTCGAACTTGGTAGGGGGAAGGTGCGTCGGGTCGGTCCATACCTAGCCGTTGCTCACTCCTCAGACAAACGACGCACTGCGTCACTTCGCATCGCATCGCATCGCATCGCATCGTTCCGCTTCTACTCGTCTCCCCTCTCCTCTTCGCCCTGCTCGTTAGCAAATTCCCAGCGGATTCCTTCTCGAGGCACATCCGCCCGCGGTGCAGCTTACTGAGCCGACTCACGACTCTCCGACATGGGGTTTCTGGGGGTGTACCGGGCCGTCTACGACTACGCGCCTCAGGCTGAGGGCGAGCTCGCAATCAACGACGGTGATCTGCTCTACGTCCTCGACAAGAATGGCGACGATGGCTGGTGGAGGGCAAAGAAGAAGGCCGGCGCCGACGATGAGGACGAGCCAACAGGCCTCGTACCTAACAACTATGTTGAACAGGTGAGTTGGCTTTGGCTGGGCCTCATATTCATGTGCCATCACGATGAGACTGACCTCCTTTCCTTCCTTCTCCAAAGGCCAAGCCTGTAGAGCACGCCCCGCCCCTTTACGATTATACGCGTCAGACCGACGAGGAGCTCTCATTCCCCGAAGACGCTCAGCTAGAGGTGTACGATACGTCAGACCCTGACTGGATCCTCACCGGCCTCGACGGCGAATATGGCTTCGTTCCGTCTAATTACATCGAGCTCGGTGGCTCTGAAGAACCTGAAGCACCGTCGTTGCCTCCCGCCCCCCCAGCTCTACCTTCGAGGCCGCAACCTGCTCCAGCCCCCGAGCCCGAGCCCGAGACGGCATCTCCGGACCTACCGAGCAGCGCTGCACCCGCTCTGGCGGGTCCTGCTGCTGCTCTCGCGGGTGTTATGCATGCCCGTGCAGCCTCTCAACAGTCTGCAGCCCCCGCGAAACCTCCTCGTGCCTCCGTTACGTTCAGCGAGCCCCCAGAATCCGACGAAGAGCCTGTCCGATCCCCTGCTCTCCCTGCTCGACCGCGCGCGCCTGCTTCGCCTTCTCCGACATACGACCATCCGGCTTCTCCAGTTAATATGCACTTCCACCAAGATCCTAATCGACGTCAGGATGTCGAGCGTACCCCTGGCGGTTTCCACTTGTACAATATCAATGAGATGATCTCAATTATGGGCAAGAAAAAGAAGATGCCTACTACTCTGGGAATCAACCTCCTGACTGGAGTGATTTTGGTCGCACCCGAGCATGCTTCAGATGGACCTTCACAGGAGTGGACTGCGGACCGAATGACGCATTATTCACGGGAGGGGAAGCATGTCTTCATGGAGCTCGTTCGCCCAAGCAAGAGTGTCGATTTCCACGCAGGAGCCAAGGACACTGCCGAGGAGATCGTCAGCGCATTGGGCGAGTTGGCCGGAGCTGTACGTGCTGAAGGACTCCGGGAGGTGATCATGGCGGGCACGCAGGGCAGCAGTGGTGGTGGCCAAAAGAAGGGTCAGGTTCTTTACGACTTTATGGCCCAAGGAGACGATGAGGTAACTGTCGCTGTAGGTGATGAGGTTATTGTCCTTGACAACACCAAGAGCGAAGAGTGGTGGCAAGTTCGTCGCTTGAAGAATGGCAAGGAAGGCGTCGTCCCAAGCAGCTACATCGAGATTACCGGCACTATCTCGTCATCGTCCGCCGGTATCAACTCTGCCAAGTCGCTAGTCGAGCAAAATCGCCTCGAAGAAATTCGATTGACTAAGGAGGCCATCAAGGCGAGCAAAGAACCTCAGCAGGTAGGACCGGGAATGCCTCTTCCCAAACGAGGTAGTAGCCTCATGGCGAGAGAGAATGGTAGTAATTCGGGACAACAGCGGAGCCGTCGAGAAAATGGACGAAGCGATGGCAGCAGCCAGCCACGGTCCAAGCCTAGTAAGTGTCCTCTCTGCCACCCTTTTGCCTGTGTTACTCCTTATTTGCGTTGTTTGGATACCATCAAATGCTGACTCTAGACCTCCCAGAGCCGGACTCGTCCAAGGTGCGCACCTGGACAGATCGATCCCGATCCTTCAGCGTTGAAGCCCAGTTCCTGGGCCTTAAGGATGGCAAGATCCACCTGCACAAGATGAACGGCGTCAAGATTGCTGTTCCCATCAGCAAGATGTCCCGTGAAGACCTTGAGTACGTTGAAAACTTGACAGGCATCTCTTTGGAAGATGATAAGCCACTGGCAGATGTCAAGCGAGCTAGGACTGCCGAGAAGAAGTCCTCCGAGTCTAGTACCCCTGCCGGCGTGACCATTGAGAAGAACAAGTCCGACTACGACTGGTTCCAGTTTTTCTTGTCTTGCGAGGTTGCGGTAGGATTGTGCGAGCGCTACGCTCAAGCATTCATCAAGGATTCAATGGACGAGAGCGTTTTGTCCGATGTCGATGCAAGTACCCTCCGAGCTCTTGGCCTCCGCGAAGGCGATATCATCAAGGTCATGCGCCACTTGGACTCCAAGTATGGCCGTACGCGTGGCGGGAAGAGAGGCGTTAGCTTTGCGGAGGGAGATGGCGAAGGTGCTTCTGGAGGTTTGTTCTCTGGACCTGGTGGTGCACTACGAAACAACACTCGCAAGGGTCGACCTGCGCCGGCGGTTCAGACAAGCGATGTCGTTGATGCTAGCGCTTTCTCCAAATCAGACGGCTCCAAGGCTGCCGACGAGGATGCGAAGTCGCCAGTACAGACTAGCCCACCGAACAAGAGCCCCGAGCCTCGCCAGGCTGCTTCTTCAGGATTTGACGATGATGCTTGGGACGTCAAGCCCAGCAAGCAGCAGCCACCACCGCAATCACAGCCGCAACCCCCAGCCGAACCCGCCCCGAAGCCTGCCCCGGAACCATCGCCAGCCTCTCCTCCACCCCAGGCTTTGACGGGATCCATGAAGGAGTTGTCGCTCTTGTCAGCACCGCTTGAGCCTACAAAGACTGAGCCCACCCCTCCAGCCCCCAAGGTCGAAGTTGCTCCTGAGCAAATAGCAGCGTCGGTGCCTACGGCGCAACCCCTCGGCGGCGCTACCCCGTCCTTCTTCACGTCAGTCGCGCAAGCACGACAACGTCCTACTCCACCACAGGCATCAGTGAACCAGGCATCCCTTGTGCCTCCACCACCTCAAAGGCCTCTGTCGGCTCCGCAAACAGCTCAGCCCAGCGGATTTGCTCCCCCACCGATGGTACCCCAGATGACGGGCGCGTTGCAGGGGCAGGTGGCACTACCTGGCCAGAGTCTGAACGAGATAACCCAAGCCCGTCTGCAGCAACAATACACTGCTCAGATGCAGCCTACCATGACCGGATTCCCTGGACCACAGGGCCCTCAGCCCATGATGCCCTTCCCTACCGGTGCCGGCCAATTCATGCAGCCAATGATGACCGGAATGCAGGCACCAAACCAATTCCAACAGATGCAGCCTCAGCCCACAGGCTTCCAGCCATCATTTGCGGCCACACAGTCTATGTATGGAGCCCCTCCTGGAGGCATCAACAACTACCTGCCACCAGCCCTCGAGCCCCAGCGAACGGGTATGCCTGGTCTGCCACCCCAGGTTACTGGTATGAGTGGTATGAACAACACAATGAACAACACGATGACCCCCCAGCCTCTGGTGCCGCAGCAGACCGGCCCACCACCCCCAGTCCGCTTTGGTGTAACAAACGAGCCCAAGAAGCTTGCTCCCCAGGCAACCGGACGAAGAGCAAACTTGGCGCAAGCGAGTAAGTTAAACCCCTGGCTGGTCCTAATCTCTGCTAACATCGCCTGCAGCCCCCCAGAACCCATTCGGATTCTGATCTCGTGCAAGCCCATACATAGCATCTAGTTGTTGGCGGCGCGTTATTGGTCATGGTTGGCGATTGCTTTGGACATGTTTCTTCACATCTTGTATGCATATCTAGTCTTTGTCAGGCAACCCTACTAGAAGTTGTGTGTATGACGATGGTAATACTAAATCAATGACCGGCTCAGAGCAGCCTGACTCGGTCTCTTCTAATTGTACTAATCTATGTGTCTAAACAATGCTGTGAGCGAATGTAAAGGCGCGAGTCTGCCAGCAAGGCGACTGGCGCCCCACGAAAGATTCGGCGCATGATCGTGTCGAGGACGACCAGATGCACCTCCCTCCACCCCTTGACTTTCACGACGCAATTCATAGTAGACAGGGATAGAAAACAGAACCTGGCGCTAGAACTGAACATACATATCCTTGAAGAAAGGATAATACAGCTCATGGCATCTCACCAAGTGCCGACGATGGACGTAGATCAGTAAGCAACCCCGCAACTCGATTGACCGTGCCAAGCAATCAAAGTACCATGCCTCCAGGAATCTAAGCGACCAAGCAAAGAAAGTAACCAGAAATGCGCACGATTGCAACAAGACTAGGCGATCTATCAAGATTGGAATCACCGTGAAGGACAAACTCAAGCCTTGCGACGTCGTCCACCAGAAAGTTTGGCCGCTCCCGTTCCCACAGAAGAAAGATCGATCTCGGCCTCAGTCACTGGGGCGTCGGGGGTTTTGTCTTGTGAGTCTGATGAGGGCTCGAAGCGCTTGCGAACAGCCCGGATCATCATGAAGAACCAGTAGAAATTGAGACTGTTGAGCGTGATGTTACTGGCGAGGTATGCCGCACCCAGCCACACAGGCACCGTTGAGTCCTCGTGTGCGAATGCCATTACTGGTGTTGTGAGCGCCTCGACGTTGGGGTGCGTGTTAATGCCGGCCCACACGTCTTTGAAGACACTGACGGACATATACGTTCCGTACACAAGTCGGCATGTGAAAAAGGTGAAGAGGAGCATGAGGCCGTTGTAGAGCTGAGCCCGTGTGCCCGTCATGCCCACCTTGTCCATGAACCAGTGAACGTTGAGGAAGGGGGTTGACAGTTCCCAGAGGATGAATACGCAGGCATAGTAGTTAAGGAATGGGCGCTGGAGAGAATTCTGGTTAGAAAAAAGCCAAAGAACACAGGAAGTTTTGAAAGACATACAAAGCCGAGAGAGTACACTAGCAGGGCAGCAATAGCATGCGCCAGCGTTCCCAGGCCGAAAACATCGAGGTTAAGGCTGGTTACGATCAAGTCCCAGAGGAAGTAGCCGGCCGCAAGGGCCTGGATGAAGCCAGCTGCACCAGTATAACCCCAAATTCGTTCCTCCCAAGTCATGTTCTTGATCTCGTTATCGGTGAACATGACCCAAATAGCAAGGCCGTTGATGAGGCAGCTCTGCACCATGGACACAACGTGGGCATCCCAGTTAAGTCGCCGCTTTCGCGGGAGCTTGGAGTAGTGCTCCGGGGCCAGCAAATTCGATATCCATGGCGAAATTGGCCAGAAGACAACCGAGTATAGAAGAGCGGCAGCTAGAACCTCGTGAATATGGAGCGGGAGCGAGGGGAGATCGAACAGGTCAGCCCAGGGCTGTGCTTTCTCGGCGAGCCAAGGTACGGGCGGGAGGAAGAATGGGTCTTTCATGATGAGGTCTGGTCGCAATCGGTTTCGTAGACGCGGTCACCGTCAGAGTTGCAAGGTGTAAGTCGAGGGAAGAAGGAAAGCCTGGGATAAAGAGATAAAAAGGCAGACAATGCGACGAGGCAATGCGCCTCAGGGAACAAAACGGGCAGCCTGCCTATATAAAAAGATCAAGGTCATGTCTGTTGGGGAACCTCACGTGGGAAAGGCACGGGTACAGGTGCGTGCCGCAAGCCATCGCGGAGCTTATTTCAGTATTCGTACCCATCCCCAGCCATTCTGGGTATTAGCGGCCGTTCCTCTAGTCCCCAATAGGCTTGAACTACGCAATGCATCAATGTTGGGGAAGCAGCTCCAGCCTTAGGTAATCAGGGGACCTACCTGATGTGGCAGTGTGTCAACCGTCGTCCTTACCACCCCACCAGCTCCTGTCTGCCAGCTGCCAGCTGCCACCTCACTCGTTAAGAGCACCAGATACAATCACGACGGACGCAACACGCATTCGCTACACTAGGTCATCGACTCCCCGCGGCTAAACGGATCTGGCACGCATATATCGGATAGATCGACTCCACGTGGTCGCGTCGTTCGGCTCCCTGATCCGCCCACTCTTGCAGACCACCCGAGCCCGTCTCAGTTCAACGATCATACCCCCTTGGTCATCATGGCTGAGGCGCTGCGAGACTTGCTCGCTCCCGACCAGCAGGCAGACCCTGGCGCATTGGAGTATCTAACATACCTTGCAGAACAGCAGTCCGACTTCTTGCAAACCTCCGAGCCTCAAGTCCTTTCCCAGACGTCCCACTCACTCCTCCTGGCTGTCCAGGCACTTTCGAAGCGGTCACATAAACCCGTCGTCGAGTCGGCAGCCAGCCATGCCACGTTACGGCAGTCGCTGCCAACACTGGCTCAGCGAGCTTCCGATCTTGTCCAAGCAGTACCTCGCCTCGATACACAGGCAGAGCACTTCTCGTCAGCCTTTGGAAAGGCGAGTGAGAGCAAGTTGCTGGCTCGAAGAAAACAGGCCCTGCTACTCCTTCGAAACTCGGAGCGCCTGGTCGATGTGATGGAGATGCCCCTGCTTCTTTCATCTGCTGTCTCGGCCATCCCCGTCAACCATTCGTCCACCCTCGAGCTCTATGCCCACGTCCGTCGCCTGGCATCCCTCTACCCAGATTCACCCCTCGTCACATCAGTCCTGGAGGAGGCGGACGCTGCTATTCGACAGATGGCAGCCGATCTCGTTGGCACGCTGAAGGCGCCCAACTTGAAGTTGGCTGCCGCTGTTAGGACGATTGGCTGGTTGAAGCGCATCGTCCCGGACCTGGTTACGGACACACCGACCGAGGATGCTCTCCCTGCCGTTTTCTTGGTCTGTCGCTTGGCCACACTTTTGACGACATTGGAAGCGTTAGAACCCCTCAGAGATCTTGCCGACGAGGAACGCCTTCGACAGGACAAGTCAGCTAGCTCATGGTCTGGTGGGCAACAGACTGAGCGCTATCTCAAGCGGTTCATTGAGATCTTCCGTGAGCACAGCTTCAGCATAGTCTCCGTCTTCAAGAGCATAAGCTCAAGCTTTGCTTCACCAATAGGGCACGATGACGATCCCTTGCGATTGTTGCCGTCGCCAATGGCCACATTTCCTCTGCACCTCGTGGAGATGCTCGTTGAGACTCTGCGCATCTATCTGCCCACAGTCAAAGACCAGACGTCAAGGGAGAGCATCTTGACTCAAGTCCTCTACTGCGCGGGTAGTCTCGGCAGACTGGGGGCTGATTTCGGAATGCTTCTTGCCTCCATTGGCGTTGATGAGTGGGTTGAGTTGGTCAAGCGACATCGCCTTCTTGCTGGGCGCCTTGAATCAGTCATAGGCGACTATCGAGGCAGTCATGCTAGCGTCGCGAGTTGAAATGTTCTTTACCCAATGCAACAAAGTGGGGCAAAGTCACGAAACGGGGTCTGAGACTTTTGGTCCGAAATCATCCTGTCACGTCACTCAATCAGTTCCCCGACATGTGGCCGGAGTCTGCGACTAGCCATGGGCCTCACAATTGCCAGTTCCCCAGCGCAGCACAATGATGCCGTTGCATCCCTACCAATGACTGAGCAACGGGCCTCACGGTCAGCAAACTCAGGTATGCCTTCCAACGAGGCCCAATGGCGACCGGTATACCCGGCGCTCATCGGCCTCGATTTATCTAGTCGCTTTTTTCCCTGACATGACCACCCAGCTCGCCATTTTGTCTCTGGCCTCGGCTCCGGAGTTGCCTCTGCGGTCATTCTTCAGCCTCTAGACTTACTAAAGACCCGGGTTCAGCAGTCTGGAGGCTCATCACTCACCGCCACGCTACGTGACATGAGGCAGTCTTCAAGCCTGGTGCAGTCTCTCTGGAGAGGCACTGTTCCATCTGCCCTGCGAACGGGCTTTGGTTCAGCCCTTTACTTCACTTCACTCAATGCTATTCGCCAGCATGCCCAGCGGACGGGCATCCTGGGACGTCGGCTTCAGACTCAGGGTGGCTCCTCCGCCCTGCCCTCACTCACAAACTCTGGCAACCTTGTATCAGGCGCCATTGCGAGGACATTTGCTGGATTTATATTGATGCCTTTGACCGTCATCAAGGTTCGGTTCGAATCCAGCCTCTACTCGTATCCGTCCCTCGCATCTGCAGCCCTCGATATCCGGCGGACGGATGGGTGGCGTGGCTTCTTTGCAGGATTTGGCGCCACAGCACTCCGAGATGCACCTTACGCTGGAATGTATGTGCTTTTTTATGAGATGCTGAAGACGCAGCTGGGTTCTCTGGCAGCAAAACCGAGAGCTTCCGGTGACGGTCCGACCAAGATGCAGGCCACTCTTGCCAGTTCTGTCAACTTCACCTCAGCTATGCTCGCCGGCGGAGCATGCTCGGTTGTCTCCAATCCCTTCGATGCAGTTAAGACACGAATTCAGCTGCAACCACATGAGTATAGGAACATTTGGCATGCTTGGTATAGAATGGTGTCGCAAGAAGGCGTTCGTTCACTTTGGGATGGTCTTGCACTGCGTATGAGCCGAAAGGCGATGAGTTCGGCGTTGGCATGGACTGTCTATGAGGAATTGATTCGCCGGGCCAGGTGAATTGGTATTTGTACAACAAATGTAACAACAACTCATCTCATATATAAAATAGATGGCTAGCGCTGAGGAACTGCATGTACAAAAAATAACAGGCTTCACAACTCATATCCAATCCGACCCTTCAGGTTTAAGCTGGGCGTGCCCCGGCCAAATACATCAAGAGTGACGGCGACTTGCTTCTGCGACGCTCCTTCTTGTCAGTCTTTTTCCGCACCCACTCAAACTCCGGGTCATCTCTGCCATGCTTCTTCTCCTCGATCATCAGCATCTTGCCGCGTTTCTGGCGGATGTACTTGGTGTGCTTCCACAGTTGATCTTGTTCCCACTCGGGCACCCAACGCTTGATCAAGACATACTCGGGATCCTTGGGAAAATGTTAGTTCGAGGTCTGGCATAAAATGGGAGAGGCAAGGGACACGGGATACGTACGTCATCGAGATCAAAGTCAACCCCGTAGGCTCGCAATGACTCGATCGACAGATGTCGACGAGCCATGCGGGTGTAGGTCGGTCGGGGACCTGGGGCGACGGCCATAGGGGGGGCCTGGTTGGTGTGGGCGACGTGGTTGGGGTGGACGATGGGACCGACAAGTCCCCCATGAGGGGCAGGAGCGCCATGAGGGATATGGCTAATCTGAGCCATGTTGGGAACCATCCCATGATGCGGTAGGGGATAGGGTGGCTGGGGCGAAGGCTCCCTTTTGATCTTTTCCTTCTTCATGATGGCGTCTATTGCCTCATCGTCGAGCCCAGACTTGACGAGATCCTCCCGCAGTCGCTTCTGATACTCCTTCTCCTTGGCCTCCTTCTCGGCTTTTCCTTGGCAATGCGTTCCTTCTCTTCTCGCTTGTACCTCTCGACGGCTTCGGCTGCCTCTCGTTCCTTTTGGTCTTTGCGCTTCTTCTCATCGGTGACGCGCTGTAGCTCCTTTCTCTTGTACTCTTCAACTGCGTCGTTGGCCTCCTTCTCGCGGCGGTCGCTCTCCGCCTTGGCTGCATCCTTTGCCCGGAGCCGCTTCAGATCAATCGCCTTCATGAGGCGTTCCTCCTCTGCTTCCCGAGCTTCCCGTTCCTTCATCGCATCCAGCTCGCGTCTGGACTGTTTCAACTCTTCCTCTTTGCGATATTTCTCCACGATGCGACGCTCATCATCGTCGCGGGCATTGGCAAGTTGGACTTTCTCAAGCTGTTTGCGAGATTGCTCAGCCTCCCATTCCTCACGATAGCCCTTGACAAGTCTTTGCTCGTCCCTTTCTCGTTCGTTTGCAAGGCGCGTCTTTTCCAGCTCTTTGCGGGATCGTTCGGCCTCCCAAGCCTCTCGGTGGCCCTTGATTAATTGCTTTTCATCTCTCTCTCTCGCGCTGGTAAGGCGTATTTTCTCCAGCTCCTTGCGAGACTGTTCAGCCTCCCACTCCTCGCGGTAGCCTTTGACCATTCTCTGTTGATCCTTCTCGCGGGCATTGGCGAGGCGCATCTCCTCGAGCTCCTTGCGGGCTCGTTCTACCTCCCATTCCTTTTGCGCCACGTATGATGAGGAACCCGATCGAGACCGAGAGTGCGAGCGTCGCCGGCGGGAAGATCGTCGCACAACCTGCTTTCGGCGATCGTCGTCATCGTCGTCAGATGAGAAGTCGTTGTAGATTCGGTTGTTGATAATGACGGGAGCTGGTAGTGGAGGGCTACTGGTGCGCCGGTCACGGGACCGGGAGCGCTCACGGGACTTGGATCGGGATATCACGGTGGTGAGGCGCTCAGGTCCGAGGCGACTGGGTCCGGCAGGTGCATCGTAGTAGCTGTGAGGGCGCTGTCCACCCGAGACATAGCGGACACCACCTGGCGATGGGCCGCTTCGACGGACGTGAATGTCGTAGTCTTCGTCGTCGGAGTCGGTGTAACTGTAGCTGCTTCTGCTCATTGTTCCAGGCAGCAACACCCAAGGTGTAGTGAAGTTGGTGAGAGGTTGATAAGCAAGCAGATGAGAGGACTAAGGCGATGATGTCTCTCTGTGTTTGGGAAGTGACTTGTTGTTTTGGTGAAGAGCTTGGGATGAGACTTTCAAGGAATGGGAAGAGTAGAAATATGAGAAAGGAGGGGAGGAGAAGAGTAAAGAAGTAGGTAGGAGGGCGTAAGCAGACAACCGACACAGGGCGTCCTCCGTCGCAGCATGGGACCGTGGTAGGGCTGGACATGGGAAGGCGGGGCTGAAACTGAGGTGGGGGCTGAAATCCGACTTGAACGCATGGTCCCTGGTCCTCGAAGAGGTGCGAGATGCAAAAAGGCGCAGCGCTAGTCGATCAAATGTCTTTTAGCTTATCGAGCACGGTTGAGCCGAGGGAAAGGTCTGAATGTTCATAGCGGACGACGAAACCGGCGGTGAGCAAGACTGAAGTGAAGTCAACAAGTTTCAGAGAATGGCCACGACTGCTTAATTCATGAGATGATCAGAGAAACTATCTACATGTCGACGGCCGCTGAGGGAACTGGGAGCTGAAGGCCGGATGTAACAAGCATGAAGTCATTTTGGTCATTGTGATGAGAGGAGCATTGGGGGCCAAATCTACCTAGTCGCATTGGCTGCCTGTCGTGCGTCTTGCATATTGCACAGCCATCCAGGTGATTCCGAGTGAAGGGGAGGCCGTCCAAGACAGCCACACTGCAAAACCACCCTGGTCGAAGTGGTCACGTCGGCATCAAGTGGGCTCAGAGCGTGCGGCGCAGCGGTAGGGCTGGGGACGCAAGAGTCATGGCGGCACCGAGAACGTGGGCGGCAATTGAAACACTTTTTCTGCATTTGAAGGCGTCGGCGGCTCGGTACCCAACGTGACTCGACGTGGAGAAACAGCGGCTAGGACGGGACCAAGAGGTAGCCAAGAGGCAGCCTAGGTAGATATGGGACACCCAAACCTGTCGCAAGCATCCTGGCGTTTGAGTTATTTGACGCGGAGCATCTGCTCGATGTGCTCGCGGCTGTTCTTGTGTGTTGTCTCCAAATACAGCAAGCGTTGGCTCAGCTTGTCCACCTCACTCTCCAGACCCTGTGTCTGACCCTCAAGCTTCTGTCGCAGGGAGTCTACGGGAAGAGAAATGAACCTAGAGGGCGCAAACAAACACGACCGACGTTAGACCACGGAAAAATGCTGGTGCGGGGTTGGGGATGGATGATGGGTGATATCGCGGGGAGTTTGGAGCACGTTACATACATTTTCCCAACACCTTCATAGACAACGGCGTCCTTAGGCAAGCTGGCCATCTCACTCAGAGTCAGCTTAACGAGACGCTGCTCTCGCTGCTTAGCAGTCATCTGGGTACGGGCCAAGCCGATCTGCTGCTGAGCGGCAATAGCCTGGCTCTCGATCTCCCGCACCAGCTGTTTGAGCATTAGCAAAGACGTGGCACTGCAGGCTGGCTGACCATCTGGAGAGGGACGGTATTGCGCAGAAGAAGGGCAGGGAATACATACCTTTTGCAGGGCCTCATTCGGGATAGACATCGTGATTTATGGAATGCCCGCGAAGTGAAGAGGCATGGATTAACGTAGCTTATTGATAATAAGAAAGAGCATAATGGTTAAAGGAGCGGTGGGAATAGTGGGTAAATGCATAGGTATGCGAGTAAGGCAATGCTTAAAGGGAAGGAAAAAGTAAAGAAGTATTTTAAGAAATATATTAATAATAGCTATTAAAAAAAGAAATAGAATTTACAATTAAAATAATTTATTATTATTTATTATAATAAAAATAAATTACTTAAATTTTATTTTAATAAAAAATATTATATTAATATTATTTTTATATTTATTAAAACTTAATATATTATTACTTAATATATAAATATTTAGCTTATTTTAATTAAGCTTATAAGATTAAATTAATTAATAATACCTTAAAGAAAATATAATAAATTTTAAAGAAATACTTATTAGATATAAATTTATTATTAATATAGCGCTAATTAATATAAATATATAAGAAATAAGAAATAAGCTTATTTCTATATAGTTAATTAATAAATAATATTTAATAAATATATAATCTTATTAATAATACTTAATATACTTAAAGAATATAAGGACTTAATATATAATATATTAAGCGACTTATAAGAATATATAATATAATTAAATAAAAAAATATAGATTTTAATTATTTTTAAGGCTAATAATTCTATTTAAGATATACTTAAGTAAATAATTAATAAAAAAAAAAGTAAAATACTTAAAAAGAGTTAAAGATTTATTTATAATTATTTACTTAGATTTAGTAATTTAAATTAGCCTTAAAGAAATACTTATACTTCTTATAATAGCTCTTAATATATAAGTTTATTAAAAGTAGCTTAGGTATTATTAAAGGCTTTATTTAATCCCTAGTATTATAACTTTAAACCTATAAAAATAATATTAAATAAAAAATAAAATTAATAAGGTTTATAATACCCTTATCTAAGTACAAAGCTATTTAATTTACTTAGCTTTAAAAAGACTAAGGGAGCTTTTATTAATATATAAGTATTATTATTATATATAAGTAAGACTTTAATTAATAAATAATATAATATTTTTAAAAATATATAATAATTAATAATAGCTATAGTATTTTAATTTTAATTATAAAAGACCTTATTATTATAAGATATCTTAACTTAAATAGCTAGGCCTATTACTTAAGTAAGTAAATAAGTAATAAGAGCTATTTAAAAATAATTAATAATTTAATATTATTAGACTTAGAAAGTATTAAGTTATTTAAAAAAAGTAATAAAAAGATATTATTTTTTTATAAATTAAATAATAAAGGTATTATATTAGATAGGTTTAAGTATTATAAGTATAGGTATTACTTATTAGATAAATAATATAAACTAAGTTATATAAATATGAATATACTTAGCTATATTATTTAAATTTATATAAAAAGTTAAAATTTAAAATAAAAGTTTTTATTTAATAATATAATATTTTATAATATAATAAGGATATCTTTATTTTAGAAATATAAGTATTTATTATTTAAGTAATAAAAATAATTAAGTAATAATTCTAAGTTATAGATTAAATTATATAAGTAGTTATTAAGGTAGAGTTCCCTAACTTTATATTAATAAGAGCTTAATCCTTCGTAAATTATAATAATTATATAAAAGGCTAATTATACTTTTATTTCTTTATTTAAGTATAACTAATAATAATAAATTTACTTAATATTATTTTTAGGCTTTTAGCTATTATTACTATTATAATTTAGTTTAATAAGGTATTTTATTAGTTTATTTAAAGTTTTAAGGATTATTTTTAATTAATTAAATAATTAAAAGATAAGCTTAATACTTTTATTAATATTTTTTATTATTTAAAAGATTTTACTAGGTATAAATCTTTTATACTTATCTTATTAAGGCTTTTATTAAAGTAATATTAAAGCCTATATAGACTTTTATAAGCTAATAATTAAATATAAATACTCTAGAGAGAAAGAAATTATTAGCTTTAAGGACTAAATAAGGCTTAAATATATAAATAATAATATTAATAGTTTTATAATAATATTAATTAATTATAAAGCTATTATTATTATTACTCTTATTAATATAAATTTATTAAATAGCTTATTTCTTATATTAGTTATTTAATTAATTTAAGTAATTAAATATTTAAGTATAATTACTCTTTAAGTCTTTAATAAATATAAAAATATAATTTAAGATATAAAATAAGACCTTAAGGATTATTTTAAAAAGGTTATTATTAAGTTATAGTTTTTAATTAGGGATTACTAAGCCTCTCTTAAATTAAAGCTTATTAATATAAAGTACTTTTAAAATAAATAAGAGATAATTAAATAATATCTTAAAATTTACTTATAGGTATTTTATATATTAATAAGCTATAGCTTTTATTAATAGCTAAGGGGAAGTAATAAGTAATATTATATTTATAGGGCTATTAATATAAGACTTAACTTATATATATATTATAACTCTTTTAATATTAAAAGATTATTATAATAAACTTAGTAATATATTAGGTTAATTAAAGCTCTTAAAAAAGATATTAAAAGTAAATTTTAAATAATTAAGGTTATATTAAAGTAAAATAATATAAGCCTAGCCTAAGAAATATAAAATAAGACTTAAAGCCTTAAAAGAGAGTTTAATAATATATAATAATACCTTAGTATTTACTTTAATATATTTAATTAAATTAATTTTAATAAGGTTTATATATTAAAGGATATTATAATAAATAAGAATAAAAAGTAAATATTACTACCCTTAGAGAGCTTTTTAATATAAAATAAATATAACTAGGCTAAGAAGTAATATAAGTAATAATATTATCTTTTAATATATTACTATAAGAGCTATTTAAGGCATAAAATAAGAAATAATTTAATTAATATTTTAAAAATAAATAAAAGCTTATATAAGCTTAATATAATTTATCTTTAATACTTAGCTATTAATATACCTTCTTTTAGTCTTAAGTAGCTATATAAAGCCTTAAAAGGAAGGTATTATAAGCTTATTATTAATTTATAATTAAGGCGCTCTTAATTAATTTTAAATACCTTTTATAAGCTCTTAAATTAATTTATTATTTATTATTCTCTTATATTACTAAGAGTTATTTTAAGCTTTATATAATATATTATAAGAATAATTTTTAATTAATATAAATAATTAAATTATATTATATAAAGCTTTATATATTAATATAATAAGTTAATAAAGTAATTTAATTAAGTAGTATTTATTAAACTAAAGCTATTATATATATATAAGTATATATAGAGGGTTTTATATTATATCTTAGTAAAATAAATTATAGAATTAATTAAGGTAAGGTTATATAATATAATACCCTCTAAATAAGAATAATATAAAGTATTAGCCTAAGAGAGAGGTAAGAGTTATATAAATAGGCTTAATTAATTAATTTACTAAATATAAGTTTAATAGTATTTAAGGTTTATATAAAAATAAAAAGTTATTACTTAATAGATTAAATAAGTTTAATAAGCTTAAAGAATAAAAGACTTAATTTATATTATATATAACTTAATTATTAAATATATAAAAATATAATTTAAGTATTATTAGTATTACTAGTTAAGAGGTCTTAGGTTTTAAGTTTAGAATAAAATACCTTAAATACCTTTAAAAATATTAATTAATATACTTATTATATATACTTATTAGCTATATTATATAACCTTTAATAATAAAATAAAATTAGCTAATTATATAGTATTTTACTATATATTAATAAGATTATTAAATTATAAAAAATAAGTAAAGTATTACTAGTTTATATTTTAAAAAATAAATAAAAATAAATAATAAGCTTTAACCTAAGTTCTAGGCTTAGAGAGCTATTTAGACTACTAACCTATAAGGCCTTAGTATTATTAGCTATAAATATTATAAAACCTAGTTAAATATAAATATAGATATAATCCTTAATTATAATAATATAGGCTAAAGTTATTAATAGCCTATACTTAAATTATTAAGTTATTAACCTTAATCTTATTAATAGCTTATAATTACTAAGTAAGGCAGCTTATTAATAGCTATTTACTTATAGCTATAGCTATTAGAAGTAAGCTTATTAAATAAGTAATAGCTTATAATATAATTATTTAATAGCTTAGGCTATTAATAAGATAATTATATAAAAGTATTTAAGTTATATTAATTATTACTAGCGGGTTAAAAAAACCTTAGAGTATTATATAAGTCCTAAACTATATAATACTTCTTTTATTAAAGGCTTATAGAGGCTTTAATAAATTAAAGTTAAATTAATATATAAAATTTATTTATTTTTTTATCTTTAATATTATTTTAATTATACTTATTAGGCTTATACCCTTATATAATAATAGCTAATATATTAAGTTATTAAGAATTAATTAATTAAATAAAAAATTAAGTATAAAATAAAAAATATAAATACTTATATAATTATAGCGCTTACTTATTAATATAAGGGTATAAGCTTAATAAATATAATTAAAATAATATTAAAAATAAAAAAATAAGTTTTATATATTAATTTAACCTTAACTTATTAAAGCCTTTATAAGCCTTTAATAAAAAGAGTTTTATATAGTTTAAGACTTATATAATACTAAGTTAGGGGAAAGCATACTAAGCCATTTTAGGCTACTAAGTAATTTCTTATATATAGAAAAAAGGCAGAGGCCATAAGGCCTTACCTCTATTATTACTTTCTTAGGCCTTAAGCAAAGGACTTTTAGGCTCCTTTATAGGTTATATCTTTATTACTATAAATTAATTAATTACTCTTATTATTTTATATTAAATTTACCTTATAAGAAAGTATATAAGATCTCTCTTTTAAAAAGACCTTAAAAGAAAAGCTATATAAATCCCTCCTTTGCCTATATAGTTTAGTATATTTTATTTCTCTAATAAATCTAATGCCCTTATATAGATTTTTAATATTCTTATCTTTTATTAATATATATTAAGAAGGATATATATATTTTAATTAGATAAGAGAGAATACTTTTATATTATAATTAATAAATTATAAATATAATTATTATTACTAGGCTATAAGAGAATAAAATATTAGAGATTATTATAAATAAAAAGAAAGTAAGAATTAAAGAGACCCTAAGAAGCTATTAGTTAAAAAGGGAGACTAATTATAAATATATCTTACCTTTTTTTTAACCCCGGGTTTAGAGATATTATTTAATTAAATTCCCCTTAAGAGTTAAGACTAAGATAAATCCCTAGAATACCTCGCTAAAGTAAATATAAAGAGATAAAGGTACCTACCTATTATAGATATAGAGAGAGATATAATAATAGCGCATAGTTAATATAGAAAATAATATCTCCTAATAAGACTAATAATTTAGCCTTACTTAAAGTACTTAGAGGATTCTTAACTAAGTAATAATAAGAGGTCTTAGTAATAAGAATTCTTATTTAAATAGTTATAAAAGTAAGGCTTTTATTACCCTTATTTTTATCTTATAATATTTAAGGAAACCTTAGTAATTAACTTATTTTATATTATAATAACTAAGAATCTATAAGTAAAAAGCTAGATTTATTAAGAATTAATTAATTAAATACTTATTATTATAATATTATTACCTTAATTATAAAGATAGCCTAAAATAATAAAGGTATTAATTTTAGAAAGAAATCTAATAATATCTAAGGCTAGAACCTAGAGATAGGGAATAATAGGCTATTAAAGGCAATAATAAGGTTAATAAGCTCCTCCTTAAACTCCTAATTAAAGGATTAAATAATCCTTTTTTTATTATCCCTCTTAATCTCTTCCCCCTCTTTAAGGAAAAAGATATAACTAAGTACCTTAGGAACTTTAATTAATAGGTAGAACTTATAAAATATCTCTAGATAAGAAAATAGCTCTCTTTAAGTTATATATTAATCTAGAGATTAAAAGGAGGCCTAATAAGCTATAAATAGACTTAACTAAGAAGCTACCTAAGAGAGCCTAAAAGAAGCCTTTATGAATAAAGATTTTAATTAATTAGAGATTATTAAAAAACTAAAATACTTAATAAGACTATCTAAAAGTAGACTTTTATATTATTATTAAATAGCTAAATAAGTATTAATACCTCTTTAGGTAAATTAATAAGAATTAAAAGATATCTAAGACTTAGTCTAAGGCTATTTATAAAGTATTCCTAAGGAGGTTATTAAGGGTATTTATAAAAAGATATAATAAGAATATCTATAAGCTTATAATTATAAAGTATTAAGCGCTTACCTAAATAATTAAATAATATTATAAAATAAAATTAAAATTTAAAAGAACTTATTATCCTTAAAGCGAAGAGGATATCTATAAAGTTATATAGGCCTTAATTCCTCCTAGAAGCCTAAGCTCTTCTATAAAAATAATTAAGACCCTAAAGATCTTTAAGAAAGAATCTAATAAAGCTATAGCCTTAAAGATTAATTAATTAACTATATAGCTTAGCTAACTTATAATTAATATAATAAAAGGGCAAAAATCTTAACTATATTTAACTTAAATCCTTAAGAGGGAATATAATAAGTAAATAGCCTTAAGAATACCCTAAGTATTTAAAATAAATATAATATTACTTAATTAAATATTAAATAGCTAGGATTTCTATATTACTATAATATATAGGTCTAAATAAAAGAGTTCCTAGGCTAATATAATATATTAATACTATATAGGTAAAAACTACTTCTTAGATACCTATATAGATCTAATATATAATAAGAAAGAGGGAATTATAAGCTATAACTTATTTAGAGGGTAGCCTTACTTAGAAGGGGGGATATAATATTATTACCTATGCTTATATACCTTTTTAAATAATTTAGAGTTAAGAAGCTTATTATAATTAGCTAAAGTATTTCTTAGAGTCTAAGCTAAGTTATTTAGCTAATTAACTTAAAAAGTATAATAAAGTAAGCCTTAGGCTTAAATTAACCTAGCCTAAAGATAATATTATTAATAATTTCTTTTAGAAAAAACCCTAGGGTTATAGAGCTTTACTAACTAAAATATAAGGCCCTTAATAGATTTAATTAATTACCTATAAGTATAACTAGAGGCAACCGAGATATCTTAGATAATTAGAACTTATTATAAGGGCCCTTATTAATATTATCTTAGTTAATAAAAAGCTAATATTATTTAATTAGATAAATACCCCTTAGGTCCTTATTATAATAACTATTATTATTAATACTAATGCGAGGAAGTAGGTTTATATTAAAGATATTATAGAGGCATAAGAAGCTATATAGCTTACTAGAAGATAACCCTAATTAAAAAGCTTATAATTATAAAAAAGAGAAAAATCTAAGATTCTAGATATTTAAAGAGAATAAGCCTTTATTTTATAGGAGCTAAGAAATAAATATAAGATAAAAAATCTTAATTCTAGCTAATAAGCTATTTATATTACTACCTTAGCTAAGTAAAGAGGTAAATAAAGATTATTAAGATATTTATTAATAATTAAGTAGATTACCTATATTAAATTAGCGCCCTATATAATTAATAGAGAGTAAGGATTATTTAATTAGAAGGCTAATAGTATAAATATAGTCTAAGTTAGTAAGTAGGACTAAGGGGAAGCCTACTAGGCATTAATTAGTAAGAGAGTAAGTATAAATATAATCCTTATTAATAAAAAAACCTAGACTAAATAATCTAATAATTATATAAATAGCTCTAACCTAGTAATTATATTATTATAATAAATATAAAAATTACTATAAAAGAGATAAGGATAATAAAAGTCTATTAGAATAAGCTAAAGCTAGAAGAGACTATAACCCTTAGTATAGAGAGTAAAGAATTATTTAATTAAAAGGTTAATACTATTAAACTTATAATTAGGCATTATAGTAAGGTAATAGCCTAATCGTAAGAGCTATTATATATCCTTATAAGGCTTAATAATCTAAAAGGCAAGGTAATAGAAGTAATAATAAATATAAGGTTAAAGGGAAATATTATTTCCTAGGAGCTTATAAAAGCCTATAGCCTTTAAATTACCCCGGCTTATACCTTAATTATATCTTTCTCTTAAGACCATATTATAATATTAGGCTAAATAACTATCTAACTATACCTAGGTAATATATAGATATAGCAGAAGATATATATCGCGCCTTTAATAGGGATCTTAATTCCCTTTATTCTTAGTATACCTTTTATCTACTCTATAAGGGTATTATTTAATTATTTAATTAAGGATAATATTATACTCCTCTAATATTAATTAAGTAATATTAGGGTTATTACTTTAGCTATTAGATCTATTAAGTAAGAAGCCCTTACTTATAGAATAAATAATAATATACCACTAAAATAAATATTAACCTACTCTTTAAACCTAAGGTTAACTAAGAGAGTAATTTAGAATTAAATAATATTTTATCTTTATTATAATAGATAAGTTAAGAGTTAAGGGAGAAAGTAATTAATATTATTAGATTAATAATAGCTAAATAATATAAAATAACCTTATAAGATATAAATTAAATAATTAAAAGATAGGCTAGAAAGAAATATAAAATTTAAAAGATTAAGGCCTAATAATAAAAGAGAAGCTAGAAGAGATCTTAGTTAATACCTTTTATAAGAGAAAAGAGATTAAGATTACCTATATAATAATATTCTATTAGATAGATTTACCTAGATAGAGACCTAAAATAAAAGGAAAAAAAGTAAAAAAAAGTAAAAGAAAAACTATAAGAGGATTTAAAGTATTAAGAATAAATTATATTAAAATTCTCTAATATTAAGAAAAAGACTTAAATTAAAAAAGAAAGGCTTTAAGGATTAATTAATTAAGTAAAAAGAAACCCTTATATTAAAAGAATTAGATATCTTTCTTAAGATTATATATAATAAAAAAGTAATACTTATATAGGAATTCTTAGAGTATAAGAAGCTCGACTTACTTATAGCGCCCTTATAGGTTATTAGGGTTATTAAATATAAAGCCTAGTAGGTAAGAAGTATACCTATTCCTAAAGGATATAAGAAAGATATTATTAAATTCCTAAGAACCTAGCTAAAGAGAGGAATCCTTAAAAAAGGCTATAGTCCTTATAGGAACCTATTTTTCTTTATTTAAAAAAAGGATAATTAGTTTTAATTAATTAATTTAATTATCTTAATAAATAAATATACTATAAGGGATAGCCTTATCCCTCTTAGCTATAATAAGTTCTTAATAAACTTTATTATATATAAGATATTATTATTACTAGATTTCTTTTTAAGATATAATTAAATAGAGCTTATTAAAGTTAATAAAGACTTAATAAGCTTTATAATATTAATTAATCTACTTAAGATATATATACTACTATAAGGAGCTATTAATTTAATTACTTAATTTACCTAAAATATCCTTTAAATCCTAAGGGACTTAATTTTAGATATATATAAGTTATTCCTTAATAATATTTATATTAAAGGTCTTATAATAAAGTATAAAAGAGAGGAGGTTACCCTAGGGATATACCGCTTTATTTTAAAGTATTTAATTAATCTAGATAAAGTATTTATAAATATTAAATTATCTAATTATATTATTACTAGGTAGAAGTCTTAGTTTTATAAGAAGATAGCTATAGTAATTAAATACCTCTATAGTATATATAGGAAAAGCCTAGAGGAGAAAAAAGTAATAAAAATCTTAGAGTAGGAAGTCTACCTTAATATTAGGGAGATAAAGTCTTTCCTTAGTATTATAGGATATTATTATTAATAAATTAAATAGTTTACTTAGATTATAAAGTCCTTAATAGATTTATTAAAGAAAGATACTAAGTTTATTTAGGGACCTAATTAAAAAGAGGCTATAAAGACCCTAAAAAGGAAGATTATATCCCCTTTAATCTTAATTATTTTTAATTACTTAGAAGAGGCTAAGGAGGTAATTCTTATAATTAATATAAGCCTCTTAGGCTAGGGATATATCTTAATATAATTAATTAATAAGAAATAAAAACTAATCTAATTTAAATTAAGACTATAGAACTTAGCTAAAATTAAGTATAATATAATAAAAAAAAAATAAGGTAATCCTTTATACCTTTTAGCGACTTAGGAATATAATTTATAATATTCCTTTTTCCTAGAAATTAATTTATAAGTATTAATTTACTAAATTAATAAAAAGGTAAATAATATACCTAGATCTCTAGTTTTAAGATAAATTAGCTACTTATTTCTCTTTAACTTTATAGTTAGGTATATGCCTAGAAAGAAAAACCATATAGTAAATAGCCTATTATAAAAGTATATAGGATTATTTAATTAAATAAATATATAGGTAGAAAGGGATATTAAGGAGTTTATTAACCTCTACCTTAATATAATCTAAGTTAATAAAGAACCTAAGATCCTTAATAGGACTTACTCCTAAGAGTATAAAGATATTACTAAGTACCTATATATATTTAAGAAGCCTAAAAGACTTACTTGCTTATAGCTATAGTAGTTTAAGAGGAAATTACTTTCTTTTTTTATTTAGGGATAATACCTCTAAAAGAGGGCAAAATAGGACTATAACTTGCCCTTACTTATAGTAGATAATATAGAGATCTAAAAGTATTTAAATTAAGAGCTATTATTATAATAATAGCTATAAGGGGAGAGAGATTATTTATAACCTAGTAAAAAAAAAATACTTCTAGAATAATATATAGAATTAAATTACCGAAGTAGTTTATTATTACCTTACTTACTAAGCCTATACCCTATAGAGGCTAATAAAATATATTTAATATACCTAATTATTTAATCTAATAATTAAGGTCTATTTTAATTACTAATATATGCCTATAGACTAAGGATTTAAGTACCTTATAGAAGCTAGGTATAATATAATAGGATAGGTAGAGGTTATTCCCTTAAAGAAAATCTTAGCCCTAGTATTAAAATATTTTATAATTAATTTAATATATTAATTTAAGATAATCTTAATAGCTATTATAAAATAAATTAGAATTTAAAAAGGAATTCTTATTTATATTAAAGGAATTAGAAATCTTACTTATTATTATATCCCTATATAATATAAAGGCTAATAATATTAATAAGAGAGGATATTACTTAATCGCTATAGCCCTAAAGAAGATAAAAAAGAATAAAAAGCCTAGATAATATAATAACCTTAAGAGAGCCCTATTTATAAATAAAATAGCCGTAAAAGCACTATATAATTACTCTCCTTTTTATTTAATCTACGGGTAAGAGCTAATATACCCCCTTAAGGTTAAGGTTTTTATATAGTAATTAATTAATTAGGATAAAGTATTAATAGCTAAAGACTTAATCCTTATAAGGGTTAGGATCCTTAAAAGGAAAAATATAGATATAATAATAGCGTATAAGAAGATTATTATATTTTAGGCGAAGGTAATAAAAAGGTAAATAAAAAAATATTTATAGACTAAGGAAAATACCCTTAAAAGAAGGAGACCTAGTCTTAAGGTTTAATATATTATAATTAAATAATATATCTATAAAATAAAGATAATAAGGAAGTAATATAGCCCCTTTTATATTTTTAAGTATTATAATAGCGCGAATTATTATAAGCTTTAAATACTTAATAATTATAAGATTATAAAGTTAATCTATAGGGATTAATTAAAGAAGTTTAAAAGAGATAAAAATAGCTAATAAGAAAGGGAATAAAATAAAAAAAAATATTTAAGAAATTCTAAAAGATAAAGTAATATTAAAAGAGAAAGAAAGATAAGAAAATATAAGAATTATAAGGAGTATAAAGGCGGCGTTTAATTAAATAATTAATTAAAAAAATAATAAAAAAAATAAAAAATAATAATAAGGAGGAAGATCTTAGGGAAAAGTATAAGTTATTATACCTAAGATAATAAACTCTAATATATATAAAAGTATAATTTCTTAGCTTAATTACTAAGTAAGCTACTTAATATATAAGCTATTAAGAAGAGAGTAAGGAGCTAATATTAAAAACCTATAAGGATTCTTAGGTTTTTAATATAAGGAGGAGATAATAGAAAAAGTTTTTTATATAAATATTATAACTATTAAATTTTTTAATAATTTAGGCTTTTATTTTATAAAGAATATATAAATTATTTAATTAGATATATTACTTATAGCTTAAGATACCTTAGACACTATCTAAGATAAGTAAGACATAATAAGAAATAGCTATAATACTATTTATAATATTTTAGATACTATATTTAAATTTATTATACTATAAAAATAGTATTAATATAAAGCTTATTAGAAAGTATAAAAGTAAGATAGAGGGAATAATAAAAGGATTAATAATTAAGGAAAAATAAATTATTAATTAAAAATAATTATAAATAAATACCTAGGTATTTTAAGGGTTAAAAAATAATAAAAATATCTTATTATATTACCCGTGAAAAGCCTACTTATCTTTAAAAAAAAAAATATTACTTAAATAATAAGTTCTTTTAAAACCTAGCCTTATTAGCCTATTTTATAAAAGTAAGCTCTTATATCTCTTAGAGAAATTAAAGGTCTTATACCCTTAAACTATCTCGAGAGGGATATATATAAGAAATATAAGGGTAAGTTACTAGATTTAATTAATTAATTCTAACCTTATTTATTCTCTCCTTAGGTATATCTTTTCCCTATAAGGGCTAATAAGAGGTCCTCCTCTATAGATTTTAGCTAATACCTAGGTAAGAACTCTTACTTATAAGGCTTTTAATACTAATATAATTTATATATTTCCTACTTATAAAGCCCTTAATCGAGATATAAGTTAAGAAAGGGTAAAAAATATATTCTTTATTTTAGTTAATATTAATTAAGTAAGATTAATAATAATAATAATAAAAAATAGGGTTATAATAGCTAAGAAAAGTAATTCTAAGAGCTTTTTAATACTTTAGATAATTAATTAATTACTTAAAGAATTACCTATATAGATAGGCAAAGTCTATAGGGATATAGATAGGTTAAAGGGTATAACTTAGAATTAGCGAAATAAATTCTTAGATAATAGCATTAAGTATATTATAATACTTAAAGAAGCGCTTTATAATAGCCTTTAGGTTTTCTTAATTAATATTATTAAAAGCGAGCTCTATATATAAAAAGAAATTATTATAATTTAAGGTAAAATAGGAGTAAATTTAGACCTTAAGACTCTTATAAACTTACTTAATTATTTAATTAAAAAAAGAATTAAGGATAAAAAGAATATAAGAACTTACCTTTAGAAGATTAATAACCTTAGTATCTATAAGAGTTACCTTAAAGCTATTATAATTATTTTATTAAGAGGAAATACCTCTCTAGAAGTTAATATAAGAGAGCTAAAGATAAGAGATTTCTTAAATATTAAGAAGGATATTTTATTACTTATTAATAAGAATCTTAAGGGGAGTCTATATAGATATAATAAATTAATTAATTAAAAGGCATAAAAATAAGAAATAAAGATATAAAGAAAAAAAGAGAAAATAAGGAGTACTTAGAAGTTATATATATATAGGTAGAAATATATAAGGAAGGAAAAATAAAATATTTAGGTAGCCCCTCGCGATAGAGTATAATTTATAGTTACTATTTATATATACTAAGAGGAATTAATTAGCTTCCCGCGAGAGATAATAGTATTTTTTTTTATATTCTATATATAAAGTAATATCCTTTCTTTATTTATAATTACCTTATATATATTAATTATATTATAAGGTACCTCCTTATATATTTATATAATATAGGCTTTTTCCCTCGAAGGGAGAGATAATACCTCTTTATCTATAAATAGCCTAACTCTATATAAACTTTATAATTATTCTTAACTTAGCTTTTATTTACTTTAAGCTAATAAGTATAAATAATTAATTAATCCCCGCTTATTATAATTAATAATATATTATATTTATATTTATATTATTTACTAGATATTATATAATTAAATACCTATAAGAATACCCCTTAAACCTTTTAAGATACTACTAACTATTTTTCGCGCCTTATTTAATTATATTTAGTTTATAAAAAAGGGGAAAATAATTTATTTTATTATTAGGGTTAATAGAGTTAAAAGAAAAAGGGATTTCCTTAAGGAAAATAAAGTACTAGAGGGCATAATCTAAGATATATATAACTCTAAGTAATTACCTTTTTTCTAGCCGCGAGATAAATAGGCCTATTAAGACCCTAAGACCTTTAAATACCCTTGCGAGGATAATAATAATAATTAATTAAATAAAAGCTTAATAAAGATAAACTCTAATAAAATTACTTCCTTAACCTAGACTATAATATAACCTAGGCGAAGTATATAAAGAACCTTTAGATTTATACTAAGACTTAGAGGCTAATAATAAGAAAATACTTCTTAATAAGTCCTTTTATATTATATTAAAATACTTAGGAATAAGCTAAAAAAGGTTATTATAATTACTTATTATGAGATTATAATCTAAGGGAAATATTTAAGCTAAACTCTAAGTTTCTTAGTCTTATGCCTTTCTTTCTAGGTAATTAAAAAAAAGTAATTAAATATAATACTAAGTAAAGATTTAATAGCTTCTAAAGGTAATAAGAGGCCTACTATAAATAGAGATTTTATATTAGCTTTATCTTTTATATATATAATAAGTATTTTATATCTTTTATCTAGGACTAATAGGAAAAGGATTTCTATTATTTTAATTCTATAGTATTTAATTAACTAATTAAAGCGAAGAATATAGCCCTTACTTAGCGGGAATACCTCGCAAAGGTAAGATAACCCTATAACTTTAACTTCTATATAATCCCCTTAATACTATAGTAAGGAGGCTAAGAGTATAGACTTATTAATATATTTTCTCTCTTCTAAACCCTTTAAGGTTTAATAAGACTAATATATATTAAGCTTAAGATAATCTACCTTTTTAAGACCTTAAAGATTAATAAAAAAGAAGATATACCTTTAGTTTTATTTAATTTATTAATCTAGGATTAATTACTTAATAATTAGATTATAGATAAAATATCTAGGGATATCTCTTATAATAATAATTTAAATAGCCTTAAAGAGATTTATTAAACTATTATTATTAATAAGCTTAGGATTAAGGATAAGTATTTTAAGAAATAAGTCTCTTATACCTAGATTAAATTATAAGAGTCTAATTATATTAATTAATTAATTATATCCCTCTCGAGCTTATTAATTAAGTCCTAAAGTATTAGCTTTATATTAACTTAGGAGGATATATAATTATAGATATTAAGGATATTAGTTATATAGTAACTAGTAGGTATATTACTTAATTATGCCCCTTATAATCGAGGATAATAAAGAGGCTAAGGTCCCTTTAGGAGCTAGGCCTTTTATATCCCTATAGACTAAAGTTACTTTCTTAACCCTCCCCTAGGATATAATTAAATAATATATTAATAATAAGATTAAGGTTAAGGATAATATATTAATCTATATAGGTAGGGAGGTAATATTAGATTTTAATAATTTTAAGAAAAAAAAGAAATTAATTATAAAGTTAATTAGCTCTACTTTAAAAAATAATAAAAATAAGCTTATAACCTTAGCGCCTTAAAAAAAGAATTAGCCTAAGACTTTATTAAAGCCCTTAGCTAATTTATTATTAAATACCCTAAAGTATAACTAACCTTTATCCCTTAGTAGATTAGAATTCTAGCCTTTTAAGCCTTTAGCCTTTTCTAAAAATAGCTTAGATAAGAATAAGAAGATAGCTCTAGCTAGATTATTTAATTAGATAGTTAATATAAGTTATTAAGGTAAGACTTAAGATAGGCGCTTATATATTATAAAAGAAGGCCTATAGATTTAAGGTACTAAGGACTTTAATTATTTAGACTATAAAAGTAATAAGGATTTAGCTATAAGGAGACTAATTATAAGACTTAGCATATAGGCTATATTAGGTAACCCTAGAGAAAAAGGCTAGCTTAGAGAGGTAAGAAATTAGCCTATATAGCGATTATTAACCGGAAATTATAATATAACCTCCTTCCCGGAATAATAAAATTATCTTAGTAAGATAAGATTTTAGCTATAATAGCCTAGCTATAGATACCTATAATAATATCGAGAGAGAATAGAAATAAGAGAATAAGGAAGCGCTAAAAGAGCTAAGATAATTAATTAAATAGTTAATTTTATTTAAGGGATAACTTAATATATTAGGAGGAGTTAATAATTACTAAAAGAGAATTTAATAAGTAGGGCTTAATAAGGCTTCTTAGGAGCTATAAGGATAGGTATTAAAGCCTCGTAGGGAGCTATAAGTTAGGGGAAAAGCATATTAAGCTATTTTAGGCTACTAAGTAATTTCTTATATATAGAAAAAGAGGCAAAGGCTATAAGGCCTTACCTCTATTATTACTTTCTTAGGCCTCGAGTAAAAGACTTTTAGACTCCTTCGCGGGTTATATCTTTATTACTATAAATTAATTAATTACTTTTATTATTTTATATTAAATTTACCTTATAAGAAAGTATATAAGATCTCTCTTTTAAAAAGACCTTAAAAGAAAAGCTATGTGATAAATCCCTTCTCTGCCTGTGTGGTTTAATATATTTTTTTCTAATAAAATACTCTAAGTTTTTTAACTTATTAATAATAACTAATATAAGCTAAATACTTTTATAATTAAGTATATTACCTTAGGTTATAATATATTAAAGTTATTAACTTATTAAACTTTTTTAAAAAAAAAATAATAAAAAATAAATAATAATTTATTATAATATTTTTAAGATAAATAAATATAAAAATTAAATAACTTATTATTTAATTATAAAATAAAGATATTACTTAGCTTTATATTAAAAATTATAAACCCTTTTATTTTATTTTTATCTTTTTAACCTATTAAAAAACCTATCTCGCTCTAGCCTTAAAAACTTTCATTCCTTAAGGCTCTATATATAAGCCCCGGCTTGCCTCTTTTATATACTTCATAGTAGTTCACTAGATCATTAAGATCGCCGCCTGAGCTAAGTAATCCTTTCCTGATTGGTCCGCCCCATCTGCTCCCTTTCGTCACGTGACCTGCTCACACATTTGGTCGTGACAGGTCGTGACAGTTTTTATCGGTTGGTCGTCGGCGCGCTGGTTCACTTTGAGAACGGGGAGCTTCCATTACGATGTCATAGTAGATCGAGAGACCCTCGTTATCCTCCGTGTCAGGGTACCTTTACGTGGCCTCTAGTCCTGCCTTTGCTTTATATGAGGCTGACTACTAATCAGAACTATGATCCGGGTCGGTGCTAAGCTTGTCTCCCTCGTCCCCGTCGCTGTTGTCTTCGCGTTCTTGGAGATTCCTTGCCCCCACTATCCTGTATTGCCTCATATACATGGACAATGCGTACCTTTGGTGGCTTAAGATGAAGCGGAATATGTTCCATAGAGGTTAGTGGGACTACTTCTAATGAAACACGATCTACATTAATATGTGAGAGTGATGCAGGCAATGAGTATTCTCTTCAACATAGGTGCACTGACCTAAGCCTCACGTGGGTATGGCTTGTGAACAGATGACAGCCCGGGGCTTGGAGTTGAATATATTGGCCGGAACTATAAGGGACAGTGCTAATACTATTCTTCCCAGCAGTCTAAGCAATGTTCTTCAACCCGTCGGCCACAGAATGGGGCCCCATGTTCAGCCATGTGAAACCTAATAGTGAAGCCGGTAAGGTGCTTGATAGTTGCAGGTAATAAGAGTTCGTGTGTTTGCTTGCCGAAGCCGTGAGCTTCAAGGCCAAAGTGTAATCTGATGCCTTTAAGGCCAGTTATTGTCGTTTGGTTCGCCTCCGAGAGAGCGATCGAGAAGCAAGCCATCACCAGGTGCCAAGCTGTTATTGATTGGGTTGTGTACAGGCCCCAATCGTAGCTTCAAGTTCAAGGTCTCAAGGGCCCGTACCAACGGTTGAAACTCACTGTCACCACGAACGACGGTGGATATCGAGCAGCTGAGTCGCTCCAATAACTGGGCATCCGCTGCATATGCTTGGTCATCGGGTTCACGCAGCAAGTTCCGATAAAGACATGCCATAGGGACGTACGCCCAGTATGTGCCAAGAAGGGCAGCCATTGTCTCGGTGTTGTTGTGCATGGGTAGTATCAAATTGAGAAGCCGGATAGTGTGTCGGGCAGCGTCCAGGGCCAAGGGAGAGTCCGGTATGTCGGCGTCCTTCTCAACTAACTGGTGCGATCCGGGGTCCGGTACATCTAGCTTGCGGAGCATGAAAATAGTGCATGTGTATCCAGTGAGAAGGGTGTCCAGAAGAAAATATCTCTCTTCTTCTTTACTATGCGAGGCGGATAACCATTTCTCCTAAACATTGGTTAGTAACAGTTGCGGTGACTTGATAGGGACCCAATGCTCACGAGTTGCCAGCCTGTGAGTGTTTGCTGAATTTCCCGGCATAAACCCTCGGTCTCACGCCTCATGTTTTCTTCCGTAAGGGAATCGTCCTCCAGCAGGGCAAAAAAACGGATCAAAATCATGGTGATGCGAGAACTCACGATAAAGGTGAGAGTTTGCACTTGATCTGGCTGACATAGATTAACCTCGCTCCAAGGCAAGTTGACTTTCCATTCGTAAGCTGTCATTGAAGGTGGCTTGTTCATAATGATCCTGAAGTATAGATCCATCTGGATCAGCTGCCAAAAGCCACGTCGATCATCGTCAGATGGGCTATGGCTGTCCAGGTAAGACAGGTCGCCATCCAGGTTGTGAAGGTCAAGCCCCTGCGCATACTCGCTAGCTTGAACAACCATCTTCCAGGCTAGCTCCAAGTCGAAGCTCTCAACGGCGACTTTGGTCTAGGCTGATTGTCAGATGCGGCCGAGGGAGGCGAATCTCCTACCTGGCTTACCATGAAAACGGCCGCGATGAAGTCAGTGGTGCAGCCAGTGGCTTCTCGTTGCCAATGGGGAAGTGCTCGAAGACAGCAGATATAGCAGGACCTGGCATAATCGCTGCCTCGATCTGGAGGTGTATTGCTTGAAAGAAGAGTGCAACCCTGGTAAAGTATGCCATAGTAAAGAACAAGAATGGCTGGGTCCAGATGAACGTGGGGGAGTATGGTAAGGTCGGGCATGAGCTCGATGAGGCTCCTGTTAACGAGGTTCAAGAAAATATCAGTTGGCATGTGTGTGAAGTAATCTGAAAATACACACGAGTCAGCAAAATGGATGGCGCCGGTATCGAGAGCAGAGGAACTCGCTGTGAATCCACCTCTTGGCCAGCTCAGGGGGGATGTTTATTTGTTCAGTGATGACCAGTCTAGCACAAATCCGCAATCTCAAGTTTTGCACTTGATCAACAGCATCCTTCAGTATTGCCGCTCCATCGAACTCTGGGATCCATGCTGGACCGAAGGATAGTGGTGAGGGTTGGGACGAGGCCTGACTGCTCATAGTTGCAGAGGTGGTGACAGGTGACGGCGAGATGGGCATGCTTAACGCAACGGCTGCTGTACTCATGGCAGGTTCGATGCAGACAACGGCATTTCGTTGTTCAAGACGGTGCAGCCGTTCAAGGATCGCGTTGAGCTCAGCGCTCATGGTAGTAGACCTGTGGGGATCGGTCACCCAAGCAGGTTCCGAGGAGCAGAGGAATCAGGGTCAACCAACCTTTGAGCCGCGTCAAAATTTGGTGTCCTCATTGTAGACCGCGGGGCCCTTTTCTTCATGCGTTCGGGATAAACGCATTCCGTGTCATTGTTCGTACATCGATCGCAACGTGGTTTCAGCCGGCTACACCGAAGCTAGCATGGCAAACAAGTCAGCCAACAGACCTTTTGGATGCACTTGAGAGAATCCACGAGCCTTGCGTTCTTTGCATCTTGTACACTGCAAGCTGTAGGTCAGCCACGTCTCTCAGTAGAGCTCGTATGGAATCTACCTGGGCTTACCGAGAAGCGGCTCAGAGGCACGGGAGCCTTCTCTACATCGGATAGCGAAGGACGAGGACAGGGCTCGGTATCCGAAGCATGGGAAGAAGACATCTCGGAATCATGAAAACGAGGCAGAGAAGGTACATTTAGACTCTTGGGAAATACCCTTTCTCTCCCACTTTGGAAGTCCGGACTTGCCGGAGAATGAAATAACAGAGCCGGAACGCGAGGGAGTATCCCTCAACCATCAAGTCTAATAAGCCTTTCTGAGATCAAGCGGACTTCCGAAAGCCCGGAAGTCCGAAAGTCCGAAAGCCCGACGTCAATCGAGCACAACCGGCTCGGGCTTAACAGAGACTTGGCATACACCGAAGGACGTCACGCAATCCTGATACACTTCTGCACTAGCAATATAGTTGGCTATGATAGGTGAAGCTAACTCGTATTGTCTTGCCTGTTGGAGTTGCTGATGGAGATTGCTTTCAGACATGCCTACACTACACAGGACAAGATCTCTACCCAGGTCCCTCATACCAATCCTGAGAGGCTATCAGAGAATAAGAGCGGGCCCCCTGTTTAGAAAATGAGTGGCCTTGGCCTAGATAAACTCATGGAATGACCATCTTGGCAAATACCGGTCGAGTTCAAGCGGAAACCACCAGCAAGCCTCATATGGAAGAACCTCCACATCATGGCCGTTTCATTGGTATTATTCCCCCGTTTCTGTTTTATGAAGTGGCCAAAGTCCGAGCAAATGATTCATGCCGTAATGACGGCCTTCCGAGCGGCATCTGGGCGGACATTCGGTGTCCCGATCCTTCACTAATTATCCATCTTGAGTGGCGACTACGTAAAGAACATGTTGCATTGTCCAGCTATTTCTACCTCGCAATTCCAACTCCTTTCGTTCACAACAGCACTCGAGATTCATGATTCCATAAGTCTTTTCCTGTTTGTCTAAACTTACCCGCCCTTGTTTGATCGCTGCTTTCAGCTTTCCTGACCTACAATGTCACCCCGTCCCCAGCAAGGCCCCAGCATTGTTGGGTCCATCGAGCCGAACCCTGAAGCGGCAGAATCAGGCCTTACTGATCAAGCGGTGCCTGGCTCTTGTTCATCACATACAGCCGAGGACCTAAGCCAGGCCGAAGACAACGATCTCTTGGCCATCGAAGAGCGCCGCATGACCGAGGAGATTCACGAGCTCGCACGGAAATACACGACGCGTTCCGAACGAAGCGGTTACGAACCATTGTTCCCAGTCACGGTAGACGGTCCACTCGATCCGAATTCCCCTCATTTCGACGCTCGACGATGGGCCAAGACTTTCTACAGATCTCGAGTCGAGGCATCTAACGGAATTCCCCTTCGAACATGCGGCATTGCATTCAAGAACCTCAATGTGTACGGCTATGGTACCGCTACGGACTTTCAGAAGACCGTTGGCAATATGTTTCTGAAAGTTATGAGCCTCCCTGGAAAGGTGCTCAAGAGGCACGAGCAGAGAATTGATATTCTGCAAGACTTTGAGGGCCTCGTCGAGAGCGGAGAAATGCTCTGTGTGCTTGGCCCACCTGGTTCTGGCTGCTCGACTCTTCTTCGAACGATTGCGGGCGATACCCATGGATTTCATATCGGCAAGGATGCTACCCTGAACTACCAAGGCATCCGCGCCCAAGAAATGAAAACAGCATATCGAGGCGAAGCTATCTACACTGCCGAGGTAGATCACCACTTTGCCCACCTCAGTGTCGGCGATACCCTTTACTTTGCAGCACGTTGTCGATGCCCCCGGAATACAGGTGGTGCCTCGAAACGAGAATATGCAGAGCACCTTCGAGATGTCACTATGGCTATGTTCGGTATATCACATACAAAGAGAACCCGCGTCGGAGATGATTTCGTCCGCGGTGTGAGCGGAGGGGAGAGGAAGCGCGTTACCATTGCTGAAGCCTCCCTCGGAGACTCGCCACTCCAGTGCTGGGATAATAGCACTCGAGGTCTAGATAGTGCCAACGCTATCGAGTTCTGCCGGTCTCTGAGGCTACAGGCTGATATCATGGGCTGCTCCTCTTGCGTTGCTATTTACCAGGCACCCCAAGCTGCATATGACGCAAGTCTTCCTATCCACCCAGCCGTCTCAAAGCTAACGTTGACTTTAGGTCTTTGACAAGGTTATCGTGCTGTATGAAGGCCGGCAGATCTTCTTTGGAAAGACGACCGAGGCGCAGACGTACTTTGAGAACCTCGGATTCGTCTGCCCCGAGCAACAGACGTCGGCCGATTTCCTCACGTCCATGACGAACCACGCGGAGCGCATCATTCGACCTGGTTGGGAGGGCAGAACTCCCCGTACCCCGGATGAATTCGCACGAGCCTGGAAGGCCAGCATGGCCCGCAAATCTCAATTGGCCGAGATTGACTTATATCTCGAGAGATATCCCTTTGATGGGGAACAGCATCAGAAGTTCTTCGATTCACGGCGCGCTGACCAGTCACGTCTCCAACGCGCGCGCTCCCCTTTTAATTTATCTTACTGGCAACAGATGAAGCTCACCTTATGGCGTAGCGCCGTCATGCTCAAGAGCGACCCATCAATCTCGCTGACGATGCTAGTGAGCAACCTATTCGAGGCTCTCATCATCAGTAGCATCTATAATCTCCCTCAGGATACAAGCAGCTTCTTCCGCAGAACCGTTCTCATCTTCTTCATTGTCCTTATTAATGCGTTTGGAAGTGTTCTTGAGATTCTGACTCTTTACTCAAAGCGCAAAGTCATTGAGAAACACTCTCGGTATGCCTTCTACCACCCAAGTGCCGAGGCGCTATCAGCTATGGTAGTAGATCTACCATATAAGATTATGAACGCGATCTTTCTTAATACGGCGCTCTATTTCATGTGTAACTTGCGGCGAGAAGTCGGTCATTTCTTCTTCTTTCTACTCTTCTCATTTACTATCACCCTTACAATGTCTATGATATTCCGTTTTATCGCCTCGATTACGAAAACTGTTGCCCAGGCGCTAGCACCGGCATCTATTGTTTTGCTTGGCCTCGTCCTTTACTCAGGCTTTGCTATTCCGCCAGCATATATGCAGGTCTGGCTCGGTTGGCTCCGGTGGTTGAATCCAATCTTCTACGGAATTGAGAGCACTTTTCTCAACGAATTCGTCGGCCGAGAGTTTCCCTGTTCAGAGTTCGTTCCTTCAGGCCCCGGATACGAACATACTGAGGACAGCGAGAAGGTCTGCTCGGCCGTGGGCTCACTCCCAAGCCACAACTTTGTTGACGGCGGCAAGTATCTTTCAGAGTCTTTCGGCTTTTCCGATGCCCACCGATGGAGGAACTTGGGCATTATCATTGCTTATATGGTCTTGTTCATGTGTCTGCATCTGTTCGCCACAGAATACGTCGCTTCGGAACGTTCCAAAGGGGAGGTCTTGGTCTTCACTAGAAAGGCCATAAAACAGCACCGCTCTGCACGCCCTAGCGATGTCGAAGCCACAAAGTCGGGTGTAGCTCCTCGATATCATGGGGGAAATGGAAGGGATTCCGCTGTTGAAATTGAGAAGCAGACGTCCACCTTTCACTGGAAGGATGTATGCTACGATATCAATATCAAAGGCGAGCCTAGAAGAATCCTTGACCGCGTCGACGGCTGGGTCAAGCCTGGTACGCTGACGGCTCTGATGGTGAGTGCGCTCCAAGGGGAGTAGAGAGGCCTTTGGTCTTTCAACTACGGCCTTATTTATCGGGTTATTTGCTAAAACTTCATAGGGGGTTTCGGGTGCCGGGAAGACCACACTTTTGGATGTCCTCGCCAGTCGAGTGACAATGGGTGTTATTAGCGGTGATATGCTCATCGATGGGCAGCAGCGCGACTCGTCATTCCAGAGAAAAACGGGCTACGTGCAGCAGCAAGATCTCCATCTTCATACCTCCACAGTCCGGGAGGCCCTTTCCTTTAGCGCTCTTCTTCGACAGCCTTCAAAATACACCAAGAAGGAGAAGCTTGCCTATGTCGAGACGGTCATCAGCCTTCTTGGCATGGATGAATACGCAGAGGCCATCATCGGCGTCCCCGGAGAGGGTCTCAACGTTGAGCAGCGTAAGAGGCTAACCATCGGTGTGGAACTTGTCGCACGTCCACAACTTTTGCTCTTCCTAGATGAGCCAACTTCGGGGCTAGATAGCCAGACATCTTGGTCTATCTGTGATCTCATGGAGAAGTTGACCAACAGCGGGCAGGCCATTCTATGCACTATTCACCAACCATCCTCAATGTTATTCCAACGATTTGATCGTCTTCTGCTGCTGGCCCAAGGTGGTAAGACGGTTTATTTCGGTGAAATCGGCAAAAACTCCGAGACTCTGATGGATTACTTTGTCCGTAATGGTGGCTCAGAGCTCCCAAGCAAGGCAAATCCGGCAGAGCATATGTTAGACGTCATAGGTGCTGCCCCAGGCGCTCACACCAGCATCGACTGGCCTGCTGTGTGGAGGCAATCTCGAGAGTATCAGGAAGTCCAAGCCGAGCTTGCCCGCTTGACCTCGTCTGCGACCGCCTCAACAACCCACAGCAACACAGATGCGTCGCAATACGCTGAGTTTGCAGCTTCCTTTCCTATCCAAGTGAAGGAGGTGACGAGGAGGGTTTTTCAACAATTCTGGCGCAGCCCAAACTACGTACAGGCCAAGTTTGTCTTGTCGGCTGGCGCGGTAAGTTTCATGCCTGTCAGATTGGAACCCCCTCCCCCCAGGCTAACAGCATCTGGTAGGCTCTCTTCATTGGTCTCTCTGTACTGAACAGTGACAATACGACTCGCGGGCTCCAGAACCAGATGTTTGGCGTCTTCTTATTCCTGACCATTTTCAGCCAAGTTGTCGAGCAGATATTCCCTGTGTTTTGCCAGCAACGAACACTCTACGAGGCTCGCGAGCGGCCTTCAAAGTCGTACAGCTGGCAGTCATTCATGATTGCTAATATAACTATTGAGATTTCTTTGAACTCGGTGGGTTTTGACATCTGTCCTTCGTCTTCTTCTTATACTAATTCGATATAGCTCATGGCCATTTTCTGTTTTATCTGCTGGTATTTCCCCATTGGTCTTTATCAAAATGCCGAATGGACCGATCAAGTACACGAGCGTGGCATCACTACTTTCCTCCACGTCTGGGCCTTCTTTGTGTTTACAAGCACATTCGGTCATATGATCATCGCTGGTCTTCCAAACCCGGATATCGCGGGCAGTGTCACTAATCTCTTCTTCGTTATGATGTTGGCGTTCTGCGGGTATGGCATGCTTCCAGCAACCTTCAACTACCGTTCCTTGGCTGATATGACTCTCCAGTGTTCTTGCTGGTCCGAAGGAACTCCCCGGCTTCTGGATCTTCATGTATCGCGTCAATCCTTTTACGTACGTTGTGGAAGGCTTACTCGGTACAGCCCTAGCCAATGCTCCCATGGGATGCGCCGACAATGAAATTCTCACCTTCAATGCACCAAATAGCACTTCTTGCAACGAGTACATGTCTGACTACCTAAACATGGCCGGTGGATATCTTACCAAGGCCAGTGGTGGTGGCTCCGAATGCTCCTATTGCGCCATGAACAGCACAAACGCCTTTCTTTCGAGCATCAACTCAGATTATTCCCACCGCTGGCGCAATTTCGGCTTCATGTGGGCCTATTCTTTGTTCAACATCGCAGCAGCACTCGGATTGTACTGGTTGGTTCGTGTTCCAAAGAACAAGAAGGTCAAGACAGAGTGAGGTTTACTGCTTTCTGGTTGGCACTCCCATATGGCATCTAAAAGGCAACAAACACGGATGGGCAAGGTAATGATCTAGAAGCTTCTCAAGAACTTTAAGAACTGGTCTCTGCTATAATCGTCTTAATCCCTTTGTCCGATCTAATCTTGAGAATATATCGCTTGTACCAAGGCTAGTATTCCTGAAGTGACCACTTCCTTAGTCTTCGTAGTGCGGCCATGATCTGAAACGTCCGTAAGATACTGCGTGTGGTCCCGAATTCTTGGTTAGTCTAGAGTTTCTATATTTCAATATGTTAGCCTTCATAGCGCCCATATAATGACAAGAGTGAAGGTCTTGCCGTCTTGCCGTTAGTATACGTCGCCGCTACTATCTTCCACTTATGGCCATTTATGATGATGCCCGGAATAAATGGCAACTCACGTAGTCCTTCTGGAGCCGCCTGCACTGCTAGTAACTTCCACTGCGCTGCTAGCTAGATGCCAACCTGGAACTCAGCCTTGCGCTCCTGGCCGCTGTACCGCTTCGTCTCGATGCTAATGGCAATGGGGCGGTCTCGTAGTAAGCTGAAGCTAGTGTGGTTGATAGATGATTTTGGGCTGTGTCGCTGGAGATGTTGAACAGCTCTCTGGGTGATGGTTGGCTCGCGTGTGTTGAGGATGGGATTGATGACAATAGTATAGTTGACTTTGGACGAGTAGATGTGGGATACGCGATAATTGGCGTTTATGCTGGCGTTTATGCTGGGAAACCTAGGTTAGTGCGTATAATTCTGGCATGAGAAAATGAGTACGGGAAACATACTAAGCCGTAAAGCTGATGGGTTGGCCCGGGATTGGCCGTCGGTTGAGAGTAGTATGGAGGAGAGGAGAGTGCATATGGTTATTCTGGCATGTCTCATCTATATCGGCGCCCTGGCATTCCTTGGCTATGTTAATAATTTCCATGATATTATTGAGGTGCTTTTCTGGGGGTCTGGCGTCGATGGTTTCGGGGGGCGCTATGGCTATATCATCCGAGTCTATATAGGCTGACCCGCAAAGTAAGGCTAATGATCGTGATGTTGGTTTGAGCCTTTTGATAGATGGCTGCATATATTACTATTACTAGTCAGTATCGCATATCATATATACTAGCTCAAATATAGATATATACCCGAAGATTGTTATGGATGACGTGTAGCCTGTTATTGATCTCTTGCATCTCTGCGACTAGTCTAACGAGAGACTCGGGCATGTCGGCATCATCCATATCCATAGCCACTGTCTCGAGCCTTTGCGGATCTAGCCGGAGATGTGACGCTGGCTTGGATGGCGACGAATGGCCTGAATGCTGGCTTCCTCTTACGAGAGATTGCGATGAGAGCGATGAGAGAGATGGCGTTTTGCTCTTGTCGGTAAGCCGTAGTGGTCGTGGCGTATTATCGTCTACCTGGTCGTTAGGCGCCGTTGCAATCTTGCGCTTCTTAGGCGTTCTGAGTTGGGATGGTATTATTGAATTATGGTGATGATGCGGTTGGATCTCGGAGATGGGCGGTGAGGGGATTTGAAGATAAGAATGCTTGCGCTTTTGCGACTTGAAAGCTAGGATACTGAGCGAGCTATCTCTAGCGTGATAAGAGTCAGTAGAATCCTCATAGGCTGGAATGTTTTTAAGCTATCTAGTTACCGCATTGATTAATAGCTGGGATCCCATAGGCGACGAGGACATTAATTAGTGAAATTTAAAGGATTAGGTTCGGGGAGTAGTTGTTTATAATTAACTTAGTAATTAATTTCTTACTTAGTGGTTAATTAAATTGCTATATTATTATTAAGCTAATAAAAATATATTGCTTAGAGTAATGCTTAATAGTAGTAGAGCATAGATAATACTATAGCTGGCTCTGTCTTATACCTAGGCATAAGTCTAGCCTTAGCTATAATACATTACCCTTAGGTTATAAGATAACTAGAACCTATATATAGCCGAGCTAGAGGTAATAGTAAGGATATTATATTATATACCTAATAAGTTATAATATTAAGAACTTATATATTATAACTTAATAAGGCGCTTATTATATAATTAATAAATAATTTATAATAACTTATTAATTAAGGCGTAATTATGCCTAAGACTTAAAAGATTATAATAATTACTTTATAATTACTTTTAATTACTTATATAATTATTTTAATTAACCCCTTAGGAATCTTATAATTATTATATATTAATAGCTCTTATTTAAAGGATTATTAGTATTACCTTAAATAATATTATATTATTAATAATATATTTAATAATACTTTTATTAACTTATTAATATATATTACTTTACTTAGTAATATTAAGATAATAATAAAACTCTAATAGCTTAGGGCTATTATTTATTAATTAAGAACCTAAGTTAATTAATAGGCTATATAGCTAGTATTACTATTATTATTAATATTTATTTAAGCTAGGGATATTAATAAAGTTATTAAGCTACTTAAATTAATACCTTTTAATAGAGATATTAAGGATATTATTTTATTTTTAACTCGCTATAAGGGGTATTTTATAATATTCTTAATTAAGCTCTCTAGTAATAAAGCGCGTGCTTTATTTATAGGATAACTTATAAAAGGAATTATTATTATATAGATAAAACTAATCCTTAGAGACTTTATAAATAATAAAAAGATTAATTAAGATTAAGATATTATTAATATCTTTATTAACTAAGAAAACTTTAAAATTATATTAAAAGATATATTTAAATTTATTAATAAGGAATAATAAGCTATAATATAGTTATTTATACTTATATAAGATAAATTATATATTATATATATATTATATAGTTTAGGTAATTTATATCTAAAACTAAGTTTAAAAATAAATCTCTTATAAAGATTTTTTTATTAAGGCTTAAAAGCTAAGGTAAAGGATAAACTTTATAAGGCTAATTAGCTTAATAACTTAAATAAATATATTATTATAATAATTAAGATTAATAAATAATAATATAAATAATATAGGGAAAAGGTAATAAAATAAAATAAGCTTAGAGGAGCTAATTTTAACCCTTATTTCTTAAATTAATATTAATAATAAAATAATAACTAATAAAGCCGCTATAAATAATAATAAAGTATAGTATATAGTATTAGCGCTAGATTTTAGAACTTAGAGTAATTTAATAAAAAACTCTAGCTATTAAATATTATTATTACTATAAGAAGGATTATAAGGTAAATAAGTATAGAAAGAAGTAATAAGATATTTAGGAAAGATATTATTAGTAAAAGTCCTAATAATAGCTCTTAGAGGGAAAGAAATAAATAAGATTTACTTAAGCTAATAAGAGACTTTAACTAGCCCTTTAAATTACTAAAACTTTAGGAATAATATATACTAGATATAATAATACTAGCCTAAGGCTAGGTAAAATTACTATATTATATTCCTAAGTATACCTTATAAAAAAACTAGTAAAAAGTAATTATATTATTAATAATAAGAAATAATAATATAAGATTATAAAACCCTTTAAAGCGAATAGGTTAAGTATTATAAACTTAAATACCTAGGAATTACTCTTAGAATTTATTATTAACTTAATAAAGGACTTAAGTATAAAAACTATAATAGTACTTTAAAAAAGATAATAACTAGGAGGTAAGAGAAAAAAAGAATAATAATAACTAAAGATAAATATATAATAATATAATAAAGCTTATAATACTTAAATATATAAAATAACTAAAGAGAAATACTAAGGAAGAATATATACTTAAACTATATAATATATAAAATAAAAATACCTTAGATATTTTATTTATATATTATTACTAAAAATATTAAATTAATATATAAATTAAATATATAAGCGATATATTAATATTTTATAGATATTATATTAATATTATTATATAAAAATATAAAAAAAAATAAGAATAAGAATATTTCTTAATTCCTTAATTATATTAACTTAATAATAAGCTATACTTATAGTGTAAAATAAATAGATATTAGGTTTATTATTAATATAATATTATATTATATTATATTATATAATATAATATAAAACTTTACTAAGCTATATAAAAATAAAAGAAAGAAAATAATAAAATTATTTAATAATAAAAATAAATTCTTAAAACTATATAAAAGATATAAGACCTTTTATTAAAATATAATAAATAAAGAAAGAAGATAAGAATATAAAAGATATCCTTATTAAGGCTTATTATAAAGAAGTAGCTATAAACTCGCTATAGAGACTATATTATAATATATAAGATAATAAATATACCTAATTAATACCCTAGGTATAAAGAAATCTTATAGATCTCTTATAAGGACTATTATTATAGTATATATATCTAGAGTAAGCGGGAGAATAATTACTTCCCTTATATAGCTATAAGGACCTAATAATAAACCCTACTTTACCTATAAAAATATATTAATATTATATTTATAGTTAAAATAAAAGTCTTAGCGTAATTAATATCTATTATTAGCTAAATAAAGATAGATTTATTACCCTTAAATAATAGTTTATTATTATTATATAGGAAACTATAATAAAATAAGTATAAGACCCTAAAGGAAATTACCTTAGTATAAAAGTAATACTTTATTTTAAAGTATATACCTAAGATATTAATAATATATCCTCGCTATATATAATAGATTTAAATAAATAATAAAAAAAGGATTTAATTTCTTTTTTAAGATAAAGAGAAAAAAAAAATAAAGAATAATATTATAATATTTAATTATACCTTAGAGAAAATTGAGGACTTATAGATAGGGTTTTATAAGACTATGCTAATTATATTAAATATAATAAACTTAATAAAATTTACCCCTTAAAGAGAAAGAATAATAATAAACTTAATAAAGCTAATTAATAAATAAATAATAATTTTTAAGAATAATAAGATAATATAAGAAATAATTATAATTATAAGGTATATAATAAAAATAATTATAAATATAATTACTTTAGCTATATCCTTTATTAATTAAAAAACTAAATACTTTATTTAATATAAAGTAATAAATAAATAAATATAAAAATAAATTACCCTAAAAGCCCCTTTATTTTATAAATAGAGGATATAAGTAATAATACTTAAAACTAAAAGTATAAGTTAAGAGATAATAATTAAATATTATAATAGATAATAGAGCTAAGTAAAATTATTTTAACTTAATAATAATAAATAAGCTTAAGCTATTATAGAGGTATAAATAAAAGCCATATATAATATATAACCTTAAAGGAATACTTTTTAATTATAATAATAGAGTTATTAATTATAAGATTATTTACTTTAAAGTTTTTTATTAAAGGAAAGAACTAAGGAATCTTATTTAATATTATATTAAATTAGAGTTATAATTTATGCTTATTATTTAGATTATATAATATTATAACTTATATTTAATTAGAGAATTAGCTAGATATTTTCTTATAATAAGATATCCTTTATATTAAATAATAATTTAAATTAAAGATCTTAAATTTTATTAATAATAAAGAAATTAGGTAAAGGTAAATATAAAATATCTCTTTACTTATAGGGATAAAATAAAATATTATAATAATAAAATAAAAATAATAAATAATAATTATATAAATTTTTATAATAATTCTATAATCTTAAGAGAGATCTTAAAGAAATTAAAGAAAAATAACTTAGAAAAAGAATAACTTAAGAATATACCTTAATAATATAAAATCTATAAATAATTCTTTATAAAAAAACTTAAAATAAGATTTTTAAAAATATATATCTTATAATCTTAAGATTAACTTTAATAATAAAAAATAACTTAGCTTTAATAAATTTTATTTATTTAATAAAATATAACTTTTAGTATTAAAAAGATATATTAAAGATATAATATAAAAAAATATATTAAGAAAATAAATTATATATTAAAATTTTATTATATTTATTAAAAAAAATAATAAATTTAATTCTTATATTAATTTTAAATATTTAATATTATAGTTAAGGATTATATATTATTATCTTTTATTAATAATTTAAAGGATTAATTTTTTAAAATAAAATATTTTATTATATTTAATCTTAAAAAGCTTATAATCTTATTTTAATTAAGAAAAAATATAAATAAAAAATTACTTTTTATATAAAATATAAATTATTTAAGTATTTTATTATACCTTTTAGACTTAAAAATATATTTCTTAGATTTTAATAAATAATTATTAATATAAAATATATTTATAAGGTATTATAAATATTATAAAATTTTAATTTATTAATATAACTTAAAAAATATAAATTCTATACCTTAAAAGTAAAATTCCTTAAAAATATTATCTCTTATAATAAAATATATATAAACCTAAAGTAAGTCTTAGTAATTAGAGAGTAAAAGGAAATAATTAATATTAATAGGGTAGTAATTTAATTAGTTTTAATCTAATTAATAACTAATTTTTTAGTAGGCTTTTATATATATAGAAGTAGCTATATAAATAAGATTATATAATTATTATATAGTTAGGTATATAAATAAAATCTATTATATAAGAGGGTTATATAGCTATATTATAATAGGGCTATATATTACCCTTTTGCCTTCTTATAAAATAATTTAAAGCTTTTATATAATTGATTTTAATTACCTTACTTTATCCCTACTATATTAATTATAATTAATAACCCTTTTAGCTTCCTAAAAGATATTTTCCCTCCTAAAGGCTAATTTCGCTTATAAGAGGAGCTAATAATAGTAATTAATACTTAGGTAGCACTATAAGGCTATGCCTTTATCTCCTAGACGTCTTTAAAGTCTATTAATAAGAGACTTATTATTACCTTTACTTATAATTATATAGGAACCCCTATAGCTATAAGGAAAGATATATAAAAGTCTATATTATATTATATAGGATATCTCTTTTTATTATTGTAAAAAAGAATATAATATATTTAATAAATAAGTATAATAAATAAATAAGTATAATAATAAATAAATAATAAATAAATAAGTAAAATAAAAATCCCTCACCTTATATCTTTTCTATTTAATTAATTTATTTATAATTACTAAATATATTAGGCCTTAGTAATAAAATTAAAATACGTTTAGTACTTTAAGTAATTAAAATAACTTAAAATTAAGTCTCTAATAGGCTATTACTATTTATAAGGTTTATTATTAGACCTTATATCGCTAATAATAAGGTATTTAATCTCGACTTAATAATATCTTAAATTTATATAAGTTATTTAATTTAAAAAAAGAGATCTTTATTTATTTTATTCTTAACCTAGATTTATAAGGATTTCCTTTATAGCTATATAATATTAAAGAAATAATTAATTAATTACTTATTAATTATAATATATTATTAATTAATATATATTAAGCTTATAACTTTATTAAGTAATATTTAAACCTTAAGATATATTTTTTTTAAAAAAAAAATTATTAATAAGCTAAATATAAAGATTTAATTATTATTTATAATTAGTTTTAGCTTATAAAGAATATAATTATAAATTATAATATTTAATTAGATAATCTTATAATTTTAATAAGATTAGCTTTCTTATAAATATAATTATAAATAAATAATTATTATAGGTTTAAAAAGATATTTAAAGCTAAAAATAATATAGCTTAGAAATTAAAAATAAATTATAATTATTTAAGTAATTAATATAAAAGGCTAAGTAATTTAGCTATTTATTATTAATATAAGCTAATATTACTTTATAAATTAATATTAAGATAATAACTTCCTAGCTAATTAGGCTATTATAATAACTTAAAATAGCGAAATTAATAATAAGATTAATTTAAAATAGCTAAAATATTTTAATTAATATATAATATACTTAATAAATAAGTATCTTATATAAATAAGTATTTTAAAAATCCCTTAACTTTTATTATTATTATTTAATTAATTAATTCCTAACTACCTAGTATATTATAGTCTAATTATAAAGCTAGAATACTTCTTACTTTTTATACCCTTTAAAATAACCCGAGTTTAAGTCTTTAGCACGCTATAAGTATATATATAGTCTCCTAGAAGACCCTTAGCCGCTAGCAAAAAGGTATTTAATCTTAATATAATATTATCTAGAAATTATATTAGCTATTTAATTTAGAAGAATAAATCCTTATTTACTTTATTCTTAACCTAGATTTATAAGGATTTCCCTTATAGCTATATAATATAAGAAAAATAGCTAATTAATTACTTATTAATCGCAATATATTACTAATTAATATATATTAGGCTTATAATTTTATTAAGTAATACTTAGACCTTAAGATATATTTCTTATATAAATATTATTAGAGAGCTAAATATAAAAATCTAATTATTATCTATAATTAGTTTTAATTTATAATAAATATAATCACGAAATATAATATTTAATAAAATAATATTTATAATTTTAATAAGATTAGCTTTCTTATAGGTATAATTATAAATAGAATAATTATTATAGGTATAAAAAGGTATTTAAAGGTAAAATTAATTTAGCTTAAAAACTAAAAAAAAATTATAATTATTTAAGCAATTAATATAAAAGGCTAAATAATCTAATTATTTATTATTAATATAAGTTAATATTATTTTATTAATTAATATTAAGAAAATAACCTCTTAGGTAATTAAGCTATTATAATAACCTAAAATAGCTAAATTAATAATAAGATTAATCTTAAATAACTTAAGTATTTCAATTAATAATATTAATTAATTAATTAGTTTTTATTATTTTTTAATTCTTAATAATTATAAAGATTATTATTTTATTAAATTTAAGAAATATTATAGGAGAAAAAATTATTTAATTTTATATATTACCTTATTTCTCTTATTTATTTTAGCTATTTAATATTAGGTATTTTAGGCTATTTAAAAAGGCTTATAATTAAGAAATAAAATAATTAATTAAATACTTTATAATTTAAATTTTAAAGATTAAGTTCTTTTTAGCCTTTTATATTATATATAAGGCTATTATAATAAAAAGAAATATTAATAATATATGTAAAAGAATTAGGTTTATTTCTTTAGACTAAGAAAATATAATCTTAAAGCTTAATATATAGCTATAGATATTAATATTAATTAAAGAGATAATTAAATTATTAATCTTTTAGGCTTTAAAGACTTTAAAGATTATATTTAAAGCTAAATCTTAGTTTAAATACCTTAAAAGATAAATTAAAAGGTATTAAAAAAGCTTCTTAAAATTAATTTTAGAGGCTTTATAATATCTTATAAAGAGAATAAAAATAATTATATATTAAGTTATTTTATTAATTACTAAGAATAAAGACCTTTAAGAGATAAATAAAATATTAAGTTAATATTAGAGGGGTAAAAAGGATTAAATTATAGTAAAAAGGGATAATAATAATAAAGAAAAATAAATAAATAATTAATTAATTAAATATTAATATATAAATAATTATAGAATTATTTAGAAATAATAATTAAGAGAAATTAATTAGACTAAGTATTTAGCACTATAGTATATATAATAAGCCTAGGTATAATATAAAGACCTATTAGGTAATAATTAAGATATCTAGGGAAAAACAAAATAAGTAATTTTAATTAATTAAATAGCTTATAGTATTTTTATTATAATCTTTAATAGGAAGGTTAAGATTTTTATTACTTACTTATTAAATATATTATATAGGACTTAATAGTATATATAGTATTATCTTAATCCTCCCTTTTATTATTATAATTATATTATAAGCTTTATTTTAATAATATACTTAATATATCGCTAATTATTATAATTAGATAAAGTAATAATTCATTAAATTATTAATATAAGTATTTAATTAAGGGAGATTAGGTTATATTTATATAAGATCTTTAGTCTATTTATTATATAATAAGATATTTATAATTAAATTACCTAAAATAAGAGAGATCTTACTTAAGGCTAAAGTAATATATATACCCTTATTACCTAGCATAATAATAATAGCTTCTAAAGTAAAATCTAGCTTAATAAGATTAATAAGGTTATAATAATAATATTTATATACCTAGAGTTATTAAAATACCTTAGATTATACCCTAAGGTATTTCTCTTAAATTATATATAAAAGACTAATAAATATAAAATACCTCTTCATAATATAATTAATATTAATACTTATTAATAATTTTTTTATATTATATTTATCTTTTTTAATAATAAAAAAGAAAATAACTTTACCTAGGTTCTTAAATAATTATAATATATATATACGCTTTATAATTAATATAGCTCTTCCTTTTATAATACTTATAGATTATTACCTACTTATATAAATATTATTTTTTTCCCTTTTATTTCTTTAAGTTAACCTTTTATTTCTTTAAGTTAACCTTATATTTATATATATAATATATTAATAAAGCTATCTTAATTTATTATTAGCTAGTATTTACTTAAAATAAGAGTAATACTTAATAATAAAAAAATAAAATTAATTTATTAATATATAATAAAGCTATTAAATTAATTACTAAGTATATCTTTAATAAGAGGCTTAAGAAAAAGTAATAATACCTTTCTTAATACCTTATAAAGATAAGCTATATTATAGAGACCTAAGTAAATCTTTATAAGGAGAGATTTATTAAGGCCTAAGTTAATTAATACCTTTACTTAGAGTAATATATTATATTATAGGCCGAGGGTATTTATAGGCTTATTAAGAGCTACTTAAAATATAATTAACTTAATCTCTTTATTACCTAGAGGGCTGTTAAGCTTATTTTTATATTTAGCTTTATTAAATTAAGCGTAATTAAGCTAAGTAAGAGATTAATATACCTCTTAATATCTCTAGGGTATTATATAGTAATATCTATAGCTAGGTATTATTAAGGGCTCTAGAAGATTAATACTTAATAAATAATTATTTAAAGAGATTTTAATATATAATGGTCTTTATAATAAGCCTTAGGCTACCTTATATTTATACCCTTTGGCCTCTATTAATATAAGGTTAGCCCTTTAGCTATATTTATCTTAGGTTATATTAGCGCCTTAAACGCTTAAGAATCTCTTAGCTTATTATTAAGCCTTATAAGTTATTTAATTACCTAGTAGCTAATTTAATATTATTATTATTAAGTATAGGTATAAGCCCTTTATATTTAAGGCTATTAAGAGAGTATTATAGCCTAGGCATTACTATAATATTTAAGGTATTATTAATATAGCTTATAAATAAATACTAAGGTATACCTATTATAATATAATAATCTATTAGATTTTCCTCCGCCTACCCTTTAATATATATTAATAATATTTAATAATATATTTAATAACTCGCTTTATAAGTTATTTATTATTACTAGGGTTTTTATTAAGAGCTTTTATTATCTTAGAGATTATTATAATAATATAATTATAAATATATATAATATAAAGTTATATCCCCTCTAGTAATAAGCCGCTAGTAATTATAAGCCCTATACTATAAGCTAATAACCCTATACTATTTATTAATAAGGACTTATAAGTGGCTTAATATATTATATTACCCGGGGAGCCCTAAGGAATTAGCTATATTAAAAGGCTATAAGATTATTAATAAATATAAAAAGTGAAATATAATTAATACCCTAATTATAAGTAGATAAAGAGATTATAAAAAGGAAGAATATTAAAAAATAAATTAAAAGAATAAATAAATTATCTAAAGTAAGTAAGGCTAAGATAAGTTATTAAGTATAATATAAGGAAAGAGATATATAATAGTTTTTCTTAGGCGGCGAGGTATATAAGGAATATAAAATACTACTAAGAAAGATCTTAAAGTATAAGAGATATTTTATTAAATTAAAAACCTCCCTTATTAATATTTAAAAAGTATAATATATAACTTATATATATTAATAAAAAGATAAAGAAATTATTAATCTCTAAGTATACTTATAATAATTTAATAACTTAATTTAATAAAGTAATTATTAAGTATATAATATATAAAATAAACTTAATTATTTATATATTTAATATAGTAATAAACTATAAGGCAAGCTTTTAAATTATTTTATATGCCTTATAAGCCTATATTATATAGCTATTCTAATTAATACTCTAGATATAAATCCCTATTTATTTTACCTCTTAGATAATTAGTAAATACCTTATTATCCCGTAATAAATATTAGCTATAAGATCCTATTAATTATATATTAAGGGAGGGCTATAAAGCTCTAAATCTAAGCCCTTAAGTATACCGCGAGTCTACTATAGGTTTATATTAGGGTAAGGGCAATAATATTATATTAAGGTTATAATTAAGCTACATAATATACTAATCTCTTATAGCTAATTATCCCTATAGTAATATATAAATAGTAATTAGCTTACCTCGAGGAAAATAATTAATAAAAAGGGCTTTATCTTCAGCCCTGGGTTTATATTAAAATAGATTATAGCTAATCTCTTATCTATAAGTAAATATACTATAGATATTACTATTAGGCCGCGAATGGAAGTAAATTATTAGGGCTAAAATACTATAATACTTATATTTATTAATTATTGAAGATAAAGGGTAATACTTATTAATTACTAAGTGCCTTTATTGCTAGGGTATAATACTATTAATAAAGATTAAAATATTAAGGGGGTTAATATTAGCTCTAATAATAATTAAATATCTTAAAAATAGTATTATATATAAGAATAAAGAGTATCTTTTAATAAAGAAGTCTTAGCCTTATATATCTATATATAAGTTAATTTATTTATATTATTATTATTACTTTAATATATTTTATAACCTTAGGGGGCCTTATCCGCTATATATAATTAATATTAATAGATAATATATAATTTATTAAAGAGCTATACTCTTATTAAATTATTTATTAAATTTAATTATATATATTATAGCTATTTTATTAAATAAAGAAAAGGATCTCTTACTTATATATATAACTCCTAATATAATAGATCTTATTTATATACCTAGCCGTGTAATAATCACGTGATCTTATATTAATAGCTACCTATATATATAAGAGCCCTTTTTTAGTCTTATTCTTAGTTAAGGCTTAAAATAATTAATTACTTTTAGTTAATTAACTAAAAAATTAACTAAGCCGTTAGTTAAGAGGCTGATTAGTTACTTAAAAGTTAATTAATAACTAAACAATTAGTTACTTTAGTTATTTTTTAAATTATAAAAAAAAAGGCCTAAGTTATTAAAAATAGCCTTTAAGGCTATAAAGCCTTTATTATATAATAATATAAATATATTATATAGCTATATAATAGCCTTTACTTATAACTATTTTTACCTTATTTTATCTATAGTAAATAGCTAATAATAAATTATTTTAGATTTTTATTATTAAAAAGCTTTAATTAGGTTCTTTTAAAAATAGCGATTTTAAAAGCCTTATGTCTCGCCCTAGAGATTAGGTAGATATATAAGGATTAAAATACTATATTAGATATAAGATAGAGATACTAGATTATATTTATCTTAATTAGTGTCTAATTATCTTTATTTTTATTATAATTTATTATAACTAAAATGACTAAAACTGACTAAAAAATTAATCACTAATTGACTAAGGTTTAGTTAAGGCCTTAAAAAATAAGTCAGTCTTTAGTCAAGAGGCTATTTAGTTACTTAAAAATTAGTTACTGACTAAAAACTAATTGATTTTTTAGTTAGTGATTAAATTACTGACTAAATCGCTACCCTAAATATTAAGGAAATATAAGCCTTCCTTAGATTTAAAAACTCTTATATAAGTTTCTTAAAATATTTAGGAAAATAGCTATATTATTAATAAAACTTATAAAGAAAAAAAAAACCCTTTACATTTAAGAATAAAGCTGAGGATATCTTTAACAAAATTAAAGAGCTTATCTTAAGTAAATTAAGAAAGATATTTAACTTTTCTTAATAAATTAAACTTAAAATTAATACCTTACTCTTCGCCCTAGGTATTTAAATTAAATAATAAGAAAATAAAAGATAATTATATTATAAGAGTATCTAGGTTATATTAGCTAGGGTTGTGATTTAGTTAGTGATTAATTTACTGACTAAAAGTAACTAAAAAGTTAGACTTTAGTTATTCAATTAAGTAATAAATTAATTAGCTTAGGGTTTAAATATATAAAAAAGCTCTATAATATCTTTATTTGATCTATATTATAAAAATTTACCTTATAATTTTATTTATTTTATTTAGGTAATTATAACTATTTTAAAAATAGGTATTTTAAAAGACTTTAATTAGACCTCTTTATAAAGAATAACCTATAATAATTTATTATAGGCTTAATAGGATAATTAAAAATAACATAAAAAGTTTTTTAAATAATATATTTTTTATATTCTCTATTCTAATCTTTCCATTATATAATACTATTCTTATAAGCTTATATAGCTATTTTTAGTAGTTTTCCTATATAAATAAGTAACTAAAAGCTGAACTTTTTAGTCTAATTAAAAAATCTTAATCTAATTAAATTAAGGGCCTAATTAAATTAAAGTAAATTAGTTATAGGCCTAATTAGACTAAAGTAAATTAATTATAGGCTTAACTAGACTAAAGTAAATAATTTAAACCCTTGACTAAGACTAAAGTAACTAAATTATAATCCTACTTATAAGTAAGACTAATAAGAAAGCTTAGTTCTCTAGGAATATATTTCCCTAGTTTTACTAAACCTTTAGAAATTATTCTGATATAGCTAATATAATATTCCTATTAAATAATTTTAATTAATAATAAAAAATCTAAAAAGGTATAAATTAATATACTAACCTTTTTAGCATAGTAGCCTTATTTTTAAAGTCCTTTTTAAGGCTTTTAAGGTTATTATAGATCTCATAGATATATAATAATCCCTTAGGAATTAAGAAGTAAAATTAGGCTTAAAGCTTTATAGAGGCTATTAGAAAAACCTTAAAAATAGCTTCTAAGTTATATAAAGTAGCCTAATTAAGGTCATTAAAAGGTATAGCTTCTAATTCCCTATTAGAATCTACTTTATTTATATAATTAATAGGCTCCTTTAAAATAAGAGTAATATTAATTACATTATGAGTAGAATTCCAATAGGTTATATTATCTTTATAATATAATTAGTATATTATCTAAAAAAAAAAAAGGCTTATTAGGAATTTACTTACTTAATAGTATTATTTAGATATTAAAATCCGAGACTAGGTTCTTTTTAACCTTTTTATGCCTAATACCTTCTAAAAAGGTCTTTTATATATTACTATTATATTTAATAATAGTAATAATATAGCGTAATTAGCTTATAAGAGCTATAAAAAATATTAGTAATTATAATTATAAAAGAAATAAAGCTATAAACTTATTATTATAGCTATAGGGTAAAAACTTTAATTTATCTATTTTACCTTCTATAGATAAATTATCTATATTAATTAAAACAGTTAGTATTTAAATACTCCTTAAAAATATCTTATATGTAATTTTCAAATATAACTAATAGCATATATTATTATTAAAGTAAGAAGAAATTAATTATAAATACATAACCTATATAAGCTTTATTAAGCTTATTAAACCTTATTTAATATTAAATAATTAGTAAATAACTATTAAAGGGTTATATAAGGTATTTATTAATAACCTTATATTCTAATTTAAAATTAAAAGAAATATTAAATAAGATAATTATTAATAGGAATTTTACTTATTAAAAGACTAAATATTAAAGGTTAAGGAAAAAGTCCTAGGCTTTAAATATTTACTTTTAATTCTAAATTAAGGTATTATAGAGAGATATTAAAGCCATATCTAAAAAGCTTTTAAAATTCTATCTATTATTATAGGTAATTTATTATATTTAATTAATTAATTATAAATAAATCTAAACAAAGGCTTAAAAAAGTTTTTTATTTATTATAATAATAAAATGGCTATTAAAAGGATTTATTATTAATAACTTAAAAAGAGAGGTTATTTTTAATAATAAAATAAAGGACTTTTTCTAAATAAGCCTATTAAGAATATAAGTTTTTAATATTTTTCCCTTAAGGTTAGGTTAAAAAAATCCTACCTTAAATAAGGTAAGGAGGGTATTTTCTATATTAATTAATTAATTAATAAATTTATCTTATTTTAAGGTAAGGAATTTATTTATTTCTTTTTTAAAACTCCCTCTAATTTTTTACTAAAAATATTTTAGGGTATTTTTACTTATAATAGCGAGTAAAATTAGAAAACTAAATAATATTAGAATGATATAATTAAGATTACCTTTAGTCTTTAGATCTAAGAATCTTAAGGAAGCTATAATAAATAATAATAAATATAGGGTAAGAGATTATTATTTATATATTAGATAATTAGTACTTAAGTAATAGAGAAAGTAAATTATTATAGGCTTATTGTTTATTATTATTAAAAGAATATATTAGAAATTAAAAAGAATATTAGAAATCAAAAGAAGGTATTAAAAGTTGATAAGAACCTTTTTAATAAACTAAAATATAATTAACCTTAAAATTAGTATAATTTAGTAATTATATAATAAGTAATTAGAAATTAATTTAATAGAGGGAAAAATATAAATTATTCCTCTATAGGGTAAGTAGACTTATTATCTAGTTATATAGCTTTCTTTTGATTTTCTAGATATATTTTTTAGTTATATTTCGTTTATCTAGTCTTAGGCTAGTTTCTTTTCGCCGGAAGGGCTAGAAGATAAAAAGAGAGGTAAAAAAGGGATAAAAAGATTAGTCTAAATTTCTTGTTTTAACTCTTAAAAATAAATAGGTGTTTTAATAATTATTTTACTAATTAATACTTATTAAGTATTAAAAATACTATATTATGTTTTTTTTCAACTAAAAAGGCGTTTTTTTAGGCTAGGTAGAGTCTTATAATAATAATTATATTTAAAATAGCCTAATTAAAGCTTTCTAGACTTACTAGTTTTAAGTAAATTATAATACCCTATATAGAGTAGGTTAAAATAAGTAAGAATATTTACTATATAGGGTAGTATACCCTATAGCTATTAATATTTTTTATCTTATATAAGCACTAATTCTAGCCTAGTTAGAGCTAAAATAAGTAACTTTTAGATCAAAAGTGTATAAAAGAGCTTAATTAAAGCTTTCTAAGATTATAGCTTTTAAATAAATCCTAGTGCCTTATATAGGGTAGATAAAAATAAGTAAAAATATATCCTATATAGGGTAATATATTAAATAGTTATTATTCTTTTCTATATTATATAAGCACTAATTTTAGATATGTTATAGCTTTAATAAGTAACTTCTTAAAGTATTATAAAGAACTTAATTATAGTATTTTAAGATAAATCCTTTAAAATTACTATTAGTTCTATATATAAGGTAGCTAAAATGTATCTTATATTAAAAATATATAGGTTCTTTATTAATATTTCTTTTCCTATATAAATATAAGGTATAATTATATTATATTTAATTTAGCCTTAATTAAAAATTAATAAAAAAATTAATTAATAATTAATTAAAAGTTAGAAAAATTAATTATTAGCTATAACTAAAAATTAGCCTTAGTTAGACTTTTAAAAAATTAATTAAATTTTATTAGCTAATTAAAACTTAGTTACTTTTTAGTTATTAATTAAAAATTAATTAACTTTTTAGTTATAACTAAGACTAATTTTTTGATTAATAATTAAATCATTAACTAAATTACTACTTTATTTATAAATACTAGATTCTATCTTAGGGTAATACTTTATGTATTATTATATTTATTATTTAATTATTTTTTAAATCAATATTTATTATAAAAATAATTTATTTATTTTTAGGTTAAGTAATATTCTTTATTATATAAGAGCTAATTATAATAATAATTAAAGATAATTATAAAGGCTTAATTAGGAATAATAATTATTCCTTAGTATATTAAAAGTCTATCCTTAATATATTAATATCCTTATATATAGTCTATAATATTAATATTTTATCTTTTATAATTTTTAATAAGTTAGAGATATTCTAATAATAGTATTAGCTTATTATATTACTTAATATATATAATAATTCGCTATTATAAATATCTATTAAGGGTAAAATATAATAACTAGTTCTAGTCTAGATTTTTCTTATATCTAGGTTAGGTCTGTAGCTAATAATATTTCCTTAGTTATTTTTTAATTCTTTAATATAAATAATAATATATTAAATTCTAAAAAGTATTTAATATAATATAATTATTATTTACTAAGTTCTTAGGTTATTATAAAATAAGAAATATTCTTATAATTAATATTAACCTTAATCTAATAATAATTTCTTAATAAATAATATTAAAATTCTTTAGAGGTATTAATAATTATAAGGAATTATTTATTATAAATAAGGTAATCAAGTTTAGCTTTATATAGCTTATAAAAATAAATATAATAAGGTATATATAAGGTAAGCCTAATAGGTATAATTAGGATAATAGAGATAGAAAGGTAAGTTCTATATATTAAGATAACTTTAATTTATTAAAGCCCTTTATAAGCTTTTTATAAGAAGAGTTTTATATAGCCTAAGCCCCTTCTATTAGCCTAAGGATTTCCTAGCTTAATAGTAATAGCTAATATAACTTAGATACTCTTATAATTAACCCTCTCTAAGGAGCTTAATCCCTTATGCTTTTCTAGCTAATTATTTTATCTCTTTATTTAATACTAAGGTATCTAAATATAAAATTATCTTTTAGTTATGTTAAGCTTTAATAACTCTTTATATATATTATTAATTATTTATTAGCTCTTTTATATTTTTCTTTTATAATAATTATAATCTTTATTATAAATTTATTATTCTTTTTTATAATTAATTAAATATTAATAAATTAATAATAACTTTATATTATTATCTATTAGGTATTATTAATAGCTTAAATATAATTATTATTATTATAATTAAAGTTTTTTTATTTTATAATAATTTTCTCTTTTTATTTTTTTCCTTTATAATAATAATTTATTACCTTTTATAATAATATTATTATAATCTTTATAATCTTTATTAATCTTATTTTCTTAAATTATATATAATTCTCTTATTTCCCCCCTTTTTTTATATTATTTATTTACATATTTATTATAAGCTTTTAGTAATATCTCTCTTTTATATATATTAAGGTCCTAAAAGACTTTAAGTATAATAATACTATAAATTCTAAGAATAAAAATCTTAATAGAATTCTATTTTTTATTATATTATTAATATTAATAAGGATCTTAGTATCCCTTTATTATTAAAATATTACTAGATATTTATATCTTTTATGCTTATAATAAGAGAAAATATAATACTATAAGTTTTTCTCTTTTCTTATTTATTCTTTATTAACCTTTTATTAATCCCTTAAAAACTTTAAGGTATAAACTTAGGTATCTTAGAATAGTATTTATATAGCTATTAAATATATTAAGGATATTATTATTATTAATATTATAACTTTTAGTTAGATTTAATATACTAATTATAATATAGCGAATTTGAGGTATTATTAATAAAAGCTTATTAATTATCTTAAAGATCCCTTAATTACTTTTATTACTTTTAAAAAATTAAAACTTAATCTTAGCCTAGGTTTAAGTTTAAAAATTTATATTTAACTCAGAGTTATTATCTCTTATATATCTCTAGAATATATATTCCCTTTTTATTATTATTTCGCTATTTATTTATTAATCCTTGCCTTATAGGCTAATAATTAATATAACTATCCTTAGATAACCTCTTATCTTATTACTCTTATCCCTAATATATCTATAATAACTCCCTTATTATTACCTTAAAGGTAATAATTCTTTACCTAGATAATTATAAAAATAAGCCTAACCTTAAGATAAATAATAAGGGTTCCACTAATTATATTACTAATAATCTTTTTACCTTATATAATTATTTATAATAATAATACCTTTAATATTAATAATCCTAGCTTAATTATAATAATAATAATAATAATAATAATAATAATAATAATAATAATAACCCTTTAGGTCTTTTTATACTAAAGTATTATAGTTATCCTACTAAGAAGATTTATAATAATACTTATAATAATACTTAAAGAAATATTATTAACCCTTAAGCTATAATAAGCTTATAATATCTTCTTACTAATATATTAACTTTTTATATTTCTTAGGGTTTTTATTAATATTTTATTTTTAATTTAATTATTTATTTATACTATTTTATATTTATATTATAATACCTTAATAAATATTTTCTTATTATTATTAATAACTTAATATAATTTTAAGTTTTTATCTTTATATTTTATATTTAATCTTATTTTTATATTTTAATTAAGAAAGCTTTTTTATTATTCTACCTTTAATTTATATTCAGCTATATCTTATCTTATTTTTTATAATCTTTCCTTATAACCCTAAGGTATCTCTTTAGTATTACTTATATATTCTATAAATATTCTTTTAACTTTTAAGTAATATATTTATTAATTAGCCTTTTTTATTTAATAAACTAAAAAATCTTATCTTTAATATCTCTATATAAAATTATTTTTTTTACTTTTTATTTATTAGGCTTATTCTTAAGCTCTAATTAGTTTTATATAATATTATTAATAATTCTATAATTAATCTATAATTTAATAAATAATATATAAAATATATTATATATATATTAATGTTTTTCTAATAGCTCTAAAGTATAGGCTTATTTTCTATATTTATTAAAGACCTTTATTCTTTTAAAACTTAGGGCTAATTTAAGAAATATAAACCTCTAATTCTTTATTAATATTCTAATAATTCATTTCTAATAATAAGATTATAGCTTATATCTCGAGTTATAATATTTTATATAGGACTCTAAGGCTTTTTCTTAATATATATATATTTATATTTATATATAGCTAAGTATTACTAAGAACTTAATAATACCTTATATATTTATTTCTATTTTAAAAAAGATATATTTTATATACCTTAGGAAATAATTAAATAATATTTTTATTAATGAAATATTAATAAGAAAGTATTTATTATTATTATAAACAAAGATAATATCTAAGAATTAAATTATTTACTTTTTAGATAAGTCTTTTATATATATATTCTTAAATATTTCTTAATTATTTAATAAAATCTTTTTATTTAATTATTTATTTATAAGTAATATAAAATTAATAATAAATAATAAATTATTTATTTTTTATAAGATTTATTAAGAATTTATTAATAATTAATTTATCTTAATTATTAATTATTCCCTTTAATAGATTAAATTAGGTTTTTATATATTTATATAAAAGGGCTATAAGCCTTATAGCCCTAAGCTTTTTTATTATTAATATAAATAATATAAACCTAAATATTTTATATATATAATAAGAATTATATTATAATTATTATTATTACTTAAATACTTAATAAAAGCTTAATTATTAATTATAATTAATTTCTTATAAGAGATATAATAATAATAGTAAAAATTAAAGTATTTTATAGAGTCTATACTTAAGAACTTTAATACCTTAATATATTAAATAGCTTTTAATATATTCTTAGATATCTTTTATAATATTATATTAATAAAACTTTCTTAAAATAAATTAAATATCTTTTATAACCCTATCTAACCTACTCTTAAGTTATTATAATATTAATAAAAGATCTCTTTCTTTATAGCTCGTTAATCTAAGATAATTAAATATCCTTTATGATTTAATAAATTTTAAGAATTTATTATATAGCCTTTATATTTATTAATAATTCCTTAAGGTTTTACCGCAAAGTTTTAATATTATTAGTCTTAGCTTTATAATTCTTTAATCAATATCTTACACCTCTTAAAAAGCTAAGTAAGAAATCTTATTTTACCCTCTATAAGCTCTCTTATAACTAGATATAAGATATATTACCTTAAGATAATATCCCTAGTTAGAATTAAGTCCTTAAAGGCTTATTAAGAGTCTTTTATTTATTTAATAATCTATAGAGCTTTTATTTTCTTTATTTTTATTTTTAATATTAAGTTATTATAATAAATATTATATAATAAGTAATACTCTTTAGTTTATATTTATAAAAAGGGGGGAAATCCCTTATTAAAGCCCTTATTACTTAGATATATATACTTAATATATTAGACTTATTTTTAAGCTTAATAATATATTATTATATAAATTCTAATAATTTATATATAAGCTCTAGCTTCTTAGTTAATATAAATAAAAATCCTTATATAAGATCTCTTTTCCTATATAATTTAATCTCCTTAAAAGATTATTAATAAGGCTTTTTATACCTAGGCGATATTTAATATTAAAATTAAAAATAATTAATTAATATACCTAATAGGCGAGCTAACCTTATAGATCCTTAGCTAATACCTTAATAATACCTATAAATACCTAGTAACTTATTAAGATTAAAAGTTTCTTTAAAAATCTTTATAAATAATATACCTAGTATTTAAGGCTCTTAATAATTACTAATAGCTCTTATTAGCTTATAGCCTATTATTATTCTTAATATTATAGTTTCTATAATTAATAACTAATTAATTATTACTAGGTATTAATTAATTATATTAAAATACTAAAATAGCTCTTATTAATTTATTAATCTCTACCCTTATTAAGACTAATCGGTCTTAATATTAAAGAACTATTATAAAGTAAAAGGTATATCTAAGTTATTAAAAGGCTTATTTTAATTATAATATCTATATAATATTATTATTATTATTTTTATTTTTATTACCTTTTAATAATAATATAAATAAGTTATTAATTACTAAGGGATATATAATAAATTTATAATAAAAATTATAAAACCCTAGGAAGACTTATATATCTTTAAAGCTAATTAAGGCTTTTTTATTTAGAGATAAATTTAACTTTAATAAGATTTATTTTTATTTTTTCTTAAGTAATAATATACCTAAGAATCTTAATGCTTTATTAATAAAATTTATACTTAGATAGCTTATTATATAGGTATATTTTAATAAGTTATTATAAAATCTTTTTAAAGTATTTAATATATCTTTTTCTTATTTATAAATAAATAAGGATATTATTTATATAAAATATATAATATATATATAATATATTAATAAGTAATTAATAAATATATACTTAGAATATAATAAATATATTAATTAGCCTAAATAATATAATCATATATTAATAAGTATTTATATTTTATATAAAAGGCTATTTTTTATTAATCTTTTTTATAATTTTTATATAATAATATATATTATAAATATTAATCTTTAAGATTTATTTTATTTTTATATATTAATTTAAGAAATCTCTAATAAGGTAAAATAACTAATAATTCTTAACTATAACTTTATTTAATACTTAATAATCTATATATAACGTTATTAATTTATTTTTCTTAAGAATAAAAAGAATTAAAACTTTTATTTTATTTATAGAGTATTTAATTTAATTATTTACTAAGTCCTTAGCGAGGTATTCCTAAAAGGTATTATATTAAAGCCTTATTAATAAAATTAATAATCTAAAAAATAGCTTATTTCCTTTAATAAGGTTAATTTAATATAATACTTTTAATAAGAATAATATCCCTTTAATAGCTCCCTTATTAAAGAACCCTTTTAAGCTTATAAAATTTAAAAAAAAATTATATTTATTTTCCTCTCTTTTCTTTAATAACTTACTAGGTATAATTATATTCTTTTCTTCTAGGAAAAAAATAAATATAATATATATATATAAGCTATTTTTTAATTATTAATAATATCTTAGAGAAAAGACTTAAGGTCTATAAATATAATCTCTTAGTAATACTATAAATTAATAATATAACTAATTATAATACCTTCTTAGCTTATTAAGTAATAAAATAAAATTATATTATATTTCTTTAAGCTAATATTAAATCTTATAAATACTTAGCGAATTTTTATAGGTTTTTATTATTATTAATAAAAAAGAAAATAAATTAATAAATATTCCCTAGGTTATTTTATTACCCCTAAAGGATTTTAGTCCTAGGGTAATATAATTTATTATAAGCTTAAGCCTTAATCTTTTATTAAGGTTTTATTAATTAGATTAATTTAAGACCTTATATTAAGGAATATATATTTTCTAATAAGCTCTTAAAGAGCTAATCTTTTAGCTTAGGTAATCTTCCTTATAGGTATTTATTTAATAAGGGTTTTAAATAAAAGGCTAGGTTTTTTTTCTTTTATTTAATTTAATTATTTAAATTATTTAATTTTTTTTAATATAAATATAATTAATCTTTATTAAAAGGCCTATCTCTCTAAAGAGCTAAATTTATTTTAATTAATTTCTTTAATAATAGTTTAATATTTTATATTTCAATTATATTTTATATATTTAATTACTATAAGCTCTTATTTATAATAAGGTAGTATATTATATATAAATATATTAAATAACTTTAATTCTTTTTATAAGTAATTTAACCTTATTTTTAATAGAGGTCTTAAGGATAAACACCCTATAAGGGTTTTTTTATATCTTCCCTAATAAAGAGAATAATATCTATTTATTAAAGGCTTAGAGATATCTAATTTATATTTTTATTTAGCTTTATTACTTATTTAAGATTAATTTTAAATATATTTTACCTTAATAATAATATTTTTAACCTTATTCAAAGGCTATTTAATTTACTTAAGCTCGCTCTTAACCCTTAGTATTAAATAATAAATTAAATAATAAGCTATACCCTTATTATCTTCTTATTTTATTAATAATATATTATAGAGGGTATATTATTATATAAATATTATAAGGGGTTTTTTTTTTTCTTATATAATAATTATAAGCTAATTTCTTACCTATTATTCTATAATTCTAGGTTAATATATTATCTTTATAAAATATAAAGTATTTTTCTTATTAGGGAGGGTTTATTAATAAGCCTATAATATATATTCTCTATTTCATTTAAAGAATATAATTAAGCTTAATTATAAATTATTTAATTTATTATTAGGCTATAATATTAAGTCTTATTTAATTAATTAATTTAATAGCCTTAATCTAATTTTTAATCTTATTTATACTTATATATCTAGCTAGAAGCTTATAATTATTTATTAATAGCTTTTTATAGTCCTTTTAATAAATTAATATTAAGTAATTAATATTAAATAATTAATAAATTAATTAATATTTTTATTTTATTACAAATATATATCTAAGATTACTTAATATTATTTTTTTTTATTTATTAATAATATTATTACTTTTTTTTTATAAACTTTATAATCTCCCTAAGGATAAAAAATCTTCCTAAGGATCTTAGTAAGAAACCTATCTTTTTTTAATATTATATTAATAATATATATTCTTTAATTAGCGCTATATATAATATAAGTAATATATATTCCTTAAAGGGTATTATAACTAAGGTATAAGGCCTTAGCTATTATTATTTATTACTTAATAAATATATAATCTCTTTAATTATCTTAAAGAATAACCTTTATATTCTTATAGAGTTATTAAAAGGGTATTTATAAGAGGTATTATAAGTTATTTTTTTACTTTCTTAGATTAATTATTTAAGGTCTTTTATATTTATATAACCTAAGACCCTAGTCTTATAGCTATATTAATAAGTAATATAATTATTTACCTCTCTTATTATAGCCCTATTAGATTACCTTTATTAAGTTAATATTAAATTATTAGTTATTATATAATAAGGGGCTTTTTATTAGATTTATATATCTTAATAATATATTAATTTTTTTTCTAAATTAAAATTAAAGAATTATAAGCATATAGGCCTAATAACTATAATTTAAATAATATTAGAGATAATAAGGTAAGTTTTATATATTAAGATAACTTTAATTTATTAAAGCTATTTATAAGTTTTTTATAAGAGGAGTTTTATATAGCCTAAGCCCCTTTTATTAGCCTAAGGATTCCCTAGCTTACTATTAATAGCTAATTTCAGGGTTTTAATTTTATCACTTTAGTCTTAGTTAAAGGTTTAAATTATTTACTTTAGTCTAGTTAAGCCTATAATTAATTTACTTTAGTCTAATTAGGCCTATAACTAATTTATTTTAATTTAGTTAGGCCCTTAATTTAATAAGACTAAGATTCTTTTATTAGACTAAAAAGTTAAGCTTTTAGTTAAAAGTTAAGCTTTTAGTTACTTATTTATATAGGAAAACTACTAAAAATAGCTATATAAGCTTATAAGCATAGTATTATATAATAGAAAGATTAGAATAGAGAAATATAAAAATTTATTATTTAAAAAAAAAATTATTTTATTTTTAATTAGCTTATTTAGCCTATGATAAATTATTATAGGTTATTATTTATAAAGAGATCTAATTAAAGTCTTTAAAAATTACTTATTATTAAAATAATTATAATTACCTAAATAAAATAAACAAAATTATATGGTAAGTTTTTATATAATATAGATAAAATAGATATATCATATAGCTTTTTTATATACTTGAAAGCTTAGCTCATTAACTTATTATTTAATTTAATAACTAAAAGTCTGATTTTTTAATTACTTTTAGTTAGACTAAAATGTCTTAGTCAAAAAGGCCCTTAAATTAATTAGACTAATTTTCTTTAGTTAAATTTCTAAAGTAATTCAATTAGACAAAGATTCAAAAATTACTGACCTTTAAGTTATAACTTTTTAGTTACTTTTAGTAAATTAATTACTTATTAAATTATAACGCTACTTATTAATAAGTTTTTTACCTAATTTAATATATTTTATTATTAATAATAATTAATAAGGCTTATATAATAAGTCTTATTTTTAATCTAAGATTTAAATTAGCCTATTTTAGACCTAGAGGAGATTATCTTATTATATTAATATTAAGAGGGATATTAAGAGTATTTTTAAGCTTAAATATAAAAAGTAAATAAAATTATATATTTCTTTTATATTATTTTATCTTCTTATTTAATATATATTCATTAAAATATATAAAATAGGGTTAAGGCTAAAAAAGGCTATTTAGAGCTAAATTAGTCCTTTAATAAATTAAACCCTAACTTTGTATATTTAAGTCCCTCTTTTATAGAGCTACTAAAAGAGGACTTAGATAATAGGCTTTATATTAATAAGATTAATAAAATTAAGGAATATAAGATTTATTTAATTAAAAATAGGGTTAAAAAAACGGTATATATAACCCTCACCCTTATATAGCCTTTATTAATTTACTTACTAATTAATTTACTATAATATATATAATAAGCGAATAGGATAGATAAGCAAATAGGATAAAAATCCCTTAACCTATATTATTTCTATTTAATTAATTAATCTATTATAAAAAAAAATATCTAGCTTAAATATTAAGGCTAGAATCCTTTTTGCCCTTTAAGGCCTTTAAAATAACCTAATACTAAGCCTTTAGCGCGCTATATAGATATATAATATCTATTATATAAAGCTTTAGCGCCGGTAATAAGATATTTAATCTTAATATAATATTATCCCTAAATTATATAAATTATTAGATATAAAAGAATAAATCCTTATTTATTTTATTCTTAATCTAGATTTATAAAGATTCGCCCCTAGCTTTATAATATAAAAGAAATAACTAATTAATTACTTATTAATTATAATATATTATTAGTTAATACCCGCTAAGCTTTAAGTTTTATTAAATAATACTTAGCCCTTAAGATATTTATTTTTTATATATATAATTATTAAAGAATAAAATATAAAGACTTGATAATTATTTATAATTAGTTTAGCTTAAAATAAATATAATTATAAAATATAATATTTAATTAAATAATATTTATAACTTTAATAAAATTAGCTTTCTTATAAACATAATTATAAATAAAATAATTATTATAGGCTTAAAAAGGGATTTAAAGCTAAAATTAATAAAACCTAAGAATTAAAAAAAATTATAATTATTTAAGTAATTAATATAAAAGGCTAAGTAATTTAGTTATTTATTATTAATATAAGCTAATATTACCTTATTAATTAATACTAAGATAATAACCTCTTAGGTAATTAGGCTATTATAATAACCTAAAATAGTTAAATTAATAATAAGATTAATCTTAAATAATTTAAGTATTTTAATTAATATATAATTAATTAATTAATTAATTAATTCTTATTATTTCTTATTCTTTAATAGCTATAAAAGTTATTATTATATTAAATTTAAGAGATATTATAAAAAAAAATTATTTAGTTTTATATATTATTTTTTTTATTTTTTTTATTTTAGCCCCTTAATATTAGGTATTTTAAGTTACCTAAGAAGGCTTACAATTATAAAATAAAGTATTTTATTAAAATTTTATTATTTATATTCTAAAGACTAAGTTTTTTTTAGTTTTTTATATTATATATAAGGCTATTATAATAAAAGGAAATATTAAGGGGTATTTAAAAGAGTTCATTTTTTTTAACCTAAAAATTATAATCTTAAAGCTTAATATTTAGCTATAAATATTAATATTAATTAAGAAAATAGCTAAATTATTAACCCCTTAGGCTTTAAATACCTTAAAGATTATATTTAAGGCCTAATCTTAGTTTAAATACTTTAGAGAATAAATTAAAAGATATTAAAATAGCTCTTTAAAGTTAATTCTTAAAGTATTAAAATCTCTTATAAAGGAAATAAAGGTAATTATATATAAAATAGCTCTTATAAGGGTAAAGATCTAAGACCTTTAATAAGTAAATAAAATACTAAGTTAGCGCTAAAGGGTAAAAAAAGATTAAATTATAAAAAGAGAGGTAATAATAATAGAAAAAAGAAGATAAGTAATTAATTAAATAGATATAAATATATGAGTAGTAGCTAAATTATTAAGAAATAGTAATTAAGAGAGGTTAATTAGACTAGGTATTTAGCGCTATAATATATATAATAAGCCTAGGTATAATATAAAGACTTATTAAATAGTAATTAAGATATTTAAGGAAGAATATAATTTTAATTTTAATTAATTAAATAATTTATAGTATTTTTATAATAATTTTTAATCTTAGGGGTAAAAAAAAGTATCTTATTTATTTATTTATCTTATTCGCTTACTATATATATTATAGGAAAATATTATTTAATAGTAAAAGGTAAATTCTATAAGGTTTCTTATTTAAGTATTTTAGCTAGGTATTATATTATTATTCCTATGACTTCTATTCTTATTAAGAGGGTTTTTATTATTTTTAATAATATTATTATTAATATTAAGAATTAAATCTTATCTATAGTAGCTAAATAGCTTATTTTATTAAAAAGCTAGGAAATATAGGGTTTAAATAGCCTTCTAGAGGAAATTAACTAGGAAGAAAGTAAAGAAAAAGGTCCTTAGTAAGAGCTAAAAGGGAAGGAAAGGGCTAACTTAATTAAGGAAAAGCCTATTAAGATAGAAGATAACTTAGAGGAAGATTCTAACTTTAATTAGCTATTAAAGGTTAAAAAAAAATAGCTACCTTATACCTAATATTATTTATATACTTCTTACTTAGTCCTTGATATTATTCTTCTTTCTTTATTATTACCTATTTTTATTACCTAATAATAGCCTTTTTTACTTTATTAATATTAAAGTAAATTAAAGCTTTTAAAAAAAAAGAATTTTAAATAAATTATAATAGCTTATATAAATATATTAAAAATAAGAATAAAGATATATAAGGTAATATGCTTATTTATACTTATATTAATATTCTCTATATTACCTAATTACTAATATTTATATAGCTATAAGTAAAATATGTAAATTCTAAGCATAAAAGTTACTTTAGACCTTATTATAAGTCTTAGAGATATCTATTTTTAATTAAATTATAATAGCTTATATAAGCTCTTTAAAAATAAGGAAAACTATGTATAGGGTAGTTTATTATCTAAGGCCTATATAATTATTCATTTAATTACGTAATTACTTATATTTATATAGATATTAATAAAATAAGGAAATTTTAATAATAATAGTTACTTAAGGCCTTATTATAAGTCTTAGAGAAATTTATTCTTAATTAAGCTATAATAGCTTTATAAGTTTATTAAAATAAAATAAAATTATTGTTATATAAAATCTTATATTATTCTCTTATTATAATTATTTTTATTATATAATACTTATTATTTATATAATTAAGATTTATTTATAATGTTTTACTATCTTAAATAGCCTAACTAAAAAATTAATTAAAAATCAATTAAAGTAACTAAAAAATTAGTTACTTTTAATTAGTAATTAATCTTTATCTAACTAAATTAATTAGTGACTAATTAGTAATTAATTTTTAGTTACTTAACTAAAAGTGATTAATTTTTTTAAGGCTTAATTAAGACTAAGACTAGAAAATTAGTTATTAGTTAGACTAAAACTAACTAAATCATAACCCTATAAGTAATAAATAAAGTTTCTTATAAGCTATAAAGAGATTTAATATAAATTCTTATTTTTTTAAAAAAAAAATATTTATGTTGGGTACCTACCTACCTATATCTATCTTAGTGGGGTCTCTGTAAAAAGTATTAGACGATCCTGGTTTTTATGTTCTGCGTATAGCTCTAATATGCCTCACTTAAAGAGACTTTGATCTTAATTTTTTTCCTTTTATTATTAATATTATTTATTTATATTAAAAATAAGATAGTATTTTTAAGCTTTTATTATTTCTTTTATATTAATATAAGTATATTTAATATACTTAATATAGCCTTAATATAGCTATAGTATTTAATTATATTAATAAAAAGTATATTAATAGCTAAGGTTTTTAAGATCTTAATTAAGTTTAAACCTTATTAGATTATAAGAAAAAAATTAAAAGATTTATTATAAGTAATATATTTTAATTATAATAAGTAATCATTAAGATATACCTTTATTTCTATAGGTTTTTTAATTACATATTAAGATATTAAAAATATATTTATATTTTTTATATTTTTAATTAATCTTAAAATTTATTTTTTAAATAATATTTAATTTCTTTTAGAGATATAGTATAATATTTTATTATATTTCTTATAATATTAGTTTTATAATATTTTTAATTTATAATTTATATTAAATATAAAAAATATTTTCTTATAGCTTTTTTAACAATAATATTAAGCTTTATTAAAAATTTAATATAAATTACTTAATTAATTATTAAATTTTAAAATTATTATAAATAAAATTTAATATAATAAGAAATAAGAGACTATTTAAAAATATTGTATTAAAAGGATAAGAATATATAAGCCTATTAATATATAAGCTTAAATAAAGCTATAGAATTAATAAAACTCAATAAAATATATTTATAATTAAAGAAATTCAAATTATATAAGTATTAATTTTATAATAAGTTATATACTAATATAAATAATTTATTTATTTAATTCTATTATTTATACTTAATTAAAAGAGTTTTAAGATTAATTCTAAAATTTATTTAAAATTAATTAAATCTTTTATTATTTTAAATGAGTATCTTTTTTCTTAAATATTAAAATAACATTTTATTTTTAAAAATTATTAAGATTTAAGTAAAATAATATAAACCCTTTTATAAGGTAATTATAAATTAATTAATTAAATAATAGAGATTTATTATAACCTAATATATACCTTACCTCTATAATATATATAATTACCTTATATCTAATAAGAAGTATTAATTATAAAAGGGTTACCTAAGAAGTTAGATTACTATAATCTAAAGATTACTATAATCTTAGGTTAATTATAATCCCTTTATAATTAACTTAATATATAATATATACTTCTATATATTCTTTTATATATTAGCTACCTTAGTTATTAATATAACTTAGTTATATTTAATACCTCTAAATATATTAGTAGATATAACTTATATTACCCCTATAGGCCTATAAAATATTCTCTTTTATTAATATAAACTAATAAAACTAATTTATCCCTTAGGAACCCTATAATTATCATATATTAATAACTATTATTTAAAGGATTACTTTTATAACCTTAAATAATATTAAATAAATAATTATTTAGACTACTCTTAGTAATAATTATTAATAGGCCTTACTTATTAGTTATTTATTTACCCTTATTATATTAACTTAGATTAACCTTAATAGCAATAAAGAAATAAATAATAATAATAATAAAGTTGAATAGCTCTAAGCTTAAATTACCGCTATAAGCTCTAAAATAAATAGAATTTATAACCTTATTAAAAGAATAAATAAAACTTAATATATCTAGAATAAAAATACCTTAATAAAGTCTAAGACTTTATTAACTTAGTTATTATTACTATGCGAGGTAAAGATAGAAGAGAAATCTTAAAGCTAGCCCCCTTAGAGAAATTTAATAAAATTATATATAAGCTATTTATATTTCTTATATAATTATATACTTTTATAATTTATTATCTTATATAATTTACTATAGTATTTAATAAAGTCTAATATATTATTAAATAGCTTATTAAATATATTATAGCCTGATTTGAACTTATTATAAAGGAGTACCTTATTAAATTATTTATTAAACTCTTTATTTAAACTATAAACCTATATTTTAATTTGAAGACCTTTAAAGTTATATTTTAATAAGCTTTTTAAATAATAAATATGAAATCTTTAGTAAAAAAATTAAAGTATTTTAATAATCTCGATTTATATTGAAATATAATATCAAATACCTTGAATTTACCTTAAAGCTTAATTAAGACTAAGAACCCTTAATATCGTTTTTCTTTAATAAATTTTAAAAAAAAAAGCTAAACTTTATAAAAAGATTAACTTAATAATTTTATTAATTATATTAATAAGTAATTAGGATTAATAATTAATAATCCTCCTAGAAGAAATTATAAAACCCTAAGATTAGAAATAATAAGATTAATACCCCTTAGTTTAATAATAACTAAGGATAGATATAAGTTAATACCATTACTAAGACCTAGCTAGGCCTAATATAATCGGTATTACTTAATAAGAGAATATAATTATTAAATATTATTATTACTATAAGAAAGGCTATAAGGCTAATAATATAAGAAGAAAATAATAAGATATTTAAAAAAGATATATTAATAAAAACCCTAATAGCTACTACCTAAGGGAAATAAATAATTAAGATTTTATAAGCTATAAAAAAACTTAGATAGCTATTTAAAATTATAAAAACTCTAAGGATAATTAGGAATAAATATAATAAAAGCGGAATTATACCTAGAGAAGTAATAATATTATATAATTAGGTATACTTTATAATTAAATAATTTAAATATAATAATAGACTATGAAGGGCAGAATATTATATAATTATAAAACTACTTAAAGCTAGATATCTCTATCTTATTAATAAGATAAATAATAATTATTATTAGAATTTAATAAAATAAAAAAGAGGTAAGATATAAAGACTATTATAATACTTGGATATAATAATAATTAGCCTAAAGAAGTAATTCTAATAGGCTTATTAGCGCTTATTTACTAAAAAGAATAATTATTTTTAATACCCGCTAAGTAAGCTAATTTCTAAGAAGCTATAATAAAAGGCTTTAGCTATAAAAAGTAAGTTATAGGATATAATATTATATTCTTATACCTACCTTTTATTATATATAAGAGGGATTATAAATAAGATAACTTAATATAATATAATTATAACTATATCTAAAGTATTAACCTATGGTATTATGAAATATAATAAGACCTATAATAACAATAATAATAATATAATAATAGATTATTATAACTTAATTAATATACTAAATAATTTTATAACTCCTTTTTTTTAATTTTAATAAACGAATAAAGAAAAGAAAAAAGAAATAATATAAAAAAATAAATATAATAATAAAAATAAAAGTAAAGACTAATAAAGAACTATAAGAGGAAAATTACTTATAGCTCTATAACTATAAAGGTAAATATTATTAGAACTTAAGAAGTGAATAATATATCTAGACTATATAAGAATATATAAATACTAAGGGATATATATCTTTATACTTTATTAATAATACGCTAAGATTACATACATTAAAGTACCTTTTAAATATAAAATAATATATAAACCTATTTAATATATAGGTAATACCTTAATATCTTATAGATATTATATTATTACTATAAATATAAAGAATATTAAAAAGAAAAAAATTTTATTTCTTAATTTCGCTATTATATTAGCTAAATAATAACTTATACCTACAATATAAATAAAAGGATATTAAGTAAATTATTAATATAAGTTACTTAATATAGCTATTATAAAATATAATAAGATATTATATTAAATTATGTATAAAATATAAGTAATTTAACTATAAGATTAAGAAATAATAAGAATAACTCCTTAATATAGTAAGAAAAAACCTAGAATCCCTTATTATAATATAATAATTAAAGGAAAATACCTTTAATATAAAAGATATCTCTATTTATATATATTATAAATATAGTAGCTATAAATTTACTATAGAAATTATATTATAATACTTAAAATATTAAATATACCTAATTTATATACCCTTAATATAAAGAAATATTATAGATCTTTTATAAGGATTATTATTATTATATATATATCTAAAACAAATAAGAAAATAATTATTTCCTTAAATAATTATAAGGACCTAATAATAAATATTACTTTACCTATAAAATATATTATATTATATTTGTAGATAAAATAAGAGCCTTTATATATTAGTATTTATTATTAATTAAATAAAAGTAGATTTATTACCTTAGAATAATAATTTATTATTACTATATAAAAGATTATTAAAATAAGTATAAGACCTTATAAAAGCTACCTTAATATAAAAATAATATTTTAATTTAAAGATATACCTAAGGCATTTTATATATATTCTCGATATATAAACTATAAATAAATAATAATAAGAGAAAAATTTAACTTTTTATATAAATAAGAAAATAAAGAATAAGAAATAATATTAAAATATCTAGCTATACCTTAGAAAAAACTTAGGACCTATAGATAAATTCCTATAGGATTATACCGATTATATTAGATATAGCGAGCTTAATAAGATTTACACTATAAAGGAAAATAATAATAAGCTTAATAAGGCTAAATAATATAAATAATAGCTCTTAGAAATAATAAAATAATATATAGATAATTATAACTATAAGGTATAAAATAAATATAATAAAATATAATTACCTTACTTAAGTTACTATAAAGATATAAATAAAAGCCTTATATAATATATAACCTTAAAGGAATATTATTAATTATAATATAATATTATTAATTATAAGATTAATTACATAAGGTTTTTAATAAAAAAAAACTAAGGAACTTTATTTAATATTATATTAAATTAGAGCTATTACCCTATACTTAGGTATTTATAATTATAATATTTTAACCTTTATTTTAATTAAAAAATTAATTATATATTCTCTTATAATATTAAGATATTTTTATATTAAATAATAATTTAAATAAGAGATTTTAAATTTTTATTAATAATAAAGAAAGTAAATATAAGTAAATATAAAATACCTTTTTATTTATAAAATAAAATATATTATAATAAGTAAAATAGTAATAATAATAATAATTAATAAATTATATAATAGTTTTATAGCCTTAAGAAAGACCTTAAGAAACTAAAGAAAATAATTTAAAAGAAATAACTTAAGAATATACCTTAATAATATAAATCTTTAAAAAACTCTTTATAAAGAACTTAAAATAAGTCATTAAAGTATATATTTATAACTTTAAGATTAAGTTTAATAATAAGAAATAACTTAGCTTGAATAAATTTTAATTACTTAATAAATAAAAACTTTAATATTAATAAAATCCCTTAAAGAATAATATAAAAAACGATATTAAGAAAATAAAAGTTATTTTAAATACCTTATTATATTTATTTTTAAAAGAATAATAAGCTTTAATTTATATTAATTTCTAAATACTTAAATTATTTTAATTAAGGATTATATATTATTACTTATTATTAATAAGCTAAAAGATTTTTTTTAAAAATAAAGTATTTTATTATATTTACCCTTAAAGAAGCCTATAATTTTGTTTAAATTAAAGAAAAATATAAAAAAACTACTTTTAATATTAAATATAGATTATTTAAGTATTTTATTATACCTTTTAGACTTATTAATATATTTATTATATTTTAACAAATAATAAATAATATATTATAAGAATATTTAAATATATTTATTATATATTACTTAGATAATATTTTTGTTTCTCTAAGATGAAAAAGAATATATAAAATATATCTATAAGGTATTATAATATTATAAATATTAATTTATTAATAAAACCTAAAAAAAAGAATTTTATACCTTAGAAATAAAATTACTTAGATATATTATTTCTTATAATAAGATATATATAAACCCTAAGAAGGTCTTAATAATAAGAGATTAAAAGCAATTTATTAATATTAAGAGGTATAAGCTTTTCTTAGATTTATAAATTATTATTAAAATTTCTTAAAATATTTAAGAAAATAATTATATTATTAATAAACTTATAAAGAAGATAAAACCTTTATATTTAGGGATAAAGCTAGAGATACTTTAATTTCAATATTATTTATTAAGAACTTGTTATTAAATTAAGATCTATATTATTATAAGAATATCTTTTATTTTATAATAACCTAAGAATTAATAAATAAAAATTTATTATATTAAATACCTCTTAGAATTTAATTATATTATTATTTATATTAAAGTATTAAGAAATAGCTAAGTAGATATTATTAGCTATAGACTTAACTTAGATATAAGAAGAATTAAGATTAAAAAATAATTATTATATTTTATTAATAGATATTTATAATAATAAATTATTATATATACTTAAGTAAAACCTATTATTTATAAATAAGATAGGATTATTAAAATATTATATCTTACTACTAGAATTACTAATATATAAATAAAGTAATTTATTATTTATTAAGGTCTTAGAATATAATAAATAGCTCTTAAATAATAAAAAAAAGTAAATAATAAATACTAAAAGAATTATAATATACCCTTATATATAGAATATTTAGTAATTAACTCTATAGATATTAAGGAATTTATAAAACCTTAAACTAAATTAAAATATTATATATTTTTCTTAATATAAAAAAAATTATACCCCTATTAAGACCTTAGCTACTATAAGAAGCTATTATTATAGACTTATTATTAAATTACCCTTATTAGAAGAATTAATTCCTAAGAACTTTTATAATAATATTTTTATTATTATATATAGACTTATAAAATTCTCTTATTTTATACCTTATAGAAAATTAATAATAGCTAAAGAATTTACTTATTTTTTTTTATTTTTATATTACTAAGATATATAATATATTACTTAAAATTATTATTAATTAAGGATTATTATTTATATCTAAGTTCTAAGAAAGCCTTATAAGATACTTAGGGATTAATTAAAAACTCTTTATAGCTTATTATAAGGAGATAAATAAATAAATAAAATATATAAATTAAATATTAAAATAATACCTTTAGTATTATATAATTATAAATAAAGTAACTAGGTTAAGAAGCTATTAGTTACTTAGTTAGCTTTAATATAGCTATAAAATAAAAATATAAAGATATATTTTTTATATAAACTTTACATTTATATTAAATACTTATTAATAATTATAAAATATTAGTATTAATATAAAGTAAACCTTAGTAATAATTAATTATATAACTTATATAAAGTAATAATATATAAAACTTAAATTTATTAAAAATAAATAATAAATTATATTAATAAAAAATAACTTAAGGGATTAACCTTCTTAGAGGGAAATATAATTTATCTTATTATAAAAAGTATTAAAATAAAAAGCTTAATTATAGGTATATTAGACCTTATAAGATAGAAAAGGAAATCTTAAAATATAACTACAAATTAGACTTATTATAAAAGGTTAAGCTCTATTTAATCTTTGATATTTTATTATTTAAATTAATATAAAATATTATCTAAGTAAAAATAAGTAATAAACCTAATATAAAGGTTAATAGATTAAAAGAATATATTATAGAATTTATCTAAGATATAAATAAAAATTAATAATAAAATAATATATTTTATTAAATAGGAAAATTACCTTAACTTAAAAAATATATAAGAATTACTAAACATCTTATTAATTTATAATACTTTTTAAAGAATTTTTATTAATATTACTAGAATTAGGCAAAGGATTAAAATTAAAGTTACTTAGGCTAAGAGAAGCTTAATTAAATCCCTCTAGGTTTAAAGATTAGAGCTCCTCTTAAATAAATTCTTTATAATAACTTAATTCTTTCGCTAAATAATCTTTACTCTTAAGACCTTAGATCTCTTACTAAAACTTAGTAATATAATACTCTTTAATTAAGTTTTTAGTTTTTTATAACTATAATAAATAACTCGCGGCTAATATTATCTTCGCCTTAAGCTCTATTAGCTCCTTTATAAAGTTATAATAAATTAATATTAGCCCTCTCTTTATTTTCTTTTAGTCTCTTTTATTATAAAATTAAGTAATATTATATATAAGGTCTTTTTACTTATGATCTCTCCTATATATAATAGATAATAGATAAAGTATATATTATTATATTTTATTATTTACTTTTTATAGCTAAAGCCTTTTACTATAGCTTCTTTTAGTTAGGTATTATTATATTTAAGTATTATAATAGTTTTATTATAAGAGTATTTAAGTTATACTAGCTATTATTAATAGAGTAAGAAATGCTTAGATTATTATATAAGTCTTAGGCTATATATAACTTTTTTTTATTAAAGGCTTATAAAGACTTTAAGAAATTAAAATTATATTAATATATTAAACTTACCTTTTTATCTCTAATATTATCTTAATTATATTATTAAGCTTTATACCCTTATAATTCTTTAATCTTTATTTATGTAAAAATTAATATATATTATTATAAATAAATTCAATAAAAATACCCTTTTTTATAATAGCTAATAGCTGAATATTAAATTAATAAAAATAATCTAATATAATTATAATAAAAAGAATTTATATTACTTATTAATATAATTATAAGACTAAGAATTTTAGGTTATATAAATATAAAAAGCTTAAATAATTAATCTAAGAAAATAAAAAATACCTTATAACCCTTATTATAAATATCCTCTTAATAATTCTATAAGAATAAAGGCTATTCTTTAAGATATTTAAAAGAGATTACTACTTATTAAGTAATAAATAATAATAACTAAGAGATTATATCTTAGTTATAAATATCCTTTAAGAAAATATATATACTTATATATATATAATTTATTAGAAAATATATATATTAATATAATTTTAAAGAAAAATAAGTTTATTATTAAAAATTCTTAAAAGGCTTTTTATTTTTAAGGAAATTATAAAGTTTATTAAAAAAAGATTAATAATATTATCAATAAATTATATAAAATAATAAAAAAAAATCATAGATAAATTATTATAATAAAATTAGATATTAATATAATGTATTAATTATTTAGTATTAATTTATTAAAAGGACTATAAAAGGCTCTTAATCTATAATTATAATATTAATTAAATATATTAATATTATTAAGGTTATAATTAAATTAAAGTTATTAAATTAATTATTAAAATAAGACTAATATTATAGCTTAATAATAAATTAAATAATTTATAATTTAGCTTAATTATATCCTTTAAATAAATAAAAAAATATATATTATAGGCTTATTAATAAATTTTCTTTCTTAGAGAAAATACTTAATATTTATATAAAAATAATATATTATCTAAAACTTAAGAATAATAAATAAGAGATTATTTTATAATTATTATATAAAAAAGAAAAAACCTTTTTATAATACTTTATATAATAATATACCCTCTATAATATATTATTAATAAATAAGAAAAAATAAAAAAAATAATTTATTGTTTCTTTTATTACTTAATATTAAGAATTAAGAAAAAGCTTAAATAAATTAAATAGCCCTTAAATAAGACTAGAGATATTATTAATAAAATAAAATATATTTAAATTAATCTTAAGTTAATAAAGTCTTAGACTTTATTAAGGTATTATATATTTTAGATATATAGGTTTTATTTATTCTTTTAATAAGGTTATAAAGTCTATTTATCTTAGAGCAGCGTGGTGATTTAGTTACTTTTAGTCTAACTAAAGACTAATTTTTTAGTTAATTTTAATTAATTTAATTAATTAATATTAATTACATAATTAAAATAATAGCTTAATAAGCTAAATATATTAAATAAATATCTACTATTAGCTTCTTATATATTAAAATTATTATTAGATTTTTTTTATTTTATTAGGGAAGATATAGCTTCTTTAAACTAGGTATTTTTAAAGAGTATAATTAGAGCTATTTTAAAAAATAAAACTAAGATACTTAATATTAGCTTATAGAAGCTATACAAAAATATATAAAAATAATAAGTAATTAAAGGCTAATATATATATACTAGAAGTACTTTTTATATTATATAATATAGTCCTTATAAGTCTAAATAATTATATTTAGAAAATTTAAGGCTCTAACTAAACTAACTAAAATTAACTAAAATATCAGTCACTAATTAACTAAGGTTTAGTTAAGGCCTATAAAAATTATTTACTTTTTAGTTAAGAGGCTATTTAGTTAGTTAAAAATCAGGCACTGACTCAAATATCAGTTATTTTTTAGTCATAATTAAATCACTAACTAAATCACCACCCTGTCTTAGAGCTTAGTAATAATTTAGGCTTAGATTTGATTAATTTCTTTATTATTATTAAGATTAACCTAAGCTAATATAATAAGAGTAAATAAATAATTAATAAATAAGACCTATTAATAGTTATTACTAAGAGTACTCTAAATAATTATTATATTTAATATGATTTAAGGTAATATAAGTAATCTTCTAAATAAGAGTTATTTATATATAATAATTATATAATTTCTTAGAGATATATTAATTTTATTAGGTTTATATTAATAGAGAAAAATATTATATAGCCTTAAAAAATAATATAAATTATATTTAATAATATATAAAAAAAGTATTAAATATAACTAAATTATATTAACAGCTAAGGTAGCTTATATAAAAAAAATATATATAGGTATAACATACTTAATAAGTAAGCTATATAGATAAGTAAGCTATATAAAAATCCCTTATCTTATATCTTCTCTATTTAATTAATTAATTCCTTACTACCTAGTATATTATAATTTAATAAAAAGGCTAGGGTCTTTCTTGCCCTTTAAGCCTATTAAAATAACTTAAAACTTAGTATTTAATATATTATATTAATCTATTAAGTTAATTATAATACCCTTTGCGCCTAATAAAATAATATCTAAGCCTAAGCTAATATTATTCCTAAATTATATAAGCTATTTAAATTAAAAGAGGAGATTCTTATTTACTTTATTTTTAATCTAGATTTATAAGGATTTCCCCCTTAGCTTTATAATATAAAGAAATAACTAATTAATTATTTATTAACTATAATATATTATTAATTAATATATATTAAGCTTATAATTTTATTAAGTAATACTTAGACCTTAAGATATATTTCTTTTATAAATATAATTACTAGAGAGCTAAATATAAAGATCTAATTATTATCTATAATTAATTTTAGCTTATAGTAAATATAATCGCAAAGTATAATATTTAATTAAATAATATTTATAATTTTAAGAAGACTAATTTTCTTATAGGTATAATTATAAGTAAAATAATTATTATAAGTATAAAAAGGTATTTAAAGCTAAAATTAATTAAGCCTAGAAATTAAAAATAAATTATAATTATTTAAGTAATTAATATAAAAGGCTAAGTAATTTAGTTATTTATTATTAATATAGGCTAATATACCTTATTAATTGATATTAAGAAAATAACCTTTAAGTAATTAAGTTATTATATTAACCTAAAATAGTTAAATTAATAATAAGATTAATCTTAAATAATTTAAGTATTTTAATTAATATATAATTAATTAATTAATTAATTAATTAATTAATTAATTCTTATTATTTTTAATCCTTAATAATTATAAAAATTATTTTTTTATTAAATTTAAGAAAATTATAAGGAGAAAAAGATTATTTAGCTTTATATATTACTTTATTTTTCTTATTTATTTTAATTACTTAATATTAAGTATTTTAACCTATTTAAAAAGCTTATAATTAAGAAATAAAATAATTAATTAAATATTTTATAATTTATATTTTTAAAAATTAAGTTTTTTTTAATTTTTTATATTATATATAAGGTAATTATAATAAAAAGAAATATTAAGAGGGTATTTAAGGGAGCTAGGTTTATTCCTCTAGATTTAAAAAATATAATCTTAAAGCTTAATAAGCTTAATATATAGCTATAGATATTAATATTGATTAAAGAAATAATTAAATTATTAACCCCTTAGGCTTTAAAGACCTTAAAGATTATATTTAAGGCTAAATCTTAGTCTAAATACCTTAAAAGATAAATTAAAAATATAAAAAATAGCTCCCTAGAGTTAATTCTAAGCACTTTAAAGTCTTTTATTAAGGGAATAAAGGTAATAATATAAAAATATTTTATTAAGATCTAAGAATAAAGACTTTTAAGAGGTAAATAAAATATTAAGTTAATACTAAAGGGTAAAAAGGATTAGATTATAGAAAAGAGGAATAATAATAATAAAGAAAAAAAGATAAAAAATTAATTAAATAGATATAAATATATAAGTAGTAGCTAAATTATGAAAAGTAATAATTAAGGAAGGTTAATTAGGCTAAGTATTTAGTAATATAATATCTATAAGAAGCCTAGGTATAATATAAGGACCTATTAAGTAATAATTAAGATATCTAGGAAAAAATATAATAAATAGATTTAATTAATTAAATAATTTTAGTCTTTTTATAATAATTTCTATTTAAGGGGTAAAGAAAAGTATATAACTTACTTATTTATATAGCTTACTTATTAAGTATATTATATTATATACTTTAGTAATTCTTAACTTAAATATACTTAAGTTAAGTTAAATTAACTTTATTTAATTTATAGTATTATATAAAGTTAAATTATTCTTATTTAACTTATAAGCTTATATATATAAGTAGGTTTTATCTTTTTTTATTACCTTAGCTTATATTATAGCTATAATACTTATTAATAATTACTTTATTTTTATAGTTTTAAAAAAGCTTTAATAAAAGTCTTAAAAATAATTAATTTTAAAAAAAACTTATAATTAATTAAAAGAAAATAATAAAAATATAAAATTAATCTAATAATAAATAATATAATTAAATTATTTATTTTATATAAATTAATATATTTAGTAATTAAAGTTTTAAATTATTATTTTATTAAGTAATTAAAAACTTAACCTTTTAGTTTATTTTTATAAACTTAAAAAGTCTTTAATAAAAAAAGTTTTTAATTAATTAATTTAATTTCTTTTAATTATAACTTTATTATAAGTAAATAAAAGTAAAAGTAAAAGTTATTAATTTTTTAATTATAACTAAGCTTAGTTAATTAATTACTAAGTTAATTATTAATTAAATTATAACCCTAGTTATTAAATATAATTAAATCTATTTTTATAAAAACTATAAAAGTAGAATTTAAGTTATTATTAAACTTATTATTAAAATTACCATTATTTATATATTTATATAAGCTAATAGTTATATTATATATTTAACTTAATAGGTTTAATTAATTAAACCTATAGACTTTTATTTATTACTAAGTCTAGCGCTAAGCCCTAATACTAATACTTTTTAGGTTTAAACCCCGCTACTAACTTTAGAAATTAATCCCTTTAAGTAAACCTATAATACTAATAACCTTTATTTCTTAATATTATACTTATAGCTATATAGCTAGATCCTAGTTAGCTATAAGACTTTTTTAATTTTTTTATTTAATATTATAAAAGGTATTAATATTAATAATAAGAGTTATAAGCTATGCCTTAGATAAATATATATTATTATTATTTAAGTTATTATTTTTAAAGCTATTTAGAAATATAATTTCTTATTAAATTAAATACTTATTTTCTTTTAACTTTTTTTAAAAGGCCTTTAATAAAAATACTTTTCTTTAATAAAGTTAAATTAATTATTTATATTATAACTAAGTAAAAAAAGGCTAAGTAAAAAAGAAAAAGATTATAACAAAAGATTATAAGCTTAATTAATATTAAATAGCTAAGCTATGCGCTTAATTTAATACTCTAAATAGCTCTATCTAAGATTATTTTTTATAGCTTCTTATAAGTGCCTTTATGCCTTTATAAAGCTCATAGACCTCTTTAATAAGGTTATCTTAGTTATAAAAAGGTATATTAATAAGTATTATTATATTACTTTAATTATTTAATTAAAGGTCTTTATAAAAGGCTATTATAATTTCTTCTATATTATTAAATAATTAGCTAGTTATTAATTAGTTATTTAATTAGTTATAGTTATTATTAGTTATAATTAAATCTCCTTTTATAAGAATAATAAAAGTAATTTAAATCTCTTTAAGTAATTAAGAATTATAAGACTAATTAAAAGGTTAATAATAGAGGGGAGAGTTATTATAAGAAGAGGATATTAATCTCTTTAGCTAATTAAGATATAATTTATTTATTATAAATATAATTATTATTAAAGGTATTAATAATTATATAAATAAACCTTATTAATTTAAGCTTATTAAGACCTTAGGCTTTGAGTATAAAGCCTTTATTATTAAACTTATTAAGATTTTAATTAAGATATTTTAATCCCCTTTTTAAGTATAATAAAGTCTAATAATAATAATTTTTTAAGATTTATATCTTTTTAAGTAATTTAATATTCTAATATTAATTAAAGAATTAATATTAAAGGGAAGAATTATTATAAAAAAGGATTTTAATATCTTTGATTAATTATATTTAAAATAATAATTATATTAATTATTATATAAAAAGAATTAAATAAAAAGAATGCTTATAATTTAAAGTTATAAATATAAGTTATTAATTTTTATTTTATAGCTATTTCTTTATAAAATATCTTATAAGGGGTTTTAAAAGCCTTTTTAAAACCTTTATATAAAGCTAATTATTTAAGCTAATAATTATTTACTTAAAAGGAATTTATTATAAATAAAGATATCTTTATATATATATATTTTTTATTTTAATCTCTAAGTTATAAGTTTTAATAAAAAGGTATTATTATATAAGTTAAAAGTATCTTTTTATTATAAATAATAATTTTTTTTTATTAATAATATTTATAAAAATCTAATCTTTAAAAAAAAACTTTACTTTTTAATATTAATTTTTAAATTATAACTCTTAATTAATTAAAAATTAAAATATTTAAGAGACTTAAAGCTTTATAATTAATTAAAAGATAATTTATTAAATATAAATAAGGCTATTTAAAATAAGATATAAAGTCTTATTAATATAAGTATTTTAATTTTAATAGTTATATTTAATACTTATTCTTAGTAATATATATTTAATATTTATTAAATTATAAAATAATAACTTAATTAGTAATTTAATTAATTAATAAAAAAAATTAGTCTTAGTTCTAATTATAATATAATTTTAATTTTAATTAATATTAAAAAGCTTTTAATTTTTTAATTATAAGTAATAATTAAATTTAAATTACTTTTATTTTATAAAGAATTATTTTTTTTAATTAAGTTTTAATTAATATTAAATTAAAATATTTAAGTAATGTAAGAAAGTTTTATTTATATATATATATATATATTATAAGCTATAAAGGTAATTATATTTATATTATTTTATTATTTTTTAATAAGCTTATTAAATATAAGTTTTAATAATTAATCTTAGAATTTTTTAACTTAGATTTAAAAAAATATTTTATATAACTATTTATATTTAATATTTATAGCTATAATTAATATTTATATTATTTAGAAAATACTTATAGGTCCCTTATATATTATCCTAAATAATATATATTATACTTATATCTAACTACTTTATAAGTAGCGCTAAAACTTATTTAAAGTTAAAAGTCTTAAAAAGCTTTATTTAAGCTTTTTAAAGTCTTTTTTCCTTAAAATTACTTATTAAAGCTATAACTTAGGACTAATTAATACTTATTTATTATAATAATACTTAAGATATATTATAAGTTAACTTATTTATTATTAAAATTATTATTATTAAGCCTTAATATTAATCTTATATAAGTTTATAAAACTTTAGCTTTTATTTAAGGGTATTTAATAAATAAAGCTCTTATTTAATAAAATTAAATTATTTATTTATGTTATAATTATATAAAAAAGGTTAATTAAAAAAAAGCTTATAGCTAATAATTACGAGGTTTTTTTTTTTTTTAATTTAATTATTTATATATTTATTATAATACTTTAAATAGCTTTTATAATATTACCTCTTAAAGCTTATTATATGTATTTTTTATACTTTATAAAGCTTATAAATCTTTTTAATAAATTATTTTAATTAAAAAAAAAGCTATATTAATAAATATTATAATATTATTTTAATTATTAAGCTAAAGATCTAAATAAAAAGCTATTATAAAAAGAGGATATTAACCTCTTTAGCTAATTAAGATATAATTTATTATAAGTAAAGCTATTATTAAGGTATTAATTATTTTAAAAATAAACCTTATTAATCTAAGCTTATTAAGACCTTAGGCTTTAAGTATAAAGCCTTTCTCATTAAACTTATTAAGATTTTAATTAATATATTAATCTCTTTTTTAAGTAAAATAAAATTAAATAATAATAATATATTATAATATAAATATTTAATTTTAAGCTTTATTTAAAATATATATATTTAATAATACTTTTATAATTTTTTATATAAATATATAATATTTTAAATATTAATATTAAATTATATAATTATTTATATAAGAAATAAGAGAAAATTACTTCTTTTTACCTTTAGTAGTAAAGGTAAAATATCTCGGGTTATAGCCGCTGGGGCAAGTTAATAGCTTAAAAGTTTAGGCTATGATTGCTAGACTTACTGAATAAAAGGAATATAGCTAGGAATAGGCCGGCCAGGCCTTGAAAATAATATCTTAGGGAGTTGCAAAAGCCTCGCTGATTGGCAACACGACATATTTAAACACCATGATCTAAATGCACTTAGCATACTTGAACATTGGCATGAACCTTGAGCATGGTCCAATGCTTTAGTGCTCTAGCCTCGAGCCGCAATGCCCCTTTGTGTTATGCCCAACTCTTGTGCCTCAGAGCCCTGGCGTAAACGTCTACACCATTGCTAAACTGGCACGAAAAAGCAGAATTTGAATTAGAAGACATCCAAACCGTAGTCTCTATTTTTCTCTTAACTCTCCACATCTACAGACTTAAATCGTAAGAGAGCTCGTCGCCTGTTTGCTAACATCCCCACCTCTTTCATCTGGAGTGCCTTCCATAACGTAGAAAACATCAACTTTGATAAAGTGGCAGCTACAGAAGACGCTGCCCAATACTGGAACTTAGTCTTGGTCGACGTGGCAGCTGGCGTTTGTGCTTATTCTGAGTTCGGTGACAACCCAAGAGAGGGGGCGAGCGTCACAAAGATGATAATACAACAGTACTGAACACCAAGCGTCACATCCTATAATGGTCTTTCAACTTTGCCTTGCATTCATCACTTGTAAACTCTCATGTGCGTCCAAACTTGTGACAGGCTGGACTGCTTCAACTCCTGAGCCCCAATAGGGAAGTGTACAATAGCTAACTGTGTCGAGCATGTTCTCCCTGCGTCACGGTCAGCCCGTTCCGGCAATTGGGCAAATTTAGTCCCTACTATTTCTCCAGAGTCCCCCGATGGTCTCCAACAACCAGAGGGCAATGTAAAGCAGTCCACAAGGTAGAGTTTCGTGCGGAAACTACAAATTAAACCCAAAGGTCTATGTAAGCACCGCCAAGCCGGCTCAGGCGTTTCTCGTTAGGGCCCAGCCGTATAGGCATCAGCAGGTATTCAGCCTATGAACACTCAGTTTCCCTAGCTAATCCTGTTCATATAGAACCGAAACATTTCCTCCTTTCAGGATCCGGCACAGTCGACTATTAACTATGCATGAGAACTTTTGTTCTGTTTCGTGTTGTTACGATGCCGCCATTTCCTAACATGATGTAATCTACGCCAATGATGTATTTTGGCATTGGAATACAGCTAGTTTTGAAAGGTACAGGAATCGACGTTGACCAGCTGATGAGTCTAAGGTCAACTGCCATCGAGCCAACGCAACAATGAGCCTCCATGTCCCAACATCTTCGACCAAGCACGAGACAATGCCGACAACGGGCACATATCTAGGGTTTATGTAGACAACAAGAGATACCTGCCATCATCTCTAAACAATCCGAGCTCATCTAGTAAAAAGGTGGTGACATTCCATCCTTGGAATGCTGACGTGACGGAAAATGCATAGGAAAATGCCACAGCGTCAATGTACGCGAAATTGTGAACAACAACCAAAACGTAACGTTATCGCCAAAGATGAGAGGGGTCAGTCTGACAAAGCGAAAAGCGAAGAATTGCCGAAGGACGTGCCGAGGATGATCGCCCTGGCGGGGACACATGGAGACAGGACTTTCAACCAGGTTCCAAGCGGAATATCATGCGCGATTGACGGTTGCACAGCATAGTCAGAGATCACGTTTGATATGTATCTTGCTGCGAGAATGAAAGCTGGAGGAATTATCCGGAGCATAGAGACCAGCCATTATTGTGCGCCCTCCATTTCCAAGCCTTGGCTGACTGGCTGGTGCTGGGCGCCCGCCCTCTCGGTCAGAGGCCAATGATAAGGGTGACGACGCGTCGTGCGAAAACGATAGCGCCTTGCTAGCCCAACCTTGCTCTTGTTGGTGTGAGAGGGGTCCCTTGCTTGCAAGGAGTCGACCAAGGAGCCAACGCAGGTTAATCTCTGGCGTGAGTCAGCCATTGCACTCCCAGACGAGTTAAGGGGGACAGCCAAATCATTTCGCCTGCGGGGTAGGCATATGGGGTCTCTATTGGCTGCGAGTCCGACATGGCCTCGCTCTCCTTTCCACATTCTCTCCTTTTCCATCATCGCGCCAGCTTTGACCATCTTATCGCCTATCGAACCCCCAGGACAAGCTATGACTCGAAGAGGCTCCTCCTAGACAAGCTCGAGGCGTTTGGTTTGAGGACGGAGCTTGACGGGGTTGACACACTGACGCCGCCAATGCACCACCGATGCACCATTCCGTAGAGGGCAGTGAGCCACCAGCATTACCTGCTTAGTCCCGGCTTCTGTCCATGTTCCCCGGATCCCTGCGAACAGGTCTGGCTGTCAAGGCCTTGCCAACTCTTGCGAGGGTGAGGAGGCGACCAGGAGAGTCCGTGAGGGTTGAGCGATGGCTAGCTCAGGAGGTTTAATCTAGTAGAGTTTACGCAGATATAGCACAGATAAGAGTTGGGAGAAACTCTGATGCTTGATCCCTCCACCTCTTCATACTCACCAAAACCTTAAGGCTTGGGCGATGCGACATGCTCCCGTCGACACTTGTCATTTCACGCCGCTAGCAAGAGACGGTTTGCCTCGTCTCCCAACAATTAGGTTCAAGGCTCTAGGATAGTGGCCCTTAAAGGGCAAAGCCTGCTCGACTATTGCAGGCGACGATGACCTTTCCCCGAATCCCGAGAGCTCCAGCTCCACAACCCCCCGTGGGGAAAGGCCCAAGCTCCAGGGTCAGCTTGTTTGCCCCCATCTCCGCTTCTCGGACCCAAACTTCTCCTCGACAACCAACTGCCAACCCAGCGAGCGGGTTTGGGTCTTGAAAATCGACGTCTGCGGCCCCGTCAATAGGTGCGCACGGCTCGCATATCGTTTTCCACCCAAGCCAGTTGCCTGAAGCACGCACGCTTGGCCATGGCCCCTTCTGGCGACGCAAAGAAGGCTGCTGGCAAAGATGTGGGGGACATCATGGGCCAAGAGAATGTCGCCCCCAAGAGCCAGCCAGCCCGCCAACCCAGCAAACAGCAAGTACGACATCGCGCTTCTGTCGCCTGTGCCTCATGTCGTGACCGAAGGATCCGATGCGTAGTCCCCAAAGACCAAACCACGTGCACAGCATGTCAGAAGACGGGCGCTGAATGCATCATCAAGAACGATGACGAGAGGAGACGGTAAGGACCAAGGTTCGCTGCGGGAGGCACTTTGCTGACAATATCCCCTCCTAGGCCTATCTCCAAGGCATACATGTCCTCTCTATCAGACCGAATCTCCATGCTAGAGGGCATGCTGCTGGAAAAGGGGGTTGTGCCGCCCCCTGCGTCTCACCCCCCAAAATCAAGGCATGAGCCTTCAGATGGGCAACCAGAAGACAATGTCCCGGCAGCCAGCAACCAAAGGTCGCTACCAAAGGCAGAGAGGGCGTCACCAGGTCACAGCATTCCTTCACCATCAGACTCCCGCAATGAAGACTACATGGCTGCTGGAAGTGACCACGATGACGGAAATCTATCAACTATCATCAAAGAGGAGTCACCGATACGGATTCTAGATCCGCAACAGGAAGACATCATTCACCGTCTGCTCTCCACCAAGGGGAACCTCTCTTTCGACCAAATTTCCGGAGGGCTACGCTTCTTTGGTCCCACCGCCAACAGTCATGTGTATGCCGGGTCCTCAGATCATAACGATACTCGTGAGCCTCCAGAGCAAGTCCGACAAGCAGAGGGCATCATTCGATCTCTGGATCCTGAAACACACGATTATCTTGTCGACAATTACTTCCAGTACTACAACTCTGCGATTCAGGTCATCGACCGAGAAGCCTTCGAGGCTGACCGCCAGTCCCCGTATCCCAAATTCTACTCTCACTTCTTACATGTTACGATTCTGGCGATGGGTTACCGATCAGCCGATATGGACCGAGAAGACATGCGTAGGATTACGTTGAGGCGAAGGGAGAGCACCCTCCACCGGGAGGCAAAGGCAATGCTTGACAGTGAGCTGGAGCGTCCTGGAGGCATCCCTAGTGTTCAAGCACTTTTGCTTCTTGGCGACCTAGAGTGTGGTGTTGGCAGGGACAACACCGGCTGGATGTATTCAGGTAAGAAATCAATAGGGAAGAGAATTTCGATGAGTAAATGCTTATTTCGCTTTCAGGAATGGCAAACCGCCTTGCGTTTGATATTGGCCTACATCTCGACTGTACAAGCAAGATGTCTGAACAGGATACCAAGATTCGGAATATGGCTATGCAAGCCTGTGTTATCTACGACAGATACTGGGGCCTCTTCCTCGGAAGGCCTTTAGCCATCAAGAGCCAAGATGTTGATCTCTTGTCCAATCGCTTTTCTCAGCTCATATCCATCGGCCTCGATCCACCTAAGCAAGACATGATCGCAGAGATCTACGAGCAACTGATCGAGCTGATGGAGCTAGCAGGACGGATTGTCGAGATCAGAGACCTCACAGGCTCGAACCGAGGCTCAAGTGCAGGCGAAGCGGAGGAGAATCGATACCTGCAAGTCGTCAATCTTGACAGACAACTCCAAAACTGGTACCGACGACTTCCGGAACGCCTCTCTTGGAAACCAAGCAACCTCAAAACAGCGCCTTACAGCTTCTTCCTCCTTCACCAGCAGTATCATGTTACTATGATTCTCCTTCATCAACCATGGGCCAAGTATGGCTCAATTACTGGGGACGGTGCTAGCACGGGATCCCATGCAAGTCCAAAGAGTGATCACACAGCCAGCACAGACGATTTTGGGCATCAGCTGGGGTCTATAGTCGCCGATGCTTCTCTGGGTATCGGTTGTACTCAGAAGCTTGGCAACGAGAGCCGTACTTCGTTGTCTCGCAGCATTTGTACCCAGCAGGCAATCCGTGTGGCCCGCATCTTCTGGCAGCACCGCCAGAGGTTTGATGGACGCAAGATCTTCGTGACAGGTATGCAGCATGCTGGAGCCGCAGCTATTGCGTTAATTGCAGCCCTCACCTATCAGCGGAATGAGCCAGATCGCCGGACATACGTGGGCTATCTAGAGATTCTATCTGATGCAGTTGGCGATATGAGTTACGCATACCATCCAGCCAGCAGGATGGATAATCTCCTCAAAGCCGTGCTGGATCAGATCAGAAACAGCATGGCCGAGTCGGCTCAATCTCCCAAGGACAGCACGAGCTATCAAAGCGTGAGCAGTGTTGCTGATAGTGGTACAAGTGGCTTCTCTATTCCAAGTGACTTGCCCTCCTCTACGATCCCGTTGAGGCGGGAAGCTGCAGACCCTGAGCTTGGCAACCCAGTCAAAAAGAAGCGACCAACGAATAGTAGGGAATCTTCAGAGTATGCTCCCCCGCGGCCACCATACTCCGCCGTTTCAACTCAGCCACCGCCCAACGCCGACAAGGTGCAGACTTTCTCCTATGGTCCCACTCAGCAACACCAACCGCAGTTCGACTCACTACTATTCTCCATGGGCATGAACCATCCATCTGGGCAGTTGGATCTGGGCTATGTCGGCGGTGCTGCAATCGACATGGATCCCAACAGTGATGCTTCAGGGACCTTGTTGGGAAGACCGGATGCCATGGATCTCGGTATCCCTTCCTCAAACAGTTGGAACCTGAGCACCATGCAGCACTCCCAGGGCTTGGTTTCGTACGATACTACTATCGACTGGACTTCGGGAACAGCAGGGCTCAGTGCCAGTTCAGTGTTGAATCAAAGCGCGGCTCTCTCAAGTGGCATCATGTCGGGAGCACCCGCATTTGGCTCGATCAAAGATGAAGGTAGGTCAGCCAGTGACAGGAAAGGGCTGGATGCAATGGGAATGAAAATGTCCAACATAGATACCAGTTGGATGGGCGGTGGTGATATGGGTTCGGTAAGCCCTGTAGGTTTGGGCAATATGGTGCAGAATGCAAACAAGGCATCACAGGTTGATGATGGGAGCCAAAGGAACCATTCCTTGGACTTTTTCAGTTTTTCATAGATTTTTGTCAGTGGGAGGCTTGGTGTGGCAATACCCTCATGTCGATTGGAGTTAAGGGGTGGCTTGTTCAGGTCTAACAAAGTGAGCGGGTTTGAACTTGGAATTATGTTTGTTACGAGATCACATATGAAACTTTAGCAAGAATGAAATGGTTTGCAAACAATGAAGCAAGCCAATTCCACAAAGCAGATACTTGTGGCGCCTTCCATGTCATGATTATCGCCAAAGTGACAGTGCCCAATGCCCGATTCAACTCGCCGTTCAGGGACACATCTGGAGCTCAAGTGATGAGAAGAAGCCTGCTTCTTCTATGGTTTATTTGCAGACAATCTTAAACGAGTGCTAAGTGCTTTTACATGCTACTTTTTCTTCCACTTGCAAACTCCATGTACGGATATCAGACAAAACAGACCAGCTGCTCATAGTCTACCAAACATCGACAACCCTCCATCAGTTGGTAGTGAAGCCACCATCACACACAATGCTGGCGCCTTGCATGAAGCTATTCATGGGAGAGGCCATGAGAACGATGCTATCACCCACCTCCTCCATCGTCGCCAGTCGCCTCAAAGGGGTTCTTGCAAGATCAGCTGCGAGAGGGGAATTCGGGTCCTGAGCCATCGCATTTTTGAGCAAAGGTGTTTCGACATATCCAGGGCAGATAGCGTTGATCCGGATGCCCATACCGCCGTACGAATTGGCGTCTGCTTTGGTTAAGCCGATAACGCCTACGAGAGTCAGTCTGGAGGAACACTGGGTTTCCAATTGGTGTCTCTCCGAGTCCGTACCATGCTTGGAAGTTGTGTAAGCAGTGTGAGCCATGCGGTTACAGGGCGCAACAAGGGCAAGCATGCTTGCAACGTTGACGATTCTTCCACGGCCGTCTCTTGGCCCAAGGTCCCTGTTGATTCTTAGCATCATCACAAGCTTTGGCTGCATCATTGTAATACTCCTGGTTCACCATGACTGCAAGCTCTTCCTTTTGGCAACGATAGACACCTTGCAGATTCACGTCAAGAACCCCCAACCACTCATCATTCTCTATCTCGTGGGTCTGTCGACCGCTGCCACTAATGCCGGCATTGTTGACGGCGATGTCCAGACGCCCAAACCGAGCCACGACTTTTGCAATTCCCTCCTTGACTTGGGACGGGTTGCGAACATCAAGGTGCAGAGTCAAAATCTCAACGTGTGGGAACTGCTTCTTGAGTGCAGCGCTGGACGCCTGCAGAGCCTCCAGGTTTATGTCCGCCAAGGCCAGCTTGGTGATGCCGTGTGTCGCAAAGGCGACAGCAGTGTGTTGCCCGATACCTAGGGCGGCGCGATCAGCAGGTGTGTGACGCTAAGAGCGACGGCTCCAGACCGGCGCGGGATCAGGGACGCATTCCCCGAGACACACGCGATAACAGATTGGTCCCGGTGATCCGAAAGCGGCGGAACTTACCGGACGCGGCGCCGGTGATGAAGGCGGATCCACGGAGGAGGTTCGTCATTCTCAAAAGATAGCTCCTTCTATGGCTGCACCTGAATGCAGTAGGATAATCGGCCCATTCCCAAGCGCGCCAGGATAGCAACAGGAGCCGCCGAGGTCATCTGTTGGGCGAAGGTGGCTCCACCAAGGATCCAGCGGGGTGCTTTGTTAGAGTGAAGCTATTAGGCCAGGATCAGTTGCGATAAGGATCCACTCGCCACGACATCCGTTGACCCTCAAAAGTCTTGCATCTTGATCCAAGAAGGCATGTATAGGTCGTTAAAGGAAACACAAGACTCGAGTATGACGGCTGGAGTGTAATTCTTCATAGCCCATTAATAGATGGAGGAACGGGATGGTGGCAACGTGTGCAAACGTCATCGCCAGCCGTTCGCCCGAATTGGATGGACGAGAAGTCGAGAGAAGGTCAATCGGGCTACAGGGTTTTAGAAAGCGAGTGGGCTGGTCTTCGATGTCGTAACATGTCGAGTCTTAGAGGCTCAATAAACCTAGCTCTTGGTTTTATGGCGAATCGAGCATATCGGCGAAGGAGAATCAATACGAACTATAGACGGACACATATGCAAGCCGGCGATGGAAAGGTTTCTATCAATCAAGTCAGAATGCTCTGATGCACCATAAAGGCGAGATGTGGGTAGCGTTATGGGAATGACCAACACCCACTGAATTGTGACCGAGCGGGGAGTCAAACGTCACAGACGTGTTGACGATGATGGGAGGGGAATGCCAGAAGGCGAAAGGTGGGGGTGGATAGAATGATACGACATCATATATCAACCCGGATGGAAATTGAAGAAAGCCAGCATGGAAAGAACAAGGGACAGTCGGTGAGGGTTCGTGGTCTAGACCATCTCACACACCACCAAGCCATAGGCCAACTCCACGAGGCATCACTTGAGCACCATGTTCACAAATATCAAGAGAAGACAAACAGATGTGAAAATCATTTCATTCGTATGGGTCATGTGGACAATGTGTCATCTACCCGGGTATGCTATTGTAATGTACAAAAGGAAAAGGCCTTTACGCGGCTCGACAAAAGGACATAATGTACTTAGGGCTTGGGCTCGCCGTTGAACCTGGCAATACCGCTTCGGATGCCTTTGTCAACAGACTTGGCCATTTTCTCCAGGGGCAGACGATCCTCCACTCGCTGAACCATCTTGGCCACAGGAGGCTCGATGCGCTGGACGCCTCGCTCGACGGGAGGGATGAAGTAGCTGACGTTGCGCTCCCATCGAGGAGCCCACTTGTTGGTCTGGTTGGATAGACGCTCTTCGGCGCCGGGCATGACGAGGTAGAGGGGGGTCAGGACTCCAACACCGGCAGCGCCCATGCAGAAGATTTCTGAGGGGCGGGCTGCGGGAAGTCGTGGGACACGGTGAGGCATGTTGTGTGTTGGTGGTAGGGTGTCTCTTGGTATTCTAAGATGAATGGTCAGCAACATGTAGGCTTATTGGTGATAGGTGATGGTAGGCATTGGGGATGCGGCGAGAATGATGGAGTCTAAATGGGTGCTCACTTTTGTTAATGGAAATCCAACCGAAAAGCGTCGACTGGATCTGATGAAGGGATTGTTTGAAGAGGAAAGACAGCAACAAGGAGTAAGAGGTAGGTCAGTGTTGGCTGTCGTTGAAGGTGATGATTGCTTGGTGGCTTTGATGACTGTGATGATGGAAAGAAGAGTTATAAAGTCCAAAGTCAAACAGAAAAGGGCAGTTGCCTCCGTTATATATGTGCAACCTGGTCTGTTGTAGGCTTCTTACAAACATGGAGCGGGGTAAGGCGCGTGAGCCCTTGAGGTGCGCACCTGCGAAGGAGAGACACCACGGCGACGAGGCGAAGAGACAACAAGACGGGTATACTTGCCAGGTTGTGGCTTTGGGGGGGGACGATACCTCGAGTTGTGAGCATCCGGTGCAGGGAGCGGTGGTACATAGTAAAGTACGTACTGTGCTGGCGGACAAGGTTGCAATCCAGCGCGGATGGCTTGCAATCTCGCCCAATCTCAAACTCTCCGGCAGGTCGAGACAGACGGTGATTCGTCGCGGACCTGTTCATGCCCTCCATTACGTCGTGTCCCTCCTCGTGACTTACTTGGCTGTCGCTCAAATCCTCATTGCGGTTGGTCAGCATGGTTCTGAAAACAGTATGAGGCGGCGCAAGCAGAGAGGAGGACTGCAGCGAGCAGGAGGCGGCCGTCGAGGACGGCGCTATCTCCTGCAAAGTGGCCACGCCAGCGACGCCTCAGAGTCATTGTTGTTGACGCGAGGTCCGGGGTGATGCAGGAGGATCTGCTCCCCGAGAGGTCTGCTCCCTCAAGTCGAGATTGAGGTGCTGAGGGCGGGTGGCTTGGGTAAAAGAGTCTCAAAGGATTGGCGCTGGGCCGCGATCAGGCTGTCGAGTGTTGCATTACGATCCCTTTGTTCCTGAAGTCAAGCTGCTTTCTGTCAGGGCAAACTGTCAAGGAAAGCCTCCCAGCCTGCCTCAGTCTCAGAACCCCAGACGCCAGGGCACACATGTTCGAGGTACGTGGCAGGGGAGGGGAGGGACTTGCAGGGAACAAATGAATTGGTCTGGAGCCGACAACGACCCCGCCGGCAGATGTCCACAGTGGCGTGTTTTCTACGTCGACAGTCGCAGTCGCAGGCCGCTTCTTCCTGGGGTCGTTCGACGATTCACTCGGCTTGTGTTGGAAATGCAAGACTCGGCTCAGAATCGGGATCAATTGATAGAGATAAAACGGTTCCCCAAGCCTGTTGCACGGCAGTGTTGACGGCAATGAGTGAGCATGCTTGTTTTTGATTATGGTAGCATTCAATAGCATCGACAAAGCAGGAAGGTGCAACGCAGGAGGGAAGAATGCCCCTGCCCGCACCTTCCTCCGTGCCACTCTGTCGTGTTTGCTCAGTGTCTTGGGCCAGAAGCCACTGTCCCCCAAATTACTGCTCATTTCAACGCCTGCTCCCCTACATTTCAGCGTCTCATCGTTATTCAGAGGTCTGTCGCAGTCCATCAATCACAGCCTCCAGCAACCAGAGGGTCCCCAAGCCCCCTGAAGCGTCTCCACTAAGCCCGCTAAAGACCCGCTTACCCCAGATTCACGGCACTTAAAACGGCGCGATCCTGTTTCCCCGCTTCAGCGAGACCCACCGCTATGCTTATCACTCCAGAGCCACTGAAGTCAGCCAATATGGCCTGCTCACACCACCTCTTGCCCCAATCGACGCCCGGATAAAGGGCATTACGGGGCTCTGGGTAACTGAAAAGGCGGGAGGAAGCCCCTCCCCGAACGCCCGCTGCGACGACCACCTTGCTTCGTCGTAAGACTCAAGATCGATAGGAGCTAGGACACCTCGACTCGGTGGTTAGAAATCGCATTGAAGCACGATTGAGGTCTGAATTGGCTTGAACGTCCTCTTCCAAGATAAGGTAAAACTAACTCACTGCACGAAGGCCCTCAGGTGTCTGAGGATTCCAGCTGGTCGCGCTGCGCTTCAGATGGTGCGTTGCCCCAGAATACTTTGGCCACATGTATCTTTCTTGACACTCTCTCCCTTCCGTCCCAGCCGCACCGTGTCACACAAGACACCTAAACTGTCAGCACCATCTCGGCCCATTCTGTTGCATCAGGTCTAGTGTCACTTTCCAGAGGCGCAGCATTCGACTGAGTGTGTTCATTTCGTTGGGAATCAATAGCCGAGCTCAGTTTCTGAACTCAAGAGCTATTCTGACGAAGGCGCGCGTTTTTCTACCAATCTTGCACCTCCAGGCTTGTTGAATTCTGCTGGGAGAGGGAGACAGCTGGAGGCATTGATGCCTGGGAGTTGGCGGTCTGGCAGCTGACTCTGGGCACCGATCCCGGGAGCGACAAATTGTGGGCACCACCCTCGAACCAACCTGCCTACCATTCTCCACAGCATGTTCCTCGGCAAGCGAGGGCGGGCCATACCTAGGCACATATCCGATGGGCTACCTGCAACTTACCAAGTGGGTGAGTAATAGCGAGTCTAGGCACGCCATTCGACAGCACCGGCCAAGATTTGACCTGGATCCGTTCCCTTCAGAACAAGCTGAGGCATGGACTAACTCATCGAGAGTCCAGACTGTCGTCCCCTTGTCACTTCAAAGCTGGATGCTCAAATCCGGGCCAAGAACTGTTCGACGATGCCAAAGGCTGGAACGAATTGTCCCTTACATTCAATTCTCCTGATGAGTACAAATGCCATCTCATTCTTGTTCCAAACCCATCCAACGAATGTCCGTTAAGAGTTTCCCGAATCTCGAGCTTTTCGGTCTTGACTGGGGCCTAGTCACTCCTCATGTACCCCCACGCTGTCCTTGGTGGCTAATCTGGTGCCAAAAAATCTCGCGTTTCTCTATCACATAGGATTGTGCGCCTTGAAACTCACAATGATAGATACCTCTAGATCAATATTCTACTACAACACTCAAGGTATCCCTTTTTCCGAAATTCAAACAACCATCCGGTCGGCCTCAAACAACACTGCTGGTGGACCGCTTTGTCAGACCTGAGCTGGAAAAGCGGTCCAGCATTCCGTTTCAACTACTACGCTAATATCAAATCCAAGTATGTGAGCGAGCATTACTTACTGAGCTGATGACCTATTTCGTATGCTTTAGAGCAATGCCCTGGCTTTGGTTTCACCAAACGGCTTTCAAGTAGTCCGGTTCATGATCAAGCGCAAACTCAAGCGTGTCCTGAAACCATATGAACCACAGGACTTCCGAAAAATCCTGGCAAATTTCTGACATCCTTCTATCTTGCTGCGGCTCAGTCTTCTCGTCTTTGGCCGACAGTACACTCGCCGCACAGGACCTTGTTGCCAAGCTGACACAATATGATTCTCCTCGCCTCACACGATTCAAATTATTGGGTATGTGAGGTTCTGCAAGGCTATCCTAGTTAACATTGCGTCTTTGAACGTCCAGTACGATGGTAAGGGGCCAACCTTACAGAAACACGGCTCTTCCGACCAATCTGGAATGGTTTTTCAATCACTTATGAGAAATCAGCAAGGTACTTACGACATAGCAAACGGAACTTTCAAACGTGTATCATTGTCCAGTGGTTCGTTTTAGACAATCAATGATCATACAGGCCTAGTTAAAAACATATGACAAAGCCCGTAAATAGGCATATCACTTCACAGAACTCGGGACTATGAACCTCAGTCGTCAGTACAGTGACGGATTCAAACCCAATATTGTTCTACTACAGAGAAATTCATCTTTGTGGGACTTCATTGCAAAAAGAAGGCATGGATCACTAGGAAAAGAGGCTTTAGGGGGGAGATGCTGACTCGATCGAGTCATCAGAATTACCAAATAGGTTGGCGAGATTCCAAGCACCGTCCGAAAGAAACATGCGCAATTTCAGGGCAAACCAAGCCTCTCGATACCCAAGATACACAGATAAGAGGGTTTAGTGCCTCATCAGCTGGCCCAGTCGATGTCTCATGGCAGAGAATCATGACTATCCATACAACCACGTGAGAAAATCGCCTAGGTTGAACGTCGAGGAGCCATAAAAGAGTAAGAATAGTGGGTGGTGATCTTGAGGATTGAAGAGTAAACATTAGAGCCCCCGGCACATTGCCATGCCTGACAAGGCTTTCTGTCGCTTCGCTCATTTCTTTTCTAGGTTGAAACGAGTTCAAGGCCGCTGCCTCGTTGCGAGATGCCGGAGACGGATACATGAAGTTGGCCTTGAGCAGGCGGTTGGTGGTTAAGAGGTGTGTGGTGTGACCCCAGACGTAGATTTCGTGTCAGAGCAAGACTCTGAAAGATTGAGAGCGCCGTGTCCTCCTTTTCATTCCCCATACAAAGTCCCATCACCTTTGCCATGGTGGATTAGCCCGTCATCGCGGCATCCGTGTCCTTGCCTTCATCGGCGCCGCGCACCCACAGGACGTTATTGCACCTACAGTGGTCCTCCGTTAGCATGTCATCATCGCGTCTAAAAAGAAAGGGTAAGATCATACCGGATCAACACTTGGCCCAGGGAGCCAGTGGGCTTATCGGCGATGTACTCCTCGGTGCCAGAGAGCTGGAGGTTCATGTAGCTGTCAACAGAGACGAGGGTGCCCTTGTATTCCACCTCACCCCATTTTAGGCGGACAAGAACGGTCCTGCTGACGAGGTCCTGGAGCATAGGACGGGGGTTGAGGGGTGCGAAGCTCATCTTGGCGGTGTTGATGAGTGTGAGCGACGATGTTGAGGTTGGTGAATGAGCTTTCAGGTGGCTGCGAAAGGACAGGCGCGTCCATGCTCATTAGGTTTAGTGTGACAACGCTGCCTGAGGAGAAAATTTGCCAGACCGACTCGGCTTTACTGCGGCTATTCCCACATTGAGCCAGCGGCGGGGCGGAGCGGAGCGGAATCTTGGCGGAGACCCAACACGACTTGACGCGACGCGACGCGACGCGGTTGGGTCACTGACAGCAAGCCTCCCTTTGACATGGATGAACACGCATGGCCCAGAGCTGTTAGCGACCCCCTGGCAGGTACCCAGAGGACGGTGACCAGACAGTTTGTTGGTCCAAGCTCCAAATATTGGGAACATACAAAGCACCTTCATTGTATCCAGCGATTGGTACCATCCTCAGGCATGGAGCAAACAACTGTGACCCCAGAGAGTCCAATGCAGCAACGCCAAATAGTCACCACAACCAACCACACCAAATGCGCAGGTGGAAAATTAAGATAGGCAAGCAATCACTTGATAGTGAAGAAAAGACGCCCATTACCTTTCGTCTTCAGAGGGAATAGATGCGCCTTTCACGATTCTGTGCGATGTGAACAGTCTCATTTTTCCAGCGCAAGCCCTATGCAAACGCTAACAGATAGCACTGCTATGAAGTGAATGGATGGCAGTTTAGCTATCTTGTCAATTCTTTCGTCCCCCTTCATAATTAAGCGTGGGTTAATTATAGTGAGTTTGTCACACTGCCACAGGAGAACTCATGTTATTCCATCATAGATAAGGATGTATTTATACACTGAGAGTTACAATCGATTAACTTGGAATCTAATAATATACACAAGAAAAGAGTACCCCATCGCACAAACCTCGCCTGGTAGAAATCAAATCCAGCCAAGCTCAGCAACCTTCGGCCTATGCGATGCACGACAGAATCCTGCTCTACGCGCAAGCCAACGCAGCCAGGGAAAAGAATCCGCCAGCCAGACCATTGATAGCACCGGCAATGGCGCCACCAACCGACGTGATGCTGTCGCAGACACCCTCACCACCATCGTCAACGTCAATCTTGATACTAACAGACATGTCTGCAAGGAGGCTACCGTCTTCGTTCTCAACTCGGACAACAATAAGATCAGTCGCCGTGTATTGGTCTGCGTACTCCTTTTTTCCAGCTAGAAAGATGTTAGCACAGTCCTACCAGGTTTGCAAGAGTCAAGACATACGAGAACAGGAATAAATCCTACTACAGCACAGCCATTTCCGAAGTAATGGCTAACACCTTGCTCAAAATCGTATTGAGAGGCACCATAAACAGCCTTGACAATTTCAACGAGACCGTCTCTGCTTCCCTGTTCTCCAACACCGTTGAAGCTACCCTCAACAGCAAGAGTAATTGTGGCAGGTCTCATCTCTCCGTTTCTGATAGCACCGGTCGCGTATGTCGACATGGGTGTTGCCACCAGCGGGGTTTGTCCATGCATCTTCGGCAGTAGCACCAATGGCAAGAAGAGCAGCAGAAAGGCAACTGGAAAACCTCATCTTCGCAGATGATATTTGGGCAAAAGTTAAGGCAGGCGGCTGTTAGGCTGGACTTGTCTGATGAGTTAACGGTGACTTGCTGAGGATGGCAATGAAATATCAGGTGGAGGTTGTATTTATACTTAGGAGGAGTTCCAGACATCAAGGTGACGCTCCTGGATCACATAAATACTAGGGGAAGGCCGAAGCCTACTCCGGCCCGCCCTCACAGCCCTCCAGGGCTGGAACAGACACAATCAGTTGATGATCACTACACAATGTATGAGTTTTATATGGAGCACAGCCGCTTGACCCACCGTGTACTACATCGGATGAGTCCTCGAGGGTTAAGGACTGGACAGAGACCTTCAGCCCTAGCATTTTCCACCGAACAATATGCCCATTCGGAGTAAAGGGGTATGATGATCGCGGGACCCGGGTACCCTTCCCTCCTGTGGGCCATCACAGTGTACTCGAACCGGCCGGGGATGAAGAAAGAAGCAAAGCCGGTTCGTCCGCAGGGCTCTAGCGGCAGGTTCGGTCTATTCATCCGCCACAAGCGGAACAATGTCCAAACGAGCCATCTAATGCGGAGCACTGAAATGGGGCGATTCAAGTGCATCTGGTAAGGTTTTCCCAGTCTCCAGTGACATTCAGGGCATTCTCAGCTCCATCTACATGCGATCGTCTCAACAACGCACCATGGTATCCAAGCTTGTTTCGAGTCCTTGAAGCGGGCATCATGGAAGCAAGGGACAATGTCTGCCTTATCGTTTCTCCCATTGGGAGATTTAAGGATCAACAATAAATTCCAGGGTATAAGGTCACCATTCCAAGAGAAGTTTCAACCATTACTTGGTTAAACGGTTAATGTTCCTAACCCTGATAATGGCTGTGGCAATCATATGATTGGGCCCCTGTTCGCTGTTGTCTCGGGATGCTAAAAACTCATGCGTTCTGTGCCTTAATTGCCAACATATTGTTCAAGCGGCTCACTTGGCATCGCTATCGGATTGAAACTTCCAGATTTCCTGCTACTCTGTCGATTCATTATAATTACGTCAAGGTGCAAAGGTTGGAGGTCGGCATGCTGACCATTGGCGGCCCAAAATCCTTCGTGTGAAAACACGACGGTAATCAACTAGGAAGATAGAAAAAGAATGAGAAGCAAGTACCCAAAATATTTGCACCGCCAGAATGCCAGCGGCGTATCGTTCAAGACCGCATCATATATTCATAGAGCTAAGAATGTGAAGACTTCAACGCGGCTGGCTTCGTGAATGTGCATGTTGATGAGCCTATCGACATTGACAGTAGATGCCGCATCGTAAAAAAGGTCCAATAGTTCAACTTCGTAATCGACAGTTTTCACACAAACTGTTTCGGGTTGGTTGTGTGGGGGGAATGAAATCGTCAAGTAGAACAAGGACAGATGCGATTCAAGTTTCAGCGCATCCTTCTCAATGCACCGCGGTAGACACGACTAAGAGCAGGGGATTTGGTTATTATCATACCTTCATTATCAAGGATGGCATCCGCGCTCAGCGCATTGCTTGCATTCGAGAGGCCTTGCAATATGAGATGAACAGTGACCAATGTAGCAGGATTAATACACCTCGTCTATAACTTTTTTGTGCTCGCGCACGACTATCTACAAGGGTTATTGATGCTATCCGCTGAATGGGAAGACAGGTATAGAATCAAACTTTGTTATAGGGGTGGATAGTTTGTTTCCCGTTGAATCTACTTCAGCACGAAACCTAGGATGTCGTGAATTGGTGATCGAGAATGGGGGTGTTGATCAACGGAGATTTATTTCTAGACATTGTCTTATCTTACAGACTGCCGGGGTCTGCGACTTTGGTCGAGATTCTCAATCCGGCTGGGAATAGAGATGGCTTCCCACTGCATTTGGCAGAGTGAGACATGCCGAGAAAACTCTCAATGTGTCAAGGGGGTGAGGTACAGGTGTTGCTCAGTCGATTAATTTTTGAACACGAAGAAACGAACTTTGGTGGCAGCCGGGCTGTCGTTTCTTGATTGTAAGTGACGTTGTCAAGAACTGTCGCTGATCAAAAAGCAGGGTGAAGCTAATTGGATATAAATGCAATAGGGACAATGTAGCCAATCTGAGATCAAACTTTCCGAAGCCCAAGACATTTGAAGCATGGCCAGCAAGAGCTGAGACTTCTCAGCCATTCACTTACCCGGAAGCTCAGCTTTTGTCGAATAAGGAAGGCCAACTGCCGAGCTGGGTGTTCATGCTGGTTGCACCGCGCCACAAGATCTTGGAATAGCAAGAGGTTGTGTAGTCGGTACCTCACAGCGCTTTTCACAGGTGCAAAATTGTGTGGAATGGAAGGCCGTCTCGGGTACTTGTACTTGCTCAAATCTCGGATGCACGTGGTGCCTTCCGCCCCACCATTCCAAGCCTCAAACAGCTAGCCGCTTCACGGGAGAGACATTCCACCGACCCGAATGTCGTCCAAGAACTGACCGAACCTGGTGATCCTGCCGTTCGCAGTTCCTCTTCTCCATATACTTTCGACAAATTCTCGCCTCCGCTCACGGATGGTAGCTGAAGCTTTCAGAGGCAGCTGAAGCAGCTGAGGGTATTAAATGACATTGTTTTCTTGGACTCTTTTCTATCAACATATTCTTCATTGAGCTTTACAGCACAGCTGCAGCTCTAGCTCTTTTAGTCTACCTACGTCACCTTGACCACCACGTCCAACTCGAGAATTCGTAAACATGGCCGACTTCAATGGAACCCCGAGCAGCCTGGGGAGCACGACTAGCAAGCGGCAGGCTGCCATCCTTGATCGACATCTCCCAGATGGCTACTCTGCCGACCCCGAAGTTGTCTTGGGCGGTCCGTCCCAAGGCCCTGTTCCCTCGGCCTCCGCTGTCAGCCTCGACCGAACCTCCCAAGCAGACCCCGTCGAATCATCCCTTCTTCTGCAGGGAGGTGACATGCACCGCGACATGTTCAAGATAAAGGCTCGTGCAAACTCGATTCGCCGTGCCAACACCTTCTCCCACCACGCCTCTCCACGCTTGGGCCCTTCCGACGAATTATCATACCCCGAACAGCGTGAGCCTGGTGGCTTCAGACGACACCACTTACAGCTTCGAGCACGACAGAGGCGAATGAGTAGTTACACTGTCGTTGCAAAGAATTTTGTCGATTTCCTCGACCTCTACGGCAGCTTTGCTGGCGAAGATCTCGAGGATGCTGATAGTGAAGACGAATCTGCCATCGACGATCAAGATGAGGAGGCCGACGTGGAACAACCACCTGAGCTTCGGCCACTCCTTGGTCGCAGAAAGAGCTCTAAGAGATTGCACAAGAAGGGTGATGCAACAACGACCAAGACTTTTTTCACGCTCATCAAGGCCTTCATTGGCACTGGAATCATGTTCCTTCCCAAGGCCTTCCGCAACGGAGGTATCCTGTTCTCGTCAATTACCCTCATTATTCTGTCCCTCGTCAATTGTGGATGCTTTCGGCTTCTTCTCGACTGCCGTGACAAGTATGGAGGAGGTTACGGAGAGCTCGGCGCTGCCATTGTTGGTCCACGGTTTCGAAGTCTGATCCTTGCGTCGATTGCCATTTCCCAGCTTGGCTTCGTCTGCGCTGGACTCATCTTTACGGCAGAGAACCTCTGGGCTTTCCTTGATGCAGTTACTGCAGGCGATCACAACCTGATGCTGAGTGTTCCAACTCTCATTGCCCTGCAGTTGCTCATACTCATTCCACTTGCCCTGATCCGAAACATCTCCAAGCTGGGACCTGTCGCTCTGCTTGCCGATGCATTCATTTTGATCGGCATTGTCTACATCTGGTACTACGACGTTGCAGCTCTTTCTCGGAATGGCATGGACCCGACAGTCAGACTGTTCAACCCCACTGACTTTCCCCTGACAGTGGGCTCGGCCATCTTTACGTTTGAAGGAATTGGTCTCATCCTTCCGATTCAATCAAGCATGAAGAAGCCTGAGCAGTTCAGCAACCTCCTCTACCTTGTCATGTTCATCATCACCATTATTTTCACGTCAGTGGGAGCCATGTGCTACGCCACCTTTGGCGAGCGCACCAAGATCCAGGTCATCTCCAACTTTCCTCAGGACTCGCCCCTCGTCAACGCAGTTCAGTTTCTCTACTCCTTGGCGGTCCTGGCGGGAGACCCTGTTCAGCTGTTCCCGGCGGCTCGTATCATCGAGACGTCTGTGTTTGGCGAGCGGGCAACAGGGAAGAAGAGCTTTGCGATCAAGTGGAAGAAGAACGCTCTCCGAACGCTCATTGTGGGAGTGTGCGCTGGTGTCAGTATCGTTGGCGCCAGTGATCTGGACAAGTTTGTTGCATTGATTGGGAGTTTTGCTTGTGTTCCTCTGGTTTACATCTATCCGGCATATCTGCATTACAAGGGGGCTGCGGAAAAGGCTTGGGTCAAGGCACTTGATGTGGCGCTCATGGTGGTTGGGTTCATTGCCATGGTCTACACCACCCTGGTCACCGTCTCCCAATGGATCAACGACGCTACTTGACTGGGGAGGTGATTGGATACGGCACGGACGGTAAAGCGAAGAGAAAAGAAGGCAACTTTAAAAAGGAGGGCGTCAGCGGTTTATTGTTCTGGTTTATAGCGTCTATTTCATGGTTTCATTGCAATGGCTTATTTGGCGCCAACTAAGGCCTTGTCGAAGGTCAATACAGAGGATATTAGCTCTCGACTCGACAGCGTGCTGGGGGAGGAGGAAGAGGAGGCTGTGTGCATTTGTTCCTGCATCTTTTCACGTTGAGGCTGTACACAGATTGCTTCTCATGATAACTCAGCTTCTGCTACAGTGTCCCATTCCGGCTGAACCGAATGTTGGCCTTGGGGGTGTGCCATCCATGCTGACTGTTGCTGATTGATACCAAGGCGGCTAACTTGTCCGAGGTGATTGGACTGCAGCATCGGCATTCACTTACAGATGAGGGCATCCGTCAAGGGTCCATCCATCCAGTGTGCCTAGCTCATGAGCTGACGCTCGGCTCCGATGTGCATGACCAACTGCTGCCAGAGACGGCATCTCATCCAGGAACGTGTATCCGGCCATGTCTGTCCAAGACCATGAGTTCGTGAATGGCTTTTCTGACCGCTGGGCCCTTACAGGTTGTGGATCAAGGCAGATTCTGCTGCTCACATGAAGATGACCAGCCCCAGGGGCAGGGTGAGAAGGAGAAATATGACAAGGGAGTCCTAAAGGCGTCCCGCAAGTAGATGGCGCTTAGGAGCGCGGGATGCTTCCAGACTCTTGGTATTTTCACCTTGTGGGCGGTGGCCACTGAGACATGTCATCCGAAAGCCAACGTCCCCGGGATTGCCTAAAATGGAACAAGGGCATGTTGTGCCGGCCCGCCAACCAGACAAAGGCCTACGGGAGGGCTGTCGGGCCTCTCTAGCTGCAAGAGAAGCTTCTTTTGGCTTTGGAGATGCACCTTTGCCATCTAGAACCTCATCCCTTGTCGCCCTTTCATCTTGACTCTCCTCGCCCGTTCGTCGGCCCCGAGATCTGCGGGGCAGGGATGGATTCCGCACGTGAAGGCTTTTGATGCAGCTGCGTAGCCAATGGAACGATGGATTGCTATATTCGGCACTGCAAAGGGATATGCACCTGTCCTCGTGAGATGTGTCTGTCTTTTGCAGTGAAAGCATGATCTCAACGCTGATGCTGATGCTTGGGCAGTCTTGACACTGCCGATCTTTGCCTGGGATGCCCCCAGCTTCCAGCGTGTCGGGAGCGCCCCATGGATCTCAAGCTTGATTTCAATACATCACATCTACGTTTACCTTTCCCATCTGCGGATATGTATCTGCGATGGGAAGACGATCCCGATCTACTCCAACAGAGGTGTGACGTTTTGGCGTAGGGATAGTTGGCTTGGATGACCGCCTACTGACCTCCAGATTACATGTAGAGTTGGTCATCAATGATGGAACAGCCTGGGTGTGCCCATATTGGGTTCCTTTGGGCTTCATGAGCCAGATTGCGCAAGCAAGCACACTGCACTGCATCCCACCCTCGACATTATCTCCGTTTCAGGAACATGTCTCGACAGACTCCACCCCGAGGGCGCCGAACGAGGGACGGGATTCCTCTTTCTACCAGATCTCATGATGTGCTTCTCCATCCTTTCCAATGCAACTATCATGGAAGGTCCCAGGGTAGGGTGGGCGGCGGGACCAGTATCAATGCCAATGTCTGGCGGGGAAGTCCGCGAGCTTGGCCTGGACTGGCTGGACTGGGTGTGCAGGGGAGGGAAATCGAGTCTGCCTCAACAAAACTGAGGCTGACGAACACCGTCGTGTCACCAAAGCCAGCCTGCAATCTTGCCAGAGTCTATGTGTGTGCCAAGATTGCGTTCGCGATAATGTGACCCGAAGTGCTTTTCCAAGCGTTGGTAGACTGATATAGCGAGATGACTTGACTGCAATGGCTCAAACGCTAACCGACGCGCCACTACCCCAAACTCGACATCCCGGCCCGTGCTAATGTTAGATCTGGAGCCACGGCAAGAGGAAAGAGAAGAATTGGGAGAGGCCGAGTCTCGTTATTGGAGAAAGCTCCCTGCGGCTTGATGGGGAAGCTGGGGATAAAGGTCCCATTGCCGGAGTAGCTTCCGCTTGAACCTTCCCCACATAACACACCCACCCACAAGACAATCAAGCAATAGCGCCCTCACCCATGGGAGTGATCGGCTTGCTGCGACATGGACTGCTCCTTGGTAAGTAAGTACCTATTCAGATTCTGAAATCTGGTCATGGGATTTTCCAACGAAGCAGCAGACGATGCTCGACCAAGCTCTTTGAGCTCCTGCAATAGGCAGCACCACCCGGGGATACACAAGGTTAGGGCCAAGACGCGGGGGCGTCAAGGGTGGCTGACGTCGATCGTAGCTCGGCTAGGACCTGAGTTAACTGTTGAAGGAAATCCGAGCCTCGTTCGGCATCGTCAATATCGTCCTAGTGCTTGACCCTTCCCGCGCGCACGCCTCTCACACAGCAGCAGCCGCTCGTGCTTCCCTCTCTCCCTGCCATGCCAGGCAGAGGCGCAAACTCACACACACCCTCGCTCCTCTCTGTTTCCACGGTAGCACGGCTCTTTGCTTTGCCCCTCCATCACAGAGCAGAGATACTTCCTCGTGACACCTTTCGTGGTGTGGTCAAGGTGACGAAACGCCACTGGGAAATCTCGATCCGGTCTAAGAAACCATGAGGACTCGAGGGTGTGTTCCGGCGAGGGGAAGCTCATGGCCATGACGGGTATGGCTCATGACTCTCGAGCTTCTGTACAAAAGGGCCCGACCTCCCGCTCATGTCGAGGTAGAGTCGAGAAGAAGCCGACAACTCGATTGAACGACAACCCAAGCTCCCACCATCGTCATAACCTCATCCCGACACACAATGTCCAAGTTCACTCCCGTCCTGAGGTCGCTGGCCCGCCAGCAAGCTCTGCCTCTCCGGACGGCTCGGTACGCTCCCGTCACCGTCCGCACCTTTCACAACACCACTGCCCAACGCAACGCTGCCCTTGGCCAGGCTCACCTCCTGCCCGAGTTCAGCCTCCGCGATAAGGTCATTGTCGTCTCGGGCGGTGCGCGAGGTCTAGGTCTGGTTCAAACTGAGGCCCTACTCGAAGCGGGTGCAACAGGTAAGATTTTATAGCATGGTGTATTGTCTCACACGTACTAACTGTTTGTCAGTCCATGCCATTGATAGGTTGCCCTCGCCCGCCAACGACCCCTCCACTGGCTTCTCCAGAGTCGCCAAACGGGCACAGGAGGAGCTTGGCACGTCCCTCACATACCACCAGTCCGACGTGAGAAATGTTCCCGAGCTCAACCGCATCTTTGAGGGCATCGCCGACACCACTGGCCGCTTGGATGGTCTCATTGCTGCCGCCGGTATCAATCAAGAGACACCAGCACTCGAGTACACGGCCGAGGATGCCGACAACATGATGAGCATCAACTTCACCGGCGCATTCATGACAGCGCAAGCAGCTGCCCGTCAGATGGTCCGACTCAAGCAGCCGGGCAGCATCTGCTTGATCGCCAGCATGAGCGGCACCATTGCCAACAAGGGCATGATAGCACCGTAAGTAAAACGCATGACTACCGAGTCTTCACCCGCTCACGCATTCACCAGGGTGTACAACCCATCCAAGGCTGCTGTGGTGCAGCTCGGCCGCAACCTCGCTGCCGAATGGGGCCAGTACGGCATCCGCGTCAACACCCTCTCCCCCGGGTACATCCTGACCCAGATGCTCCAGAACCTCTTTGACGACTACCCTGAGCGCAAGACTAAGTGGGCTGAAGAGAACATGCTTGGCCGCATCAGCATGCCGAATGAGTACCGCGGCGCCGCGGTTTTCCTCCTCAGTGATGCAAGCACCTTCATGACTGGCGCCGACCTCCGCATCGACGGCGGTCACGCTGCTTGGTAAGGACTGGACAGCATCCATGGGAGAATCGGGGGGGGACAAAAGCACGCTCGCGCATAGCCAGGTTGGATGTCAACATTTTTCTTTGGGTATCTGAAATATTTTTTTTGGGAGCGAGGAGAAAAGGTTTTTGTACAGTCGTGATACTCGTTGCGCCACTCCTTTGGCCATAATAGCAGGTAGAAGAACAACGACTTTATAACTCGTATTAAGTCTTGCTTTTTAGTTGGGACTCGTGACGTGTGATATTATGCCCTGCGGACCGAGCCTCCCCAGAAGCCCCGGTTGTATCCTAAGCCTCGACTCAATGTCCTTGTCGGGAACACCGCGGTCGCGAAACTTCGTAGCATCCACCACAGTCCTCATGTCGAGGAACCGTCTACCCTCGACGCCGCGGCCGATCGCTGCGAAATCCTCTTCCGCTTCGTCTTGCAGCCTCTCTCGGGCTTCGAGGGCGACGAGGGTCGGGTTGCTTCGGCTCGGGGCGAACGACGGTCCTACGGGAGCTTGAGGGCCAAGCTGCGACGAGGCGGTAGATGAGGGAGAGTATGTCGGATTCGGCTGAGCAATGCCCATCTGCTGAAGACGGCGCGAGAAGTCGCCGGTCGGGAAATCGGGATCCATGGAATCCGCCCGGAGAGCTGGCAAAAGCGAGTCAGCGCAAGCAGTGAAACACGGCACGCATTAGTAGATTACCCTCGTCCTTGGTACCATCGCCCAATGTCTTGGACTTGGGCTTCGCTGCAGGCTTGGGGCGAGGAGGTCCTCGGAACCGCGGCTCCGGGAGTTCGAGCAGGGTATTTCCGCGGTGCGCTGCGGGCAACCTTGGACGAAGAGGCGCCCATTGTGTTTTATGCGTAAAGATTAAAGATTAAGAACAAGAGAAGAAGAGGAGGCGTTTAGTAGTACAGGCGCATCAGCGGGTTGGGTCGAATTGAAGCTGTGGTTGCTGGCAAAAGTGGCGACGGCCTGGACATTTTTTGATGATGTTATCCATGTCGGCGCGCAATTCTTCCGGTGTTGCAACTTCAACCTACCATCATCATGACCAGATCACGACGAAACCACATACCAATCGCCTATTTCACTAATATAGAGGAATGGATTCCAATAGGGTATTCTGGTTCAACATAATCCTCAGAAACATGAAGAAATGCCTCGCTACGGACGAATACCACGGTTCGTCAAAGAAGGAGAGCGAATCAAGTCACTAGTGGAACAAGTGCTGCCATCAATTGGCTTTGATTATACGTACCAACTTTTACAACTATCTAACACTGAAAACAAAGTTGACTGAAACAAACAGAAGATAACAGAATTTTACAACAAGAGACAATACGTCGCTGGTGACGCTTGTGGCCTGAAAGCCCGCTCGAAACGAGCCTTGCCTCATCCAAGAGACTCCATGCTCCTCGCCTTCCTTCCATCGTCCAAAACATCGTATACTCCTGGTATCCTTCCATCATACCTATACTCCAATACATGCCTGTTTTTACAAGACCTAGTCTTACAATTTTAACCTCGTGTACTGACCGATGAAGAGTATGAAAGACACTCCTTTCCAACACACTCGAATCCCTCCAGCGCTGATTATGCTCTCTGTGCAATATTCTGCGGTATCTCGTCCACGGTTGGGTTCCTGAAACGGGTTGTCGAATTAGAACCACATCGGATCGCAGCCAGGTTTGAGTCCTCGGATCGTCTCTGTCTCCCTCTTGAATGCGGCACCTCTCTTCTTCAGCACCTCCTGCAGCCTCCTGAACTCAAGCTGATTCTTCGACAATTTGGGCTTGCTCTGATTCTTCGGCTCCTCAGACTCGCCCTGATCTTCCAGCTCATTAAACTTGCTCTGATCAATCAGCTCATTGAAGGTGATCAACTCCTTGAAGTCACTCTGATCCTTCAGCTCATTGGAGTTGCTCTCCAGGTCCACAGGGTCAGTGAATTGCCACTTAGGAACAATCATATTCCCCTGCGAGTCCTCCATCCCTACAAAGGCACCGTTGCTCAAGCAAACCATCTTGCCATTGAGATACTCTGTGTCAATGGGGCGAATACGCTGCCCTAGCATGGTGTGGCACCAGAAGTGCTCCCCGTCAGGTGTAATATCACGCTTAGCGAGCTTGACCAAGTCACCAGAGGCGGCGTGCACGTCGCACAGAGAATCTCCAACCTTGTAAAGACCCATCACGTTGCTCTTATGGAGGTGACGGGCCATGTCGGCCTCCCAGCTGGTGCATCCATTATTCTTGAGCATGTCCTCAGCTGGGGGTGTTGGAGGACAGGATGCAGGCCTGGTGGAGGCTGACTTCCTGACGCCATTGACTTGGCTGCCATGTATCCTGCTGTGTACCTCAAGGTCATTGCGGCGAACTGATCTCCTCTGATGAACAGCCCCGGTGGCGACAGCGGGTGGTTGAAAGAGCTGACTGACTGGTGTAGTCACTGCGGTGCTGGTAGATGGCTGATGGCTGTCATGAGAGGCCTGGCTGACTGGCCCCCCCTGGGAAGCGGCCTCGGTGGTGTCAACGGAGAGTTGAGATGTCTGATTGACTGGCGACTTCTGAGGAGCAGTTACACCAACGTCCGTAGAGGGTTGTTGGCTCCCAAGAGACGCCTGGCTGACTGGCTTCTCCTGGGGGGCAGCCCCGGTGGCACTAACGGAATGTTGAGGGTTCTGGTTGTCGAGTATCTGCATAAGGGTAGCGACCACCCTGTCGGTAACGGACTGATGACAATCTTGAGAACTCTGGCTACCAAGCGTTTCGCAATGAGCAGCCCCTGTGTTTTCAGTAAGGGGCTTAGAGGCCTGGCAGTCTGGTGACTTCTGAAGACCAGTCGCAGCAGTGTTGACAGAGGGTTGCTGACTTCCAGGAGGAGTCTGATTACCTTGTGTTTCCTGAGAAGCAGCTCCTATGGCATTGACAGAAGACTGAAGGGCCCGAGGAGGGACCTGGGGAGAGCGCTTGCGAGCGGCCTGGTTAACTGACCTCCCTCGAAGTGCAACCTTTGTGATATTAACAGAGGGTTGAGAGAGTTGATTGACTGCTGACTCCTGAGGAGCGGCGGAGGCGGTGTTGTTGGAGAGGTAATGGCTCTGGCAAGGAGTCTGGCCAACTAGTGTCCCCCCAGAGGCGACGCTGGTGATATCGACAGAGGACTGAAGGGCCTGGGAGCAGTCTCGGTGGTGTTAACAAAGGACTGGCTGACTAGCGACTGCTGAGGAGTGGCCAAAAAAAGGTTGGCAGAGGGATGATAACCCCCGTGAGGAGTTTGATGAGCGAAGGTTCCCCAAGGAGCAGCCCCGTTGGTATGAACAGAGGGTTGAGGGGTCTGGTTTCCTGGCATCTCCATCGAAGCGGTCCCGTCAATGCTGCCATAGGCCTGGGGATACTGAGGAGAAACCTGATGAGAGGCTTGGCCAGCTGGCATTCCTTGAAAGGCGGCTCCAGCAACGTTCGGCAAGGGCTGGGAGTACCAGGCGTTGGGAGACGGTTGAGGGTAGCCGTTGAACCCTGCATAGGTAGGAAATCTATGCATATCATACGCAGAGTTTGGCTCCTGAGTCCCCGCTTGAAAGTAATTGTTCAAAGTAGGATACATCCCGGGAGTCGACGCCTGAGGCGCGGGCTGGAGTGCGAGCAGGTCGATGTCTGGGCACCCATCTCTCGCCCGAAAGGGTTGGAAAGCCGACCCGGGTCTTTGCTTTGAAGTTGTTAGAATCTTTACCTTGGGGCTGGGGAATCTGCTCCTTACCAAGGGAATCGGCTCAGGATAATTCATGAAAATATGCTGAGGATTTTGGATCTGACGAGCAGCCGGACCCGTGAAAAATGAAGCCGGAGACGGTCCATGGCGACTTTCATCAGCCTGGTACTGGTCCGCTACCGCTGAATGCATCACTGAAGGAAAATCCATGTTGCTATTGCTGTGATGATTATGCAGGATAGAAAAGACGGAGTGGAAGAGAGGATAGCGAACGTAGCAAAGAGGATAAACGAACGAATCCTAGATGGGTAAACAAGACAATATTCAAATACTGATTCTTGTTCTGCTTCCCATCAAAGTTTTGATGTTTTGTGTTCGTGTGTTGCTATGTATCGTGAGGGCAGGAAACTCTGAGCATGTCAGTTGCTAGGGGAGGAACGGGGCCTTGACAACTGGCGAGCAGTGCAGAACTGGCCAGACTGCTGGCGGGCACTTGGCCTTTTATGACAAGAAATTCTGCCACCCGTGGGCTTGACCTCCCTCTCTTGTCTACTCGGAACCCGGATTATCTTTATGGGCATCGTCGGGTTGTTGTTGAACCTTAGTTACTAAACCGCCGGTGACTCCTCCAGTTGAGTTTAGGAGGCGAGGATGGCATCTCGCAAAGACCACAACACTAGATGCCATCACTTGAATAGCATCGTCCCGTACCTCTATAGAAAGCCCCTCCATTGTCGAGGCACTGTAGCCCTAGAATCAAACGACCGGGGACAGTAGGCCAGGTCCCTGCCCAGGAATCTGTGAGCCCTTCAATTTCAAAGCAAAGGATGGATCGCGGGTGCCTGGAAGGAGTCATCACCCAAATCACGGGCGTGTAAACCTTCTTGGGGCCATTTATCTCTGTGGCGGGTTGCTGCGCAAAGAGAGTGGCAGCGTGCGGACATGTCACGAGCCTGGCGACTCGTCTTTCCCCCAACAAACATCAACCGTGAAATTCACATGCTCCATCAAGTGGGCAAGAACGCCTATCAAGCCCTAGTCCAGGAAATTCCAACCCCAGATCCAACCTTGCTCCTGACCGAGCGAAGTACCTCCTAAGAAGGGGTCTTGTTGATTATCAAAGAACACTGGCTCTTCGTTCGGGTTGGCTATACCCAATGGGTTTGTGATGGCTGTTAAACCGTCAGTGAATAGGGGTATCCTTGTTTCCCGACTGAAATACTACGTACCTTGCTCGTATTCCAAAACTGCCTCTGTCATGAATGTATTCTCGCAAAATTCGACGAGTTGGTCGTCGAATGTCCCATTAACTGTTTCGCTTGGCAGATCGATGTGTGATAGCTCGGAAAGGTCTCCATCATTGGCTGCTGATACTTCCACTGGCCCCTGCGCTGGAGCATGCTTAGAGGATCGTTCTACGGAAATTCCCGTGGAGGTCTCCCCTCGTTCGTATTCTGTAGACCGTTTGCCTGTCGTTTGACCCCCCGGACTAATCTCGAACATGGCGTCAACTTCCTTAGCCATGACCAGAGACATCAGTCTTGTTGTTATGTCAAGTCCTTGGGTAGCCAGAATAGATTTCTCTTTCAGCAAAGCTTGTATTTGCATCAGTCTTCGAATCCCCATCCTCGATTCGTACGCCTTCAAGCTCAATGGATCGAGTGATATTGATATGCACAGCGTCACTCCAGCGGTGAGAAGGTGCAGAGATACGAATGCAATCGCATATGTTTCAGAGGCTTCGCGTAGATACGTGGTTGATCCGGCCTGTGATATTTGTAGCGCTGCGTCTCGGCAAGTTTGCATCGCGAGCTGAAAGGGGTCTTGGCAACTAGGAGTGTCTTCTCGAGCTTCAGAGGAAGGTCGCCGCATTTTGAAGGATAATAAAGGCCTATGGACGAGAATCCTTGCATTTTCGTATGCCAACTTGAGCGAAAGTGCTTGGAGTCTGAAGAGATGTTCTTCAAACTCCACCTCGGATTGAGTTGAACGGCCAGCCACTTGATCGCCAGTCAATGATTGGCCAGCCAACTCGTCATACTTGAGTTTCGGAGATAGAGTATCGTTCCATCTAAGTAGTCTTGAATTTAGAGATGCCACCTTGTTGACGAGGCTCTTCAAGCGAGCGGCCTGGCTCGGGCCTTGCCGTTCCCCGTTACAACGAGTCCCGTAGAGATCGTCCAATGCGGACTTGACAATCGCTGACAGTTTTGACATGGCGCATTTGAAGAACAAAAGGTTTGGTTTCGTCGCGTATTGCTCCTCTGACATGGAGCCCGAGTATTCGTCATAGGGGTTAAGCGGAGCGACGTCGCAATCGCGGTCGGATATACTCGAAGGAAAGCCGTAGAGCATCGAACAGAAAGTTTCAATCTCGTAGATGGCCCACCAGGCACGTTTTCGATCTTCAATCATCTTTCGAAGAGACTCATCGTCGGATTTATCGTTTGGGACCCTGCGATGGAGGTTAAGTGCTTGGGCTATGCGCAAACCAGAGCCGCACAGCGGCCACGCCATCTCAGGCTCTCCATGATAGAGGTAGTAACTTCCCAGCAGAACACACATTTGGACAACCTCCAAAGATCCCAACGATATGATGTCGAGAAATCTGAGCTTGAGGCCTACCAAGATTTTGTGTGTGAGTGCCTCGACGTCTATGCCGTGTGAGAGGAGGAGGTGCTTCTGTTCAACGTTGGTGTATTGCAAGCTAGTTGCGAAGACAGCCAAGAGTACAGCAATGTAACCAACACGGCCGTTGGCTTGGCTAGCCTCGTTAGAAGGGCGTGGGCCGGGACCGTATAAATTTTGGAACTTGTTCCTGAAATCGCGTTGATGAAAGACTAGCATGAACCAGTGAATCCGGTCGAAGTAATTGTCGACCAGTGTCGTTGCCACTTCCAAGTCAGGCAGCAGCATCAACAGTTCTTGCTCTGTGGCGATGGAGATGGACGATCTTGGGACTGGGCGGCGTCGGGTATTCTGGAGGTGCTGAGAAAGTATTTGCTGCAACGGACTGGGTGCTCCCTGCGGTTGTCGCTGCCCTGACACTCTGGGTCTCTGGTGAGCCCATGTGCTTGCCAGGAAAGCAGAGGTCTCTGCCTCCTCAGGTGAGGGCGCTTCATGATGATGGAATGCCTAAAAATCAATCTCAGCGACAGCGTCAACATCGACCTTGATCATCTTCAAGCCGTACTTCCTCAACAAGTGTGATTGTGGAACTTGCGTTCCAGGGAGCGTCTCCAGTAGAATCGTCAGGAGCTCTGGTTGGGCTCGAACTGATGACTTCAGGGCTTGCAGGTCCTTCCCCTACGAGTTGAGATGTTGGCGCGGAAGATCCATCTCTCGTCCGACGGAGCCGACGCCGTTTGGCTGCCGGCTCTCCATGGGGGGCAGGGGTTTCCTTCTGTGGACGGTGGACTCTCCATCTTTCGACCGGAGGGGTGATACATTCTACGTTAGACCGCACACACAGGGTACACGGACGTTCAACATCGCACTAGGTCTTGTCTCAGCTACAGTTGTTGGTGTAACAAGGAGAGAGAAGGAGGATGCTCACCTTGAGCTTCTGTTTGCGACACCTCTCACACGCGCTGGGGACTTTTCCTCTCATGCCGGGGATGAACTTCGTGTTTCTTACGATAGCAAGCAAATGAAACGGAATGATAAGGCAGTACAGGTCATTCAGAAAGCCAAGTGAAGAATGCCACCGGGTCGGGAAGAAGTCAAGTTAAGGTTGTTCCACCGGAACCAATTTCCATTTTTGGAACTTGCGGTCACACGCGATTCCGTTTTCGGCCGCTCCGCTTCGTGAATGTGTTTGCTTCACTACCTCGTTTGTATCTGAGCTTTTAGCATCAAACTTCATTGTCCGACTCACTCTCATACTGAATCAAGATGCCTTATTTCAAAGAAGCGGTGCAGGCCGCCGAAACTGCCAATACCATCTCGGCGTTTGTTGCCCAAGAAGAAGTTCGGACACTTTCGGATCTCAAGCACGCCCTCTTTCAGCCACCCGCGACTACACACAATCAGAATGCTACAGGGACTTCGCGTTCTACTGGTGTCATAGTTCTTTGCGCATCCGCAGTGCTGTCTACTGCGGAGACCGTCATGTCCGCGGTGACGGAATTAGCCAAAGCGATTGGTCTGTAGACTTGCTTACGATCCTACAACTACAATAATGCTGAATTAATCTAACATTAAAAACAGGCGCATATTCACCAAATCAGGAATCTGTCGTTCTTGTTCTCTGTGGAGGGATTGGCCATTCAACCCAGTTGATGCACGACGCTGTCCTCCGTCACCCACAGTACAACACTCTTGTCGAACAAGTACAGGGACAGCCCGAAGGTCGCATCTTACAAGCGATCTGGGAGAGGTTCTTTGACCTGGAAGCCATAAGCAACGATTCAGGGTCTAGAGATACCCAGCAGCAAGGCCTGACCGTTCTTGTGGAGGACGCTTCAACGAATTGTGCACTCAATGCCCAAAAGACGAGGGAGCTTTTGGATTCTCACGGATTCAAGTCACCAAGATCGATAGTAGTTGCTCAGGACCCTACCATGTGTAGGCGTACAGTAGCCGCGTTCGAACAGGTGTACGCCGACACGATCGAAGTGCCTCCGATTTTCAGCAGCTGGCCAACATTCGTACCCAAAGTAGTGGCCAAAGAAGCTTCAGTAGGAGACACTAGCAACATCTTGTCATATTTGGATTTTGCCGACTTGGGCATGGGTGACAGTTGGAAAGGTGGCCTCTGGAGTATGGATCGATTCATGTCTCTGCTTGTGGGCGAGATCCCACGAATGCGTGACGACGAGAATGGATACGGACCAAATGGGAAGGGTTCCATCGTTCATGTGGACATACCTCAAGATGCTGAGGGTGCTTGGAAGACACTCTGTGAGCTTCTTGGGTACAGTGGACGATGAGAGGGGGCCAGTACTATCCATTCGTTCAGGTATCCCATCAAGGGCCAGACTTCAACTATAACAAAGAACACAATATTAAGGGACAGTACAATGCAGTTACTCTTTCGGACCCGCTAATCAATTTCTCTTTGAATAAACGACATGATCCTTAAATATGATACATATAAACCCATACAGGAGATCCCTTGTGTGCGACTGCTTAGGTGTTGAAGTCAATCACACATCGGCCCGCAACCTTTCCTTGTCTCAATAAGTCGACAGCCTCCGGTAAGCGACCAATACAAAATAGCTCGTATACGGGTTTCAGCAAACCCCGTGCGGCAAACTCCAGCGCATCTTTAGTGTCCTTCATGGATCCAGTAAGTGTTCCAATGACCTTGAGGTTGCGGAGCATCAGAAACATGGGATCATCGCCGGCAAAGGCGGTCCCAGAAGGAGGCATCCCAACACACATGATCCTCCCACCGATGCAGGCCATCTTAGTAGCCATGGCATACGAGGCTGGTGAAGAAGCCGTGACAAACACCCCATCAACTCCTTTCCCAGAGGTGATGCGTTTGATCTCTTCAGGGATGTCCTTTGTATCGGAAAAGTCAACAAACTCTTCGCAACCAAGCTCCATGCACATTTTGCGTTTCTTTTCGCCAGCGTCGACACCGATTACCCGAATACCCATTGCCTTGGCAAGTTGTACACCCATGTGGCCTACACCTCCACCAGCTCCAAGAAATGCGGCCCAATCTCCAGGCCGAAGTTGAGATTCTACAAGCTGGCCAAGTTAGCTTGGATCGAACGGTGATTCATGCATGGATATTGACAACATACAGATCGATGCATAGTTGATCCACTGCACATGATGGGACCAGCCGAGAAGTCGTCTACCCCGTCCGGGAGTCTAGAAGCGTATTTGGCTGGGCTCAAGATGTACTGCTGGTAAGTTCCTACATAGGGCAGTAGGTATAGATGTTAGCTCAGAACTAACACGGGATACTTGTTTCTCATAACCGAGAACTTACCTGGAACCTTGAGGCCAGTAGGCACAGCCCCAGCACAATGGCATTCGAGCCCTGACCAGCAGAGTTGGCAAGACATGCACGTATTCCAAGTTGGTTTCACCCCGGCACGGTCGCCAGGCTTCCAGTTCTTGACGAGTACACCAACCTTGACAACTACACCCGCACCCTCGTGTCCGGGAGACCGAACTCCATAATCTCTCATTCTTGGAAGTGGCAAATCCTCCAGCATGTAGTGTATATCGCTGTAGCATACGCCAGTAGCGTTGAGTCGAATCAAGATCTCGTCAGGCCCTTTGTTCAGTTCGCATCATGTTGGTGATTATTGAACAAGCACGAGACCACTTACCAGGTTCGGGGACAGGCACATCTTGGATTTCTACTTTGAAGTCGGGTCCATGTTGTACCACAACCCCTGCTTTGCAAGTAAGTGGAATGGGGCCAGCTCGGTCCATATTGTTAGGGATCGTGGGATGGCTCAGCAATAGTGAGTGGAGGGTATGAGTCTTTGTTCGTTTCGCATCTTGATACTTCCCATGTGCTTTTATACCTTAATTCCACTTGATTCACATCCAATGAATCTCAACGACCGATAGTTTACATGCATGAGGCGGGGTATCTCACTGAAGGATGATGTCGCCATCCGGTGGAAGAGCCTCCGCCGGGAACTTTCGCCTAACTAGTCGATTCAGGAAACTTTGCTCCCCAAGTTTTCGGCTCAGTAAATAGCAGCGTTAAGTACTTCCTCTACAACAAGTAGTCTGCACTATCGTTGGTATTTAGTGGGATGGTATAGCTGTTTAACGGTATGCTGTATCTTAGTAGGGTATAACAGAAGTTGGTAGATCTCGAAGTACACCAAACAAAGCGAATCTACGTAACTCACAGACTAGCTAAGCTCTCAGTTCCACTATAAATTTAACTTAAACTCTCTGTGTAGTAACTATAGGAGATCTTGCAAACTCGATGCCTGTTGGAAGCCGCAGAGACTATTTCGTGGCAATCATATTTGTCGACTGGTAACACTTGATGTCAACCTCAAACTGCCGCAGGCCGATTTGTGACTTATATCAGTGTTTTATTGGAGCACCAGCGTGAGGTCAAACAGCTGCTAAGCGCCTTGTTTGGTTTGACATCATGTTTAGGTTCGTTGCCTTCCCTTCGTTTATATCTAACTTTCTCCGTGGTTGCATATGTCCTGTGATCATGGAAGGGCAACAATGAGAGGATTTTATCAAGGCAGAGAGCTGTAGAAGGACAAATATATTGATTCCCATAACCGGGAAACAAAGACATAAAATCAAGATGGTGTCCAACAAGTATTTATTCGAGATATTCTTATTCCTCCTAATGCACACAACCACCATAGTTTTTCCCTCCATCTTTACTAAATCCACCTAATATCCACCAGCAGAGCCACTGTCAATAGGCTTGAACTTGACAGTCGTAGGCTGATCCGTGATTCCCCTCTTCACAGCCTCCTCGATGATGGCAACGGTAGCCGTAGCTCCAATCCGCGTCACACCAAGCGACATGACGTGCAGCAAATCATCCAAGGTTCTCACTCCTCCAGCAGCCTTGACCTGAACTTCAGGCTTCGAGTTTTCCCGCATGAGCTTCAGGTGAGGTACCGTGGCACCCTTGTACGAATATAGGCCGTTTGGCTGCTTCACAAAACCGTAGCCAGTCGAAGTCTTGACGAATCCAACACCAATGTCAGAGCAGATCTGGCAAAGTTTGACGATGTGCTTCTCTTCGAGGTAGTCGTTTTCGAAAATGACCTTGAGAATAGCGCCGTGCTTAACGACGACATCATTTATCTGCCGAATCTCGTCGGCCACATATTCCCAGTCACCTCCGAGAGCCTTGCCAATGTTGATGACCATGTCAATCTCCTTCCCTCCAGCAGCCGCGGCAGCATCGGCCTCAAAGACCTTGACCTCAGTGGTGCTGTTTCCGTGGGGAAAGCCGATGACAGGACAGACGAGAACTTTAGAGCCTTCCAGCTCCTTCTTTGCAAGGGGAATGAGGTATGGCTTCACGCAGGCGGTGGCCACGTTGTACTTCTTGGCGATGGCAAGACCACTGAGGATGTCGGCGTCGGTCATGGTGGGGTGCAGCAGAGAGTGGTCAATCATCTTGGCCAGCTGACGCAGGGTGACTGTGATTTCGTTTGTGGCGGCCATGTTTGCTGGAGAATATGATCAAGAATTGATGTTGTTTCGAGTATGTACGACTAGGGAATATGATAGAGGCCTGATAGAAAGGCTATAATGCTTTATATAGGCAATCATATTTCACAAATACCCCAACTTTTCTTGGTTGAAGCTGCATGAGACGTACATGATGGCGCATCAACACCCCGCGGTGTAAGTGCGTGATGTCTCCGGTGGGACCGTTCCGGTGGAAGAGAGAATACGTCGGTCCTCCGTCGGAACCAACCCACGTGCTTTCTTCAACTTGTGAGACGGGTTTCGGGTCTAGGAAGGTAAGAGACACATGATTGGAAATTATTTTTTATTCCGACAAGACGTGAAGCGGATTACCAGGTGGAAAATATGCTAGAGGGAGATGACAATACTCCGCGTTGCGTCTATAGTCCCTAATCTGGAGTCGCCACTTCAATAACAGCTGCCCTTATAGCTCAGTGGTAGAGCGTTGCACTTGTAATGCAAAGGTCCATAGTTCAATCCTGTGTGGGGGCAACGGTTTAATTTTTTGCCATCTCGGGCATTCTCTCCCGGGTAGCTCATGGTGCGTCATAGAAGCTCGCCCTCCAACAACAGCCCTTATAGCTCAGTGGTAGAGCGTTGCACTTGTAATGCAAAGGTCCATAGTTCAATCCTGTGTGGGGGCAGCTGTTTATTCTTTTGCCCTCCCGGGCAATTCCTCTCGTGCCTCACTCCAAGGTGGGAGGTCTCAGCATATATTTTTGCTGTTTCCGCATGTGGTGGTGATGTATGATGGTGTTGAGGCTCACGTTCTGTTATCATGGCTGTTATCCACATATCTCTAAGATATGTGGGTTCAGACCAGTTCGTTGCCTTATCACACAGACGTAGGTAGAACAGAAGCAAAAGAATATACAACTCGGAGCCTCTTGAGCATCTTAATTGGGTGACAAAGTCGTCACGATGTGGTCGGAGTGCTGTAACACGGTAGATAATAAGACAAATAAGATATGCAAGGATGCCTCAAATACTCACGTCTACAGTCATTTTTAAAGTGCTTTGGTTTCGAGAAGACAATGAACGTCTGCAATCTAGAAAGCTCAACTTACCCTTCTCATCTCAATTCACTTCTCATTTACAAGACTTCAAGATCAACCGGTTCCTCACCATAGTCCCTACAGCGAGGATCATGACAATGCCACCCCATAGTCGTATCTATCCAATACCGCCGCCACTGTGCTTGACTCCAAGCAGCCACCTCTTCAGAAACCGACTTGCCAAAATTCGCTCGGCTGTAGACCCAATGATTGGCCATCTTGAATGCCCTTTCTTTCCTCTCCTCTAGGTCCTCAGGCTCATCCAACTTGTTTGCCAAGCCCTCAGCTCTGGCTTCTTGCAGCACCCGACCCATCTCGTCTTGTTCAAGGTAGGGCCTCTTCCTATACCTGGAGATGGCATCAGGTAAATGTGCTCCTCCTTTGATAAGCTCAATGGTGACCCAGTACGCTGCTTGGCTATAACGGCTCTTCCTTCGGAAACAAGCCTGAAGTGGTGTGTCGCCATCGGCATTCCTTGCGTTTATGTCGGCACCTCGCTCTACGAGCAGTCGAATTACCGGTCCAGGATCAAGACTTGTAGGATAGTCGCGCCACATAGCAACATGGTGGAGTGGTGTGTTGTCCATCGCATCAGGGACATTCGGACCAACGCCAACCTCCTCTAGGAGCCACTCAACAACCTCAGTGTTCCAGTCCGCACACGCTTGGTGCAATGCGTGAAGCCCAACCCCGGTATGCGTGACAAGAGATGAGCCAGCCTGAATAAGACGTTTTGCAATTGCAGCTCGGGCCACAGTCTTGGCTTGTTGCGACTCGCTGCGAGACTCCAGAAGCGCAAAGTACAAGGCATTCGTGTTGTACTCGAGATAAAGACTACAGCTGGCGTATGCTTTCCCGGTAGATCGACATTTAATTTGAATCATGGCGCGAATAAATGACTTGCAGGTAAAGTCAATTGGCGATGAGGCGTTGATCCCGACACAAGTCTGCCCAGAGTGCCCAACATCAGCGCCCCAGTCAAGAAGCAGATCGACAACTTGTTCATGCCCTAGAAGGGCTGCCCAATGAAGTGCTGTCAGGGTGATGGGTTCGTGTTCCCATCGCTGTTCTTCCGGATCTGGTGGCTGGTATCGTCTTGGTCGTAGTTGTGCCTTTTCACAGACAGGCTCCGTCGTATCAATGGCATTCACATCAGCTCCGGCCTCTAAGGACTTGACGACGGCAGATGGGATATTTCTCTTTGCAGAGATGAGAAGAGCAGAGGCTCCGTTGTACCTGGCGTCAAGCCCGTAAAGATAGGGCGTGATGGTATCGTGCAGTCGACAGGAAGTCCGTGCTAAGCGTGAGATGTCTCCCCAAACATCAGAGAAATGCGGCATGATGGTCCATGGCCTAGTGCGGTACTCGTCTTCGTACTCGCTGTCCCAAGGACGACAGTCTAGCAGGAAAGGCAAAAAGAGGTAGTCGACAATGTCACGGAGAATCTCCATGGGCATCTCGTCCAGAGTGACGTCCGATCTCGTGATCGCAGGCTCCCTGCTCGACTGTGTAAGTGTCGCCCCGTCGTCCTGCAGTAGGGTTTCGTCTGCGGTCGCCATGTTGATTTCAGACAAGATAGTCGTCCAAGGAGAAACAAATCTTCTCATATGTGGAAAGCAGGACTATTCCTCTTGGACATATCATGTCAACTGATGCCTGAAGTGAGTTATTCACGGTGGCAGGCAAGAAGAAGGCTGGACCAACAGGCGGGGCGTTCGCCGCAAGGATGACAACTCAACTGATTGGCGGAATCAAGAGACTGAAACTAGGAGAAAGCATATGAGAGACCTGTAAATCGTGAGAGAATCGGGAAACTACTTCACATGGTGGACCGAGACAAGTGTGTGGAAGCATTAACGTGGGTATCATTAAGGTGTCGAGAAAGGCGCGAGCAACTCTCTCGGATGAAGGTAGAGAGATTGACCGACTCCAGGCCGATCATGTCCTTTGACGTTTGTTAGGTCGACTGCCTTTTCCCTTCTTTTTACTTTTGACTGTTGGCGCAGGGGCCTTTTCTTCTTCCTCTTCCTCTTCCACTTCTTCCTCCACCTCCACTTCCTCTACCTCCTCTTCTTCCGAGCCGCCCACCGATATCACATCGTCTGAGGCGCTCTCTCCTTCGCTCTCGTCGTCCAAGGCATCCGAAAGACGGCTTCCTTGACCGCGCTCTTCGGTGTCACTTCCAAATCCTTCAAACTCCGAATCAGAATCATCTGATCCTTGCTCCTCAGCCTTCTCGAGGGCAGCGTCGAGCTCCTGTTGCAGCTGTGCCTCAGCAGAGGCATCCTCGTCCTCAGCTGAGTCTTCCTGCTTTCGCTTGCGAGGCATCTCGCCCAGTCTGCCCTCTCGGCCTCCAACCTTGTCCTCGGTTTCACCTTCGGACTTTGGCGCAGGAGTGAACCAGGGGATCTTGCCTCGCATGAAGTCATTCAGAACCATCTTGGCAACTCCATCCAGATCAGGTTCACCTCCGCGGAGGAGTCGACCCGCCTTGCGGGCCAGAAGCTCCAGGAACTCGGTCGAGTTTGTCCAGCCCACCAGCTCATATGTCTTCTCCATATGATGCTGCTTGACTCTGTTCAAGAGGGGTTGGATGTACTGCTCGGGATGTTCCACCTTCTCGACACGCACCACACCTCGAAGTACCAGGTCGGTAGGAGAATCGGTGCTAGAAGGAGGAACAATACCGGGACAGTCGATCAGGTAGATGCGCTTCATCAAACTGACGTACTGCCAGACCTTGGTCTCTCCGGGAATAGGTGCAACGTTGCAAACCTTCTTCTTGAGGAGAGTGTTGATGATGGAGGACTTTCCAGTGTTGGGGCCACCAATCAAACCAACAGAGATCTGTTTTCGGTCCGAGTGCAGGGAAGAGAATTGTCGGAGGAGTTGGATGAGCGAGCCCTTACCAAACGAGTTGGTGATGCTCGCGTGGAAAGCCAAGGTAGGGTACTCCTTGGATAGACTGCGAACCCAGCCGGCCTGGTTCGAATTAGCATTCGTACCCAACATGTAGAGCAATACAGAATCAAGATGAAGAGATGTTTGTGTCATCACTAAGAAACCTGAAATCGATGCCCCAGTAATTGGATATGGCATAGGCAGGCTTCAACTCAATCGGACACGGGACCGTTCTCACGATGGTAACCAAAACGGCACACATCAGCCGAACAACAAAACGTTGTCGACAGTCGAGAACAGTGTATATTCTCCCAATGTTTTAACAGACACGTTCCATGGGAAATAAAGGAATGAATCCTGACAAAGAACATTGGGGTGCAAGGATGATGGGGATAAGGAGAAAAGAAAATAGAGTAGCAAAACTTACCGCAACGCTGGTAGGAACCAGGTCGCACTTGTTCAAGACAAAGATCAAGTGCTTGTGAGGGGCGTCCTCTTTGAGATACTTCTCAATACTGCGACACCGTGTTCCCACAGGATCTCTGGCGTCGAGAACATGGATAACCACATCTGAAGAGTCGATGACCTTGTACAGTTCGTTCCAGATTCGCTTGCTCTGACCCTTGTCAAACACAGGCTCGATCGCCATCGTGAGTGGCTTGTCATCGAGGCCAACGTTCTCGGCGTCTCCAGAGGCACCGCTAAGTAGCCTCTGTTGCTCGAGTCGCTCCTGGTAGGTGTCCATACTCTTCTCAGTGTCGTCCGCCAGGTCATCCAAGTTGCTAACGCTAAGCTTGACTCGCTTCCTCTGCGCCTTAGGTCCAAAGACGTCTGCGAACGGAGATGTCTCGACAGTCATCTTGGCCTTGTGCTGCTTGATGCCGTTGGTGGTGTCCTTGCCATCGCGGATCAGGCTCATGGGCAGCTTGTTGGACTTGAGCAGGACCTGGTACGGGTCGTTGGCCTTCTCCTCCATGGCCTCTCGGAACGCCTTGAGGGTATCCTGGGAGACGACTCGGGTGTTGGTAAACCACTTGCGGTTCGGCTCGATTCGGGCGTTGGGGATGTCGCGCGACTGGAACGACGCAGCCTTGACAATCTTTCCCTCGGCATTCCTCTGCGCCTTGCCCTCCTTGTACATGTTCAGGTGCTTGACCTTCTTCGCATCGCTGTTGCAACTGGGTCAGCAAGAATGGACAGCAAGCGTTGGCGACAGCGCTCTTACCGATAGAAGTTCTCGCCCTTGGTCCTGACATTTCCGAGGCCATCGCCAGTCTTTCCCTGGCGCTCACGCCGGGTGGCCTCCTTCTTTCCAGTACCCATGATGAAGAAAATTGGTCGAGGTACTGGCGACGAGGAAGGCAAAGGAAAAAGTTGGGCGGTCCAGAAATTTATCTCCAGAACTTTTTTTCTTGAGCAGTAGAAAAGGCCCCACTACCTCCCTCAGCGGTGGTTGGCAGCGGGGCCGCTAAAAATGCCTGCGGACAGGGGGGTCGTCCGCCGGATCAAGATAATCCGGTAAATTTGATCCGACTTCGATTTTCTGTCTGGCACAGATTCGTGCAGAATTGGCTCTGACGACTGTTCAAGACGCCAATTGCGATCTCAAAAGTCGCCATTCCGCGCTGAAATTGGCGTGGACTTCTCCAGTCATGTCGTTCCACCTCACGACCTCCTGCCCGAGGGCGGCTGCTCGCCAGCTCTTCGTGGCTTCGCGGGGCTTTTCGACAGCCGCCGCTCTCCAGAACCAAGTCCCTCCCGAGTCTCCATCCTACATTCGCCTTCCTACACCTCCTCAATCCGACGAAAAGAAACCTCCCCGTGTTCGAGGACACCTCCCGGTTCCCCGCGAGGTCTTCCCACGCATGGAAGGTGACCGCAAGGTTCGAGCCGACTATATCAAGCAGACCGTTCCTACGCCCTCCAACCCGCAACCGCCCAAGAACGAGACCCAAGAATGGAAGCAAAAGATGGCCAGTACCCGTCGTGAAAACTTGGAACTGGGTTTGAAGGAACTCTGGGCCCGAAGGAATCGTCGTGACGCCGTTCGGAACGCTCGTGTGAGCCAGAAGTTCAGGGAGCACAACGCCGCCGCCAAGGCAGCGGAGCGAGAGGACGACCGCCTCACTCGCAGCACCGTTCTGGATTCTGTGCTGGACACCAAGACCTACCCAGACCCCAACCGATTCGAGCGCGCCGAGCAAGGGCGTCGCAAGGTTTGGGCCATTGAGGCTTCTAAGCGCGGGGCTCGCCGCGATGCACTGATGGAGCTCTACATCAATGCTTCCAACTTTATCGTCACCGAGACCGAACTCAAGGCGGAAATTGAGCGAGTCTTTGATGCGGACTTCTTCAAGAAGCAGGGCACTGCCTATGGCCGATTCGGCAGCTCAGAGAACGTCTGGGACATACATGGCAAGCCCACGTCTATTGCCAACATGTTGGAGACCACGACGGGAGCTTCCACCAAGATTATGGACGTTTATGAATCCGAGTACGACCGCTCCGTTAAGCGACAGAAGAGGATCGCTGAGGAGTTCACTGGTGGCAAGATGGAGTAAAGCCAATCAATGCAAATTGGCCTGTAAAACATTTGTACCCATGTATTCCAAATTTCACATATTGAAGCGGCCATGACTCTCCTCTGTTGATCCCATTCACTCGGGACACAATGCTCATGAAAAGAAATCCTGCAATTGGTTCTACATCTGATGCTGAGTAGGACCGAGAACTCGATTCAACTATGCCAATACCAAAACAACGATGCCTCTGTTCATATCCAAACGCCGAGTATGAGTTATGAAAACACGCGTCCATATATATACAGCAGCCTATCCAACAATGTGCTGCTCCCGTCTTGTGTGTTCTAATCCGTCGTTCAGAGCACTTGCAAGTGCTTCTATGTTGTCTATCGCCTTTCGACAAGCAGAACGTGCATGGCAACGTAGGAAAGGACGATAAAAATGGCAGCGAAGATGCCCAGGTTCCTGATATCCGGCCAGAGCGCGTCGTTGTTGAAACCGAAAGAGCTCAGAATAGCCGCACCAGGAACGGTGATGTCAAGGCCATACTTGCTGTCGACCAGGGTGAGTTGGAGCACCTCGTTGACGATGAGTGACTCAAAGCCGTAGTGGAAGATAGAGAGCGTCTGAAGCCAGAGCGCACCCTTGGGGGTCGCATCGTGATTGAGGAGGAATCCAGCGAAAAGAAGACTGAACAGCATAACCAAGCTGCCGATGAGGTTTGCCACACCTCCATCCTTGCACACGATGCCAATAAAGAGGCACACAGCAGCAGCGGCCATGTTGAACAGCACCAGAACAAGAATAAAGTTCATGAAGTGGGTGGAGTCAGCCACCAACCCAGTCATGGGGTAGATGATTGAGCCCATCAGAATGGGGGGGATGATCCTCAGAGGGAGAATGTCAAAGAGGACCTTGGCGGCAAAGTAGGTGGCGGGCGAATAGTAACCGTTAGCCCGTTCACGGACGAACAGAAGACGCTCAGTGGCGAAGACGTTGAGACTCGTGAGGGTGCTGAAACCGAAGAGTGCGAGGAGGAAGAAGAACAGACCGAGTCGGTTCTGGAAGCCAGGAATGTCATCGGTGAGTCCATAGAAGAGGTATCCCGAAAAGACGGCCAGGATAATAGCAATGGCGTAGTGGGTAAGCATTAGCATCGGGTTTCGGTACAGGTTCTTCCAGGTTCTTTGAGAGAGGATAATGAACTGTCGCAGATAGCCAACACGGGCATATCCTTTGCCGACTGCGCTAACATTGACATTAGGTCCCTCAGCGGTGTAGCCATTCGAGTTCGGGCCGTTGGCGTGGTCTGCGGTCTCAATCGCCAGCCTAATCTCTTCGTGGGTCAAACGTGCAATCTCAGAATGGGCAAAAGATCGAGTCATGATATCCAGGTCAGTTCCGGTGGCCACTGCCGGGGGAAGGTCATGAGGATCCTCGAGAAGAGTTACGCTGGCGGAGTCGATCGGGTTCTGCTGGAGACGATAGGCGCCAGTTTCCTCGACACCGGCGTCAGAAGACGCTGCCGTATCAACTGTCTTTCTACGCGTGAACAACTCCCGGTCCTGGCGAACTTTGACCGAGTCTCTGCGGGAGTTCTTGGGCCGACTCGAGCTTGCGTCGTCGTCACCCGTACTGGTGCCAGACACACTGGCAACCGACTTGATTGCACGGGTGCTGCTGGGTCCAACGCTACCGTTATCGGGACCAACTGTTCCGTCATCAATAGATTGTGTGCTTCCAGCGTGCATAGTGAGGTCCACGAGATAGTCCGCAATGTTGAATCCAGGAGGGCATTCATAACCAATCTCGTCAAAGTAGTTTTGGCACTGGTGGAATTGTCCTGAGTAAACGGTTCGTCCTTGAGCCAACAGAATCAGTCTGTCGAAAAGAGCCACAATGTTGGATCGGGGTTGATGGATGGTAAAGATGACAGTTCGCTTGTAGTTCTTGGCCAGGGTAACGAGGCACTCGATGACGTTGTAGGCGTTGTAAGCATCAAGACCGCTGGTGGGTTCGTCGAGGAACAAGATCGAAGGACTGGTGACCAGCTCGCAAGCGATTCCGACACGTCTCTTCTCACCACCCGAGATACCACGTCCTTTACCTTCTTCAGAGCCAATGAGAGAGTCGCGAATGTGATGGATGCCAAGCTCCTTCTCGACCTCCAACACACGCTGCTCCTTTGCAGCACGGCCCATGTCACGGGGGAGTCGAAGCAGGGCGCTGTTGAGGATAGTCTCGTGAACAGTGAGAGTGGGAAGCATTGTGTCCTCCTGGTCGACGAATCCGACAACATTCTTGAAGTCATGATCAGTAACCTTTTCTCCATTGACATAAAAGTCTCCGTGAACTTGTCCGCGCTTATTCTTTCGAGCCAGAATATCGAGGAATGTTGTCTTTCCAGCTCCCGAGGCACCCATAATAGCGGTAACTTCTCCTGGCTTGCAAATTCCTTGGATACCAGTGAGAATTTGCTTGCCGTTGAGAGCGTACGCAACGTTTTCGAAGTAAAGTGACGCAGGCTTGTGATCGGCCATCAACTTGGTGCTCTCATCATCAGAATCCTCCAGTCGAATGGCACCATAGTTCAGCCTGCGCCTCGACAGGTACCAGGTGAGGACAATAACTGCGACTAGGAACAGCGAGCAGCCAGCAATCACGCCAGCGATGAGAGGTGTGTTGATCTTCTTCACTGGACGCTTGTATCCTGGTACCTCTGTCTTGTAGAGACATTCGCCAGCATGACAGCCCAGGAAAATACTGGAATCACCGATAAGAGCAAGAATCAAAGCATCCATCTCGGGTTCCTTGAAGGCACAGTCGTGAATACCGCCATTCTTCTGGGTGCATTCGAAACGGCCGGGACCTTTAATGGATTGGTCGAGGAAATCGGTGAGATCAATGGATCCATCCTTGCCGCAGAGCATTCGATCGGGAACACAACTGCACTTAATCTTGTTGCATTTGTATGACGTGGTGTTTTTGGCCTCTTGCCAGTCGGCGCTTGAGTCGCACTCCTCGAGGTGGCAATAGAAGGATTCGATAGCGTCAACCCAGACTAGATGACAGGGTTAGTAGGAAACGATAAGGGTAGCGGTGTAGCCTACATTGGAAGTCGCAGGTCTTGTCTTCCTGCTTGCAGGTGAAGGTCACTTCAGGACGCTGCTTGCCAAGCAGCGAAGTGATCTTCTCGTTGGTGACATCGCAAATCTGATAGTTGTGGTTGACAACTTCACCGTTCTGATAGCAGACGCCGCCCTCGCCATTCTCCATCAATGCGTCACAGGCCTTGTTGTCGGTACAGACGTTGCAGTTGATTCCAGTCCAGCCTTCGTCACATTTGCAAGATCCGCCAGAGCGCATGGGTCGGTCCTTTCCTCGAGCAAGAGAGCCGCAAACTATACGGGAGTTAGCTATATTTCTCGAAGGGGGACGGCAACAGAAGAGGGGTCGTACGGGGCTGGAGACAGTCGTCGCCGCCAAATCCCTCTGGGCAGTCGCATTTGCCGTTGAATTCGTTACAGCCAGCATATTGCGCGCATGTATGGGCCGGGAGGAGACAGTTGAAGCTATACGGTGCCCTTGTTAGCTATTTGACGCTGCGGAGATGGAAAACGTCGCGACGTACCAAGGAGGGCATCCATCTGGACGATCTCCCATGAGGGCCATCTGGGCGCGCAGTAGATCTGTTTGCGAGTAACTCGTGTTATAAGACCCCATCACAAGGCCGGGCAGAATTGCCACGGCCCCAAGGAGGAGACCCCTCAATCCAGAGGGAGCCATGACTGCAGCGACGCCGATACGATGCAGTTCAATGATGGAGCGATAACAATGCGAGATGTTGAGGTGACGACGATCAGAGTGATGGGCGCCCGCGACCGGGTTAAGCTATTTGGCCGATGGTGGCCCCCGCGTCATGTTAGGCACCCGACCGAGGCAGGTACAGTACGGCCAACGTGCTTGCACCAATGACCAACAAGCTAGCCAGCCAACCAGCCTCCGTAGAGGGAGCTTCCGCCGAAGCGCCGAGACATGACTGGTTCACACAGCCACACATTTATGGGCCTCATGACTCGAATGGAGCTATCCACCTTCCCCAAACCCAGCTACTCAGCCAGGAAGACGAACCATGAGGACAGACTTGGCAGTTAACATCTGACCTTTGAAAGGCGGGGGTGGCCAATGGGGTTTGAAGCTCTTAGCCGTGATGGATATAAACCCGCAATCAGGAATGAGAGTCGAGATGATAGATAAGAGGTTGTTTTTGTTCAACAATGTCGCTTGAACGCGACGAGACGTCAAGGTGTTTCATACCTGAGACTGCTGGAAGCAGAACTCATGACGTCATGGAGCTCCAACCCAATTGATGATTCGGAGCAGGCGAATGAACAACCGTTTGCATTCATGACACGGGCAGTTTTGCCAACCCATGGCATGTCATAGATACCCGCAACTGTAGCGCATAGTGTCGAATTCACACTACGGAGCGGTGAGTAATTGGGGTGGCTGGCTTGGATCCTTCGCCGTTTCCTTACCCTACATTCGTCATTGCGCCCTCTTCCACAGCGTTTTTCTAGCTTCAACCCGTATCAGAATATTGTCATACATAGACTATTTGAGTCTAGCCAATGGTTTTCACCATCTAACCTATGTACAGTAGGATCACGTTGGCTGAGGTTTGGGGTCCATCATTTGGGCTCGTGAGACCACCGGATTTTTTTTGTCTCAACACAGGACTGACGAAAATGCGAAATTAACCACACAACAACAAACAGTGCCCACTGAGCCTCAACTCGTAACACTTGCCTATGAGTACACCGCAGCAATGGTTGGTCTTTGGCCTTCAGAGTGTAAAGTGGTAAGCTTGGAGATATATAACCAAGGGCCGAGACAATGAAATAATACAAATAGGTAGGTGGAAGTGTTGAACACAACGAAGCACCTATCTGTATGTGTGCGGCCTATGAGATAAGGCGAGTGACTTTCAACCCCTAGGAAAGCGACCCCGAGGAAGGTCACTGTACCAGAGGCAAGAAACTCCGAGTAGAGCTCCACGAGTGGAGGTATGATTGGCAGCGCCATCCCCAGACCCATACTCCATTCAGCAGGGGTGATTATGGTTGTGGAGAAGCTGCCAGCAATCAACCTTCAAGCATTGGTTTGCAACAAGAGGAAAGGCGCGCAAAGGCGCGCCTTGTAAGGAGATGAGGCCTTGGTTTGACACGACCCAGTCTAAGTTCTGTCATTCTGGAGATAATTCTATGTCTACTAAGTGATAGTGGGCTCATGACATGACAAGCCCACAGGCGTCTGAAGGCGGGGTTCTTTTTGCTCCCACACATTTGCTAATGGGTATCTATATCAAGACGCACATCAAAGCCCAGATCAAGTTGAGCTGAGGCTGTAGATTCAGACAAAGATCAACAACATCATAGAAATCATGGTTCGCATTACCCCCTTCGCCGTCGAGCAATGGATGGACAAGTATGAAACGACGCCAGACGTCCTCAACATTGCCGAGACATGCGCCGCTTCTGTATCCATCGACGACCTAGTTGGCCTGTCAAAGGACCCAGCGGCTCCAGGCCCTATCGATACCAGCATCAAGCTTACCTACGGGCCTATCCCCGGCACTCGGACCCTGAGGGAGCGAATTGCTGCCCACTGCAGCACCGAGGAGACGAAGTTGGCGGCCGAGGACATTATCATTACTCAAGGCGCTATCGGTGCCAACTTCCTATCCCTCTACACCCTCATAGGACCTGGAGACCATGTGGTCTGTGTCTATCCAACTTACCAGCAACTCTATGATGTTCCTCGGAGTGTCGGTGCTGAAGTTACGCTATGGAGGCTGCGTGCGGAGGAGGGCTTTGTCCCCAATGTCGATAAGTTGACCAGCCTGATCAAGGAGAATACCAAGGTATGAGTGAAGAACACCGGAATTTCCTAGAGGAGACGCTGACGAAGCTGCTAGATGATCATCATCAACAACCCCAACAACCCCACAGGAGCCCCGATCTCGACCGACATCGTGCAGCGCATTGCACGCGTGGCGGAAGAAAAGGGTATCATCCTCTTCTCCGATGAGGTTTACCGCCCCCTCTTCCACGGCGGGGCCCTGGGAAAAATCGAAGTACCGCTTCCGGCAACCACACTCGGATACCAGAAGACTGTTGTCACTGGATCCATGTCCAAGGGATATGCGTTGGCCGGCATCCGAGTGGGATGGATTGCCAGCAAAGACAAGTCCATCATCTCCGCCATCATGTCGGCACGCGACTACACCACTATCAGTGTCTCTCAGATAGACGACCAGATTGCAAGCTACGCTCTCTCGCCGGCTGTCCGGCCGTCGCTGGTTGAACGTAACATGACACTGGCAAGGACCAACGCAAGGCTGGTGAAGGAGTTTGTCGAGCGCCACAAGTCAGTGTGCTCATGGGTTGAACCTAGAGCCGGAACGACGGCCTTTATCCGGTTCACTAAGAACAGTGAGCCCGTGGATGATGTCGAATTTTGCCTGGACCTGCTGGACAAGACTAGGATTCTGTTTTGCGCGGGCTCGCGTTGCTTTGGAGGTGATGAGGATTTCAAGGGCTATGTTAGAATGGGATACGTCTGTGAGACAGATGTTCTGGTCGAAGGCCTGAAGAGGCTCGGCGACTACATTGACAGCAACTTGTCGTAGATAAGAGAGCATGAAATGACACCATCAAAGGCTTCAGATCACGGACATCGCGTGTTGAAACAACTTCCGTGCCGGCACCGGAAAGCTTCGAAGAGAACTGGAAGACGTGGGGCTGAACAACGGATAGCGGCAAGCTCTCGGTCGAGGCGTCGTCAGCCTCTTCTAGCTCGCCCAACTAATTCACGGCATGTGGGCGTATGCGGGTGCAAATTGATGAGAGAGAGGCGAACAGAGGCGAGGGCAAGGCTCATGGCGTCAATTAGTTAATCGAAGCTCTGTCGTCTGTTCGTAGAGTACCTGGAAACTGGGTCAGAGGCTGACAGCCGTCCAATGTGAAAGCGCTGAAGATCATTTCTTGGCCGTCTCACCCGCGTCAAAACAGCCTGTGCCAATTTCGCATCGACACTCCCGAGGCACGCCTCAAGCGCGCAACGGGACCAGCCGACATTCGATGGATGGTAATTAGGCGCGGTCGCCGATGCAAGTACTGTACGGATACGACGCACCGAATAACATGGATTCGATAGCGAGGAAAAAGCAGAAATCTCACGGCTCATTACACCGACCATGTCGGATGGACGAACGTGACCCCGGCCTCGTAAGTCCTGGCACCCGCCCGCCCAGACGACGATGACGACTCCTCCGCGCTCACGCCTTCCAGGGGTCCACGAGGCATCTTGGCGCTAATGTCCGGAGAAGAAAGTACCTTTCATCTGTCGCTCGTTGCCGAACAAGAGGGTTGCTTGCGTGGCCCTCGTGCCGTTCTTCCATCTCATCCACCTCCTGTGAATTCGATTCTTCCTTTTGCTGACTGTCGTTGACCTTGATTCGCTCATCACATCTCGCCCCCCCTGTTATTTCTATTCTTCATTATCCTCCTCGTCCGTCCCTTCTTGTCCCATGCTCCACCGCAGCAGTCCTATTCTCGGGTCCTTTACCCTGTGTTTCTTTGCGTGGTGTTTTCTGAGACATCCTGCTGTGTCCTAGGCTGCTACATGGTCTGCGCCTCTCTGCACAACTCGAAACCTATCTACGATTCGGCAACACTCCTTTCCCTCTGCAGGAGAGAAAGCACCCTCTGGTTTCGACTGGCTGGCACTACGCCCATCTAGCTACCCTATGGAGGAGGGTGGCGTTTGTCCACTCAGCGCCATTCCTTAACCTAATCCGCCCTGGCCTTGGAGATATTGCTGCCTGCACCTGCGATGAAGCCGTGTGTTTTGGGCGCTTGCTTGCTTTCGACATGGGGTGTCGTACAAGCACAAACCGTACAATGGAACGTTGAAAACCGTCGCCATATTCCCCGGGGCTTGAGTCGCCGCTCAGAGTCAACTTTTGAAGAGGTTGTTCAGAACAAGAGATCATCGGGAGGCTATTTTTCGGAAATCGCAGTTGGAAACCCACCTCAAAATATCACCCTTCAGCTGGATACTGGGAGTAGCGATGTATGGTTCCCTTGGAGTTCCGCAGATATCTGCGAAGACACCTCCAAGGGTGGATGCCCCTTTGGAAGCTGTAAGAACCTCACCTCACTATTCCGCATGTGGCCTGCAGCTCCGTTACTGACGGTTGACGACAGTTAACCCTGACAAGTCGCGTTCATTTAAGCATGTCGGCCCCGGCTTGTTCGACATAACCTTTATAGACAACAGTTACGCAAAGGGAGACTATTTTGTCGATCATTTTGAGTTTGGCGGCGCAGTCATTAAGAACCTGACCATGGGGCTGGGGGTCGATACCGATATCAATTTTGGACTAATTGGCATGGGTTACGCCAGCAATGAGGCTGTGAGAGATACTGAGGATATTACTTATCCAAACCTCCCTGTCGCCATGTGGCAAGGAGGCTACATCAGTACCATCGCTTACAGCTTGTGGCTCAATGACCTCGATGCTAGCTCCGGGAACATTTTGTTTGGGGGTGTCGACACAGCAAAGTTCACTGGAAACCTGACTCGCATCAATGTTCAACGAATACAAGGACAATACCTCCATTTCCTCGTCGCCTTGACCTCGGTGGTCGCTCGCAGTCCTATGGGCACCGACACTCTCACATCGGACAGCTTCCCCATCAAGGCGGTGCTCGATTCAGGAACCACCCTTACCTATTTGCCCCAAGATATCACGCATGAGATCTGGGAGGAGGTCGGTGCTGTGTATTCATCCACATATGAAGCAGCTGTGTTGCCATGCTCCCGTGGTAAGCACCCAGGAAACTTTACCTTTGGGTTCGCTGGGCCCGATGGCCCTCGCATCACTGTGGCCATGGATGAGTTGGTCATCGATCTGAACGATGGTCAGCAAACACCCACCTTCGAATCAGGGGCATTCGAAGGCGAGCTGATCTGCTATTTTCCCAGAATGATTCGAGCACGATTTCCATTCTGGGAAACACATTTCTTCGATCCGCTTATGTCGTTTATGATCTGGTCAACAATGAGATCGGAATCGCGGCGACCGACTTCAATGCCACCAAAGAGCGAAATTGTCGAATTTAAAAGCTACGGCGCTACGATACCGTCTGCAACGGTAGCACCCAATCAGCAAAAGGCGACCAAACGCCTGAAGCTACTGAGAACAAGTTCACTGCCGCCGATGGATTCCAGAAGACTGAACGACGATGATGATAACAACGACGACGATGACAACGCTGCATCTCTCCTGACCCTTCTGGAGCTAACACAGTGCTGGTCGCCGTAGTAGTGAGCTTCATGCTCATTGGGGAGGGACCTTTTCGATAAATCCTATAGGGAAGATTCTAAGAGGCTGGCTGCATAACACAAAACGGCGAAGAGTTCATTGGCTGGCGTTTCCACACCAAGGGTTGATTGAGTTATTGCAAAGATGGGCTGATTTCAGGTTTCAACGGAGCAAGGAATTCATCCAGGACCAAGGCGCATCGGGCGGTAAAACTCCTATAATGATACCAGAAACTACGATGAAAAGAATAGAATTAGCATGAAAATGTTTTTAACCAAAGAATTTGACCCAACCGTGACTTTTACTGAACTGAGCTGAACTGAACCGGGCGGTCGGCAGGACCTCGACTTACAGGTACAGGGCTCATGACCGTTGGCGGGAATTAAGTTCTCATGGCGAATCAGGAAGCCGTGTGCACGTGCGGCGCCTGCTAATCCCGAAGAAAAAGTTTCCCAATGGGCCGCAGATCATTAGCAACCCTCTCCCCAACTTCTTCGTTGGAGTCCGAATTATTGCAAAATGAGGGCAACGAGGGCCGCCAGATGGCTCAATTGCCGTCTGCTATTCGGCACCCAGCAGCCGAGCTGTGGTAGCCACTTCTTCAACGTCTCCCCCGCTGTCCCGGCCTGGGAGAGCCGACGAGCCTTCAGCCAGACCAAGCGCACCTGCAGTGCTGCGCAAGAAGAGAAGCCAATTGACCCTCTTCTGGTACTTGACACATTGCTGATGCCCTCTATTAGTCTCAAGAAGGCTCAGGAGGACGCTGCGGGCTTGACTCCCGAGTATGTCGCTGCCAACATGGACCCGAGGAGGCCAAGCGCCTGTCTCGAGTCCGTAACATCGGTATTGCTGTATGAGCATGATGCCCCTCACCGAATCGCCCCTCGCTGACCCCAATTCGACAGGCGCACATCGACAGTGGAAAGACTACCGTCAGTGAGCGAGTTTTGTTCTACACCGGCCGAATCAATGCGATCCACGAGGTGCGAGGCAAGGATGCTGTCGGCGCCAAGATGGACTCTATGGAACTCGAAAGAGAAAAAGGCATCACCATCCAGTCTGCGGCTACTTTCGCCGACTGGAAGAAAACGGAAAACGGCAAAGAGGAAACCTACCACTTCAACCTGATTGATACCCCCGGTCACATCGATTTCACCATTGAGGTCGAGCGAGCTCTCCGAGTCCTCGACGGTGCTGTCATGATTCTGTGCGCTGTTAGCGGCGTCCAGTCTCAGACCATCACTGTGGACCGTCAAATGAAGCGTTACAATGTCCCCCGAATCTCCTTCGTCAACAAGATGGACCGAATGGGTGCCAACCCCTGGAAGGCCGTCGAGCAGATCAACACGAAGCTCAAGATTCCCGCCGCTGCTATCCAGGTTCCCATTGGTGCTGAGGACGAGTTCCAAGGCGTCGTCGATCTTATCAACATGCAGGCTATTTACTTTGAGGGTCCCCGTGGTACCAAGGTTCGCGTTACCGATCAGATTCCTGGTCCCCTCCAGGAGCTTGTCAAGGAGAAGCGTCAGGTCCTTGTTGAGAAGCTTGCCGATGTCGACGATGAGATTGCCGAACTGTACCTCGACGAGCAGGAGCCCACCAACCAGCAGATCAAGGATGCCATCCGCCGCGCCACCATTTCCCGAGCTTTCACCCCCGTCATGATGGGCTCTGCCCTTGCCGATAAGGGTGTCCAGCCCATGCTTGACGCTGTCTGCGATTTCCTGCCCAACCCCGCCGATGTCGAGAACACTGGTCTGGACAAGTCCAACGACGAGAAGACTGTGAAGCTGGTTCCCTACAACTCTCTGCCCTTTGTCGGTCTTGCCTTCAAGCTTGAGGAGAACAACTATGGCCAGCTCACCTACATCCGAGTCTACCAGGGCAAGCTCACCAAGGGTTCCTACCTGTTCAACTCCCGAACCGACAAGAAGGTCCGAATTCCCCGTATTGTCCGCATGCACTCCAACGAGATGGAGGATGTTTCCGAGGTCGGTGCCGGTGAGATCTGCGCCGTCTTTGGTGTCGACTGTGCTTCCGGTGACACCTTCACTGATGGCGGTCTTCCCTACACCATGTCTTCCATGTTCGTCCCTGATGCCGTCATGTCGCTCTCCATCAAGCCCAAGCGAACCGGCGATGCCGACAACTTCAGTAAGGCCATGAACCGATTCCAGCGCGAGGATCCCACCTTCCGAGTCCACGTCGACCCCGAGAGTGAGGAGACCATCATTTCTGGTATGGGTGAACTGCACCTTGAGGTTTACGTCGAGCGTCTCAAGCGAGAGTACAAGACTGAGTGTATCACTGGCCAGCCTCGTGTTGCCTACCGTGAGACCATTGCCCGCAAGGCCGACTACGATTTCCTGCTGAAGCGACAGAGCGGTGGTCCTGGTGACTTTGCCCGTGTTGCTGGTTGGATCGAGCCTAACGACAAGCCCGACGAGAACCACTACGAGTCTCAGGTCGTTGGTGGTCACATCCCCGACAAGTTCCTGTCTGCTTGCGCCAAGGGTTTCGATGTTGCTTGTGAGAAGGGTCCTCTTCTGGGCCACAAGGTTATTGGTGCCAAGATGATTGTCAACGACGGTGCCACCCACGTTACTGATTCTTCCGATTACGCCTTCAACCTGGCCACCCAGATGGCTTTCCGAAAGGCCTTCACCGAAGCTGGTGGCCAGGTCCTCGAGCCCCTGATGAAGACCACCATCACCGCCCCCAACGAGTTCCAGGGCAACATTCTGATGCTCATGAACAAGCGTAACGCCACTATTCACGACACCGATATTGGCAGCGAGGACTTCACCCTCATCTGCGACTGCAGTCTGAACGCCATGTTTGGCTTCAGCTCCCAGCTTCGCGCTGCCACTCAGGGCAAGGGCGAGTTCAGCATGGAGTTCAGCCACTATGCCCCGGCTCCTCCTCATCTCCAGTATGTATCCCCTGATGATTGAAATGAGTAACATCGTGCTAACAACCTCTACAGGAAGGAGTTGGTTGCCAAGTACCAGGCCGAGCTTGAGGCCAAGCGAACCAAGTAAAGTGGTTCGAGTAAGAGATATGACGGCTAAGCACATGAGGTGCAATGGCCGTGGGAGGCACAACAGACACTGTGCCGTGTTGTAAAATATATGTGGATGAGTGTGTATGATCTTGTAACATATTACCATGGATGCTGAGATGCTATTGATTTGGGACACGAAAAAGTCTATCACGCACTTAGACGAATGGTAAAAGCTGGATAGGGGTTACTGCCATAGATATGCAGTGGGATACAATGGGTAAAAAACCAAGGAGTATAGAATATACAATCCCCTCTAGAAAGATTCTTGTAAATGTCTATTTTTTGGTGTTGAAACTCCTAAACTAGGTACATACAATTGCCCACTACTCACAGTTCTTGGAGCCTAGCAATAGTGATCTAACCTAGCTATCCAACTTTTGGGGTATTCTTACAGACGTCGGAGAATGTCGGCGACGACCTCCTCGGTGGTAGCCTTGCCACCCAGGTCAGGGCTCAGGAGCTTACCATCCTCAAGGTTGCCATCAACAGCGGCGTAGATCTTGGCAGCAGCCTCCTCCTCGTTAAGGAACTCGAGCATCAGAGCGGTAGATCGGAGAGTGGCAATGGGGTTAGCAATGCCCTGGCCCTGGATGTCAGGGGCGCTGCCGTGGCAAGGCTCACCAATGGCGAAGCCCTCACCAACGTTGGCGCTAGGGACGAGACCCAGGCTGCCGACGAGGGCAGCAGCACCGTCGGAGAGAATGTCACCGTACAGGTTGGGGGCAACGATAACGTCGTAGTCCTCGGGCTGGCGGAAGAGCTTGTAGACCATGGAGTCGACAATCTGCTCCTCAACGGTGATGGAGGAGTACTTGGGGTCCGCGAGGGCTCTCTTGGAGGTGGCGCGGAAGAGACCATCGGTCTGGGACAGAACGTTGGACTTGTGGGTGATGGTGACAAGAGGAGACTTGTGGATGCTGGCAGCACCGGCATCGCGGATCTTCTGGCGACGGAGGGCAATGTCACCAGCCATGGCAGCGATGCGGAACGAAGCCTTCTCCGAGATGCGCTTGATGGCCTCGGCAACCTTGCCCTCGGGAGTCTCGTGGGTGGTCTCCTGCTTGACGTACAGATCCTCAGTGTTCTCGCGGACAATGACCATGTCGATGGGCTTGGCGGCGGTCAGGACGGTCTTGACGGGGCGGACGTTGGCGTAGAGGTCGAGCTTCTTGCGCAGGGCGACGATGGGGCTCGAGTAGCCCTTGACGGCCTGGGTAGGCGAGCTCACGGCTCCGAACAGGGCACCATCGCACTCATTCTTGAGGACCTCGACGGTCTTGTCGGGGAGAGCGGCACCGGTCTGCTCAAAGGTCTCGAAGCCGGCCTTGAGGTCGACAAAGTCAAACTTGAGGCCGAGAGAGGCGGGGAGGGCCTCGAGGATGCGGCGGCCGGCGGGGATGACTTCCTTGCCGATGCCGTCACCGGGGATGAGGCCTGAAAATAATTTGTCAGCTTTGGCTGTGCTCTATCTGAGCTCGTATCAAGATTGCGCACCGATTCTGAGGGTTCGGAGGGACATGGTGGGCGCAATTGGAGGTAGAGAGGTTGTCAAAGTTTCGTCGTCCGAGGACCGGAGATGGATAAGAAAACCAACGGCAATTTTTGGTGGTGTCGGGGAAAAATTGGCCGGCTGTGAATAGCGCCGGACCGGGGGAGCAAGGTTTACAGCGACTTTTTGGCGATGACAACACGAGAGCTTGATTATATTGCTTCTTGGTGTTTTATTCCCATCTTTAAAAGATGAATAGAGTATATTTTGTGTGTGAAAATGTGTATTCCGATCATGGCTCACAAGACTCATTCATCTGGTCGCGTTAATAGGTAGCCAAGTCTTGATAACAGGCCACTTCAGTGACCGACTCTTGTATGCTGCGGACTTGAGCGTCACTCTTACGACTTGCTTCAACCAAAGGACGCAGGGACTGTCGAACGATCGAGTTTTGTCAGCTGCTGTCGTTTATTCCTTGGCCTCAACCTTGAGCGAGAGAGAGAGAGCTTGACCCCAAGACAGGCCAGTGAGTGTGGGGGAAAGAAGAGCAATGAGAGACAGGCGACCCCACATGAGCTCATGCCATCAAATGTCATGTTTGAGCAAATGAGCTCGCCTGTCTGGCCAACAGAAGGGGGGTAGCTTGCTTGTCAAGAGTCAATGATGGAGCTTCTGGAATCTCTTTGGGGAAATATGTCATTTCCACGAGGCGCGGCCGAGGGGGGGGACCTGAGCTGGAGACGAGAAGCGGAGGAATGGGAAATAGGGGTACAGTACGGCGCGAGAAAGAGTCCCAGGAACCGATCATCTGCCATTGGCTCACAACCTGCTAGTTTACGGTCGGTCCGTCCCTTGTCGAGTTGATCTTGGGTCATTTCGACTGACTGGTTGGTTCGGTGAGGTACGGTCGGTACATAGAATCGACTGCACTGCACTGAGCTGCACATTGCAGCATGCTTGTCTGACCTTGTATGCTTTGTTTAGCACACCGACGCACTCAGGTGGATCAAGTTATTAGTGTTGTAGACGCAGACGCAGGCTGTTTGGGGTGCATGAATCCTCCTCCCTCAACGTGTCAGTTCCAAGACGGCGCTTCCTATCTCCCTCTGTTTCAAAGCCCATTCTCAGATACAACGTCAAAACTGAGAGGACACCTGGTTTGTTGGCCCGACAGGCTGCCAGAGTTGCTGGGCCGCCGACGCCGAACGCCCAGCCAGCCATGATCGGTGGGAATTTCGAATTTCCTCATCATGGGCAATTTAATGTCCCCGGCTAAACCTGAAGTGAACGAGATCCATCCGGTGCCTCATTTCGACTGGACCCTTGCCCGTACCAGAGGTAGCATACCTTACCTGGGTCCCCTTTAGACCTAACCCATCTGTGGCCGTCTATTGAATTATGATGCGGCGGGTACGAGCTCATAGCTTTGTGTCGAGTCGACATGTCACCGAGCAACCTTGGTGGTTGGCCGGATAGAATGATATTGAAGGATCCACGACGGCCTCTTGTTTCTCTGGAAGCACCGGTTTCTCTGGAAGCAATGTGTTTACCGAGGACTCTTGTGGAATGGTCATAGGTTGTCTGCTTCGACCTCGGCGTCTCGTCGACCAACGATAGGCAAGTCCGTCAACGTGCAGTGAGCGCCTGAAGCCGATGCCCGACTCCATCCTTTGATCTCGACCCCTATTATTCTGCAACAGCCCAGCGCAACATAACCAGCACCACCCGACGGGACTCCCAGCGGGCGGGTGCCAGTCCCTGGCCTTCCACCTCCACCTCACCTCCCGAATCCAGGCCCCCGTGGAACTGGACGGATACATGGACTGGCAGGTACCGCGTGGACTCTGAAACGCATGCACGAGTACCTCGCTAGCCCAGCTCCGAGAGGTACCCCCTGTCGGTCGGCCAGGCCCCTCAATCCACTAACAAGCCCCCCCGAGCTCCCCATCCAGCCTGTGCCGTGTGTTAGGTGGTGTACGGCGCGGTGCCTGTGCGACCGACGGCGGATGGTCTGCCGCTCATAACCAGACAACACCTCATCCCATCCCAACCCATCCCATCCCTAAACTTATCACATCAATCCCCTCAGACCTGCGCTCCTCTGCTGAACTGTACGACCCCTTCAAAGACCTCGAGGTCTACCCGGCCGAGCCCTACCCTGCTCTCACCCTCCCAACTCCAACACGTCGAGAGAGAGCCCTCAGCAAGCAAGCAACCATGAGTCAGGTTAAGAACCTGCGTGCCATGTTCGAGGGCAAAGGCGACACGAGCCCGCCCGACAGAGGCCGATCGTCCGGCGCGTCCACTCCCGTCCCAGGTACGACTACTCGAGCCCGACCCGCTTCCTGACGACAATGTCATGAACTTGATGATTTGCTTTGTTCTTGGGCTTGAGCGCACAGCTGCAATTTGCTGCTTGCATTCAACCGAAAGAAAGCTATTCAAGTTTCTCTAGTTCCCGCTCAGTTCCAGCTGTTTCGGCCTTTTTTGGCTCTTCCTGCCCTGGAGCTGTCCGCACTAGTCTCCCGCCTTCCCCCAACATCAGGGCACACTTCATACCGTGTCCTTCTTTTTCCCCCTTGATCCCCTTGCTGATCTAAAAACTTGTTTTTTTTTTCTCCACAGGCGCAACCAACGGAGTCGAGTCACCTCGTCCGCTTTCAAAAGTTAGAACCAATTTTGTTGCTGTCGAAAAGGACGGAAGGATAGGTCTGCGAAGAGACCCCAGTCACGAATCTAGCGTTTCTCGTCGTCGATTAAGCATGGAGACCGACACCGAATCCGTTTCTACTGTCCCTGACAAGGCCCCTGTGGCTGCTGAGGAGGTCACGCGAGTCAACAAGCCATTCTCGCACGAGACAATCCCGGAATCGCCTCGCCAGCCTGTCGAAACCCCCAAGACACCCGTCGAGGAGGTCGCCGCTGTTCCAGAGCAGCCCAGCATCACCCCTGAAAAGCAGGTAGCTGAAGAGGTGTCTGCGCCCCCGTCGCAGCCCACGGATGCTGTGCCAGCTTCCCCAACGAAAGGGAAGAGGCAGACACCGCCTCCCGCAGCTACAGCTGTCAATGGAAAGTCCAAGGCTGAGAAGCCCAAGGAGCCAGCTTCTGCAGCTCCGGCAAAGGCCAATGCCACAAAGAAGGCGGCTACTCGACCAAACACAATCTCGACCAAAACCTCCACCGCCACGAAACCTCCAGCAAGGTCTCCCGCTGCCACAAAGACTCCTACGAGCGCTACCCACAAGCCAGAACACAAGGCCGAACACAAGCCTGAGCATAAGCCAGCAACCAAGGCTCATGAGAGGCCCGCACCGAGAAAGGAAACGAGACCAGCATCCAGGACTGGCCCTTCTTCGCTCACTCGGCCCACTGCGGCCAGTGCTAGCAAGAAGCCCCAGCCGCTGAAGCCTGTGCCCAGTGAGACCGGCTTTGTCAAGCCGAAGCCCAAGTCTCCTACGAAACCGGTCCATTTGCCTGCTTCTCTCATGGCTCCAACCGCATCCTCTGGTGCCAAGTCAGGTCGTCAGGTTCGACCCTCCCCCAGCTCCCAGAACCTCCATGCGCCTGCTCGCCCTCACAGCAGGGCGAGCGCCACAGGAACAAGTGCTACCGCTGGCAAAACGATCAAGCGTCAAAGCTCGACCATCAGCCGTCCACGACCAAGCTTGGGACCTCCTCCTAAGAAGGCCGCTGACCATCCCGTTACGAAGAAGGAAGCTCCCGTCGATGAAAGCTTCTTGGCCCGTATGATGCGACCCACGCAAGCATCTTCATCAAAGACGACCGAAAAGGTGCCTACCACACCTCCCAGAAGAACCGCTAAGCGCCCTTCATCAGGCGCCGAGCATACCTCACGACGCGAGAGCAGCAGCAAGCCTCCAGGAAGCGCCAGGAAGCCTCTGAAGAAGCATCCCGAGCCGAAGGATGAGGCCAAGTCTGCCGCAGCTACTACCCCCACGCCCCCCGAGGAGGAAGCTTCTCAGCCTCCCAAGCCGCAGACCCCCGAGCTCACAGTCAACGTCCCCAAGGAGCCCGAGGCAATCAGCACCACAGACGATGTGAAGAAGCCCGAGGTGGAGCCTGTTGTTGAAGAACCGGAGGCCGAGGTTGAGACTGCTGCCGCTGAGCCTGAAGAAGTTGTTGAGCCTGCTCAGCCTGAGCCCGAGGCTACTCAGCAGCAGGAGGTTCCCGAGGAGCCTGTCCACGAGGAGGCGAAGGAGGAGGTTCGACCCGTGACCCCTGAGCAACAGAAGGAGGAGGCTGCTCCTGTCGAGGTTCCCGAGCCCGTCGCAGCTGAGAAGACCGAGGAGGTCGCTGAACAGGCTGTCGAGTATGAGCCCAAGGAGTCAGCTTCCGTCCCTGAGCCGGAGGCTGAGAAGAAGGAGAACTCTGATGTTGTTCCTTTGCTGGAGGAGGACTCTGTCCAGGCTCCTGTGGAGGAAACACAAGAGACTGTCGTGGCTCCCGAGCCTGAGGTTGAGGTCAAGGCGGAGACCGAGACTGAGGCCAAGGCAGAGGTGATCCCTCTGTTGGAGAAGGAGTCCGAGCCCGTCGCGGAGACGGAAACTGTCGAGAAGCAGCCCGCCGAGAACGAGACAACAACCCAGATTGATACCAAGGAAGAAGCCAAGGACGAGGTCAATGAAGACCCCAAGGAGGAGGCCAAGGCTGCTATTGCCGTGAAAGAGGAGGATACCACCACGGAAGAGCAAGTGAACGAGAAGAAGCAGGAGGCGGAGGTTGTTGCCAAGGCCGATTAAACTGAATACCTACTAGATTGCGGAAGATGCAAAGCGGTTACTTTGGTCATTTTTATTGAGAAGAAGGGGATGTACTTTTTGAGCTGTTGTATAGATACCTGTTTAAGCGAAGGCGAATGGTGATTTTACCGCATCTTGTAAAAAGCATACGCAAATAACATGGCGGAATAACAAGATTTGGCGGTCAATAGTTGGGCACTCATCGGATGTTGAGATTTTGATACATAAGCACCCTTTTCAGGGCTTTCATTCCATCTAGTGGTAGTTATACATGCTTTCCCTCTTAATCGTATCACACGAAGCTCTCTAGCCCCGTTCACATACAACTATCCATATTCAACACAACCCCAGCACGATCGCTCATGACACCCGGCACATTAACAAGCCGCCTTGTTTCCGAGCCAGTGCTTCTCGGGCCTCGAGCACACCCCGTGATGTTGAGACAAACATGCACTCTCCCAAGTTCAGCCCCGGCACGACGCCTCCGGCCACCTTTGTCGGGAACCCCCTCGTCAACCTGGCAAGCTCCTTGATGTTGGCTGTCATGATGCGCGAGGGAGTGCTGATGGCATTCGCCTTGGCAAGCACGGGCTTGCCGTCCCAGTACTTGAGGCCGAGCCACAGGCGCATGGTGGCTACGTTTGCGTTGGTGACGGGCTCGGGGTCCTGCGAGACCATCTGCTCGAGGGTCGGCGGGTTGGGTCCCGCGCGGTAGACGGCCGAGACGAAGCCGGATCGGTGCATGGCCAGGGCGAGCTGCATGTTGTACTTGCAGTTCTTGACCGAGGTGATTCCTAGGCGGGCCTTGGAGGCGTTTTGGAGGTGCGAACACATGTTCGCTATGTTGCTGACGGAGGGCATGGTGGGCGAGGTTCGGGAGTGGTAATGCCGGCAAGAAGAATTCGAGGGAATTGGAGGGTTTCGATCGGGTCGGCGAGTCGTTATAGTCGTCTGAACATGCGAATGTCTTGTCAGAACATTTCGTTGCGATTCCTATCCCGAGGGTTGTTTAACTCACCCCGTCGTATGTACCAAGCCTAGGTCGGAATCTCAAGATCAAAAATTACCAATTGACTAAAAACAATTCTTCCGCCGCCAGCTGTAAAGAGTTCAAAGCGACGGAGTGCCAGGTTATCACGTTGAGGTCCGTCGAGCGTGGTATGTCTGCAGGTCGACCCAAAAATTCAAAGTTGCGAGCATGACTAAGCTGGGAGCTTGGATATGTGCATATTTCTCATTGATGCATGGCGATGAAGATGTTGGTGGACAAGAAACTATTGCTTGAGAGTGTCAATTGGAAACTCAAAGGTTGTTTCTAGGATTGACCATGGTGTTTTATGAGGGCTTTTGGGAACCCTAGGAAGAATAAATCGGGGTGAGACTTTGATGCTTTGCCTCATTCTGGATGCCAAGGTAGTCATAGAATACACAGTCGAGAACACAGACAGAATAGTCTAGACAGTCGAACTTGGACAGTAGATAATAGGCATGAATTTTTGTGATTATACAAGACGTGCTCCCCGTTCCGTTAACCCGAGGTGGTTGACCATTTTGGTGCCTTCACCAATTGGTTGCGTGACTCAATCATGTCTATCGTACAAGTTTTTTCTCAGATACTGGTAAACGCTTCCTTGCGGCCGACCGACCGCCCCAAATGCCTTAATGGGAAGGGGAAGCACGCTATGAATGAGTAGAGAAGTTACAGCGCTCTCAAGCGTGGTCGCCCAGATGCCGGAGTCCGTGGATGATATGAGCAAGTGATCGACGATACTTGTAGCCAAATACAGCTGCCGTGACAAAGAAGGGACTGGCGATGAGTGTGAAGAAACTCCGGACCAAGACCTTGCCTTGAGAGTCGCTCTTCTTGATAACGTCGAGGTAGCCCTCATTGCTGAAGCTCACGCGAGAGTACTTGGTCTGCCATCCCATGCGGGGGAAGTGGACGCTCATAAACTCTTCGAGGAACTTGCGGAGTCGGTACCGCCGTGAGAGAACGGAGGATCTCATCTCGACATAGTTTTGAAGGGCGAGGTCGTTGATGGCGTGGGCGTCGAACGGACGAACCGCTGAATACTCCGCCAGAGCTAGAGATCTCTCAAAGGCGGCCGCAGTTGAGGTTGCTGACTGGTTAGAAGGGTCGTTCGACTCTTCAATCTGAGCATGCTTATCCAGGATTGAAAATAGGATTCGCACGTCCTCCATTCCGGCGTTCATGCCCTGGCCGTAGAATGGCACCATGGCGTGGGCTGCGTCGCCAACAATGACGCATGAGGAGCCATGGTGATACGGCTTGCACTTGAGGCTGATGAGAGGTAGGTGAGGGTTGGTCTTGAAGGACTCTATTAGCTCATCGCCAGGTATCAAGTCCGTCACTCCGGGAAAGTGCTTGTCGAAAAAGCTCGGCAAGCTGGAAGGGTTGTTTTCCAGTTCTGTAAACTCTCGGCTTGGCATGAAGAGCGTGCATGTGAATGAGCCATCCTTGGTCAAAGGGTTAGCGCAGAGCATCATGAGCATGAGAGTTACTCCTTACATCACTGGGAATGGCAATAAACATAAAGTCCTTGCCGGGCCAAATGTGCAGATGGTTAGGCGATATTCTAAACTTGGCCATCGGATCGGCTGTGTCATTCGTGTCGACAGGCTTGAGCTGGAACTCGCACCACAAGGTATCGATGTACTCTTGCTGGTAGTTCATCCGAGTAAACTTCATGAGATGATACCTCACAGCGGAATGAGCACCATCAGCGCCAATCATGAGATCGAAAGAGATGTCAATCTCCTTGGGACGAGAATCCTTGGCCGAGCTGCCGTCTTGCACCTCAAACCACGCCTTGCACGCGCGATAGTCTGCGCCCGTGAGCTTGTGGTTGAAGAAGAGCTTGACATTGGGCATGCTCTCGAGAATGTCGAGAAGCCGCTTGTTAAGTCCCGCGCGGTCAATGGCGTGGATCGCCTATCGCGATGGCGTCAGCTTCAAATCCTCTCAGGTTGAGGCAATTATGCATACCCGTCCCTTGACGTCGTAGTCCTGAGACTGCTCGAACAGGGCCCCGGTTGGTCCTCTGCCGTGGATCATACGGCCTCTCATGGGAATCGTAGTCGCCATGACATGATCGAGGAGGTCTGGCTGGCCGGCATGGCGCATGGCATTGATGCCGCGCTCCGAGATGGCGAGGTTGATGGACCTTGTGAAGTTGAGTGGGATAGTACCAGGATCTCTGAGGTCTAGACCGGTCAGTAATTGAGACTTGGCGAAATAAAACCCCGTTGGCCAAATACGAAAAAAGTCTTTCCCCAAGTCCTAGAGTGAGGGAGAAGAATCCTGGCTCTTTGAATGCCATCAAAAAGGCCCCCCGATCATCCGATCAAGTATGACTCTATCGCGAGCCAACTGAAACTAGTAGACGAGAAACATCAACTCACCAGGTCGCAACTCATAAACCTCAACCTCATGTCCCCTCTGCGCAGCATACAAAGCCGCCAGCGAACCGACAGGTCCAGCACCGACAACGACAAACTTTTGAGGCTTCCCCATCTTTTACTGCTGAGAAATCGAAAGAGTTGTTCGAGAAAAAGGACGAACGGAGGAGGCCGGAAACCCTTTTAGAGTTGGCCAACAACGTTAGTCAGTCACCTACTAGAAACGAAACTTCGGCTGAACGGTAAGTCGAGAAGGCGCCCCGGTAAAGGCCGTCTTGCGTATTAAACCGATACATCCATGTGACCCACGCATTGGATAGTTGAGAGTTGCATCCGCAATTTTTGCCTATTTGTATTTTGATCAACTAGGCATTTTCCTATCTATTTCTTCTTGGTTGCGCGAGTGCACGTGCGCATATGCCCGGCAGGGTTGTTTTCATGCGGGACCTTAGACATGCCTGGTCTGGCGTCCGTCTTTGTCACAAACCCTCTCCTGCGTTGCCACGTTGTGTAGACATTTGTTTGGTGGCGCAGGCTTCCAGTCATTATTACCGGTGGTGCCGTTCGCATACTTGTTGGGATATGGATCCTTGCTGCTAGCAGTAAAACATGGGAGGATACGCCCGGTGGAACGATTGCTTCCATCATGCCTGTGGAACCCCTCACGAGAGCCACTTGGAGACTGGCAAATCAATGTTGACGGCACTCAGAGATTGTGACTACCGGCAGTTGGCATATCAACATTGGTCAGTTCCAAGTCAAAGTCATTCTCACATCCATGTCTTTGTAATCCTAGGTCTTGTGCAACTCGTAGAAGCGCCAAGCTTCGTCAACCTCTAGCCTCACTTTAGGTATAGAAGCGAATCGCCTTGACCTTTCCACTTGCGAAGAAGGAATCATGAGCATATTTGGTCTGTAATGAGGCTCAAGAAGTTGAATGAACTCGGGCAGCTCATGGATGGTCTTGGCATGGATCTAGTTCCGAGGTCTCAATCCCCCACCTTCCAAAAAGGGACCCGTTTCAAACCGTCTAGACGGCTTTCCGTTTACTTGAACGAGCAGTCTAATATCTACTTCTTGAACCTGGCAACAAGAACTTGACCTTAAATCTAACCTGGATTGAGCAGTAACTGCTTGAATGATGGAAAGCTTGAATATGATGTCTATTAGGAGCCCTTGTTATTGCATAGCGTTTTCTGTAATGTGTTTATTGTGTCACCGTTGGACATGATGGTTCAGGCCTCCCAGTACTTTGGCCCAACACCTTGCTATTTTGCTTGCCCTCTTTTCTGAAACAATCTATCAGATTCCGTAGGCCTTGTTTATAATCTTGAAATGTTTGAATAAAAGAAAAGCCCATAATCGACTCGCTTGACCGCATGGGCGCATAAATTCGTTTTGAGCATATGCACGGTTCGTGCGTGGGCACCGTTTTCTCGGCCGGCCATATCCGCCCCGTCCGTGGAGGATCTTTTGCTCCCTCGAAAAGTTACACCACGAGATTTGAGACGAGGAACGAGACTTGTTGCACGCACACATTCCCGTGGCTTCACCAAATTTCCTTTATAAATCTCTTTCTCACCGCCGAAGCGACTCGGACTCTGTTTCCCATTTACTGATTTCTACAAACACCCGCCCACCAACACCGACACCATGTCCGAACCCCCCGCCAAGAAGAAGTGCATGGGCGCCGATTGCGAGAATGAAGCTGGATCGCTGCAGTGCCCGACCTGCCTGAAGCTCGGTATCAAGGACAGCTTCTTCTGCTCGCAGGACTGCTTCAAGAAGAACTGGGTATGTGCTCATGCTGGAAATGTGAAGAGATTCACAGCTGACAATCCGTAGGGCATCCACAAGACCATCCACAAGTCGCAAAGTAATATCCTCCACCACTTCATGGCTCCGAAAGCAATCTCACCAGATCCAGCTACCGGCTACTACAACCCGTTCCCCAACTTCCCCTACTCCGGCTCTCTGCGACCCGTCTATCCTCTCTCACCGCATCGAACCCTCCCCAAGTCGATTCCTCACCCCGTGTGGTGGCAAGATGGCGACCCCAAGTACAGCCGCTCACTCAGCAGCCGCAACAAGATTGAAATTCTCGACAAGGCTGGACAGGACGCTATGCGAAAGAGCTGCACGCTTGCGCGAGAGGTCCTCGACATTGCTGCCGCCGCCGCAAAGCCTGGTGTGACGACCGATTACATCGACGAGATTGTTCACAAGGCTTGTATCGAGCGAAACGTAGGCATTGCCTATTCCATGGCCTCCAAGGTTATTGGGCTTTTGGACGAATGCTAACAAGAGACACAGTCGTATCCCTCTCCCCTGAACTACAACCACTTCCCCAAGTCATGCTGTACATCCGTCAACGAAGTCATCTGCCACGGTATCCCCGATCAGCGTGTTCTCCTCGACGGCGATATTCTCAACATCGACATTTCCCTCTACCACGAAGGCTACCACGCCGATCTGAACGAGACATACTACATTGGTGACCGGGCCAAGGCGGACCCTGACACCGTCCGTGTCGTCGAGGCGGCACGAGAGTGCCTGGAGGAGTCCATCAAGGCTGTGAAGCCCGGCACCCTGATCCGGGAGTTTGGAAACATTATCGAGAAGCACGCCAAGAAGAAGAACTGCAGTGTCATCCGAACCTACTGCGGTCACGGAGTCGGCAAGCTGTTCCACTGCCCTCCCAACGTCCCACACTACGCCAAGAACAAGACGGTCGGCGAATGCAAGCCTGGAATGACCTTTACTATCGAGCCCATGATTGCCCTGGGCAAGTACCGAGACATTACGTGGCCGGACAACTGGACCAGCACAACTATTGATGGCAAGCTGACGGCCCAGTTCGGTAAGTCAATTTACGAGAAGTATAAGTTGAATATTAGCTAACACATGGTGCAGAGCACACTCTTTGTGTGACGGAAGACGGTGTCGAGGTGTTGACGGCGAGAAAGCCAGACTCTCCTGGTGGCCCCATCCCAATGCCTGGCACAGAAAATGGAGAGGCGGCAGCATAAATTTGAGATGAGCCGGGGTTAATGTCGAGCCAAATGTTTAGGTGTAAGCGGAGTTTTGGGGAGCGAGTTGGTTGATAGATGTATACCGGGGAAGCGTTGTGGTGAAGATTTGAGGTTGGATGGGGCGTTGAAAGGGTGATCACCAACATTCTAAGCAGGCATCCAAATCCAAGATTGATCTCTACTTCCACACGTCCACCCATGCCATGCCAATTTCCAGAAGCATGTAAACCATGAGAATTCCTCAAGGTCCGAGTGAGGTGTTTCGCCAGGTGGATATCAGACCGACATGTTTTGGTCAGGTCATTTTCATTGCGTCCATCATGGACAAGGACTCGAGCTTATCCCCGGATGCAGGGCAGGTCTGTGGAGTGACGCAGATGGCTTCAGGCTGTCAAGTTCCGCACGAAGAGATAGAGATGGAAAAAAAGAAGACACACGACCCTTGCCGCGGCCACATCCGCCGTCTGCCCGTCCGTCATCTTTGTCCTCCAGCCCCCCTCCCCTCCCCTCACTGACAGCCTAGCGCAGAGCTCCAGAAACTTCAAAGGTCACCCAGCCACATGCAGGCGCCCAGCGGCCACGCCATGCCGCCACTCAGGGCGTTTCCCAGCGCATGGGAACAGGGCATGGCCCGCCATAGTTACAGGGGGGGTCTTGTTCTGCAGACAGCAGCCCAGAGGCAAGGCAACGTCAATGCCAGCGCAGAAACAACCAACCCAGCCAGCAGCTTGCGCAGCTCGAGGTCCATGTGTCCCGTCGGGTCAGGCAGGGCAGCAAGCGCGAGCCGCTTCCATCATAGCCGCTAGTTTAATCTGGGAAGCACTTCCACTTGCCTCTCCACCTCCACCTCCACCTCCACCAAAACTCACCACCGCTGCTACCACCACACCATCCTCCTTCGCCCGCCACCAAGATTTCTCTCTCCTCTCTACTCTCCCTCTTCCCCCACATCTTGCCCTTTGATCTCGTCGACCAGGCCACGACCTTTTTTGTGCTCATCAACCTCAGCTGCTCTTGATACCCGCCTGCTCCTACGACGAGGCTATCCCTTGCTTCCGCGCGCGCGCACAAACTCCATCTTCCAGCTTGTGACAGAGCTTGACAAACAGCTGTCCTCGACTCGACCCTCGTCACCCCGACTCGACCACCTTTAGTCCTCGCACAACAACTCTAGCCCATCATGATGTCTGGAGAAGCTTGGTTGTACCTCTTGTCGGTACTCATCAACGCCGTCAACCTCTTTTTGCAGGTTTTCTTCACCATCATGTACAGCGACTTGGAATGGTATGTCACCACCACCCTGTCCGGTTGCCTTGGCTGTCAGCCTTTGCGCCTCGGATGCGCGTCCTCGGCAACTACACATGCGGATTGAGGCTAATCGCAAACAATTACAGTGACTACATCAACCCCATTGACCTCTGCAACCGACTCAACACCTACATTATCCCCGAGGCCGCGGTGCACGGTTTCCTGACCTTCCTCTTCCTCATCAACGGCTACTGGGTGCCTCTCATCCTCAACCTGCCTCTCCTTGCCTGGAACGTCAAGAAGTACGATAACCGAGTTTCTAATCTGGTAACGGGACACTGACCGGACTATAGGATTGTTGACAACACCCACCTGCTCGATGCGACGGAGATTTTCCGCAAGCTCAACGTTCACAAGAAGGTAGGCGGCAACGCTTTCGAGGTATCGCGCAACCGGTTCTAATTCGAAATAGGAATCCTTCTTCAAGCTTGGTTTCCATCTGGTCATGTTCTTCTTCTATCTCTACAGCATGATTGTTGCTCTTATCCGCGACGAGTCGTCCTAAACGACCGCCCAAGTAAGACGGTATCCAGCCGTGCCCGACATCAGACATGATGTGTATCGGACATGATGGACTGCAAGAGTTACCCTGCTAGCCAAGGTCGACCGACTACCTCCAGAGTCGAGTCGGCCAGTCACGCGATGAGACGATATGAACCTGCCGCGGCAGTACATAACGAGTGGAAGACGGTATAGAATGACGACGGGTTTAAAGAGGCGGGCTTGGCGTATATAACCTGGTATCATGCCAGCTGGCGCTCTGGTTGATTACTTCATGAAAGCGGTGGGTGGCATGGGTTGTTGGAGACTGAGGCATCCCGCACGCTTTGTTGGCCTTTTTGTCATCCGGCATCAGCCGCCCTGGTGTGATAATTGATTAATGACCGAACCGAATGGCCAGCTTGCGAGCATAGGCAAATTATGTGATATCCAGCTAGTTAGATCTGTAAGAGCCATGACGGACTTTTTACAAGCCTCGTATTTCAACGGTTGTTCAAGGCTCATGCGTGATGCGATCATAGTCACGTGACTCTGTCACTTTTCGCGACCCAGACAGTCGCGCTCAGTATCATTCGCCCGACTTTGCGACAACATCTCAACAAGCAACAACTTTGAGCGTCGTTCACCATGGCAGACTTTGGCGAGTACCCGCCAAACATGGCGCCGCAAGATGCGCTCATTGTTCGAGAACAAGCCGAGCCCGACCACGCTGTGGTACCTTATACAGCCGAAGACCTGTCGCGCCCCAAGGCTGGTCCTGCAAACCCATTCAAGGACGAGGCCAACGCCTTGAAACGCAAGAACGTCTTGACCGGCCATGCAGAAGAGACTTTTCTGAGCGAGCACACATTTCGAAGCAAGCACCGCGCTATAGAGCGACGAGGAGGTCCGGAGAGAGAATACCAGTCCAACGCAGAACTGAAGGCAGAGGCTGCCAGGATACGGGCAACACGAGAGAGCAAGGGCAGCGCGACGATTGCAGAGGGACCCGGCGCCTATATTGGACCATGGGCCAGGTACAAGCGACCCGAGTACGAGGTTGTGGGAGAGGACGAGGAGCTCGCGAGCGACGAAGAGTATGAGATTGTGGAAGAGGAGGAAGAAGTCGTCGAGAGTGGAACAGTGGTCAAGGCGCCGACCAAGGCGCTGGAGCGAAGAAAGGAGGCCGAGGAGATGGGCGAAGAGACGACGACATTCCACGGATCCGCCGAGTACGATTACCAGGCCGGACATACATGCACGTTCCCCAGGATCTGGACATCGATCTTCAGAAAGACGTGGGAAGCATCACCAATTACATCCCCAAGAAGCAGATTCATGCCTGGAAAAACCATTCCAAGGCAGTCACTGCACTACGCTTCCTCCCTGGCTCGGGGCACTTGCTGCTATCTGCCAGTGCTGATACCACTGTCAAGATCTTTGACGTGTATCACGAGCGGGAACTGCTGCGGACATATTCTGGACACTCCAAGGCTCTTTCTGACATTTGCTTCAACACTTCAGGCACTCAGTTCTTGTCCTCGTCTTATGACCGCATGATCAAGCTCTGGGATACTGAGAAGGGTGTCTGCGTCAGCAAATTCACCACTGGCAAGACCCCTCATGTCATCAAGTTCAACCCCGATCCCGAGCACGCCAACGAGTTCCTGGCGGGTATGTCGGACAAGAAGATTGTTCAGTTCGATATCCGCACACCCAACGAGGTGGTTCAGGAATACGATCATCACTTGGCGGCTATCAACACCATCACCTTTGTTGACGAGAACCGTCGTTTCATGACGACATCAGACGACAAGTCACTCCGCGCATGGGACTACAACATTCCTGTACCGATCAAGTACATCGCCGAACCGGACATGTATCCCATGACCCGCGCGGCGCCTCACCCAAGCGGCAAGTACGTCGCCTACCAGAGTTCTGATAACCAGATCCTGGTCTACGGCGCCAACGACCGCTTCCGCCAGAACCGCAAGAAGAGCTACCGCGGACACAACAACGCGGGTCTGGGCATCGACCTCGACTGCAGCCCCGACGGCCAGTTCCTTGCCTCTGGTGACTCTGGTGGTTATGTGTGCTTCTGGGACTGGAAGACGTGCAAGATGTACCATAAGCTCAAGGCGGGTAACCAGGCCATTACGTGCGTCAAGTGGCACCCTCAGGAGACGAGCAAGGTGGTCACAGCGGGTCTTGATGGTGAGATTAGGTACTGGGATTAAGAGGTGGTCGTAAAGGACTATGATGCATGGCATGGCGTTTGGGAACTTAGATGGTAATAAAATACAACTTGAGAATAGCTTTTGAAGAAGTTTGGGATGATATGTTTCCTACTGTTTGTTCAGGAACTTGCGTGTAGTGTCGTGATTCTGGTCCATCAACGAGCCCCTTTGCCACCTTTTCTACGACGCTAGACTCCTGTTCACCATCGCAGCCACAGAAGTAACCTCGAAGGCTCGGTCTAGTTCTATATAGGCTATTGGCTTCATATGTTCCGTCTCTCAGTCGATTTCCCTGGCCATGTTCGACCTCAGATGGATTATACTCCGGCCGCACTAGAGTAGCTTCACGGTCCCGACTATTCTAGGTTCTCTCAACTCATCAACATATTGAGGTGCCTCTCATAGTTTCATGCTACTGCTTCCTTTTAGTCCAGTCGAAGCCGTATAGGTTTGACTGGATATCCTTTAGGCCACTTCAGATCAGGGATGGGGTAGATGGCATGGGAAAGATTCAGAACAGGACAAAAAGTCTTGCGCTTAAACTTAAGAGAAGTATCTCCTTCTCACTCTCTTCCAAGTTTCGGAGCAGTTTACACCTGGGCAAACAATTGAAGGAACCAATCAAAGTGTAGTATTAGGGTGTATAGCTTGCAATATCACTGGGCCATCTTTCCCAGCCAGTGTCTGAGCTCTACTCTGAAGTAGTTATCGAATTTCGACGAGGGTGGCAGTCTATCACGGAGTTCCAACTCTTCGGTGCCAAGGCCCCAATGTAGGGCACACATATACTCCCGGCACCTCTCAAGAATAGTAGCCTTCTAAATGAACTAGATTTGTATAGCCCACTAAAGCTCTAGGTCTCGGTCGCCAGCTGCCTAGACGCCTTCTCGGGATGGGACGCCGTGTCCTAGATAGTTGAAGAGTATGGACAATGGGGGTCGCCGAGCGTCTCACCCCAACCCAACGTCTTGCTCAGTTCCCCTGTGTTTACAATATTCTTAACAATGAACTCAAAACAATTTTAAGCTCGAGCTCACAATTTACAGAAACAGTCTTAGGATGGTGATTCCCATGTCTCATCTCCAAGCTTGAAAGGAGCACCCATTAAGAACACTCTTCAAGATGCGACCACCTCCCGCAATAACAAGTTCGATGTTTTCTCTCAGATGCACGCCATCATTCTTCATGATTCGATAGGATAACATTGATTGTTGGCCAAAAGAGGGCCAGAAGTTGGGAGTGTAAGATGATGCCAGAACAGAGGATGTTTCTCATGAATGGCGGTATCAACAATATACCAATTAGCCATGTAGTTAGGCTTTTTCTTCTCTATAAGTTTTAACAAGGTCGTTCCTTTCTCTCTTAAGATACTAAATAGTCTGGGGGAAAGAAGGTGTCAGCGATAGTAGTTGGTGTGGATAAAACGACGGGATCTAGTCGATAAGGAGGCGGCTTGATCTCTGGCCGCCCCCAAAAGCTAAGCAAGCGGAAAGAGACTGAATTCTCATACTTGGAGTGCCATTATGTTATTAAATTTTCAGACGTTCACAATGTCTGGGTAGTGCTGGCCACTGCTTACAGCGTTGGGTTGCACGCGGACGGCATGAAGAGATCTGGGCAATATAAACGGGAAGAGTTGCGGAGGATATGGTATCAATCCTAATGAGTCTTCGCAACCAACTGATAAGGATATTTTTCATATTAGCTAGTTGTGGCCTCTAACTACATATATGTATAGGTATATTCCGAAACAAAGAGAACAAAGAGCTTGGCTAATATTCCTACATACTCCACATTCATTAGTATTTATACTTTCGCTTGCCCTCAGAATACCGTAAAATAGAAATCACAGGCTAATATCTGATTTGGTGGTACTCATAGTGAGGAGTGAGTGGCATGGGTTGACTGAGACAAGGCACTCTCCTAGTTATCCCCTTTTCACAAACCTCCATGGGCGGCTTTGCTATAATTTTACAATCCTTTGACCAAGAGAAACCACTCATGATAGATCTTGGGCTATGTCCGTTCGGCACTTCTATTAGATGTCAGCTAAATACTCTTGAACCACTCAGTTGTGTGCCGATGACGGATATCTGCCAAATCTACGAGGTGCCGGCGTCTCAAGAGGCCACACTTTTCAAACGCCAGATCTCACACCGGACTGCTGTTAGCTTCTACGTAAATTTTCGTACATTGTAACAACCCTGCTCAGCCATTCCCAAGTATCCTCTGTGTGACCTTATGTAGTATACCCCTCTGTGAAGGCTCACCAATACCCAACTGGCCGCCGTGCAACAGCTCAACAGCCATGTTTATCTGTCCTTCTACATCAACAACTATATATCTATTTAAATGATCACAGAATGGTAGGGAAACGGGGGGGGGAGTTTCGAGAACTTGCTTGTCAAGAAAGGCATAGTGTCAAGAAGGAGAATATGTCATGCAACCCACTGATCTCGTCGGTTCAAGGTACACATGGCCCAATGAGCCTCAAAAATGCAGAAATAAATTTAGACCTAGAATAAGCCATCTGAAGAGTCCAAACATAACGGGTCATATCGGTTTTGAGCATTGTGTCCAAGTTCACTGCTATTCACGCTCACTTTGCAGTCAGTCTTGAATCGAGTCTTCATAGCAATTGGAGTTATCTAGTCTGCATGAAGTTTGTGGCCAGATTTCTCAAATCACCATTTTAACGTGGTCAATCAAAGGAACAGGTTCATGGCAGGTCAGAAGTTTGCAAACTATCAGGAGGTGGGCATCACTCAACAGACCATTTCGGACTAGGACTCTCGGCCAACGGTGATACAAGACAAACACCAATCAGGACGATTCAAGACTCGGTGCAACTCAAACAAGCTTCAATAGTCTAATAGACAAAGGTCCCTCATGATCCCTTTGTTGTCATCTGTTGTGGAGCCAATAACTTGTCCTTTATTCAAGAGATGCAAGAGTGTGGTAGCAAACACATTGATCAAGCAACCACCTGGTAGCTTAGAGAAACAATTTAGCCTAGAATAGGGGCAACAGAAGCACTCAAGTCCTTACGGGCCAGTTACACCACCTGTATTTTAACCATCTTCAAAGGAACAAGTCACGGCTTAGCCGCCAATGTTTTCATGTCCTAATAGTATACAAATTCCCCATATGTCTCTCTTCTGCTTGCCATATTGCACCAAAGACCTTGCTTTTTTCCCTAAAAGGTTGAAAGAAATCCCCTTACCCAGGCGACCTCGCCTCAAGGGATACCATATAGAAACCACAGCAAGAAAATCCGTGAAACGCCCAAACCCTCAACCTTTTTTGTTCCCCTTGTCAAGGGGTAGAGGAAACGCTCATTTTTCCTCTCATCTCAAACGAGTGAATCCAACCTTTTCCTGGTGAACTTTGTGTCCAGACAAACTGGTCCAGACATGTAAAAGCCCTTGCTGTTGTACGCCCGCTCGTGTAAATGCAACCAAGTCAAAAAATGTTTTCTGAGCAGAGTTTTTTGTTTCCATGCCTTTGTTTGACCACCATGCTGAAATTTTCTTATCATCCTCCCTTCAAACGCCAAACTTGTTTTGTGTTTTTTGTTGTTGTTGTTGGTTGTTGGAAAGAAAAATCACCAAATGTAGTCCGTCTCCCCCCTTTTCAATCCCGGGCACGCTCCGCAGCAACACTTGAAGCCGAATCGGTAGTAGAGATCGATAGGGGTCCGTCTGGTCCCGTAGGAGATGGTCAGCTCTTCGCCGGCGAGGATCGTTTCCGCCTTGACCACCATCTCGAGTGTTTCGTTGTCCGGGTTGAAGGTGTATTCGATGTTGTCTCTCGGACGACATGAGTGGTTGAAGCGGGATGCGATGGGGAAAAGTCCCGCCTTGTCATCGATACCAATAGAGAAACTATACCTACTTGAGCATCACCTCATCATTCGCAAGCAACAGAAACTCACCAGTTGGCCATCCACACGGCCTGAAGCCGCGGCGTACCCGGCTTGACCGAGCTATTTGCATGAAGCCCCAGCGCAACCTCGCGCTGCCACGGGCTCAGCCTCTCGAACTCTTTGAACAGCGAGTTGGTGTCAGCCACCAGCAACGGTCTCTCGACAAGGATGCAGTCTCCATACTTGAGGTCCCGAGCCGCAAAGGCGCCCCAGCCCGCGATCCTGGACTGCGCCACGGCAAAGTAGTCGTTGTGAAAGATGACGACTCCGGGTGAAGGCGCGTCGGGTGAAGGCGTCAGGGGTCCGTCTGCCGCGGGAGTGGGCAGGAGCTCGGGGGATGGAAGCTTGGGAGGTGACCCGAGGTGAGGAGTGACGGACTCGAGGGGTTTAAATGAAAGGCGCCTGGGCAGAGGAGGACGAAGAGTGTCTGTCGAGTCCAGGAACCTTGCGCCTCGACTCGTCAGGCAGAGGACGGATCTACACAAAGAGAAAAGTGGTCAATATCCAGGCCCCCAGCAGGAAAGACACCATAAAAACATGTATCCTACTCGTTGGTGGTATCGTCGTCTTCGTCGTCAGTCCAAAAGTCCGAGTCTGAGGTGAATTCAGGCTCAGATCCAGAAGTAGCAGCGTATTCTGTCGCGATGCTATCAGGCGACGTAGAGAGCTGGTCTCTTGCCAGGACGTTTCTGCAGAGAAGGGGCTTTTCGCCTTGCGAAGTATTCGTGTAGTCATGTTCCTCTTCAGAAGCCTTGAACATGTCAATCTTTAATGAACAGTGAATCATGGAAGAGCGTCTCACCTCCGACCCTCCAGTAAGAAATGGCAGAAGGCCTCCGTCCTTCGCGCCCAACTCCCCCTTCACTTGAAGGTCAAGCTCCGGAATGTCATCGATGGACAAGGAAGTGAAGACGGCGTGGAGCACAGGCTCATCAGGTAGAAGGGACTCGCTGGCCATTCGCAGTGTCTTTAGTTATCGTCTCGTGATGTTGAAGTGAAGATGAGAGAGCAGTGGTGTGAAGCAGCAGGTGACGTCAAGTTGGACTTTGATAGCTGCAGTTGAAGAATATTTATGGGGAAGGTGTCAAGTGATCTTGTGTTGCTTTAAATAGGCAAGTCGATGCAATCGGAAGTGAATAAGTGTCGTTCGTGTTTGATCGTGAAGATGTGCGAGTGCAATGTGTTGGAGGATAATATCATCAAACCCGCCCTCCCATTACCATGTGCCACGCATCAGCCGGGAAAGCGTCGTAATTAACCAGATGGAGAAGACGAAAGGCAAAGAGTCAGAAAATGTCCATCAGCATCCTGTTTGAGCAGGTCAAGAAATGGGACCACGGCAAGGCGAACAAATAAAATGTGTGCCCAACCAATTCAAACATTGGCCCTCCTCACTCTCTCGCCTCACCCAACGGACGGACTCCTCTCCCTCATGGTCAGTCCATGGCCCATGTGACCCCCGGGAATTAACTGTACTCCAACTCAAAGCACAGCCAGGAGAAATACAGTCAGGTAGTCAAAAGGCTATGCGCACCACGTAGCACGATAAATGCACAGGAACCGCGTGAGGTCAGGTGATGGGACGTGCCGTTCGGCTTCGCTTCCGGGCCCGCCGGGGGGTCGAGAAGGTCCAGAGAAGGCTCTAGCTCTTCTCTTTCTGAGGCCAGCCGAGAGTTTATTGATTGTAAATGGGATGCTCGAGAGTCGAGAATCGATCTGCGGTGAGGGGCTTCTACCATGTGCTCATGATGTGACTCGCCACTCACTTACACACAGACAAAATAGAGTAACCACAACATGAATCTTTTCATTCTAGAATAACTACCTATTCGATCGATTCGTAAGTTACCCATTAAATAAACATATCTGTTCTGGTCCTTGATGCAAAACCCATCCAGGCCAGACCTAATTCCCAATACCGTGACCCCCAAATTGCCATCCAATATCATCCCAGGAATCAAACAGCCCCTTGTCTCGGGACTCGTCAATGCTCAGTCCCGCTGCCCTGGACAGAGCCTACCGGAGACTCTTTAATCATATGCTTTTTCACTTTTCCATCCATGGCTTCACCCCGACCTCGGATCTCCAGGTTCTTTTCATCCCCTTGTCTCGCCGTACCGGCCGGCCTTGTTGATCTGGCCATGCGTTTCCAGACAGCGCCACCTAGATTCTCTCATGTACATATGAATAAGACTCTTCTTATCTCATCTCGGGGAGTGAGTGAGACTACCAAACCTTCTTAGGTCGTAAAGGGCATGTCGCTCCACAGTCCGAGCATCGCAGACAGTCCGGCTTTCTCAACACCCTCCGGCACTGGCAGATCCAGAGGAATTGGCCCGCCCTTGTTGTCAGGCAGTCAAGCGGTGCATGAAGTCCGTGGCCGACCCCGCATTCGATACAGAACCGGCGCAAAGCGACGACTCGATCCCCGGGCCCCGGCTCCCGATCCGATACGACGCGGCCGTGTGGGTCGAGGCAGGCCGTCGGGGCTTGGAGGACATCAAAGTACTCCGGGGCCCGCACACGGAAGCAGATGTAGCACTCCAGGTTGCCGGGCTGGTGGTCTCGACCCTTCTCGCTAGGTCGATGTTGCGGAAAGTCCTTTGCTGCTCTCATGACAAACTGAAACTTGTCTGCCGGGTCTGCCATCCGCCCAGGGTCGATCAGGCGGTGAAAGTGCCGGTTCACCGTGGAGAGGAAGATGAGTGATTGGTAGTCCAGCTCGGACATGATAAGCAGTTGAAGCTCCGGAGAGAGACGCTCCAGCAGCGACGGCATGGCGGGCAGGCGAGGCTTTGGTAGCCAACATGGACGGCTGCCTGGGCGACTCATGGGGGGACTTGGGAGAGAATATATGCCGTGCGGGCGTGTAGAATCGTGCCTGTGAGAGTCGCCAATGAGGCCAGTGTGCTGCCGCGGTAGGAGCATCATTCTTTCTAACAAGTCAGGCTCGCAAAAGTCTCAGAAAAGTGTGGGCGATCTCGATACCCTTCTGCAAGACGGAGCGATGCCGCCTCTATAAGTGACAAGTCAAGAGGAGGGAGGGGTTAGCATTTCAACTAGGCATGCAGGCAGGCAGGGCTGGCTACAACAATAACAAGCCCGCCTGCAGTAACCCGCGCTCATCACGGCGGAAATGGGACGAGCGGGTGAGTGACAAGGGCGAGGTGTGGTGTGCTGCCGTGAGGGCATGCCTTGACATCGCCGTTGGTCGTGTTTCGGAGGGGGCTGAGACAGTCAGGCTGTCTTCGCTTGGGGCAATCGATTGATGCATTCAATCAATAGCCAACGACCGGCTCCTAGGTGGGCCGTGGTCCGTTGGCCATGGGAAACAAGATGGATGGATATGGAGTCGTCCAGTCCAACATTGGTTGACTCAAGGCCGATTCGATTGGGTTGGACTTTGTGCTCTGCCGCCCATGCAGACCATGGGGGGGATTCCGTTTGCTTCCTCAAGAACGCCCCCATCCTGCCATTCAAGCCTCATTCTGCAGACTTACTCCGCTTCTTCTTCAATGGTCCGTGTGGGTGAGGTGGGGCCCCAACAGCAGCATGCGCTGCCCCACGCCGCAGAGAAGCAACGAATACGCTCGACCAGACCCCGGCATCCTTGATGCAGAGAGATCTGGTGGCCCTCTGCCGAAGATTCGCAACAGAGAAGCAAACATCGGCCGGTCCGGGGCCACGCCGAGCGCGGAGAAAGGCCAAAATGAGGCAGCGGTTGGGCGGCCACTTCTGCTGGTCCCCGAAAGGCGCTCCGGCATCACTTCCCCGTCGACGGCTTCCTGTCATGTGAATAGGAGGCTGATGTGGCCTCTCCCCCGAATCACCTGTGATGAACCGAACTGTCGGGTCCTGGCTTCAGGTGGACCGAGCCCTAGCTCATAGCTCATCTGAACCCGTGTTGGATCCGATACTCAAGGGACCAACCGCAGGCTCATCTCGACTCCAGTTGCTGCATGATGCAACTTTGGGAAGACGGCCGCCCTGTCTGGAGGCGGTTGTCGTGTCTTTGCGAACTCATGATTGGAAAAGGACCCGCCGCCCATTTCGTTGGTTCTGTACCACCGTCAGCATCCTTCCATTCATCGGCATGTCTTGTCTCCTCCTCAGCCGTGAACTAGGATCAGGCATCCAGGGGTGTTTGCTTGATAGTCTCAGCCTGTCTCCATCGTTAAAGATACTCACCTTGAGCCTCTAGTTCTGATCAGCGCCAGAGTTGCTGATCGGTGGTCCCGCGTATTGTACATTGCACTGCTCGGTGCGACTGCTGTCAGACTCAAGTCATGAGACATCGAGAGCCATCCCAAAGCACAAACTTCGACACAGGCCAGGAGTTGCTCGGTGCAAGGTCACACAAGCACACAAGATGGAGGCGTCAACCCCATCCTACCCATCTTGCCTCGCATTATCACTTCTCCAACCATCGTCTCACCCTCACCCTCACCCGCAGCGCCGCAGCATGTTGTCTCGGCAAGAAAAAGCAAACCATCGGCCCCCATGTCTTTACCAGATCGCGTCGCTCGCATCGACAAGGGTGCAGCCGCCGAGTTGAAACCACGACTCCTTCGTTCAGCTTGAGGCGTCCGCTAATGTCGGCTGAATACGGATAACATCAAAGCAAACGACATGTAAGAAATCTTATCAAAAGCAAGCTTATTCACCTGACTAACAGATACCCCTATCTGTTGGCCAAATGGCCCGGGCTGGTCAAACAGGGCTTGGGTGGATGAGTCGATATTGCTTTGGATGAGATGCCTTTGTTGATGAGAGACAACCAACAATCTTTTGGGTCCCGGGGTCTTGTGTTTGACTCAGTTGAAATCGCTGTTCGTTGAGAGAGATATGCATGGCTCCCACGCGCGTCTTGAAAGTTGGGGATGTCGGATATAACCTAATTTAAATGCGGCTCATAGATCGTGAAAAGAATGTGAAAGGATATGACTTCATGCAAGGGACCTTTGTGTTTGGACCAAGAAGCTTGGACAAAGAGCCGGGGAAGTGATGCTTACAGTTTGTCCCAGATGGCTGGTGTTGGGGTCCAGAATGTTCCCAGCGTGCTTCTTCCAACAGTTGGCACAAGCCTCCGCTTTGTATGGCCATTCATGTTATAAATGGGGGATGACTTGTTCCTTGGCCAAAACTTGGTGCTGGCTGAAGTATCTCCAAGACGAAGGGATGTGATTGACCAAGACTGCCTGCAGTGACTACTGCGGAGGTCTCTGCCAGCTTATGGTCGTAAACACGATCAAGACCCTCCAAGTTGGATGGGACGATCACCATTATTGCTCCGTAGTGCCATTGCGATAATCGACCATGTGGATGCTTTGCGGGGATCGAAATGTTTGAGACATTCTCCTCGAAAGAGAGCAATGTCTCGAATTGTGCCCCCAAATGGAATGCCACTTTAACAGAAACAAGGTGAGTGCAACAGACAATCATGTGCTCGCTCATTGCTGACGGTTGGGGGCAGTTTGCTGCAGTCAGACCTGACTGTGATTGTGATTGCTGCGCCATGGGATGACCGGCAGCAACCCAAGGCATACTGAAGGATTTCGCTCTCTTTCTCTCTCTCTCTCTCTCTCTCTCTCTCTCTCGCTTGGTTATGCGCTGGCAGGATACGAACCAAACGTTTCGACACAGCCTCGATGCCAGCATCTTGCATTGCCATCCAATGCCTCCGCAATCGACGCCGTAGATCCCGACAAAGAGTCGTTTCAGATGCCGTGGCGACCAGGGTCCGTCCGCGCTTAGCACAAACGTCATAATAATATCCCAGGCCCCAGTCAGGTCGTGGACCCTTGGAATTTCGTCTTCTGGTGATGTCTTCAGACTCTGTTCTGTACTTCTCAGCCGCTCATTCATTCGTTCCCTTGGTATCTGCATCTGCATCATGGCCCTGATCGAACCGGCCAACTGCAGCGGAAATGCGACCGCTCCAACAGCCAGCGATGCAGGCGTCGCAGGCGCGGGTGTAAGTATTGGATCTGACGGAATGCGAAATTTGTCCTCCAGCGCTGACACGGCTCAACAGATCCTGCTATCCTTCATGATCACGGCATGCCTGTCCATCATCTTGTCCAGCAGCGTCATCTTTGGCGAATTCCGCGGTAGAGACTCGGTCATTCGACGAAAACTCCTCAACGGCTACAGCGACTCCCAAATCATGCAGGGCATCGGAATTCAGAGCGTCGGGCTCGCCAAGATGAACACGCTTGTGCCATATCACTTCTTCCTCATCTGGATGCTGTCACTTCTGTCCATGGCGACACACAACGCGACACTTCTAGCTCTCGTACACGACTACCGCCGTGACTGGGTGATTCGATGGATGCGACAGTTCCTCATGTTCGTCAACTTGGCGCTATCATGTGTGTCTGGAGTCTTTGTTCTAGAGGCCGTCTCAAAGGGCTTGGATGACAAGACCCTACCAATCGCTTGCGTGTGGGAGGTCGACGGCAACGGAGCTGCATCCAACGCAGGCTTGTCGTATGTCGGCACCATTGTCGTTATCGCAGGCAACGGCATCATCTTTATCCTGGCGACCTGGTACCTGCACAGCAAGAACCAAAGGTTCTACAAGGCCGTCCAGATTGGCGGCTTGGTGCTCATGACGGCTGTCGCCATCGGCGCCGCGATTCGAATCATCCTTCTATCCCAGGCATTCGGAAATCCTTCGATCGAGCTAAAGGACGAGGGCGAGAAGATCTGGAGCTTCGGACAGCTGCTCTCCATGCTGCTTCTTATTCTTCCCTTGGTGTCCGTCATCGAGATCTACCGAGGTGAGATCCAAGTTGCAGGACCTGTCCGCGATGACCGAAGCCGGGTGTACGATGGCGAGCTCCAGGCAAATCCCCATTCAGGATCACAAACGAATCTCTTCCAGAAGTGAAGTACGATGAGATAGAGTTGGGGAATGTCCGGACAGTTCGCGTGAACTATGGTCATAATGATGAACTTGGTAATGGCAAAGAGTCTGATCAAATTGGAGCGGCCTAAAGTGTGCAAGAAGATAGATACCCTTTTTTTTATGTGTTTTCATGAGCATTTAGAAGTTCGAGTCATCCTCAAATTGGAAAGAACATTTGCGCTGGTCGCGACTACCTAGTATACCTGTTCTCTCTTCTTCCCCTGCATGTTCCTCCTCATTTAGCAATGGGGCAGGTTGATAGGTATCAATCATCGCCCAATCTTGAGTTCTACAAATGTATGAGCTCCTATTTCTTGCATGCATCTCTAACACTCGAGCTCCCTCTGCTCTAAAACCAAAACCTGCGCAACCTTTACAGTTTCTCTACTCTCACTTTCACTCGAGTCCTCGCCATGCCGCTCACACTGACTGTCAAGCAGAGGCGGTGGCTCTGTGTCGCCTTTTGTTTCTGTTTGACTTTCTTTCTGATCGCCACATATAGAAAACAGGAAATGGAGGCCAATGCGAAGGTCTTTAGATATCCAAGCCCCCTCGACAGACAGTAAGTGGAAACCTATCTTCCGCAATAGCACTATTTAACAGATCAAGCACCAACCACGACAAACCCAACGCCGAGATCAAGTCAAATAGTACAACGTTTGAAGCCATTGCTCGGAAGCATGGCACCAACAAAGTCACCTCCCACAGATACCAGGCCATGTACGAAAAGTATCTCGGCCCTCTCCAGGGTAAGCATGTCAAGTTCCTCGAGATCGGACTTGGATGCAACATGGTAAGGACGCTCCTCATATCTACTGTGGCGCGTGCTCTAATATCTCTTAGGACTACGGCCCTGGGGCTTCTTACAACACATGGCTTGAGTTCCTCCCCGGTGTTGACCTCTACTTCATTGAAAACGACCGGGTATGCGCTGAGACATTCAAGCACAACAATCCGAATGCTCGCATTGCAATCGGCGACCAAGCAAGCGTCCAGTTTTTAGCCCAATTCGCCAATGAGTCCACCAAGGACGGTTTATTCGATGTGATTGTCGACGATGGGGGTCACGGCATGGTGGAGCAAATCACTTCTCTCGAACAACTATGGAAGATTGTCAACCCAGACGGGCTGTATGTGATTGAAGACCTCCAGACCAGTTACCGGGAGCACTGGGGTGGTGATTCATCCGGGAGGGACACAAGGAAACATACAACCATGAAGTATGTTTATGGACTTCTCGACGACATGATGGCCGGGTGGACCAAGCATTCCATCAGTCGCTCACTGGAGAGTGTAGATTGCATGGCGGAGATTTGCATCCTGCGAAAGACTTCCTAAGCGATATCAATAGCCTTGGAACATTGTCCAAGTCTTGATGGGGGGTTCCTATACCACGAAACCATAGTCAGATTGTCACTTGCTTAGCGTCACTGGAAGCGTTTATTGTCTTGATCATATGAATGTGTTTTATTTGTAGGTATCGTATTATCATTCGCTTGTCTATTGCACGGTGCACTTTGCAGGGAGTCCGCAGGGACCCTCCTTGAGCTCCTTTTGCTCCTTGATTCCATTGCCCTCCTTCTTGGGCGTCTCCTTTTGAGCCTCGGCAGGCTTGTTGCTCTCGCTCACAGGCGCAGCCTTGGCCTGGCTGCTGCCATGCAGTCAGCCGGAGTACTTGGCGACGGTCTCGTAGAAGTTCTGGCCCTGGATCTCGGCGAGCTCAAGCTCCTTGGCAGAGGGCTGGCGGGAGCCGTCAGCACCGGCGAAAGTACCGGCACCCCAGGCGCTGCCGCCACGGACCTCGGAGAGGTCAGTCAGAAGACCAAAGGCCTTGGCGTAACCGAAGGGAACGTAGATGATGCCGTGGTGGGTGAGGGTGGAGATGGCGTTCTGAGCAGTGGTCTCCTGGCCACCGCCGAGGGAGGCGGTAGAGACAAAGATACCGGCCATCTTGCCCCAGAAGCCACCGGAAGCCCACTGCTTGCCGGTCTTGTCCCAGAAGGCCTTCCACTGGGCGGGGAAGTTGCCGTAACGGGTGGGGATGCCGAGGAGGAAGGCGTCGTACTCCTCGAGCTTGGAAGGGTCCTCGAGGACGGGGACATCGGCGGGCTTGGGGGGAGCGTGCATCTTGGCGAGCACATCCTCGGGGAGGGTCTCGGGGATCTGGTACAGGTCGGCAGAGCCACCGGCCTTCTCGATACCGGCCTTCTCAGCCTCGGCCAGAGTCTTGATGTGGCCGTACATGGAGTACTACAGGAGAGTTGCATGTTAGCGAGTTGCCATGAGGGAAGCATTGCGGGGGAGAAGAATGGCTGAATGCAGAAAAGCCACTGAGCCGTCCACTGTATGCATATTTACAGTTGGTAGGCAGCAATGGCTTGCCTGCATCGGCGGTGATGAAGCTCATCATGATGAGGATGGCGGGGTGCAGATGGAGGGGTAACCACATACGTAGACGATAGCAATCTTGGGAGCCATTGTGACTGATTTGAGTTGAAACTCGGGGTATCAAAAGGTAAGAAGGAGTATAGATGGATAGACAAGAGTGAACTGCTGAGGAACAAAAGAAAAAAAGAAAGGGTCAGAGAAGAGGAGAGCTCCAGGTCGTCTTATACTTGGGCGAAGCTTCTCTCTCAAGGTGGGCAGGGCCTAGCGCTCGTTCAAAGCTGCATGTTTTCTCCGTTTACAAGCTTCCTGCTTTCAAGGTCCCACAGCCCGGTAGGTTCACCCCTTCCAATTCACAGAGTACTCCCAACCGTCGAATGGAGGGGGGACAACGAGACCAGCGGGGGCGGTGATGCCATTGGTGCAGTTCCCCTGCCGTCCGGAAGCTCCATATCGCGTGGATGTGGATGCAAGCGGGAACCTTGCGCCGGAAGATCGGGGGAGAAACTCGCAGGCTTGTCAGCAGCTTCAGCTCGGTAGAACGGTGCTTCCCGTATTGCTTGGACTCTATCCTGAATCGCGCCGAGTTGATTGACCTGGTTAACGAAACCTCCATGTCTCAATTGCTTCCTCTTTGTTCATGATCCTCCATTCCAAAGGATGCAACTCTTCAAGACGTTCCTCAGCAAGCCCCTCCCATCCAAGCTTAGCCCGCCCCCAAAGAAACCTCGATCATGATCCGAAAAAAAGCTCTAATCAAGGCCCCAACACGCACCCCCCTCCCTCCTGCTGAGTCAAGCTGATGCGAGCAAGACTTCCTAAGCAATGATGCTGTGGTAACCCACCGCGGACAACGGCCCATTACACGAGCCTGACAAAACAACCGATGGGTCCTCATTCTCTTAGCTAGTGCGGGGTCTCAGGGCCGACTCGCGCGCGGTTAAGCCTGTAAGGCTTATTCACGATTTGCTAAGCCAGCAAAGCAGCAAAGAACAGAACTTCTGCTGTGCTGGGTGAGAGCTAAGCTGTCCTCCATCTCTGGCGCGGAGTATCGCCTCTTTCGCGGTTCATTGTACTGACCCGCTGCCGTCATTGTTAATTCCATTGATTACATATCGACGTTGAGTTTTGAATAATCTCTTCTCTTTCTCGGATATAGCAATGCCATGTTCCCTGTCCGTGGGGATTGCCTGATCGATCAACCCATATCCGGTCCCAATATCTTGTTTGCCCCCCCCTCTCCCCGTGCCCTCCCAATTTCTTCGTCTTTCCCAACCTTCTTCCGAGCCCATCAGCTCTCACCGACATCAACTGTATCGTGCGTGCGTGCATGAGAGCTCCGGCACGGTAGCTTGCTGTGGATCATCCCCCTTCCGTCCATCGGCAGCTCAGCATCCGCTAGTCCAAATCGACATCTTTCCCCTTGTCCACCGCCGCCAACGAGCATCCACCTCGCCCGAGGCCATGAAACGATTCCTCCTACAAATCTCCTGCCTGGACCCTCTTTCATGCCAATGCGAAGACTTGGACAAGAGATTGTCTCAGTAGGGACTTCCAAACAACCAACAGACGGTCAGACACAATAGCCCGGGGTTCCATGGTGATTACATTTCTGGCTTAGTTACAGGATAACAACCACGACTGGGTTGCCATGGCGGCCATATCCCCTGCCTACAAAAGACTTGACATCCATATATTCTATGCCGCGACTTCTTCTTCATCCCACCGAAAACTCCGTTTGAAACCGAGTATCCAAAAACATGATTGGTATGCCAAACAGCATACCGGGTCAGAGCATCTCGACCCCCATTACATTACCAGGCCAGATCCAAACTCCATGCTTTCGTTAAATGACTTGTTGAATCCAAGCTCAGCGCCTTTGAAGAACATAAAAATCATCGCGTTGAAACGGAAAAGATAAAAGGAACGTGTTCGTTTCGTCATCGGAGTGATCGTTGATCATTGTCCCGTGGGTGCGCGCTTGATGGCTCGATGACAATCTCGGGGAGCTGTGATATTCTCAAGCTCGGTAATTGCGGTGCTCCGTCGCGTCCGCGTGGTGAACCGTGGTTGTCACTGCCATCGTGCCCGTCGCCGGCGTGTTCGGCCGGCCCCACTTCACCGTTCTGCGGCCCCGAACCCAAGTCACGCTCCGCCGTCCGTTGCGAAGAGGACCGGTATGGGCCGGGGTAGTCCGGTGGAGGTTCGTTTATGGGTGTCGTGGACCGCGTGTCGTCATTGAGTGGAATGTCTTCATATTCGGGAGGAGGCATGGTCTCATCTCCGAGATCAGCCTCAACCAGCTCAGGACTTGAGCCGGCTCTTCCGTCGTCGTTCGGTGTGCCCGCTCGTGAACTTCCGCCTGAACGTGCAGGTGCTAGACTCGAAAAGTCGTCGTCGTGGCTAACCGCAGAACTGCCACTACGTCCCCGCTGATGTCCCAAGCTGGCCGCATCAGAGAGCAAGCCTACTCGTTCGCTTTCCGTACTATTGGCTCGAATCCTCGTTCCGTCGTGACGTGCAATGCCCACGTCTGCGTATGATACACTGGACACGGATCGCTGCCGGCTCTCCTTGATTTGGTCGACGGTTGTTCGGAGCTCGCTGATGGTTGTGTTCTCGTTTGCTAGACGTGTCTCGGCACGGATCTGCTCGAGCGTACGGTAATCGTTACGGCTTCGGGCTTCGCGGCGGCGTTCTCTCCTATCCTCGCGTTCTGCTAGCATCTGCCGTCTCGCCAACCTAATTTGGTAGAGCGTCTCCATCTCGTTGTCTCGGGCTTCTTCCTCTGCCTCTGCCGTAGGCAAATCAATAATAACATCTACTCCATCTCGCTCCCCCTCTCGTCCGAGGACTTGTTCGTTGGGGTTCGCCATTTGCCGATACGCAGGCAATGTAAGGACGGAGCGGACAGAGGTGTTACGGTCGACGGTCGCGCCAGCATTGCCACTGCGGTTCGTCTGGCTGTTGCGTTGGCCGTTTGAAGATGCGCTGTCGAGCTGGTGCGAATTCCTCCCACTCTCGCCATCATCGCCAGCTGTCTGCTCGTAGTTACCCTGTCCTGACCTTCTGGTTATACGTGCAAAGAACCCGGGCTTCTTGGACTCGGTTGTCGTCGATTTCCGTTTCCTCTTGGAGATGAATACCCAAGCTGCCACGGCGACAGTAAAGGCGACAGCACTGGCGATAACCTATAATTAGGGACGCGGTTGTCAGTGAGCTTCCGCCAGCGCGTAATGTGAAGCAACTCACAATAAACACAACAGTATTATTGCTTCCTCCATTATCCGCCCTCTTCCCCTCGTCTTGCGCCCGAGGCCATAGACCATCCGGGGCATCCCAACCCCGTGGCACTGGAGCGTTTAGATACATTCCTAGCTATGCTGCACCATGCAGAGCAAACGGGCGTCGGCTGCAACGACGATTGACGGCAAAGGCGATGGTGACGGAGATGGCGGGATCGTGCAGCGGCGTCGAGCTGGATTGGATGCCTCAGTTGACAGGCCGGTAGATGCGGAGGGAGGGAGCAAAAGGTTAAGGTGAAGAGATGGAAGAAAGCGGCGCCGTTTAGGGGACGGAAAGGTTAATTGACGGGCTCGACTAATTGGAGAAGGTGGTTTGAGGGTTGAGAGCCGGAAGCACGGAGCATTCAATGAAGCTTGTGCCTGTGCTTTTTCCCTGCCACAACGGCCTCGCCTCTTTCTGGGTCTCGGCGGAGGGTTTCTGCTTCCAGGCACAGCCGCCGTGTGTCGGGCGCGGGCTCGCGAGGAGGCGCGAAAGAGGTTGGTTGGTTGGCTTGGCCCTGGCTGAGCTGGCTTTGACGATTGACAAGGATGTTTCGGGGCGTCTGGGTCTGGACGTTGTTCTTTTACACGCTCGGCCCCACAATCAATCGACAAGAGGAACAGCAGCTTCGAAAGAAGGTGCTGAGACGAGTGTAGGGACAGACAGTAATTAAAGAGGAAGTGAAATAAACCTGATCACGTTTGCGACCCGGATCGCGGATGGCCAACGGCTCCGCTGTCTGTCAGATCCAGGGATATCACCCGCTGTCAATTTTGTGCAGGCGTGAGGGTCTCTTGGTGGTGACATCAGCAGGCGGCTGTGGCCATGCTTACTCCTCCAACGTCCCTTTGGTCGCGGTCTAGGCGTTCTTTGGACAGGAAAAAAGGGCTTAGATGAGACGGGATGATGAACGAGGGAGCCTAATTACAAGATCACCGAGTCTGTTATCAATCCCCCCCTCTCTATGCTATTATTCACATGGAACGATACCGCGCTGGACCCCATCTCCTGACTTGACACCCAGCCATGGAGCCAGCCAGCATCACCATGTTCAGCGGTGACGCTAACAGATCAACGCAGCATGGACCTCTTGAGTGCTTCTTCCCCTCTGCCAGCAAAACAAGCGTCAACCTACCGCCGGGGTCAACGGGGTCCCCGGCTCGTGTCCGGCCGCCCACCATTACGCAACCACCCAGATCCACGGGCCCAAATCCCCGAGTAAGGGTTTCCGGGGGCCCGGAGGAGGGTAGGCACGAGAAGGGAGACCGATTTATTCAGCCAACTTGGGAGGTTTTCTGTGTCAGGTAAAAGACACAACACTGCGCCCTGATGATGATTCCAAAACCTGCGAGTCTCATGTACCCTTTGATGACCAGCATGAAGCCAACATCAGTCCTCGAATGTCATTGGAGACTTTCCGGTGGCTGGTGGCTGAGCCCCTCGCTTAGTGGCTCCAGCCAGCCGTGTCAGCCTCTCCGCAATGGATGCACTTACAGCTAATGATCAGCTTCAGAATTCTCGCAATTGACAACCCCTTCTTCCCTTCCCCTTACGGTTCACTCTGCAGTTGCCCTACCACGATGGGTGTAACCACTCGGCATCCCGAGTCTTAGATCCCAAGTTCTGCCCTGCCCTGCGTCTTGTCTGCATCAGACCTAGATAGTTGCTTGGTTATCTCGAGTCTCGCAATGCAACGTCCCCTTTCGATCGATCCTACACACAACGGCATAAGAAACTAGGTTGATGCAGATGCAGATGCAGATGCAGCCCTCGGCCTCGCCGTTCTGACCCAACGGCTTCCATAACGTCCTTCTTTTGCTTTTCCAACGTGGATTGTACACTGGAGGCGTTGCCCCATCGTCATAATGCGGTCTGTCTCAGGCCACCGGCATCATCCTAGACCCAACACCGAGAAGCACCACTTGTATGCCTTAGTTTTCCAACGATGAGCGAGCTGGCGTGGCATTTTCCTGGGTTTGGGGATACTGTTTCATCAGTAATATTCCTGTCTCATAAAACTGACATAGCTTCTCTCAAACCGAATGTCCCAGCCACTTCATGATAATAGCTTGCCTGACTTGGAGAATGAGGGGCTGCCAGCACACGCAACAGACATGCACGTAGATGATGTAGGGTGAACTAATACTTAAAGAATTAAGGATATAGAAATATACGAGGTCGGTTGAAACGCCTGCAATCCAACCACCCAAACTCAACCGGGAATCAATTTATCCAAACTTCTTCTCAAACTTCTTCAGCATGCCCGTCACGCCACGCTCCAGGCGTCCGGCGTTCTCCTCAAGCTTGCCTCGCGGCTCTTTCTGCTGTGACTGTGGCTGGAACGAGTAGATCTCCGAGTTGGCCACTTCAGTCTGCGTGGGGCGGTACACCTGCTGGTGGACATTATACTCTGCTCCTCCCTGAGGAGCCGCCGCCTGTTGGTGAGTGTAAGTGTATTGAGCATACCCTCCCGGAGGTGGAGGAAGGCCTGGGTTGGTTGTTGGTGGCGTCGGTTGCGCTGGAGGTTGGGTCTGCGGTGGTGGTTGTGTCTGAGGAGGTGGTGGTGGAGGCGCGAAACCGGGCGAGCCAGGGAAGTTTGCAGAGTATGGACTTCCCAAGCCCTGAGCTGGCATTGTCGCAGCTCTATGAAGTCCAGGATGCTGACCAAACTGGGGTGGAGGCAGTCCAGGGCTCGTAACCCCTCCCGGAGGGAATTGAGAAGGCGGGGGCATTCCGGGAGTGAAGGGTTGCTTCTGATAATCGTAGGCGACAGCCACGGCAAGCGGGTTGAGCGGGTCCTCATCCGGAGGCGGCGTCTTCTCTCGGTGCTGTATCGTCTCCGGAGCGGCGGGGGCGGCCGGGTTGTACGCCATCGGCACAAAGGCGGCAGGTTCCTCAGTCGACGGAGCCGGTGCGGTCGGAGGAGGCGCAAAGCTCGGCGCGCCAGATGAATGCTTGGATGACGCATACTGGGGGTCCGAGATGGCCACATTCTCCAGCTGCTGAACAACAGAGCTCATGGGAGCTGGCTGTGGGGGCGGACCAGGCTCATCCAAAACCTCCACGAGGGATGGTGGGACGACCCTTCTAACACCATTGAGAAACTGGAGGGCATCCTTCTGTGTCCAGAAGTAGATGTCCACCGAGTGGAGCTTGTAGTGGTATTTGTTCTCATTCCGGGGATCATAAGTCGGCAAATGCCAATCGTTCTGGTCGGCAGGAGCTTCGGGCGCCGTCAAAGTGACCATGCAGTGCTGCTTGTACGAGTATCGAACGTGGGCCTGGTCGAGGACTGATTGCGTAATGTCAGCGTGTGCCCAACTGCTGCTGTACCCCATGTTGGGCCTTACATCCTTCAAAGGCGTCCTGGTCCTCAGTGCCAGGTTGGTTGGCAACCTCGATGCGACACCGGCGCTCGCCCGCATGCTCAAAGAGGTAGACGTAGGAACCCTTGTCGAATCTGTGATGCCTGGGCCTCACATCCTCAGGGCTGTAAAAGTAATGAACATCTCCGAAGCTTTGCAGCCGAGTTAGCGTCTGGAACGTCTGGCGCAACAAGTCGCAACTCACAGAGTAGCAACATTTTCCTCTCCTGGCCGCGCTGCCATCTTGAAGCTCAAGCTCTTGAGGGGTTCAGCACAGCAGCAGCTTCGATAACGATAAAGCAAGACTCGAGACACTCGTCGCAAAAGAGAAAAAGGAGGAAAAGACGGGTCACATCGCCAAGCTCCCACAACTTGCGGGCTCCTTGGGCTTTTGTACCCTCCTGCCCTCGTGCGCCACTTGGCTCGTCGGGCGGCATGACGACTGATCTGCTCCTCTGTTTCCAACGGACAACATGATGCATGTGCGGCCCTGCAAAGGTTGTCGATGTCGGCGCTTAAACGCCTGTTCTAGGGGAGGGGAAGCACATGTGCCAGCCAATCCAAAGAGTAGGACCCTTGGTGTCGTTAAAGCTGTCCCACCTCCAAATTAGCGGCCCCCACCGTCGAAGCTGCCCAAAGACGGGCAGACGCCAAGAATGGCCACGTGACTTCGTGTTCAAACTTGCAACGCGTCCAGTCATCGAGGGGCATTTGTCACGTCTCGCTTCTTCCTTTGTGCTGACACGCGACGGAGATCGAGACGGCATCTTGGTCGTTGTTAATGATGCCTTCGATATCACCGACGATTGCTATGGGCTTATCATTATTCACTCCTTGAGATGACCTCATTAGATCAGCCGGAGGAGAAGCCTCCGTTACCATCTACAGAGAAGACGACAGAGTTTCCCGGTGAGACTGAGAATGTCAGCGAAGATGTCCCTGAGAATCCCGATGAGGATACTCTCAAGACTCTCAAATACTCCCTCCTTGGACCTTCGCTCCTGAAAGCAGGCCAGGACAAGGTTGATCAGAGCAAGGTGTGCTCCAGCTCGATTTCGTTGTTTGGCATGACTAACACCACGCCAGGTCTCTGAGATCATCTACAATGCCTCCAAAGGCTCCAAGTTCTTTAACCGAGAAGAAGTCCGCGACAAAGTCCTCACCCGGAAAATCGAGCAAATCATCGCCCGCAAGACCGCGCTCGAAAACAAGGACCTCACCCGCGATCTGCGCAACGCTGACCGTCTCATCGCCGAACTCGAGCTTTCCCGTGACTTGACGCAACACATCGTTCATGTGGACTGCGATGCCTTTTACGCAGCCGTGGAGCAGTTGGATCGACCCGAGTTGAAAGACCTACCTTTTGCTGTCGGAGGTGGTGTATTGACAACTTGCAATTACATCGCCCGCAAGTTTGGTTGTCGATCAGGCATGGCGGGCTTTGTGGCCAAGAAGTTGTGCCCAAGTCTGATCCTTCTGAAGCCAAACTTTGAAAAGTACAATGCAAAGGCACAGGAGGTCAGAGAGGTCCTCGTGAACTACGACCCACGTTTCGAAAGTGCCAGTATCGACGAGGCATATCTCAACATTACAGAGTACTGTCAAGAACACCAGATGGATCCAGCAGAAGCCGTGGAACAGATGAGAAGCGAAATCCACGAAAGGACCAACATTACCGTTTCTGCTGGCATAGCAGCCAACGCAAAACTTGCCAAGATCTGCTCCAACATGAACAAACCCAACGGTCAATACGTGTTGCCGAGTGATCGGCCTACCATCATGGCCTTTATGCGCGATCTCCCTACACGAAAGGTTAATGGGGTTGGTCGTGTTCTTGAACGAGAACTGCTCGAAATCGGTATCAAGACATGTGGCGATCTCTACGCTCAGAGACAATTCATCAACCCCCTGTTCGGCGACAAAACCTCGGAGTTCCTGTTCAAGTGCTATCTCGGCCTAGGGCGCACCAAGATTCAGCCAGCTGAAGAGTATGAACGCAAAAGTGTCGGCACGGAAAGCACATTTCGTGACATGTCCGATCCGACCCAGCTACGAGACAAGCTACGATGGACAGCTGAGGAGCTTGAGAAGGACATGAAGCGGGCCGAGTGCAAGGGTCGCACACTCTGCCTCAAGGTCAAGCTTCATACCTTTGAGGTCTTTACCCGACAGGTTGTTCTTCCGCGCGCCATCTGGCTCGCAGACGACCTGTACAACTATGGCCTCCCCATCCTCTCCAAGTTGGAGCAGGACATGCCGGGTATGAAGTTACGGCTGATGGGCTTGCGATGCACACAGCTCGTCAGCACCAAGAAACCCGACACCATGGCCTTTTTCGGTTTCCGGCCTCGCAGAAACGACTCGGAAGACCGCCAGGCTGAGGGAAACCTCAAGAGAAAGGCGAGCGACGATGATGGAGAATGGGAACAGTGGCCAGAGGCCGACTTGCAACTAGATGATGCAGACGGCCTCCTGGAAGATCTGCCAAGTAATCAGAACAGCCCCGAAGGCTCACCATATCGAAGACACGGCAAGGAAATTGTCCCAAACCCTGTAAAGGAGCAAGCTGCCGAGGAATGGTGGGACTGTCCGATATGCAGTAGGCCACAAGCTGCCGATGAAAGGCAGTTCAATGAGCACATAGATCTTTGTCTATCCCGACAGACAATACGTGATGCTGTGCAGGAAGATGGCCCGTCGATAAGGAGGGACACGACGCCGGAACCCAAGAAGCCACGCATAGCAGACAAGAAGAGAGGGCGACCACGAACAGTCGACCCCAAACAGAAACAGCTATTCTTTGGATAGATGAAATGAAGTTCACGATGATGATCCATGCAATAAATTAAGTATATGTATACTCTGTACGATTGGTTTCTTACATAGGTATCCATTTGGGTTATCTTTTCCAATTCCTGAACCACATCTATAAGCACAATATCCTTAGACGCCTTACTCGCATATATCTCAAAGACTGGTCTTTACATGACCCTGGAATCACGGCTGGCGATCCTGCCCATAGTTTTCGTTCTCCTGATCTGGTAGTCCTCCTCTTCTTCTCGAATCAATTTCTCGCCTGGCAACCTCACAGCTTTATCCAGAGCGACAGGAAGGCCTCTGTGACGGCCCCTGATCATCACCATGCACAGAATGAGCTTGCTACCCGTGTGCATGCCTCCCGACAAACTGTAGCTGTTGTTGGAGACGCCCATTGAAAGACCAACATTGCCATATGCTGACACCACCTCGAATAGAATATTGAAAACGCTGTATTCAAGAGGTTTGTCGAGGAAATTACGCGTCTCAATAATCATGATGGCGATGACGGGGATGACAAGCCACCACATATCGTGGGCAAGCTGGCCACGAATCTGCTGACCGATGAAGGAGATGCGGGAGTTGTCGTCAGGTCCTTTAGGAGGAGCGATTACACCGACACCGTGAAATGTCATTGACCTCTTGACGGTTTTATGGGCAGTTTTATTAACCGCAGCCGTGACTCTTCTTCGCAAGGTCGGCTTCCCAGGCTCTTCCGCAATAGTAGGAAGGGCATTGCCGCTCTCCTCCTCAAGAACCTGTGGGTCGTCCTCGTAGATACCGAGGGATCGCTCTTCATATACATTGGAATGCCTCATTGTGATGGAGACAGGGTAGACCGAAACGTACATCATGATCATGTACAATACCTGGACAGCAGGGTACAAGCTCGAGATAGAAACGACGGCGAAGCCAGCGGCGCGAACAGCTTGATTGATGTTAGCACAGTCACGAGCGGAATTCAAATTTTACTCACCGACTGACTGGAACCAACCAGCGATAATTCGATCAGATACAGGCATATCCTCAATGACTGGATTCCCAATGTTCAGCACCTCGAATGCAAGCCAGTCGATGGTATTGATAGTGGTGATACAAGCCAAGAGCCACCATGTTGCGCGAGAAGGGAAAAGGGTGGTGTAGACACGTCGAGGGTACTTGAGAATAAACTCGATGGTCTCTTTCCAGGGGGCATGGGCGGTGTCCGGAGTCGTCAGTTTGAGTACCTGGAGACAACACCAGAGAGAGAGTCGCAAAAGAAGAGGGTAGGCTGTGTTTCCGGCCAGGATGAGTATACCAACAACGATCTGAACAAAGTAGGCGTCTTGAAAAGCAGACATGCCAGCATCGTGAAGACACATGCCCGAGTTGTTGAATGACGAAGACGAGAGAAAGATGCCACTCCACCAAGGATTTACAGCATTGATCGTTGCCGATTCAGGTCTGTAGGTGTTAATCCAAGCACCCAATGCGATGGCGCAGAGGAATTGCCAAAGAAAGCCATACAGAGGAACGGCAACGGCCAGGATTTTGAGGGCTCTGTATTCGCAACCGCCCAAGGCCTCACGCTCATCAGAACTCAAGTCGTAGAACTGCCCTCTTTTGCTGGTGTTGTGCGAGCCCAAAATTTTCTTCCAGTGGAAGAGGAAATCTTCTGATTCATCACTCTTAGCCGACTCGGCCGTCGAGGGCCGTCGTCGCCCTGGCAAATCGCCATTGTTCTCGTCGTTATGGCTGTAAATAGATACGCTTCCTCTTCGACCATTGGGATGCGCCATGCCGCGGGCAAACGTGATGTGGTCGTTGGCACCAGGGGAAAGAGTCGGGTGGGCTGCTACCGTGGTCGTGTTACTATCGTTGTCCTCCGAGTCAGAGGAAATGGAATCCTCGGGCGCTGACCTTGCTCGGCGCATAGGAAGAGTTGTAGCCATCAATTCGTCGGGGTCACCCTTCTCCATCATGGTATGCTGGCGAGTGCCCAAGCCAGGGAGGGTAGTCTGTGCTGGGGGCGACGACCTGAATTTGTCAAAGGTAAAGAATTTCTTAAGTGCCGGAGTTGGTTTGGCAGCGGCACGGCGCTTTCGCATTTCTCGCTCTGCAATGACGATATCCTCGAAACGCTTCTCGAAGGCATGCTTTCGTGCCATGACTGTCCAGAATGAGACCCAAAGCGCACTGCCAAGGATGAATAAAAGGTATAGCAGAACCTGCTGCCATGTTGTGATTTCGCTAAGATTAACAGTGTTGAGGCCGACGTCACAAAAGGACGACACGACGAGGAACAAAGCGTCGATGTATCGGACGCTGCGACTTGGCTCGCTAGACCCCCAGAATATGACAGAAAAGAAGAGAGATCCGAAGATGAAGTAGGCGTAGTGGATGGTGATGTAATTGATGGGTGGGATAAAACGGCTGACTTGGGAGACGACGGTCTCGAGTCTTGGATGTTCCTCCAGGAACTCCTCCCATCGAGTCTTGATGGAGGAGGGCATCGTGGGTTCTTGGGGGCGATATGCCAAGACGTGTACCCCGGTTGGAATGGTCAGCTTCCAAATAGAGTGCGCGGAGCCTCTCAGGGATTTTGAAGTAGTTCAGCAAGAGGCTTCCTACTTGAAATGAAAAGACATGTCGATTAAATATGATAATGAACGGCGGAATTGGGTGTTGCTGGTGGCGATGTCGGCATGCAAGTGGTGATGAAAGAAGTCGAAGTCGGTACGAAAAAGGGAAGCGACGTGAAAGACAGCGCGGGAGCACTAAAACTACCAAGGGGGCCACGCACAGCGGAGCGGAGGTAGGTGCCGGTGGGAGGGTAGTCGCTCCTGCAACAGAAAACCTGGAAAAGCTCAGACAAAGAAAAGGAGACTTGACAACTGGCCATGCATCATCCAAGGATAAAACAGCGTGGAAAGGGAGAAATCGAATGGATGAGACGCGACAGCGGTAGCCCCGAATGTGCACTGCCTCTCGGGTCCCGTCCCTTGTGGTACCGTACCTGGGCTGCCGTGCGGGCGGTACCTGGTCACTCCATCCACCCGCTGGAGCTTAGAACATGGATGCTTTATCGAATGGCCGCTAACAGCACGGTGAGTATTAGGTGAGGCCGATGGGGACAACAGTGAAGGGCAGGGGGTTAGGGATCGTGTAATGGCCCAAGCAATGCTATAACCCAGCGTTGTGAGGGAGCCAGCTCCAGCTCGGGCAGGACGGCACAGAAGCTGGCCTCGAAAAACCTCTTTACCTTTCCCCATGAAGCCACAAGTGGATGAGCACGATACGGAAGATCCAATGTCGTCCCGTTAAGATTTTGGCCATTCCTCTCCAATTCCCGCCCCTCCACTCCCAGCGGAAGCTCCTTTTTAGTTCCCGGGAAGTGCTAAATGGCCAGCGGGCCCGGGGGCGCGTCCGGGCGGGTATCAGTGGAGGTTTGATTGTCCCGTCACGGACTCGCAATATCAGGTTCCCGTCAGTCCGTGAGTGGATGATTGTGATGTTTCATCCGTCCTCTTAGATGCAACTTTAATACTTGCCACCGTCTCGCCGCTGACTGTCGGCACGCATCGGCAATGCGGCTTGACCGTTGACAGTTCCAGTGCCGTTCATCACGGAAGATTTCTCTTGTTCCCACGATAATGGTAGCTCATCAATGATCCCTGAACCGTCCTTGAATTGGTGGTGGCTGAGTAGCTGGGCACCGTCAATTCTTCAAATGAGCTTCCATGGATCCCAATTAACCCCCACCCTTGCATAAACCAATAGATTGAGGTTTGTTTGTGGCATCATAGGGTTGAAAGTTGGTTATTCAGCGGCAAATCGCCGATGTTTGATGTCGCTCAGTAGGGCTTCAGGATCGCTAGCTGCATGATGTATGCCGGACTGTTTGGTCCTTGTACCCGCGGTAATTGGACAAGCTGCAGCCATTCGAAGTTTTGGCACACCGTCAACTAGGCAAACAAGCTCATGGTTCAAGCTGCCTCGGTACCTATCTCTCGTCAGCACTTACAAGCGAAGAGATCCTCCAGCCGAGGCGAGAAGAAACCAATACACAAGTTCCCGCCCTGAAATTCCTCACCAGTATCGGCTCATCAAGAATAAAGCGGTCAGGCGGGACAAATGCTGCTCGACTTGGGCTGTCTTCAATCTTTCTCCTTTGCTTTGTTTGCTTTTGCACACTGATGGGGATAATGTTGTTGATGAGGAGGACCGCTCTCCAATCAATTCTAGCCAAGTGCTTAGATCCGATCTGGTCGGTATTGGCATTTCTTGGCAGTCGCTAGTCCACTCTACACCAAGCATCAGCTCATCGCGCTTCAAACACATGCAACATAACTCATTACAATGCGCCATCCCCGTCGTCGTCCGTCAATTTTAGACTCCGACTAAGAATCACGGTGCCGCTGTCATCAATCAAGCTTCCCGTCGGCGGTTAGCCTCATCGATTGATTCGTCGCCACGTGGAAGCCACTGCGACGCCTGTTTAAGTATTTAAGTAACAACTCGGATGACGGCGGTGCGTCTCAGTCCATCCGAAACGAATACGTCCACATCTACAATATTCAGACCATCTATCGATCAAATACAAAGGGCGTTCCAGAACTGACAAAGCAATTCAAAAGACTAGACAGATGTTGTATTCCAATGGTCACATTCTTACTGCGCATCGAGATAGGGTAGGTTGTCGCTTGTGCAATACTCTTGTCCCATCAGTGTCTACCCGGCACAAGTAAGCTGATGGTTGCATTTATGCGTCGTGCTCTCGAGAGCTTGCCACGAACACTGCGTATTTACTGACAGTAGATGCCCATAACACGTCCTGTTCATGCACATGTCACCTGAAACAAATCTGCCTACGAATACGACACCTTCACGACAGAAAACCGCCTCCCAAGACAGGCCAATGCCTATTCTCCAACACAAACCCGGATTAGAAAACATAGCTATGATATATCAACCAGGCTGGTACGAGGCTCGATACTATGCTACCCGTATAGTCCATGACTCTGCTATTATGTTGATAGCATCTGGTTTATCGCTTGCTCACTGCTGGGCATGGATCTCCCTACCGGCATCGTATCGTACACTCTACCAATCTCGGTTCATAGCCCAAGAAATTTTAAGGGCGTAGGCAATATTCTTCCGCCGCAAGGGGATAAATAATTGATCCTCTGCTCCGTTTAACCGATATCCCACATCCATCTGACTCGATGGTGGGGGCTCACCGGCTGACCGACAATGTGCAAGCTACGACAGCATGACTCGGGCAGCACCACATACATACATGTACCGGCTCTGGGGTCGCACGGCGTATCTCGGTATCTGAGAGAGATTCAATTCCTCGGAAACCAGAAAGTCGTGGTTCCAGCTGCGTATCCGGTCCCATTGACCGCTCTTATCCGCAGCAACAGAGGTATCATGACATGACATCACCGAATTGTCGCGATCTACGAGTATAACCTGCTGTCATCCATGCAGACCATCGCTACATGCCCCGGACGGTCATGTAGCTGCGGCAACAGTCACCTGCTTGACGATGCCCAGCGTGGGCCTCCTGGGAAGTAGAAGCACAACGACGTCGATAGTGACGGACTATCCGCTTTTTTTCTTCAGGTTGTACATCTAAGATGGGGTATGCAAGAGCGATATGGTCGTATACATGGTCATTACAGCTCCTCGTGAACGGGGGCGTCATCGGTATCCGCGAGGATGGTCTTGGCGGCGTCGGCAGCCTCAGCGACGACGCTGGCAACCTTCTCGGCAATCTTCTCGGTAGCAGACTCGGCTGCCTCCTCGGCGCTCTCGGCGGCCTCCTCAGCCTTCTCGACAACCTTTGTCTCGATCTTCTCGGGCTTGGGGACGCCATCGATGCCGACGAGCTCCGTCTCGAAGACTATAGGTTCACAAAGTGTTAGGCGCCAAAGATGAGGCGAGAAGGACGAGGGGGATCAACATACTCAAGGTCGAGCCGGCGGGAATAGGGCCAATGGCTCGCTGGCCATAACCGAACTCGGGGGGAATGGTCAGGGTCCTAAGTCAGGGGGTCAACAATTGGGGCATCACCAACATGCGTTGTGCCTTCACCCACCTCTTCTCGCCGATGCACATGTCCAAGAGACCCTGATCCCATCTTTGATTATCTGTCAGCGTCGGGCTCGAATGCATCACGGTGAGGCAAACACGAACCCCTTGATAACCTGGCCGCTACCAAGCTTGAAGACGAGGGGAGTGCCCCGGTTGTAGCCTTGTGTGTCCGAGTTAGCATTTGATTTGCGTAGCGCAGCTGTCACAATGGGCGGCGCAAGGTGGAGGGTGACCTACTGGCATCGAACTCTGATCCGTCGGCGGCGAGGGTGCCACGGTAGTGCATATGGATCTTGTCACCGTTCTTGGTCTTGCGCTCGCAGACGACGGGCAGCGTCACGTCAATCTTGAGCTCCTCGGCGACAACGCCAACGGCGGCAGAAGCCAGGACAGACAGGATCAGGGCGGCCTTCATGGTGGCGGTTATGGCGGGGTGGGCACCGATGCGTACTTCGGGTATGGAGACGGGGGAGGGAGGGGCAATGGAAGAAGTGGAAGGTCGCCGTGGAAGATGTCGAGAAGCCTGAATCTAGAGGCTTGTGACGTCGAAGGGTGTGGTTGGTTTGGAGGGGAGGCGGTGCGATGCGAGGTTGTTGGGTGGATGGATGGTTCCCCTTGAGACCAGAGGGGAACCTCTCAGTCGCGGCGACGTGGCTCGTCCAGAGGACAACCAACCTAAACTCTACAGCGTGACCTCTGCGCTGGGCTGCCCCCTATAGAACAGCCAAGCAAGAGCGTCATAGCAGGGTCCAAACCCAGCCTGGAACAGCTGGTCAACTCATTGGCCAATGGCACACGGTCCTCCAGATGACCCCTAGTCGCAGCTCCAAATCTGGCGCTAGGTTGTCCCATCCCGTCCGTATCTTTATCTCCATTCGGAACCCGGGGAGGGCTGCAGGACCGGATACAGTCATGAGCGGGCAGGGCGCAGGACGCAGCAGCAGCAGCATCTTTGCAAGGGACCATCCATGGAGACAACGTTGCGATGCCAAACACGCCCTGGGTAATGCAGTCACGTTGACCGCGTCAACACCACTGTTGTCGCCAATCTGACGCTTTGCCTTGCACAGCTTTGCTGTCTGGCAGGGCGACGAGGCGAAACCATTTTGCTTCTCCCATGTGACCCATGACGAATACACGACGCTTTGCTGTGATGCTGCGTTGTATTGGTTCCATCCGACACGAGCGCTGTCCAAGGTGAGGCGTAAAAAGGAAATACTCAGCCGGCCTTGTCCGACTAGTCACCGGGAAGGCTGTGATAGAGTCAAACATCGCGACGTCACTGGGTGGTGATGTTTGACAGGTTCAATGTGACAGCGTCCACTGCCGGGTCCAGCCGCCCATCCATCACTCTGCGCAGCACAACACTGTCAACAGCCTGGGGCGGCTGGGGCGCTGGAGCATCGGTTGACTCGCCGCGCGTGACGACGTGTAGGGCGAGAGGGTGTAGGGCTCCAGCTAATCGTCATTCTTGCAGCCGAGTAGTCGCATCAGTTCCTGCAGCAGAGATGCAGCAAGCCGGGCCCACGGCTCTTTTGACCCTTTGCTGGGATGGGCATGGCACCGAGAGAGCCTGCATGTGTCAGATCCACCTGAGCGAGAGAGGCCCCGGACCAAGCGCTTCAAACGCTTCACGGCCCTGTTTCGCCTTGATCATGATATCCCCTCCCTTTGGAGCAATGAGACAGCGATTAATCATCCTCCCTTTCCCCCCCTTTCCGCCGGCTGGGAAGTATTCGCGTCCTTCATAGGCTCAGACCCTCTCGCCCACACACACGGTTTTTGGGCATCGACGAATGTATCTGAATGGAACGGACCGGGACGTTGAGCAAGGGCGATGCCAGTTGCGACAAGAGTCGAGGCCAGCCTCAAAGGGGAGCAAGAGCCCAAAGGGGCAAGAAAAAGCAAATAGGGGAAAAATTAGTCCGTCCGCAATAGATTTGCGAGACAGAGATTGGAATGACAGATAGAGCAGGTACATGGTAGATTCACGAGTCTGCACGCTCCATCCTCCGCCGATATTAATTAATAACTGACGACTGATGGATATGGATGGGTCCATGGAACCCAAGGCAACGGTACCTGGATTTGCCGGTTGATGCGAGGCAGAGGTTGGTGTTACGGCTGGGCTTGCGCTGGTGCCTTGTGCCTGCGATGGCTTGCGGCATCAAGCAAGGGATCTCATGCAGTCACTTTCAAATATGCTTTCTCACGTGTCTCAATTAAGACCGTGAAAAGAAAAAAAAAAAAAAGTAAGCCCTTTCTTTGTCCTACCAAGGGTCTCACAGGCCCTTACCAAGAACTTCGACCGAGACAAGCGAACTCCGTGGCCCCCAATTACAGGCAACCACGGACCCTTTTCCTCCTTGTCCTGTTTCGTCTATTTTGATTTTCCTTTGCCAGCTTCTTTTGGCTGCAGCTCACTCGCTCGCACACGCCGTGGGGCTTTGCCTTGCCCTGCCTTGCGCCGGGTTGCTCATTCGCTCTGAATGGCTCCGCCCCGTCCAGCGACCAGCGTCACCTAAGCTTCACTTGACAGCTTTTTTGCCACCGAGACATGTCCCCGTGCCTTTGGAAGCTTTGAATGCCAGGATCCTTCTTTCTGGTCCCCTTGTTTCTCATCGCCCTTGACAGCCACTCGATGCCCAATGATTTGCCTACGCCCCGTCGTCCTGCACCCCGAGCTACACGCCCCTGGTCCCCTTCCCCCCCCCGTCCTTCATCGTAGATGGCCGCTATCGTGCCGGGCCCGGGAAGCCTGCCAGCGCGCGGTTCCTTGTGTGGTCTCTGCTTGACTCACTCCCTCAGGTTCCATTTACCAACCGTCCAGGAGTTGCCTTGCGCTTTGCCTGGCAATCCTTGTTCCCCAGGCAGTCAGGGCTTGGGTTAAATCCACTTGTCCTGAGGGAATGGTAGAGTACGTACTGTCGGTTGCATCGCCATGGACTTCAACTACATATAGACCCCCTTCCTCGTCACTGCTAGAATTTCCCCCTTATCCTCATCAGACACTTCCAATCTCCAGCCTCCAGCATCCAGACAACTCTCGGTCTACTTTAGCAAAGTTTTACACGCAACAAAGCCTCACGGTGCAAGACTCTCCAGCTCACACAACAACACAAACAACAACAACACTCAACCGCAATCATGAGCGCCCCCTACACAGTCCAGATCCACCAGAGCTCCAAGGAGCCTTCCATCCACAGCTCCTACAGCTACTCATCTGGATCCTACGTCTCCTCGACAGACTCAACACCTCGGTCACTTTCCCTGGCGAGTACCGCGAGTATGGTGCTGGTGAGTTTCATCATCTCCCCAGGCCTCCGGGCTCAATGCCGCTCGGCCCCACACTAACCGTCGACGCAGACAAGCACACACTCAAGTCGCCAAGTCTGGACGAAACACCGTCATCAACCACCACAAAGTCGGTTTCGAGCAGTACTCGCCCAGCCCGACCTACTCCAACAGCTACTCTCGATCTTGAGCGTTCTCGACTCTTCTTTTCCTTTGTTCTCTGCGACTCTTTGACTGCGATATACACATGTAAAGGATATGGGATACAGCACGGACCGGCGTTTTAGGGGGTCATCGAACAGGATTATGCGCTGCGTGGCGATGTATCATTAAGCGACTGGCGATTTGGACAACTCAACTGGGCATGGGAATTTTTCGACAGCCACTTTTTCAAGTTGTGGGCTTTGGGCAGGATATTGGGACCGGAACAGGATTTTTACTTTGTTGGTTATTCAGGGTTGGGTGGACGGGTATACGGATACACTCACATGTACACTTCTTCAGCGCGACCCCCCTCGGGGTCTGCACTGACTTGACTTACTTCTAGAAGGGCTGGGGCCCTGGCATCCTCAATCTCTCTGTCTTGTCTTCTACGAGATCAGATTGGGTTTTCAGCCGTCGGCTTGGTCCGACGAGCATGAAACAAATTTCAATTTTTTGCTCTTGCAAGCCAACCGCGTCTCCGTCTTGTTTCACCCCTCTCCGTACCCCTTGATCTAAATTGCTTCTTCCCTGATTTTTCTTTCTCTGAAGGGTTCAAGGGTATTCCGGAATGATGGTGTGAAGGGTTGGGCGTTGCTAATATTCTGGGGCATTGGGTTCCCTCCCGGCCGGTACCTGCAGCCCAACTGTCGGCAGGGGTTTGCCTTTTTTTATGCTCAATCCCGTCTTGCCCGCACTCCTCCTCCACCATCTCCCGGAGCATGCGCATTCTCCCCGCTGTGATTTTCACATGGGGATGGATGAGAAGTGGCTTCTAATAGTCGTGATTCCACTTTCCATGCATCAGAGTCACGATCCAATCACAATGCTGAGACCAGGGTCTGCCCGTCACACTTCAAGTTGGTTTCTGTGTTTAGTGCTAGAATAATTCGAAGGATTTCCCATGATAATTACAAGACCGGCCAAAATGCCCGGCTGCAGCCGAAAAGCGCCCACTTAGTCCCGTACCATATTGTTAACATGCCTGCCCAAAAGGTTGAAAAATCATTTCACTTGTCCCGAGTCCCCATGGTTTTGGGTATCATGAGCGCCGAGGCTCATGACCCCGTCGCATGACATCATGCTCAGGCGCCACCCTCGCGCTTGGCATACTCGTCCTCGATGGCCTCCTCGTACTTTTTGGCGGCCTCGTCCTGCCCCGTAGTGCGAGGGTCATCGTGCAAAATGTCCTTCTTGATGAGGGCCTCGGGCTCTGGGCGGTGCGAGATCTTGTCGTTGAGCTTGTCCTCGAGCATGTGCTTCTGGAGCTGCGCGTGGTGGGGCTACGTCAGCGATGGTGGCTCTTCAACAAAGAAAAGGTAACTGGGCCGGGCAATAGGCTTGGCTTGGATTGTATTGACTCACCTCCTTCTGGTGCGCCAGGAGGCCTGGCGCTGCGGTCGAGGCTGGGAGGATGTTTCTGTTTGGGGGCCGTGTCAGCAAGGCTCTACGTGGACAATGCCGGATTGGTAGGTCTGGGCAGGTCTGGGCTTCTTACTCTCGACGAGCTCGGCACGTTCGGGGCGGTGCTTGAGGTGGTCCTCAAGGGAGTTTCTCCGTGCCTGATTGGGGCGAATGGGCGAGATGGGAGTCTCGTCAATCAACTGGGGCTGCTGCTCAGTAGTGTCGGCCATTGCGGAGGTGAATAAGTTCAATGGTGATGTCAAGTATTCAGTGTAGAGTGTTGTTGTAAGTTGAATGAAGATGAAAAAGAGAAGAGAGTAAACAAGTCTCAGACGGCGGATGTAGTGGTGTTATGTATCTCATCCAATGTTTAAGCTAAGGTCTCAGAATGGGCCGTTGATACGGCAGCCAGGCCATGTTTTTAATGCCATGTTCCGTCTGTGGTGCTCATCATCACCTGAGCTGGGATGGGATGTCCCGCGCGATCACCACAGCACGCCAGTGGGCATGTGGTTGCTACCCCGCAACCAAGGGACTGACCTGCGTCACAGGGCAGGGATTGGCCGACCAGTCATTGACGAGCCCTCTTGTGAAGCCACTCTAACGGGCGTATTTTCCTCCTCAGGAGCCCTAACAACTTGGATAAGAGCGCTGTAGCGAGGCTTTTGGCGGGTTGGAGCTTGTTTGGCGGGGATGGGGATGCAAGCCAAGGCGCTTGATGCCGAAGACGATGGAGCTGTTCCTGGAAGCGAGTGGGCCGCTTGATCAACAATGGATGAGTTGCATAAAGAGAAATGGCATTGAGTTGGTTCCTGGCGTTATTGATATCGTCCCAGCAGAGGAGCCATGTGTCACCCTACAACTCAGTCATGTCCAGATTCATGCGGTTTCATGACACCACCTGGTTGCTCTAGGGATGCCCTGCGAACAACGTCATCATAACTTGGTAGGTAATGTATATAATCAAGGGTCCTGGGTTTGGCACGTGTGTTGCAATGGGATGGATGTCTCTCCTTGAGTGTGAAGCATTGTTGATTTGTTCGACATTTGGTGCTGCACTTGAAGAGGATCGAAAATTAACTCTCGCTTGAACTATTCTACCTGCCTAATACGGCAAGCAGCCAACCATCACCATTTCAGTTGAATCACAATCAACAATCGTTGATTGACAGCTTGGGATTCAGAAGCAGATTTTCTGGAAGCCTAACTAACATAAGCAATATATCCCTGTGAAGGATCTACCAAGATTGATGGCCAACAGTCAGGGAGACAGGTGGAGTCGTTTATTATTAGGCACAGACATTAGAGGCTGGCAGAGACTTGAGACGACCCTTTCTTTCCGACGAGGCCGGTTCTGGCACGTACGATGACGACACACGAGCTGGACTTGGTAGAAACGAAAATGTTGTTATTCGTTGTAAGGCGTTGATGCATGATAGGGACAGCATCGCAGTAATACCGCAGTAGGTAGACATCCAACAACAGCAATATTAGGCCATCAATCATCTTTGTGAACAATCACTCATTTCAAGTTTCCGACTCTGAATGCCGCGTATTCGGAGACGAATCCGTGGATACGTGGATATCAAGGCTCATCAAGGAGCCCGCCCAGCAAAAAAAGTGAATAACCGTTGCCTGTCCCCCGCCACTTGTTGCGTAAGATAGCGACAGTAGGGGGCTGTGCTGAGCGGAAAATCGTCGGCGTTTTCGTCACCTCCCGTCAGGCACCAGATCATCGCTGAACACAATCTCGACTCCAGCCACATCAAAGCTTCCAGCGTTTCCTCTGGAAAAAAACATCGCATCTTTCTCTCCGACCCATCCTACCGGAGTCCTTCGCTTATTTCTCACGGGATCGATCCTCTGATGCCCGTCTAACCAACTATCGTCCATCTGGTTTACCTTTCCTCCTCCTCCTCCTCTCCCCTCTCCCCCCAATCCCCTGCACATCATGGTAAGGTGCCAACAACCCCTCCGGTGGCGCCTCTTTTGCTGACCGTTGCTCCCGTTGCGCAGGGAATATCAAGACGTCCCAAGAATAAGGATGCCCGCGCCGGGGCCGCGGACGCAAAGCCCAAGAAGGCCACCTTCGAGACAACCAAGAAGAAGGAGATCGGTGTCTCCGATCTAACACTGCTGAGTAAAGTGTCCAACGAGGCCATCAACGAAAACTTGAAGAAGCGATTCGAGGGCGCCGAGATTTATACCTATATCGGCCATGTGTTGGTCTCGGTCAACCCCTTCCGGGACCTGGGTATCTATACCGACCAGGTCCTCGACAGCTACAAGGGCAAGAACCGACTCGAGATGCCGCCGCACGTCTTCGCCATCGCCGAATCCGCGTACTACAACATGAAGGCATACAGTGATAACCAGTGCGTCATCATCTCGGGAGAGTCAGGCGCTGGCAAGACCGAGGCCGCCAAGCGCATCATGCAGTACATCGCCAGCGTGTCTGGTGGAGAGTCGGGAGACATTAAGCAGATCAAGGACATGGTGCTGGCAACCAACCCCCTGCTCGAGTCGTTTGGAAACGCAAAGACACTGCGAAACAACAACTCGTCGCGATTCGGCAAATACCTACAAATCTACTTTAACGCCCAGGGCGAACCCGTGGGCGCCGACATCACAAACTACCTCCTGGAGAAGACGCGAGTGGTGGGCCAGATTACGAACGAGCGCAACTTCCACATCTTTTACCAATTCACAAAGGGCGCTTCGCAGCAGTACCGAGAGACCTTTGGAATCCAGAAACCCGAGACGTACGCCTACACAAGCCGGTCAAAATGCTTCGACGTCGACGGCATCGACGATCTCGCCGAATTCCAAGACACGCTCAACGCCATGAAGATTATCGGTCTCAGCCAACCCGAGCAAGACGAGATCTTCCGCATGCTTGCGGCTATTCTATGGATCGGAAACATCCAGTTCCAGGAGGATCAGGGTGGTTATGCCGAGGTGATTGATAGGTCCGTGGTGGATTTCGCTGCCTACCTCATGGAAGTCACCCCCGATCAGCTTATCAACGCCATCACGATCCGAATTCTGACTCCTCGAAACGGCGAGGTTATCGAATCGCCTGCGAACCCAGCCCAAGCATTGGCTACAAGAGATGCGCTGGCCAAGGCCATTTACAGCAACCTGTTCGACTGGATTGTTGAGCGCATCAACAAGTCTCTCAAGGCCCGACAACCAACTAGCAACACGATTGGTATCCTGGATATTTACGGCTTCGAGATTTTCGAAAAGAACAGTTTCGAACAGCTTTGCATCAACTACGTCAACGAGAAGCTGCAACAGATCTTTATCCAGCTCACTCTCAAGGCCGAGCAAGACGAGTACGCGAAAGAGCAGATCCAATGGACGCCAATCAAGTACTTTGACAACAAGGTTGTGTGTGAGCTGATCGAGCAGATCCGACCGCCTGGTATCTTCTCCGCCATGAAGGATGCCACCAAGACTGCGCACGCTGACCCTGCGGCTTGCGATCGAACCTTTATGCAGAGCATCAACGGCATGTCGCACGCCCATCTTACTCCCCGTCAGGGAAACTTCATCATCAAGCACTATGCTGGTGATGTCACCTATACTGTGGATGGTATTACAGACAAGAACAAGGATCAGCTCCTCAAGGGTCTGCTCAACCTGTTCCAGCACAGCGGAAACCAATTCGTTCATACCCTGTTCCCTCGCCCGGTTGATCAAGATAACCGAAAGCAGCCTCCCTCGGCTGGTGACCGTATCCGAACGTCTGCGAATGCCCTGGTTGATACATTGATGAAGTGCCAGCCTTCATATATCCGAACCATCAAGCCAAACGAGAACAAGTCGCCTACTGAGTATAACGGTCCCAATGTTCTTCATCAGATCAAGTATCTTGGTCTCCAGGAGAACGTTCGCATTCGTCGGGCCGGTTTCGCTTACCGTCAAGCATTCGACAAGTTCGTCGACCGATTCTTCCTCTTGTCGCCCGCTACTTCGTATGCTGGTGAATACACTTGGGACGGTACCACTGAGGCTGCTGTCAAGCAGATTCTCAAGGATACCAGTATCCCCAAGGAAGAGTGGCAGATGGGAGTCACCAAGGCATTCATTAAGGCCCCTGAAACTCTCTTTGCCCTTGAGCACATGAGAGATAGATACTGGCACAACATGGCTACCCGAATCCAGCGCATGTGGAGAGCCTACCTGGCCTACCGAGCCGAATCCGCTACTCGAATTCAGAGGTTCTGGAGGAAGAAGCGAACTGGAGCCGAGTACTTGCAACTTCGAGACCAGGGCCACCGGGTCCTCGGAGGACGCAAGGAGAGACGTCGTATGAGTCTTTTGGGATCCCGAAGATTCCTTGGCGACTACCTGGGCATCAATGCTACCACTGGTCCTGGAGCGCAGATCCGAAATGCTGCTGGCATTGGCTCAAACGAAACGGCCATCTTCTCTTGCCGAGCTGAGATCCTGGAAGCCAAGTTTGGCCGTTCCAGCAAGCCTAGCCCGCGTATCATTGTTGTTACCAACAGCAAGTTCTACATCATTGCCCAAGCTCTCGTCAATGGTCAGCCTCATATCTCGGCTGAAAAGTCCGTACCTCTGGGTGCGATCAAGTTCATCGGCGCCTCGACAGCTCGCGACGACTGGTTCTCACTCGGCATTGGCTCTCCCCAGGAACCGGATCCTCTGATGAACTGTGTGTTCAAGACTGAACTGTTTACTCAGATGCAGCGGGCAATGCCTGGAGGATTCAACCTCAAGATCGGTGACACAATCGAATACGCCAAGAAGCCAGGCAAGATGCAGCAGGTCAAGGTTCTCAAGGATTCCCAGCTCCCAGTCGACTACTACAAGAGTGGTGGCATCCACACACAACCTGGTGAGCCACCAAACTCGGTCTCCAAGCCCACTCCCAAGGGCAAGCCAGTACCCCCTCGACCTATCACTCGAGGCAAGTTGATCAAGCCTGGAGGTCCTAACGGCCGACCATCTCGACTCACTGGCAACCGAGCGGCCAAGCCTCGACCTGGTGCGGGCTCACGACCTACTCCTCAACCACCAGCTGCTGTCGCTGCTGCTGCCGCCATCCCCGCCGCCGGTTCCCACACTCCCGTCACTATCCCCCATCGCCCTGTGTCTACACAAAATGCGCACGCTGCGGTTGCCAACTCCATTTCAAACCATACCCGCAACTCTAGCGGTGCTGGACGTGCACCACCACCTCCTCCCCCTCCTGCTGCCCCTGCACGGCCAGCAAGCCCTCCCAGGATTCTGGCCAAGGTTCTGTACGACTTTGCGGCTCAGCGGGCGAACGAGCTCTCAATCCACGCCAATGAGATCGTCGAGATCGTCCAGAAGGAGAACAATGGTAAGTCCTTCTGCTTAAACTAGAAAGCAACATGTCAACTAACACTATCATCCAGGTTGGTGGCTAGCCAAGAACCAGCAGACGGAGCAGCAGGCCTGGGTTCCTGCCGCCTACGTCCAGGAACAAGCTCCTCCGGCTCCGCGTGCGCCCCCGGCCCCACCACGGTCTAAGCCGACGCCTCCTGCGCCCCCGGCCAAACGGCCTGCGGCTAATCGCAAGCCTGCCGAGCTGCAGCAGCGCGACTCGGGCATGAGCCTCAACACGCTGAACGGTAGTACCGGAAGTCGTAGCAGCACTCCTACACCCAGCTTGGGAGGTAGTCTGGCGGATGCTCTCCTTGCTCGCAAGAACGCTATGCAGCGGGAGAAGGAGGATGATGATGACTGGTAGTCGACACGAGTTTATGCTTCACGAATCTTTCCGTTCAAAAAAGATAATGACAAGATGTCGATTTACAACCCTGCGTGCGTACACATTACACATACACACGCACGCAGAGCATGCAGGAGCAAGAGAAAGAGGTGGGGGGGGGGGTATTTTTTGTTGTATACAAGACTGAGCTGGGCAACCGAGTTGATTTGCTTGCTGGGAAAGGCCCCTTTTGTTTGTTTGAGGGGCTCGGGCTAAAAGAGAGAAAGAGTCACGGCCGCTTGTTGGGTTCTTCTTGAAAGCTTTTGGGCAAGCGTATGGGGGGCAGGGAGGATTCATCGTCTGTGTGCTTGGAAGGGAGGAAAAGCATGGATCAAGAGAGATTTCTACATGTTTTAACCTACTAAGCTTCTCTTGTTTTTCTTCTTCTTCGTTGCTTGTTCTAGAAATGTCAAATTGCTTCTTTTAAACTTAAACAAAGATTTCTATTCCTCTATTTTCATTTCATGTCCCTTTAGTCGTCGTAGTTGTCCTTTTGTAGGACTTTTCTTCTTCGTATGAGCTCTGCGAGCGGGACATCCTCGTCGTTGTCCTCAAACTCGGGCTCTGACTCTTCTTCGTCAACTCCATAATCTCGTAAGCGGTCTCCGTCCGAGTTTGTCCAGCCCATGTCTCCGTCGAAACTGCGGTCATACTCCTCGTCATTGTACATGTCAAAGTCATCCACTTCTTCCAGCTCAGCCATGAGCTGCCTCCTGCGTCTCTTCGCATCCTCATCTTGTCGGCGCTGAAATTCGGCCTTGAACTCCTCTGGGTCTAGGTTCGCCTGGCGGAGCTCCTCAGCATAGTCGCGGTTAGCGGCTGGCCAACCTCGCGTCGCTCGACGGATCTTATCCGGGTCAGGAGGCGGCCAGAGACCCTCAACGCGGTTGAAGCCGTTCTCCTCCCATGTCCAGCCAGATCCACGGCCGTCCTTTGCGATGACCGGGTTTCCCGCGAGGGGCCAGAACCACCAGAGGATGTTGCGGGTGCCCATGGCCTGGGACATGTTGTCGAAGATGCCAATGTCGTATGGAAACTCTAGCCTCTCGAAGCGCACCTTTTCACCGTCGGGCCCCGTTACGTCCCACCAGTCCTTGACACCCTTGTCCATGAGGGCCTCATGACGCTCCTGTTCCCAGCCCTCGATCATGGTCTGGTTGAAAATCCAAGCTCTGACGGTGTTGATGAGCATTATTCCCAACGCAACAGTCGTGAAGAAGTCAATGAGCGTGATCAGGGACAGAGATATAAGGCCAAAGAGGCTTGGGCCTAGATAGGCAGGCATGAGACGCTGTTCCCAAAGGACAGCGAAACGCTGCCACAAGAGGTATGCGAGCATCCAAAGCGACAAGTTCGTGTAGATCAAAAACCGCAAAAAGTGCGGAAACGTCGTCATGGACACGCAGTTACGCGTCCACGGACAATGATGATCCATCTTTGGCACACATCTCGCACAATGGCGACAGTGGTGAGACCTGGGCGGCTTAGGCGCCGAACACTTGTTGCACCATCGCTGTCCATCTGCGTCGATAACGCGATCCTTGAAGACGTAGCGGCCCGGGTCGACGGTTACGGCGCGGTAGTATGTTATCCAGAGGACGAGGAGGAGGCCGTTGAAGAGGATCGTTTCGTCGCGCGAGGGCGGGCCCGGGTCGAGTGTCGAGAAAGAAAAGACGATTTGAGAAAAGTAGCCGAGAAAGGTTATCAGGGTGCAGACGGAGGGCACGGCTAGGCCCCTTATGAAGGGCGCGTCGTTGAAGCCGGCCATGGTAGAGAAGAGGTGATTACATCACAGGCCGGGGGGATGTTTTGGTGATGGTGGCATGGAGTTTGGAGATGATCTCAGGGGAGTTTGATGGAGCTAAGCTGCCGTGGAATAGTGGGGCAATTAACCCGTTTTAGTGGCTGAAACTGTGCTGTAAATAGCCCGCTTAGGTAATATCTCAGGGGCTGCTTCTCCATGTGTCGTCAGCCTCTCTTTTTCCCCTGATAATGGGGGGAGAAAAAAGATGACCAGGGGTTTCATCATGACAGCTTCATCTACGGTTTAAACTTGTTTCGTTTCCCCCCCTCGAATGTGTTTTAGTACTGCAGGAGGCGAGGTAAATCACGACCGTAATGACATGACGATATTTCTCTAGAGGGCACCTTCTTTTTTCTTGTCTTTGTTTCGCGGTTATCCTAGCGCGGCCCGAGGCCCAATCCCATCAGCATCATGGCACAGAATTGGGTCGTTCAACTATTCGGCCTCTGGTAACATTTCCCCCCAATATCACCATTTTTTGTATGTGAAACTAATTTTCCTCATTAATCAAGCGCTGCCTTGTCATTCTTTTACATCTCTCAGACTCTGGAACGGCATTCTCTAACTGGTTAGTCTGCAAACCAACCCTTGTCTTGGCATGAGAGGCTCACATGTCAACTCCCTTTAGAGAGCCCTCGTCTATCGTCATTCCTTTTATTTCTCCTCTCTGGAGTCATATGCTACGGTGTGAGCTGCTTTACAAAGTGGCTTCCTGGTGCAGATGGACGCTTTGCGAGACATCGTCGTGAAGTGTCGCTGCTGGATGGTGCCGCAGATGCCGCTCTTAACGGCCCCAATGCTCATCAGCCAAAGCGGCCACGACGTCTCTCACTTCCTGTTCTCGTTCTCTGTATTGTTCTCAGACTGGAAATATTTCACCGTGTAAACTACCAGCAGCAATGCTCGACTCCAGGTCTCGAGGTATGCCGCCCTTAACTCCTACAGCACCCCCTAAATACTGACATATTCACAGTCCTTTCTCTGCGTCCTCATCTTTGCATATGAAATCTTCAACACCCGTCGAAAATGGGGTTTCCCTCCCCCAGAGGATCCAGATGATCCCTGGCGCTCATGCTTTGACGACCTAATCGATTGGTTCAGCGGGCCTCGGGTTGTTCTCACCATGGCCGTGTCGAGCGTCTTAACATTTGCAACGGGCACGTACTTTGCTGTTGGCCAGATGACGCGCTCGACATATTACTGCTTCGACTTGATTGAGAGCAAGAGGACCACTCTGCTCCTCCAGTGCGTCGGGCTCATGCTGGATACTCTTATCGTCATCCTACTATGGAGACTATTGGCTTGGTCGCGGACGGCCAAGATTCGCCTGAGAACTTTGGGAACGGTTCTAGTTTTATCGGCTCTATCAATGGGTTGTGTCTGGGTTGGAAGCAGGCTTCTCAGGGGTTCTTCATCCCTGCATACAGGATTCGGCTTCTTGTACGGCTTCGACATCATTGTCGACAGCTTCGCCTTTGCCACGCTCATGATCTCTGCAGCGTTTTGGGTGTGTGAGACATCACCTCTTACACCATCCAGTATCATCACCTTTCTCGTCGGTACAGCCAAGGCGTGCGAGAACATCTTTTCGTATGGAGATTATCTGCATCCCTCGCGTTCCCCTGCCATCATGCCTCTCTGGTTTGTGGCATTCGGCATGATCATTTTCACATATTGCCACGACCTACGCTCCGTCATCTTTATTCGGCGCTTCATGCTCACTGCTTTACTTATTGGTCTAGTTGTGGGGACCAGCATCTACATCACCATTCAACAACCGCAGACCTTTAACAAACGCCATCCTATCGACGATCTCGTCTTTAGGGCAAACATAAGACATGACCGATGGCTTCAGCATGCCTCGCTGAGCGGTAGTCTCCCCGTCGCTCACAGGGTCTACAAGGAACGCCACGAGGGCCGTGATCCGCCCCCAGGCTTCGCCGACTGGTTCGAGTTTGCTCATAACACTACCGTCATTGACCAATTCGACCAGATCGATAGAGATCTCAAGCCGTTCTCGGTAGTTACGCCAGCCAAATTGCGGGAAAGGGCCGTCATGCTGGCAAAACTCCCAGGAATTCACACAATCACTATCTATGAGGGCAAGGCGTCTCGAGCTCCTGATGTTACGGGCCCTGACGCAGAGGCATTGGATCGCCTCGTGGCATCCATCAACAAGTTTGCCAAGTTTCTGCCCGATCTTCTCTTTCCTGTCAACCTGGAACCCACGCCGCGGATTCTTCCGTCGTGGGAGAATGCCAAGGGGCAGGGCCGAGCTGACCTCACTCCCATCGTGAATCTCATCTCCAAGAGATCTGTAGATGATGGAAATAAAACTGAAGAAGTGCTCGACTCTAGGGCATCAACTCTAGAATCAGTATTTGGACAGGGAGACTCACCATACCCTCTCACCTCACCGTCCGACTATCGCCAGATGCAGGTCGAGGCCTGCCCTCCTGGATCAAAGACCCGGATCACCCCCCACTGGAACATTGGCGAGTTCTGCTCCGACTGTGTTCGAAGGCATTCCAAGGGGCAGGTCATGGTGAACTGGGAGCGATCCCTCGAGTACTGCTCCCAGCCAGACCTCAAGTACCTCCACGGGATGTCCCTTTCGAGCCCTCACGCGGAGCCGATCCGGCAGCTGCTACCCCTGTTTGGAGGCTCCAAGACAGAGTCCTTCCAAGATATCCTCATCCCCCTTCCCCGGCCTCTCGATTCGAAGCCGGATATGAAGTGGGATTTTGATCGTCGCTACGATGCCATGTTCTGGAGAGGTCAGACCGGTCAAGGCCCTATCAGTGACCAGGCCCTGCGCGGAAACCATAAATTCCGACTCCTTCATCTTCTGGGAAACCAGAACCCTCATGACAAGGTCACCATGATCCTGCCAACCGCCAAAGACAACACCAAGTATCGACATGAAAGGGTGCCCGTCACAGAAGCAAACCTAGCAACCCCCTTCAGCGTGGGCATGAACAACTATACGGGTTGTCTCGGGCCAAACTGCGCTCTCGTCAACCAGACATATGGTATTGTGGACGAGGCTCAGGACCAGGACCCGCTGGAGTACCGCTTCGTTCTCCTCCTGGATGAGGACGGCGGGCCGTCCCCCGACCTCGTCCGCACTCTCCGGTCCAGCAGCGTGCCCATGGTGTCGACACTCTTCCGCACGTGGTGTACGGACCGGCTGATGCCGTGGCTGCACTTTGTCCCCATCGACACGCGCTACCAAGGCCTGCACACGACACTGTTGTACTTTGTAGGTACGCACAAGAGAGCCTACCTCAACGGGCGAGACACCGACATGAAGGCGAGGGCCAAGGACGCACGGTGGATCGCTCGGCAGGGGTCGCGGTGGGCTGCCCAGGCGCTGGGCGAGAGGGACATGGACGTCTACCTGTTCCGGCTGCTGCTTGAGTGGGGGAGGCTTGTCGACGACAAGCGGGATGAGATTGGGTACTCGAAGGACGACAAGGGCGAGTTCTTGAGCTCTCCTTGGACAAAGGACCAGACGTGGTGAGCTTGACTCCTGCGGCTCGGATTGGTGCTTCGATGAGGAAGCTTCCTGTTATGCTTGTAACTTAATGTATCGTGTTGGGAATTGGTTTGATATCTCCTCGTCAGGCATAGAGACGAGTCATGGTTGGGAAACAATAGGCATCTCGGGGTGCCACGTAGGGCTGGTTGGGCATATAGACTTGCAATTTACAAAGCCAGCAGTAAGACGGCACCGTTGTTGACCTGGCCCGATACGTATCACAATGATATTCGTCCAGGCTGGCAGACCAGTTAGTGATGCGTCTGCTTGCCCTCGATTCAGAGCATATTGTGGCGGAACAGGTGGCACCGATCTACACTGCTTCAACCGCTTCCACCGTGTACTGCACACCATCGAGGACGGCTCTGCAGAAGCTGAAGACAGACACACATGTAGAGAGCCTACAAATGAGAGGGATCGTCGAGGCACACACCGGCAATGCAATGCTGCATAAAATGGATGGCTCAGGATGGATGTCAGTCGGTACGTACCTATGTCAACGACCCGGCATCTCTCTCGGTCTTGAATTAGCCCGATGAGACGAGCCTCATCCACTCCGGCGATAGACCTCGGGAGTCAGGGCCGGAGATAAGCCCGGGATCAAGGACCGAACAGTTTAAGCTTGACAGAGAGGCAAGACAAACAAGCAATCAAGAAAGCAAGCACAACAGAGACAGGCGACCGGAAACCTGAGATGTGACAACTCCTGATGCACGTCAAGGAGACAGACAACGGTCCATCCATCCATGACGCGAGTCAAGCCGGGCCAAGCCAAGGTGAAGGGTCCAGTCAAAGGCTGTAACTCCGAAGCTCAACGCTTAATAATAGGCTAGAAAACAAAAGCGCACCAGGTGATTCGAAAAGTGGTGAGACGGTGAAGCCAGAACCAGCCAGGTCAGGTACGGATACCGAACTCGTCCCTTCGGCTTGGATCGCGTTGCGTCGGTGAAAGGCCCCGATGTCGCCGGAGCGGCGATTGGCTGACGAGCAGGTACATGTCCGGGAGGTACGTACCACATCCTCCGAGAGGACAGCCCAGGTCCAAGTCGGGTGCTATCCCGGTCCATCACGGGCATGGGGATGCGATGCGGCGTCAATGAATCAAGCTGTCGAGCATTGGGCAACCAGAAGCCAAAGGTCCAGAAAAGTGGGGGTAGATCTGGTGATGTCTCGCGAGGGGATCTCGGTGAAGACCCGGGACCTGGCAGACTGGGGGTGTGAAAACCCGACCAGATTTCGGGTTTCTCTCTCTGTGCGTGTGTGTGCGTGTCCGTGTCCATGTGTGTGTGTGCGTGCGGGCGGATGAGTGTGCTGACATTCTTCTTTTCTGTGTTAGACCTGGGGACCTGAGACACCCAAGAAATAAGAGTACATAAATAATGGCATCATGCATGGGCTTGGAGTTGCTGCAAATGCCGCCATGGGCATGAGATGAGGCCATCATGGCCATGTGGGATGCCGCCACCGACGATGTGTGCGACCATGTGGCGGTCGGATATCTACGCAGCAACTCGTGCTCGCTTTGTGCATCCCATGTATCTTGTCTGGGGGCTTTCCTGCCCTGTCCTGTCCTCTCTTGTCTCTCTGTTCTGGGGACGCGATAGATGAGAGTGCCTGGTGTGCAAGACATGGCTGCCAAGACCCAAGGTATTAACCTCGGTGAATCTGTCCTGGAAGGGACCGGGGCTGCTGCTGGTGCTGCTTTAGCACAGAGAAAAAGAACAAAAGACTGGGTCTTCTCTTGCTCACGGGCACGGGGGCGGAGAATTCATCCCTTGTCTGGGCCTGTAAGAACCCCTGGTCATGATGAGCTCCTGGCTCCTTGGCGGAGCACCCCTGGCTGCCGACGCCTTCTGGTAACAAATCCTGGGGTGAGGTGAGCCGATCCAGCGTCTCTTGTTGACGAGTCCGGTCGTCCATTGCGGACTTAGACCACCGGTTGTCCGTCGTCCATGCGCGCACGCAAACATCCGCGAACGGGCGCCATGTTGGCTCGTCTGCTCGTGTGTAATTGACACAAGATAGGACTGCCATTGAGTTAGTCGTTAGGTAACAGACCGACACCAATTGCTGTCACACATATCCCGTCCGTGGCCTCAGGTTCCCTTCCCTTCATCAACAGGAGTCTTGGCCCGGTCGGTGGCTGGCAAGGCGGCGTGCAGGTCTGTCATGCATACTCGTACTGTGGGAGGGTGTGCGTGCGTGCGTGAGTGTGTGTGCGCGTCGAGGGCTCGTTTTGCTCCTTCGGGAGATATTGGGGGATAGAGGCACGGAGATGGAGGGAGGGGACGGGATGACGGATGATGGACGGCCAGCCATGTGTCTGCCAGTTCTGCAAAGAAATAACGTCCCGTCACTAACAACCGTCATCAAATAACCTGCCGCCATCACCTTGCTCCCTTCACCTAGCCTCCCTTCTTAGTGCCAGACAGGGTGCTCATTTGACTGCCTAACTGCAATTGGGTTCGGCTGCCTGCTTCCCGAGGTCAGAGCCGAATATCAACGTTAGCTTCGACCCTACCGTCGCCCTTCTCACCGAACCCGAAACGGGGCGGCGGAGGACGGCGAATAACAGCAACCTCGTGCGGTTCCCGTTTTGAGTGGTTTTCTCTCTGGATGCTTGGTCTTTCCTTGGACGTTGGGATGGAGATGGACTGGAGACGGCCAGCTCCTTCAATGGAGGCGCACCTATGGAACATGCGGGCGTGGGGCACAGGCGTGGAGGTATGGAGACACTTGGGGGAGCTAAGCTAGAACGCGCAGTAGGGGTGGTGGTAGGTGCGTCGAGAAGGGCCTTTGGCCTTGGTAGGTCGATGCTTAGCCGCGGATAAGTTCTCGAGGCTGATGGCACATGAATCTGTCTTGGTTTCGGGAGCGGAGGCTGATGTCGACGTATGGGGTAATTCGCTGGGATCTGTCTTCATGTCAAAGAGCCCGAGCATCGTGTCCAGGATGAGAGTGGGGGCCAGGGGAGTCATGATAAATGGTGTCTGAATTCCTCATGCGTTGTGGTAACCAGGGTCCAGCTCAAGATGTCTGGGGATGTCACCACCATCGAGCCAGCCAGGTGATCTCTTGCCAGAGGCTATCCTAGGGCGTTCTAGAGCCAGGCACTGAGGCATTGGGGACAAGGTGAGGACGGAGTGAGATGAAGGTCGGTGCTGCGTGGCAACGGTAAATGGACGGGCGGGTGAAGTAAAAATAGCGCGGATGCGGGCAGTGGACAGGAACGATAATGACGGCAGAAGTTCTGTCTCTAGGTTGTCGGTCGACACAGATTCAGAGGCGCACTCATGCAAGCACATCCCGCTTCGGCCTATCGGAGCTGCAGGCGCCGGTGAGGCTGGCCGCAGAGCACCAGCCGGTGAGGGCACCCGGTCACAGCTATCTCTCGCTGTGGGTGTCAAAAGCTCGACAAGGACAAAGAGGGTGACAAGAGCATCATGAGAGCAACGGCGATTTCGGAGCTTTAACGATTGATGAGTGAACGGCATGGATCCGCGATCCGAGAGTTTGAAAAGGCGGAAAGGGAGCAGATAGGACAGCACATCTTCGCTTGCGGAACAAGAGAGATAATAACAACGTGATGAATAAAGCCGTGTCTGCTGCGAGCCTGTGACGTTGAGTGAGATTTGGGGCTTGAGAGTCTGTGCTCGGTCTTGCACCTCCGGGCGACATAGAGCAACCTGGGCGAGATGCTGGGCAGCTGCCCTGAACGGAACGTCGACGGATCCCTTGCACAGATCCCCTTGGGGGAGCATCAAGTGCCATGGGCAGGCCATGCGGCGAGCAGGGACCAGGTCTCGGTCAACCCGTGGTGCTGGTCACACACAGACTGCCCTACCTCACACTCATCTCATCCATGACAGAACAGACAGGCTTCAAGGCACAGGTACATATGTACTTACATTGCAGAATCTGGAGTACAGCAGGCGTGCAACGGGGAGACGGACGTCGACCGGCAAAGTGCAATTGTTCATGGCTTCTTCCTCAGGTCTATTTGCTGACAAGCCGGGGTGCTCTGTAGTCGAAAGGTTTCTTGAGATGAGCCTCCAACGGCAGGCATATGGCGACCTTTCGGAGGAATTATGTGGCTCGGCCAGACCGGTACGGTATTCGATAGTCAAAAGAGGGTTGTATTCGGTCGGGAGTGAAAGATGGAATCCCGTGCCGGGTCATGGCAACCCCTACCGAGATCCTGACCTTGGAAGAGCCCCCGATATCGCCTCGTCTGACTGCTTTACCTGGGCTGCTGCCGTGTGCCAATGGCTGCTGTCCGGTTGATATCGACATATCTGGAGTTGGGCTTGGAACCGCTTCTTGGAGACCCCTCATTGAGATATGGATCCAGTGTCCTCGGAGGTCCGTTGACGATTGACTGCAAGTCAAAGTGGGACGGGTTGAGGAGACGAACCAGCGGTGCAAGTCTAAGAGAGAGGAAAAAGAAAGCAAACCCGAGGAAAGTCCATGGAGACAGTTCAAGTGATGTGCAGAGCTGGAGCTGGAGCCAGAGGAAACACATCAGGGACGGGTTTGGTAGGTGCGTTGCAGAGCTAAGGTAGAAAGATTAAGCCCACCTACCCACACTCAGAATCGAGGAGAGCCGCCAGAGCCGCCATCGCGGCGCCACCTAGTGTGACCCTTGCGGGAAGCGTATTGGGTTGGAAAGGTCCTAGCCTGGAGAGGCGAGACTTGATATTCTTTTTCAAAGGGAAGGGGGAAAAAGGACCAGGTTCTGCGACTGGTGTCTCTGACTGAATGGATGCCCCAATGTGCAGGAGCAGGCGCAGGCAGGCGCAGGCCGTTGGTGCGGTACAGCCCGCCCGTGCTGTATTACAGCGAGAAGCGGCGTCGCTGAGAAATCTCACAGTGAGACGTACTGTACTCGGCCGGGATGCTGTAGCCGGGTCTAGCCTAAATCGTCTCACCTTGGAGGACCCCCATTTTCATCCCCATCTTTCCATTCATCCATTCATCCATCCCAGGACTTCGGCGGTCTCTTGTCGGTATTTTCTGGCCCATCGCCCTGGGTCTAAGCCTTTCCGAACCAATCGTCTCCCTGTGAATTTACCACCTGGGCAGATGCCATCACCGACTGATACGGAATACCACTCTCCTTGACGTCCAATCTTGGGACCAAACACGGTACGGCCAACTTGGCATCTCCCGTCGGTATTCCTCCTCCCCGGCACCGTGAGCCCGGACGGACAGCCTTGACCTCGACTGACCTTGAGCCCACCTGAGAGTCCAGTGATCACTACAGCCAGCAGCCCAGGCCACACTCAGGTCCCCCCGCCGTGGCTCGTTTCTACCCCAAAGTTGATTTGATTCCCGGGCCGGTCCCTTATTCTCGGCTGCAAGTACCACCTCCATACAATTGCCGTGTGCTGGTACTTGGGCCTAGGCCTCCGGGGAAGTCCACTTCCCCCTCTGCTCTGACACTGTCACCGCATGCACTGGGCTCCTCTCCGCCGCCCAGTGCCCAGGTTCCGCCCACACCCTTCCCACTCGCTTGCCCTACTCCTCCCCCTAGGTATTCTCATCTCACGCCCTTCCACCTCCGTTATCACACGCCACTCCCAACTGCTAGGTCGTCTTCGCGAAGACGGGACTCTCTCGGTCTCTTTCCATGAACCTCTCTCTTCCTTCTCTTTACCAACCCATTTCCTCGGCCAACTCAGCGAACTGACCTCGAGCTGCTTTCCTCTCACCGTTGCTCTCCTCACTCACCTTGACGAGTTGTCAAAGTCTACCTGCAACAGAGACGTCTGCATATCTATACAACCCGAGTAAGCTGCCAGTTATACAACCACACAGAGCCCGGCCCTCTCGTATATACGACTACCATCTCCGCCCGCTCACTGTCTTGACCCGACTCTGGGGCTCCCTCCAATTACCACGCACCTAACACGCCCGAAAACCGAATCCGCGCGCCTCTTCTGCGACCGACCCGGGGACGGAATTGTCATCCACCTCCACTGAGTCGCCATCGTGCGTTGCGCCCACCCGAGGAGGCTGCAAGTTGTTCGCCTTGCTTGCTTGAGCTGCCCGCCCCCTGGCTTTACCATTACCGTTCCAATTACCAATTCTACTGCTGCCCTGGGCTACGCTGTGTTCAATTGAACTGCCCGCCGCCCGACAAGCCCCCATTTACACAACATCTCCATTCCTGTCCTCGCGCCCCAGGTTGTTCTGCCTTGCTGTCGCAAGTCATCCAGCCTTCCTGCCTTACCTATCCACCAATAAGCCCCTCCTTGTTTAACCTCGACGCTCACCACCCGCTCTGTCCTCTTCTTTCATACTACCTCGCATCAGAGACGGGTCCCTATATCCTGCAGAACAGTGCAGCAGTACCCTGTCCCGCCCGCGATCCTCTTTACTCGACTTGGACGCGCCTCTTGGTGGGGTCAAATCTATTTCAACGCACACTTTAACGCATCGCTCACGGCCTACCTGCGCCGTACGCTTGCGCCTGCGCCTACAATTCGCACACCCGCGCGCAACAAACCTAACGGCTACGACCTATCACGGCTTCGGCTTTAGCCAATTCATCGATTGGCACGGTATTTTGACGCCTGCGAGCCGCCTCCCGCCCGCTCGACTCTTCTTCCTTCCCCTCAGCTTCTTCCCTTCCGAGATAATGGGCGTTTGATTTCTCAACGCGCCTGTCCTATCTCCCTGCACTGTTAGCCATGAATACCGTCGCCCATAGCCTGGCCGAGGCTCCTCCCCCAGCTTCCTCCGTTGCGCCCATCAACCAACACCAGCATCAGCAACCGCAGCCTCCGCCATCACCGTCGCCCTCGCAGCCTACCTCCGTCTCCGAGACCGCTCCAACTCCCGTGTTGCCGCCCATCTCCTCGCCGTCTGCTCCTCCCGTTTCGCTGCCTGCTGCTCTCGCCGCTGCCGCCGCCGCTTCTGCGCCCTCTCACTGCCTCCCGCAAAACCCCGATGAGCTTCCCCCGCTCCGCCAGCCGTCGCCCACCTCGCCGGCGCATTATACCTTTGAGCAGCATCAGCAGCAGCACTCTCACCACCACCTCCACCCAGTCACCCCGCCTCTGAGAAAGGACACATGCTCCTCCATCTCGACGCAGGCTACTTCCGCCACCTTGGCCTCCACCGAGACCAACAACACATCGTACAGTGCCGACACCTCTCCTAACCTGCACCAGTCTATTTTCTCTGTAAAGGATGGCTCCGACGTCTCTAACAACCGCCGCACGAGCAGGAGACGGACCGGGCCCCTTTCCCAGCAGTCTAGAGAGCGCGCCGCACTCATCAGAAAGCTCGGTGCTTGCAATGATTGCCGGAGGCGCAGAGTTGCTGTAAGTCATTGCCTGCCCTACCAGACGCGCACTTGCGCTTGACTGAACCCTTGTCATTATCTCTCCTGTGTCAATTCTCGACTTATATGCCAACACTGGCTTCCTCTTGATATAGTGCCACCCCAGTCATCACAACATGACATGGGAGGATGTAGTCTCCAAGTTTCATCGATCCCACAGCCCGACTATCCAGGACATCGCGCCCTCCCTCGCCGCTGCTGGCCGGCCATTGAGCCCCGCCCCCGCCGTCGCCAACGTCCAGTCCCTGTTCGCGCACGACCCTCAAGAGATGGATATTGATTCGAACCCTCCTTCTTCTCATCAGCCTGGCCGACCTCCGTTGAGTGATGCTAGAATCCGCACTCCGCTGCCGTCGGGTCCTCGCCTTGAGAAGTCGTTGTCATTACCAGGTATCGAGAGCTTTAAGAACGACCTTCAGACTAACGTGGGGCGCATGCTCTCCACCCCAAGCCGAGACCGGTACACCTCGGTTCAGGTCCTCTTTTGTTTCTGGCAGGACGACGAGGATGTGTCTACAATTCACTCGGCTGTTCGGGAGCTCGGTGAGGTCTTTGACAAGTACTACCATTATGGTTTCCAGGTCCAGACAATACCCTCGTCGTCTGACGGCTGCAAGAGCTCCTGGAGGTGGCTTTCGCGACAGCTCAACGAGTTTGCCGAGGACCGTGACGAGCGCGATGTCTTGAAGATTGTCTATTATGCCGGACATACATATCTAGACGGCAATCGTGAGATGGTCTTGGCGAGGTACGGATATCACACGCAATTGTTTCAAGTTGGTGCTAACATGAGTTTAGTTCGAGGGACCCAGAACGGGCTTCGACCATCCGATGGGGTGGAATCCAGCAGACCTTAGAGGAAGCCCGAGCCGATACTCTCATCATCATGGATGCGGCGTACTATCCATCATCTCGTATGGTTCGACAGCAAGGTGTCCTGGAGCTGCTGGCAGCGTCGGTGTCGGAGGAGCACTTCTATGGCCTCGATCGATGCGCTTTCACACGGGCTCTGGCTGAGCAACTTCGAGTCAGGGCAGCACGATTGAGCCCCCTTTCGGCCGCTGAGCTGCACGCAAACCTGTTCTCCCACTATGCCAAGATGGTGCAGGACAAGAACCCAGAGCAAGAGGTGGTAACCAGCTTCCCCTCGCCGCTACACATGATGATGTCGGGTAACTCGAGACTTCCATCAATCTTCTTGTCGCCGGTATACCAAAATAGCCCGATGCGCAGCAGCTTCTCGTCGTACGAGAATAGTCCGCAATTGCATCTGTCGATTCGTCTGGACGACGACAATGTGAACCTCGAGAGCTGGAACGAGTGGTTGCGGCTGATGCCCGAGGGAATCAAGGACATCAAGGTTGAAGGCCCCTTTCGAGCTACCTTTAGATGAGGAGCTGAGGGTTCTGGGATAATACCCTTCACATACGTTCAACGGCTCAAACCATACCATCAGTCAGCTTGGTGCTCCTTTAGAAATAGAGGTGGCCGAATTCTCTCGAAACAGAGGATTGCTGTTTGGTTTACCCTGAAAATGGGAAGAAGCCTCGACCATGATGTCGGATGCTGTTGATGACCAGCTCCAGGACAGGACACTATGAACGGTGGTCCTGGGGACGGCTCTCTCAAAGACTTTGCAGCAAGCACGCACTCCCCTCTTGTTACGCTCGCATTGTTTTTTTTTTTACCACACTATGATTTGATCTGCAACATGTAATGACGAGTCCATGAAATGAAAGCGCATGGAGCCTTATGGACCGGGCAAAAAGCAAAAGGGGGGTGACGGACCCGGCAGGATATGGAGGTTGTGCCGGGTTATTTGACGGACCGGACCAGGCCGAACAACGGACGGTCGGACGGAGAGACGGAGGGATTGGCGAAAAGGCGAAAAGAGGGCCAAAAGGCAGGACAATGAAGAACATGGCTTGGGTTTGTTGGGTTTGATCTGATTTGGTTGGGTGATAATGGCATATAGGCATACATAGCATCTCTGATTGTTTGTGTTCGGTTATCAAAAAGTTTCACTCCACCTCTGCTTTTTGACCCTTGGCTGCTTGACATGGATGGACTCGGGCACGGACGGGCAGCCTCGCCTGTCCTCGGGCACCTGCAGGGAATGACGAGGGCCAGCCCGACATGTGAAAAGAGCGGGCTGGGCTAGATGAAGGTCCAATGATGACGAAATAGTCAACGATTCGCAATGCCAGCCATCCTTTGCACAGGGTTGTTGTTGTTGAGGAGGAGAGGAGCAGACCGGGGCTATGAGTCGGGTGATGTAGCGGTGCTAGCTAGATGTGACTGGGACCGTGGGGGATTGATTGTCCAAGGATTCTTTCAGGGAGGGGACAAGGCTGCGAGGTGGTAATTCGGTTATCGTATGTTTGCAATCGAGGGTCGAGGAGGGGTTTGAGAGAATGTCAAAGAAGCTGGTGGTTCCCCTCCATCATGACTCTTACTACGTAGTACCATGGGTGGTGGTGTCGAGAAAAGCTCTGCTGTCTACGCGGCAGACGGTGACATGTCGAACAGCCAAAAACCCCCCCACCAGGGACCGCAACAGATGCATTGATATGGACAAGTCGAACAATTCAGACCCAAAAGGACCAAACTAAGGCCGTGAATCCCGCTTGGCATCAATCCAATGTTGCCTTACCGAGCACGGCCCAGCCATTCATTTTATCACCGAGGTGACCGCTCGAGAAATTCATCACCCAAGGAGAGGCCTGATACGATTTTTTTTGAACGGGACCTGGGCTAGCTAGCCGCCATTGATCCATATCCATAAGTTAATCCCTCCAAGGCCAGCACACAAGGGCTAGCAGGCGGGCAGCCCACCACACCCGACCTCATACCTGACCTAACGCTACCTACCCGCCGCCGCCGCCGCCTCCACTGCACCACCAACCACAAGGTACCTAAAGCTACGTAGGTAGCCGCCCTCCATCCTGAGTGAGAGAAAAAAAAAAAAAGAAAGGCTTCCCGTCTGCAGCAGCCCAACCTAACCTCTCACCTCTTGCAAATTCCTAAGCCTCTCATAGCTTTTTCCTCTTCCTCTCTTCTTTCCTTTCGTATTCATTCTCCTCCCCTCATCATCATACCCCCACGACCCATAATCAAACTCTGATCGACATGGGCGGTGTCATATCTTCTTTCTCAGGCAGTAGCGGTGAAGACTCCATCGCCGCGCGACAAGCGCTCGAGAAGAAGCTCGCCGACCGGGAAGAGACCATCTCTGTCCTCGAGGAGGACCTCAGCAAGAAGGAGAGGGAGTGCACAACAGTTTCTCAGGATGTCGAAGACCTGAGGAAAAAGATCAAGGAGCTCGAGGCTCAGTCCTCGTCGGCTCTTGATGAGACCCACGCTCGCATCGCCATCCTGCAGGACGAGCTCAAGAAGGGCGGTGACACATCTTCCGAGCAGCTTCGCAACACCAAGGAAGCTGCCTCCAAGAGCGCCCAGGACCTTGACGCCGCCAAGGCCGAGCTGGTTGCCCTCGAGGACAAGCTCAAGACCGTGGAGCAGGAGAAGCAGTCCATCGTTGACCAGCTCGCCGCTCTCAAGGCCGAGCTCGCCGAGGTCAAGGAGGCCCGCGAGGCCCTCGAGTCTGCCCTCAACAAGGAGATTGCCACCCTTAAGGCTCAGATCACCGAGGCTGAGGAGAAGAACCAGACCCTGCAGCAGGCCCACAGCAAGCTCGAGGGTGACCTCACCGCCGCCTCCAGTGCTGCCGACGAGGGCAAGAAGGCCCTGACAGGCACCGAGGAAAAGTACACCACCCTTCAACAGACTCACGACAAGCTCGAGACCGACCTGGCTGCCGCTGTCTCCGCTCTGGATGAGCAGAAGAAGGCCTTGGCCGGATCCGAGGAGAAGTACGCCACCCTTCAGCAGTCTCTCGACAAGCTCAAGGAGGAGTCCGACGCTCAGCTTTCCTCCGCCAAGACCGACCTGGCCCAGGCTGAGGAGAAGACTGCTGCCCTTCAGCAGACACACGACAAGCTCAAGACAGATTCCGAGAGTGAGCTCTCATCACTCAAGGCCCAGCTGGCTGAGCTTGCCGAGCTCCAGACCAAGCACGCCGCCCTCGAGCAGACTAACCAGACCCTGGAGAAGGAGCTGGCCGAGCTCAAGGAGAAGGTTGCTTCCCTGGAGAAGAACAACGAGGCACTGAAGAGCGACTCCTCTGCCGGCCTGGTGGCTGCCCAGAAGGAGGCTACCGAGTGGCAGGAGAAGCACAGTGTCCTGCAGACCACCCATGACGGTCTCTCCAGCGACCTCGAAGCTGTCAAGAAGCAGCTCGCTGACTCCGAGGAGGCCCAGAAGAAGTCCAGCGAGGAGCAAGCCGCTCAATTGGAGGCCGCCAAGAAGGAGACCGCCGATGTTCAGGCTAAGCTCACCACCACGACTGAGGAGCATGCCGCTCTTGAGAAGAAGCTCGAGGAGCAGGAGGCTAAGCTAAACGACGTCGAGAAGCAAGCGGAGGAGGCCAAGGCCAATGTTACAAAGGTTGAGGAGGACCTCAAGGCCTCCCAAGCGGTAAGCAATCTCTCTTGACAACTTCACTTACCAAGGCTAATGCATCAATAGGAGAAGGAAGCCCTCCAGGCCAAGATTGCTGGCCTCGAGTCTGACTCCCAAACCTCCAAGGAGTCTGAGTCCGGCCTCAAGACCAAGCTTGAGGAGGCCGAGGCCAAGGTTACCAGCCTTGAGGCTGATGCCGCCAAGGCCAAGGAGACTGAATCTGAGCTCAAGGCCCAGGTCGAGGCTGCCCAAACCAAGGTCACCAGCCTCGAGGCTGAGGTCCAACAAGCCAAGGATGCCGAGGCCGCCTTGAAGACCAAGGTCGAGGAAGCTGAGGCCAAGGTCGCCAACCTTGAGTCGGAGCTGAAGAAGGCCAAGGATGCCGAAGCTGAGCTCAAGACCAAGGTTGAGGAAGCCGAGGCCAAGATCGCCACTCTGGAAGCGGATGCGCAAAAGTCGACCGACGCCGAGTCTGGCTTGAAGACGAAGCTCGAGGAGGCTCAGGCTGGCCAGACTAGTGCCCAGACCGAGAAGGAGGAGGCTCTTGAGAAGGTCAAGGCTGCTGAGGCTGAGAAGACGGCTGCCGTCGAGAAGGCCGAGGCCGCGGAGAAGGAGAAGGCTGATGCTATTGCCAAGGTTGAGGCTTCTGAAAAGGAGGCTTCCGAGGCCACCGGCAAGGTCGAGGCCGCTGAGAAGCAGGCTTCTGAGGCTGCCGAGAAGGCTGCCGCCGCCGAGAAGGAGAAGACCGAGGCTGCCGCTAAGGCTGAGGCTTCTGCTAAGGAGGCTGCTGATGCCGCCGCCAAGGTCGAGGCCGCCGAAAAGGAGGCCGCTGAGGCCAAGGAGAAGGTCGAGGCTGCCGAGAAGGAGAAGGCTGATGCCGTTGCCAAGGTAGAGGCTGCTGAGAAGCAGGCCTCTGAGGCGACGGAGAAGGCTGAATCTCTGGAGAAGGAGAAGGCCGACGCTCTCGCCAAGGCTGAGGCTTCCGAGAAGGAGGCTGCTGAAGCGGCAGAGAAGGTCAAGGCTCTGGAGGCTGAGAAGACCTCTGCGGACGAGAAGGCCACTGCCCTCGAGAAGGAAAAGACTGATGCCGAGGAGAAGACCAAGGCTGCTCAGTCTGCCTTTACCAGCGCCCTTGAGAAGGTCAAGGCCATCCAGGCCGAGAAGAAGGAGGCCGTGCAGAAGAGTGAGACGTCCGCTAAGGAGACTGCCGATGCTCTCGAGAAGATCAAGGCATTGGAGGCGGAGCTCGCTGAGCTCAAGGCGAAGCAGACCAACGGAACTGCCGAGGCATGAGCCAAGGCTACGTGACGTCGGTGATGTGAAGTGATGGACGGATGGACGAGATGCCCCCTGACGAATCTCTTGGTGAAGAAGAGAAGAAAAAGTTTATATGATCGATGTATGACGCTGGATGAACTGAAATGTCTGTCTAATTCATATCACGGGAAACGAAGGAGTGGACACATGCGTCTTTGATGAACTCGATACCCTTACATTAGTTTTTAGAGCGTAATTTAGATGAGCGTCTATGCCACTCTTTTACCTGCCATTTGTCTATTGTCCTATTTCTATACTGTCCTGTCTCTATATTGTGTTGCAATGACCAAGTTGAAGCCATCACCATTCAAGTCTATATCGTTGTCGATATACAAGACTTGATGTATAAGACTGGTTTTATCACTAGACAGTTAAAGGTCCAGAATAGGTAATGGCCGAGACTCGAGATGGTGATGCTAGGGATCAATTAATTGGCTGCTTACGGTTTCAATGCTCGCTAAGCCACCTCATCGCATCCTTTCTCGTGTTCTAGGCAAGCCTGAGCAGGGATCACATCACAGCCATCTTTTCAGCTCGGGGCTGTTTCAACATGATCTCATGTGGCACAACTCACCTAGCCCTTGATTATTTCCTTCCAAGTTGACGATATCCTTACAAACTTTAGAGACTCTTGTGTCATCGCGACCATGTCCTCGCTACGGACTTTAGGCGCCATCTTCTACCTCGCCGTCTTCGCGGCCGGAACAAACCCCTCTTTCAACCTCGCCGACGGCCTCGTTGACGGACAAGCCCACGAAACCGGCGAAGATGTATGCCGTGATGCTTTCAGCGCCGACGTCGCGTGTGGGCCAGAGCTGGGCGAATTCATGAAAACCCGCTCTATGTACAGACAAGGCAGCCGTCTACCTACCGATGAAGACCTGGACCCCTTCTGTACCGACTCATGCTATGTGAGCCTGCTGGAGTACCGGCAGTCCGTGAGGCGCAATTGCGGAGATGCCGTGTACAAGGAGCCTGGCGCCGGACGGTCCTGGAAGCCGTATCATCGCGCCGAGTTGGCTCTCTTTGCGTACAAGCGCAGATGTCTCAAGAACCCGTCAGTTGAGCAATTATTACTTTACTTACCTGACTAACTATTTTCTAGTGATGGCCAATACTGCAACGTCTTGGGGGAGAAGAACCTTCCCCGCGTCTTGACCGACCTGCGATGCGACGGGTGCTGGTCTAGGATGCTCCATCTCGAGGCTACATGCCCCCTCAACCCGAGAGCTTCAGAAAGCGCGACTCGGCATCACGCTTTTCAACGCTCATACTGCCCACCCCAAGGAAACTCGTATAGGTTCGTTCTTTGACTACATCCCAAGATCGGTCTAACAAGAAGAAACAGAGTGACCGACTGCTGGCGCGGAGGAGGAGACTGCACATGCAGAAGCTCATCCACGTCAAACCAAAGACCTGGCTCAGCCTATCCCTAGAGCACGGCGTAACGACGCGCGACCTGAGCAGGAACAACGGCCTCGACTTTGTCCCCGGGAACCTGCACCGCTTCGGCCTGCTCTGCGTCCCCAGCCCGTGTCGCCTCCACGCCATAGAGATGGGTGACACGTGCGACTCGATCGCCGCGGCTGCGGGCGTCGAGAGGGGCGAGCTGGTGGATTGGAACCCTATTATTGAGTCTAGGTGTGACAATCTTTCTTTCAGGGAGGGGGAGACGATTTGTGTCTCGGAGAGGTTTGTTGAGGGGAGGGATGATGAGGAGGCGAGGAGGAAGAAGGGTGCTCATGGTGATTCTCCATTTGATGTTGATCCAGATCAGGATGTCTTGGTGCCGGACGATCTTTGATTGCAACAGACTATAAGACGTGGATTATTGGGTATCTCTTGCTGCTGGACAGGAAGTGAAGGAGTTGCCTGACTGCTCAGAGGCTGAGATGGAAGTTCTATGTGACACCATATGTTGTCGGTCAGTTCCTCGAAACACTGGAGCTGAGATATTCTCTCGAGGCGAGAAAGGGGCCATTGGCTCTTCTCAAGCAGTCACTACGGTTGTATCATGTATAGCCTTGTTTTCTTTTCAATTGACGAATGAGAAACGCCATACGGGGCTTTCGGTATGCCGACATGTCCAAATCCACCAAACACTATACTCTGTCAAACACACCATCAATAGACTCAAAGTCAAACCCCCATCAAATTTGTCTGTCGATCATAACACCATGCATCTCCTCAGACCCTCGACGAGCACCTTCAAAGCAAGAGCGTGTCAACTCTACAGGCTCAGGGTCTTCCACACCTTGTCGTACGGGATATGCCTGACACTGATGTATATATACATGCTCGTTCAAGCACAACACTACGCAGGTCCTCAAGTGAGACAGCTATTCCGTGCTACAGCCACACGTCAATCTATCCGATCATCATATCTTGGTGTTGTGTCGTCGTGGCAAAACTCGCAAGACGGGTTCCGAAGAAGATCTATCATGTTTCTAGTACTCTGTCAAGTATTACCATGAATGAGGAGGAGAGGTATATAGAAGTGAACCTCTCCCACTTACTTGTCTTCTTTTGGTTGCTGTCAATGACATACTCGCAGTATGACTGTCACCGACACAACCATGAAACTGCCCACCGTGGTGTTAGACACTACGCTGACAGAGCTATACCATCAATCTGGGAGTCCCTGTGCCGACAAACGTATCGGCCAAGTCCTTGGTACCTTTAGCGCGACTCTTACACTAGGTCCTAAGGTGCCTCCCAACCGCAAATACGTCTATCAAGACAGCCCCTTCACTAGCAGCCATGACATGACCCCCGCCGACGACGCCATAACGACCATCAAGTATCTCTCTCTCCTAAACCAACGAGATGCTTTCATGTGCGGCACATCACCAGCAATCTTCTTCCACATGGGATCCTCAGCACAACGCAAGAGGCATGATCAGAAGCAAGTTGTCAAGACGCTAGCCACACTATCGGATGCACAGCGACCTCCCCTCGTCTTCTGCGATGGACCCGGGTACATCCCCATCAAGGAAGCAAACATCGATGTTGTAGCCTGCAAGGCTATCAGCGACTACCTTGAAGGGTACGAAAACGTCGTGCCGCTCGAGACACATTGGTTCCTCAACACCAAGCGCGCCCTCGCCGAGTCTGGTCTCCCAACGCCAAAGAGCGTGGCCGTCACTGTTGAAGGCTTCCCCATAAACGCCGAGTCATGCTGTGCGCTCTGCATCGAGAACTGTCTAGAGGGGTTCGTCATACCCGACGACTGCGTGGGGGCCCGTGGGACATGGTTAATGGAGCAGAGTTTGAGGTTGTATCAGGCCGTCGAGTCGTACCCGCTGCCGTTCGTGCTCAAGAACCAAATGACGTTTGGAGGAGCGGGCACGTTTATCGTGAGGACCGAAAAGGATCGTCAAGGGATCATCAACGACCTCGGAAAGGGCTTTCTCAGCCGTCTACTCTCATCCGTCAACGAGACCAACTCACACCTCGAGCCAGCAACTCTTCTCTTCTCAGACCTCATCCAGGAACCAATCGGCGACTTCGGCATAACCTTTTTCGTCAACGGAAACGGACGTCGACCCATCTTTCTCGGTGTCTCGGAGCAGATCATCGAGGGTGACACGGCATGGGTCGGCAGCATTATAGACTACAGCCAGCAGAACGATCTCCGTCTCAAGTTCTCCTCGCTGGTTGTTCAGATCTCGGAATGGCTGCAGTCGTATGGCTATGTCGGACCTGCGGGCGCAGACGTGCTCGAGGATGCCGATGGGAGTCTCTATGTTGTTGACCTCAATGTGCGGACGACGGGGTCGTGTTCTCTCCCGCTGTTGAGGACTCACTTTACGAGTAGAGGTCTCGATTGTGCTTCTTCATTCGCCATTGACGTGGAGAAGCGTAGGGATGAGTTTATCAACATGTTTCTAGGCGAGTTCCAGGAAGGTCGTATGTGTATCTTGAGTTGGTACGAAGATGAAATGTCAGGATGCAGTCTGGGTCACTTGGTAGTAGGCGCACAGGACGAGGTGAGTCTCAAAGATCTGACAGATCGAGTGAGGGAGACATGCGGGCACGTGACATTCTAAGCAACATGATTGACAAGATGGGGAATTTTGAGAATGGCCTTGCTGTTTATGGTAAATGCAAGTTTGACGATAGTTTGGTTTTGAGTGGAGAGGAGGTTGGTAATGCTGACAAGGGTCACGGTTAAACTGCCGAAAGCGTTGGAGGAGGAGGAGGGGAAGCTTTTAGTTGGAGGCGGCCGACCCTTGGGGGTCTAAGCTAATCAAGCATAACTTGGTCTGAACCTAATTCACGTCATTATTTATGATGAATTGAGCATCTTGAAGTAGACAGACATACCTGTGAAGTGGGAGTGAGAGTGAGTATGAGATGTGAATCTTCACTCCTAGTACAAGACATAGCTATACAACCATCACCACCAAACTAGACTGATCCAACCTGCATGTGTAATCCCCTGCATGGGTTGGTAATGGCCCTGTCAGCCACATCAACCACCTAAACTAGTCTCAGCTGAACAGAGACACAAGGTTAAAAAAAGGTAAAATGCAAGACAAGCTCCAATGAGAAGCAAGCGGCACAAAAAGCTCCCCCCTTCCTCCTCACCTTGGCTCTCCCTTTGCATCATCACAATTGCTTCAAGATGAATTGCAACGAGCTTCAGGGTCACGCCAAAGCCGACTGCTTCGTCGTCAAGAGACCTAGAGCGCTGCAATGGTTCTACAAGGGACAACTACAAAAGACATCTGAGGAGGAGCGTCAGGCGGGGCGCTTCGAGCTCTTCCTCGATCTTCTCTGTGAGTATCACCAACCTTGACTTTCAACAACAAAGACTAATTCATCGTAGACGTCGCCATCGTCGCCAACTTTAGTGATGAGTTGGCAGAGCATCCAGATGGCGCTCACCTCGCCAAGTATATCCTCATCTTCGCCCCGGCATGGCACATCTGGGCCGACCTCCGCGAGATCATGAACTCGTACTACACCGACGACCTGCTTCAGCGCCTCGTCATCCTCTGGGTAATGGCCCTTCTAGTCCTCTACGCCAACAATGCCAATTTCGCCGACGAGGACATCTCGGCCATGCGCACCACCGTCGGCGCCTACCTAGTTGCTCGCTTCACCACCCTGACCGTCTTTGTCCTCACTTCGATTGCTGCCTATCAGCACCGTACCCAGGCTCGCATCATGGCTGGGTTCATGTTTGTAGGTTTGCTCATCACCATTCCTCTCTTCTTTGAGAGTATCAGCATCCACGCCAAGGCTGCCATTGTTGCAGTGTCCATCTTTTACCAGGAGGCGACCTGGGCTCTCACACTGAGTCCCTGGATCAAGCGCAAGCTGAACCTGACATACAGCACCGCTGTCGATATTGCCCATGAGATTGATCGTATGGGTGCCTTTTTCATTATTATTCTTGGAGAGTTTGTGTACAGCATCATTGTGGGTAACAAGACGGGTATTGGCTTGACTTCTGGTTATGCCAAGGCCGTTTGCACTCTGGTCATTGCCTTTGTGCTCAACTGGATCTACTCAAGTGGCGATGGCAGTATTCAAGCAACTCACCCGATCCGACGATCTGCATGGACGGCCTTCGGCTTCTTCCTCCTTCACTTGCCATTGGCGGCTTCGTTCCTCATCGGAGGCCATGTTGCGGCAGCGAGCACCGGGGTGGAAGAGTTTGAAGATGGCCAGCGCTGGCTTCTTGGAGGAGGACTGGGAGTTGGCATGTTTTGCCTGTGGGTATACGGGATGTTATATCGAGTTGAAGGAGAGTGTGATCTCTTCCTAACCCAGGTTCCGCGTATCGGTATGAGATTGGTCGTGGCCATTATCCTCATCGTCTTACCCGAGTCGCACGATCATCTCAACGCCGAGGACTTTATGTTTGTCATTATGGCTTTGTTCGGTTTCTTGTTGATCTGGGAGACCATCGGTGGACTATCTAAGACGTCCAAGCTCTTTGAGCCTTGGAATGAGAGGTTCCCGCCGCAAGAGGAGGAAGACACGGAGAGCTTGGCGAATTAGAGGTACAAAAGACAAGATGGGGTTGTTAATGAGCGGGGAGATGCAAACAGGGCTTGTCAGTAGATGCGGTCTTGGCTTTTTGAGTGTAAAGTATGCATAAAATAACGCGAACACGAGATATACCTAGGTAGTTGAATCAAGCAATTGAAAGCTCGGCATTTACCCAATAAGGATCTGGCGTATTCTGCTGGGGCACAGACTTGCATTTGACGTTGGCAGTCATGAGGATTGCACTGCCACGATGAGTAACTACCTCGAGACTTTGTGTTTGAGCTCAAGGCTGATGGAAGCTTCCACGAAAGAAGCCGAGGCATCGATGGCTGAACGTCATCGCCACTAGTCGTCATCTGTGGCGCATGCTTTGTATCAAGCATCATTCCAAATTGCTAGCCGAGAGAAACTGGATGGCTGTGAAGAAGAAAGATTCCAAAATTCAAAGTCTGTGAGGCAGCCCAATGTTATACCGTTGTAGACGGGTAAAGCCAAGAGAAAGAGGGCAGTGTTTGTGAGGAGTCTAGGACGTATTCACCCAGATGACCCTGTCATAAATCATGTACCTCATGGACCCATTTACATGCAGTCACCATGCGAAATGCGCAGAACAAGTACATGCAGGGACGACATCTTGGCATCAACTGACCAATGTCTCTACTGCTGAATGAACAAACACAACTCTACAGCCCATGGCCTCACAAAGAGGGGCTTTGGACTCTTCTCGTCTCTTCAATAGACGGTCTCATGCAAGGCTTGGGTACAGTAGATGCCGGAGACCCGAAAGGAGGCTGTGCGACTTTTCCCTAACTGCAACCCGATGTTCTCGAACCAATGGCGTCACCTGCGCCGCGCGCGTTGCGTGCGCTGGGGGGGCGATCGGGCAGGTCGGGGTCCGGGTGGTGATTGCCCCTCCTTCGAATCGTTCAAGGTGGCGCGGGGTGGGTATCAGGAAGGCGCGAAGCTGTAGCAAGAAAGGTCACAGGTGGTAGTGGTAGTGGCAGTGGCAGTGGCAGGTGCCCATCACGCCAAGGGGAAACGCTGACGACGAAAGAGGAGGCAATCGCTTTAAAAGGCCTGCGGAGCCGACGGTCCCTTTAAGTTCCTTCCTTGCACGAACGACTCTGTGATTCAGTTTGATTCATTGTCAAACAATACTCTTCCCTCATTCACCTTTATCCTACGGGTGCCTACCTATCACCTCTAGTACCTAGACCTACATCATCGAATCTCCCTCATTCGCGACCTCAATCGCCACGAGTATCCATCTCCAAAGTCTCCCTCCGCATCATCTCTTCCATGGACGACTTTGCTCCTCCAACTGGCCCGCCCCCGCCCAAGGCCCCCGAGGTCCCTGCCGGATGGGCCGTGCGATGGAACGACCAATACAAGGAATGGTGAGTTCTCAACCTGCATCCTTCGTTGCGCATCCCTATCCTAACTTGCGCCTCCTACAGGTTCTACGTCAACATCTACACCAAACAGTCCCAATGGGAGAAGCCTACCGCTCCCGTCTTCCCCATCGGTGAGGATGCGCCCGCGGGCCCTCCTCCCGGATATCAGCCCGGCGACGGCCCTGTACCGACAGATACAAAAAAGAACCCCTATGACGACCAGCGCAACCAGACAGTCGGCGGCCCCTCTTCTACCGAGGAAGATGATGCTAAGCTTGCAGCCAAACTCCAGGCTGAGGAGGATGCGCGCGCTCGCGGTGGCCCAGGTGGCCCTGACGTCCCTGCTGGATATGGCGGCTCAAATAGCCCTTTTCCTCAGAACAACAGCCCTTTTCCTCAGAGCAACAGTCCTTATCCCCAGCAGTCCGGCAGTCCCTATCCTGCAGAACTTCCCCCGAGGGAGAGGAGTAAGAGCGGTGGTGGCTTCCTAGGCAAACTACTGGGCAAGGGCAAGCAGATGGCCGGAGGCCATCAAAGCGGTTCTCATGGTGGCGGCTATGGAGGTGGTTACCAACAGCAGCAGCAGTATTACGGCCAACAACCCCAAGGATATCCTGGACAGGGTCCTCCCATGGGCTACGGCGCTCAACCTCATTACGGCCAACAAGGCTATGGCGCACCCGGTGGATATGGTGGTTATGGTGGTGCTCCTGGCTACGGTGGTGGCTATGGCGGCGGTTTTGGAGGTGCTCACGGCGGCGGCTTCGGCGGCGGCCACAGTGGTGGTCGCAAGCCGGGAGGTGGCGGTATGGGCATGCTTGGTGGTGCTGCTCTCGGTGCCGGTGCTGGTATTCTCGGTGGCGCCCTGATTGCAGATGCCATCAACGACAATGAGCAAGACGCATACCAAGATGGTTTCGGTAAGTCATGACATCAATCCTGCATATTCATGACAGCGCTAACTCGAGAGTAGAAGATGGAGCCGACTTTGGTGACGATGGTGGTGACTTTGGTGACTAAGGCAACAGCTGGGATGTTCTCATCCAGTCGCCCTCATGCGATTTACTTATGAACATGGTTCACTGGAGTCTCGGATTGGCGGTTGGCTGGGCTTTTTACTTCATGAATGCACGACGGGTAGCAGGGATTTGGGTATCGGATTGAACACATGACTGAACCACACCAAAGGGTTTGGCTAGAATTCCAGAAGAATTGGCCTCTATTGGGCAGAACCATTGACTCAAGTAGAATGGCCAAATTGATTAATGATATCCATTGCCAAGGGCATCCAACGCCCGTTGTTTCATAATCTCTATCATATCGTATACTGCAAACCTCTCGACAATGCCACCTCTCAGGTTTATTTCGGTGATCAGGACACAATTCTGATTTTTTTGTGTGCATTACCGTCTCACGCCCTGGTTCTTTGAAGAGCCACCGCCATTGTTGCCGCTGTTTCCGCCCTCCTTCTTGTTGGAGCCGGCGAGATAGGCAGCCATGTCAAAGTTGGTGAGAGGGTTCTCTCCTGAAGCCTGCGCATTCATGACGGCGTTCATGGGGCTGTTCTTCTGCTGAGCTTCAAACTCGGCGCGCAGCTCGGGATCCACTAAGTAGTTCGTTAGCTTTTGATCAAGTGTTGAGGTAGTAAGGGCCACGTACTGCTGTCCATGAGTTTGGGCATGCCGACCAGCAGAACCAGACTGACAAGAGCCATAAGAATCATGGGGTTCTTGAGAATAGAAAAGACAGAGACTAGAGCCACAACGTTAGCATCTCGTCAAGACCGCGAACAACCGGATATCCATCACTCACACTGCGGCCTCTCCATAAAGTAGTTCTTGGAGCCAATCGCCCTAACCTCGAAACCCCTCCCCTTGCTCCCCTCCTTCACAGGTACAGCCTCGCCCTTGTTTCCCCAGTCATTTCCACGGAAAGTCTCCCACGCCTGGACAACGTCGTGCTCAGCGCCTTCAACGACCTGGATGTCGATGCGCAGCGGGTGGAACGCGTCGGTCGGGGCGTGGATATCAGCGAGGTACGATCCGGGGGTAACATTTCGGAAGACAAAGGTGTTGGCTGAAGATAGCGGCGCAGAGTAGTGCACGCCCGAGGAGGAGAGCGTCGCGTGGGTGGACGGCGGGAGGGTGAAGGGGTTGGGCTTCGTGGGGAGGTACAGCGTAAGAGGTTCAGAGGCGAGAGCGAAGGAGAACAAGGTGCTGAGGAGAGCGCCGGTTTCGGGGACCGTGAGACGCATCTTGAAGGGTGGGAATTGGCGATGAGGTTTTTGAGTGGTGGTGGTGGTGGTGGTGATGTGTGGAGGTTGGACAGAGTGACGTTTGTGGTGTTGAGAGTTGTTGCTAGAGACCAAGTGGGCCAATCATACTGAGTCTAGGTGGGTGTGGCTTGGAGCTCCTTGTCAGCCTCAATTCGAGCACGCAACGTTATGGCGTTAACTATTTCATCCGATAATTCACATCTGAGACTCAATTGGTTCATACACCATATAATTAATAAAAATACGCTTTCTTCATTCAACTATCTTCATTGGGTATTTAATCAAAATCATCCCCGTCGCTCTTTATCCAAACAACAAACTCTACTCTATCTAGCCCTCTCTAGGGAGCAGTAGGAGCCTCGGCCTCCTTGCCCTCGGGGACAACAACCTTTTGCTGCTCACCCTTGGTGGTGGCATCAGCAGCAGCCTTGAAGGACTGCTCAAAGTCGGCAATGATGTCGTCAATGTGCTCGATACCAACCGAGATTCGGATCAGATCCTAAAGACAACTAATTAGCAAGGAACAAGTACTAAAAGATCAGGGATGCTGACCTCGGTGACACCAGAGCTGAGCTTCTCCTCATCAGAGAGCTGCTCGTGTGTGGTGCTCCAGGGGTGAATGGCAAGGGTCTTGGCATCACCGACGTTGGCCAAGTTGGAGATGAGCTTGAAGCCGTCGACAACCTCGCTACCAGCGCCGCCGCCCTTGATGCCGAAGCTCAGGACACCACCGAAGCCTCGCTTGAGGTACTTCTTGGCTGTCTCGTGATAAGGGTGGCTCTCGAGTCCGGGGTAAGAGACCCAGCTGACGTAGGGGCTAGCCTCGAGGTACTTTGCGAGGGCAAGGGCGTTCTGGGCGTGGCGCTCGGCACGCAGGCTCAGGGTCTCAGTACCGAGGAGGAGCTGCTGAGCAGCAAAGGGGTTGAGGGTGGCACCGAGGTCACGGAGGATCTCAACTCGGGCGCGAATGATAAAGGTAGCGGCGCCAAAGGTCTCGTAGAACTTGAGGCCGTGGTAGCCGTCAGAGGGCTCGTGGAACTGGGGGAAGCGGTCTTTGTGCTTGAGCCAGTCAAACTTGCCAGAGTCGACGACGACACCGCCGATGGTGGTGCCGTGACCGCCGATCCACTTGGTGGCAGAGTGGACGACAATATCAGCGCCGTGATCGATGGGGCGGATGTAGTAACCGCCAGCACCAAAGGTGTTGTCAACCTAGAATAGGTGAGCCAATGGCAACTAAGTAACTCGGGGGTTCAACTTACAACAACGGGGACACCCTTCTCGTGGGCAACCTTGGCAATAGCCTCCAGATCAGGAACGTTGTACTTGGGGTTACCAATGCTCTCAAGGTAGACAGCCTTTGTCTTGTCGTCAATGGCAGCAGCAATGTCCTCAGGCTTGTCACCGTTGACAAACTTGGTCTCGATGCCCAGGCGGGGGAGGAAGACCTTGAGCTGGTTATAGGTGCCACCGTAGAGGTTCGAGGTGGAGACGATGTTGTCACCGGCGTGGGCCAGAGTGTTGATGGCGATGAACTGGGCAGCCTGACCGGAGGAAGCGGCGAGGGCAGCGGCACCACCCTCGAGAGCAGCTATTCTCTTTTCAAAGACATCGACCGTAGGCTATTGTGCTTATTAGCCAATTGCTTCTATAGAGAAGCCGAGGTAGCTCACGTTCATGATACGGCTGTAGATGTTGCCAAACTCCTTGAGGCCGAAAAGCCTCGCGCCATGAGCCGAATCATCAAAGACGTAGCTCTATTCAAAGCCATTGTCAGTATCAATTACCGAGCTAAGATTCTGAAGCCGACGACCCGAAAGCTGTATGAATCGGGGAGGTGGGTCATTTGTGGGGGAGGCACAAAAGCAACAACAGACGTACAGTCGTGGCGTAGATGGGGACGGCTCGAGAGTGGGTAGTAGGATCGGGCTCAGCGCTAGAGAAGATGTTAGCTGAAGTAATCCAAAATGATTATTGTAGAGATCAGATTGTGTGTAGGTGATGGTGAAAATGGTGGGATGTAAATACCCCGCCATCAGGGTGAGGTTGTGTTGGAACGTACCCCGCGTGGAGCTGCAGCGTCTCAAAGTTCTTGCTCAAGTCGGACATGATGGAGGAGGAATGGATGAGAGTAAAGCAACGAAGAGAGGAGAATAGTACAAGTCTAGAAAGTCTAAACAAGAAGAGTCAAGAGAGAGAAGGAGGGGAGAACGAAAGGGATCAGCTTACAGATCGTGTCATTGCTCTTTATACTTTGCTCAACACCCCCCCTCCTCAGAAGAAAAAGACGCCTTGCGCGGAACAAGCAAGTTATGCGCCCAACAATAGGTCTTGCATATTCCAGCTCAACCATCTCGTCCCTCCCAAGACCCTTACCTGCTCGTCCCCCCTGCCTCGGACAAGCAGAATTGACAACAGACAAGACAAATCCCACGACCTCTCGCGGTGTCACCATCCAATCCAAGCCCCTTCGGGCATGGCCTGTGGGGAAGGTCTCGGAGCACGCCATCGACGACAAGTCCCATGGCGTCGATTCTGGCACCAGCTCGAGGTCGCCTCATTCGCTGTGCCCCCCCGCGAACAACTGCCCATGAACCTCTCATGGCTTCATTTTACAGTTGTCCGGTTCCCGGAGCCATGGTGCAATTCCGACGGCCGAACCGAGGGCCGTTTTTACTTGCTGCGCCGTGTGCCTGGTTGCTCAAGTTTAATCGGACATCTTACGTTTTGATAATATTGAAACTTGTGCTTCCGTTGTCGGGCATGTGGCATGTGGGCTTTTACAACTCCATCATGTCGATCCCAAGTGCGGGGCAAGTTGACAAGTTTGGACCGAGGGAACATGAAAAGTTGAAGAACGAGGGGCACATAAGCGGGATGACAAGCTCCCAAAGAGGCAACTCGAGGGTTGCATTCTACAAAGTGAAAGAAATAGAGAGGTTCTCAGTGGACAGTGTATACGGCTCACCTAGTATCTCGATAAGGAATGCATCATGATGGATGGATGGGCGAATAAACCTCCCCCATGGCACAACGAGATCATCCCCAGCTCTTACATCAACCTGCAGCATTACCCAATGCCACCACAGTATGGTGCAATTGGTTTCCATGCTGCCATCCCGCTCTTGTCCCCCACCGTCCACAGACACAGAGACATTGAGGCGTCGACACCGCGAACCGGAGCTCTTGGTGACACCCACCCCTGGAAGACAACACGACTAAGCCCAATAGGCTGTGAGTTCTTAAATTGAAAACCTCCCTCGTACGACTTTGAACCCTCGTCCCTCTTTCGATTCTGGCATACGCACGAGCCTCACCTCACCTCACATCCCGGGCGCTCCTCGGTCTGGAACTCGACATGATTGTACAATGTCGTGATTGTGGTAATTCGACAATGATCTCAAGGTCGATTGAAAACGAGCCAGCCCGGCTGCTCTTCAGCTCCCAAAAAGGTTGCCAGCTTCCTCTCTCGGACGATTCTAGCTATTCAGCCATGCTATGAGCTACCGAAAAAAACGCCTGGTGCCGCCACCACCGTCCCCTCCGTGAGGGGATAAAAAAAAAACAAGAACTCCAGAAGGTATTGTCCTTGCCGATACACCTTTAACAATTTGGAGAGGCCATACCGGAATGGCGCCGTCTATCTCCTTGCGAATCAATGCCTTAACGCCTGTCATGAATCCCATCTCCCATCCTTTACACATTTCCCATGTTGTATCGAAAGCATCCGACCAGCCAGCATTCAGCTGGATAGCTGCCGAGGTCGGACATCGCTCCACGTCTTGAATATTGTAATTTGGCCCTAACTTTGATATTTTAGGCCTCTTCAAACTTGTCCCATTTCCCGGCTGTTGTCGGCGTACTTGGGTTGCTCAAAGCCCCTTTTAAACATGTCCTTGGCCATGAGGATTGTCGTGGCGATCCACGTCGTGAACTGGCCCGCGGCAACCACGGCGTCGGCCCGGCCGGAAGAGCAGACGGCTCCCTCGCAAAAGACGAGCGACCCGATGTAGATGGCGATCGCAATGAAACCGGCAAAGTATAAAGCGGCGTTGACGGATTCGACCCCGATGGCGACGTATTGTTGTGAGAAGCGAGGAGCGAAACGAGGTACCAGTTCTAGGTACACGAGCGAGAATACCGAGAGGATCGATGATACGAGGAGGTAGTTGAAGGGTGATGGTATGGGCGTCTTGTTGCTCATGAACCAGTTGATAACTGCACACGGAATAGGTTAGTCACACGAGATCTCGGTCGATAAGGGCCCATCGAGTCTTGACGCCAAGAACTCAGCTTGGCTCAGCTCTCGATAAAAAAAAATGATGGTCTCAAACGAGGCCATTTGACTCTCTCAACGCACCATAGCTGCTAAGACTGATGCTGGCTAAAGACAAGGCCAACTGCAAAACTCGCAGAGATATGAGGACGACTCGACCCATGATGAAATAAACTCTCGGCAGCGCAGCAGGGGCGGGATAGCCGGGAGGAGGGACTAATAAGACACGCGAGGGGGGGGAATCTCTCTCCGAGAAAGAAAAAAGGATGGACAAGTTTCCGAAAAAGAATTATCGAACAGACTTTCGCCCAGAAGGAGGGAGAAGGTCCCAAGAACGACGGCAACGTGGGAATCTATATAAACCAGGCCGGCTGACGAGACATCTCTCGGGCGATGTGGGGTCCGCGGGCGATCCAAGGGAGATGCTCCGAGAGAGAGACCGTGGACCCGTCAGGGAACCGCAAGGGGCCACTAAAAGGAAAAGGGAGTGAAAGAGAGAAAAAGAGAGAGAGAAAGCTTTTTTTAGGTGCCGAAGGAAACGTCGATCGGAAACAAGCAGGATGGTGGCATTAAAAATGTCCTTTTCCGGGTATCACCAGAGGGGGGGCGCATAGTACTGCAACGACAACCAGCGCCGTCTTGAGTCGTGTTTTTTGACCCGCCGAGGCAACGCTGAGACGGGGCACGTCAATGTGAAACGGCCCTGTTTCTAGGGGCAGGTCCTCTTTTTAATGCGAGGTGAGGGTCCCTTATCGAGGTGACGCTCTTGGGCATCACCCATACCCGTCCCATCGGCAGATGCCAAAAACCGTGCTTAGAACCCAAGACGGCATCCAGGGGCATCATCAATGCGCTTGCTCATGCGAACCCGCATCAGGACCAATGACCCTTTTCCTGTCAATGCTGAGCAAACTCACTCAGGTAGAGCGACCGTACACAAGGGGATCCCTACCTCGCGCGGCCCATTCGGATTCGTAGGATTTCCCAACCAACCAGCCAGGCCGTCGTCGACGGGCGTGCCAACGCTGTGAGACGGTTTGCTGCAGATCTCGTAGATCCCCTATGACCTCGCATACCGTACCGTGGTTGAAAGGCGTGAGAGCCCGCGATATGAGCTGGGAGATGACCGGACGGAGGCTCAAACAGAAATGTGACGGGAATGCAGTCACAGCGGCCGGGCAGGCTTTGCGACCGGCACTACTGTTGCTGATCATCCAGCCCTAGCTGGGTGCTGGCCAAATGACGGGCCACTCGGCCAATAATGTTTGCGACATGCTTACAGGCATCTCGAGTGAAGAACGGGAGTTGGAGGTTGAGATGCAACATCGGCAGCCGCGTCTTCGGCTGTTGGTTCTTCAAAGACAGACATACATAGCTGGCGAGATTGCGATGATGATCAGCATCAGCAGCCGCTTGGCATGCTGTGAGTGTCCGTGAGAGGGCCGGGAATGCCAGCACGTGCAGGCAACATCTCACGTGCCTGAGCGCGACTCGACTCGGGACGGGAAGAAAGAAAAGCGTGACCTGGCTGTGTTTTCCGTCTTCGTTGAAGAGGTGACGTCGTAGTCCCAAAGCTTGAGTATGAGCAACGGCCCTTTCATCTGGTGACAGGCGAATCACAAACTTTGTGAACCGCATATTCGTAGTTCGACCAATATTGTGTCTCGAGTTGATCAACAATATTGAACAACGTGGCCGTCTTGGAACATTCGCTCCTTGAGCGCATATAATCCGTCATGATGTTGAACAAGACAGAGAGAGGCATGGATTTCGTTGCCGAAGGATACGCGATTGGCTTGTGGTAAGATTCTGGGGAGACGAAGGAATCATGTCATGAACCAGACAAGAAAGAAAAAAAGAGGAGACGAAGCCGTGAAAGCTGGGGGAGATGGACAAGGGCATGTAGCGACAGCCAGTTAAAACCAGACAGATTGTCGAGATGGATGGGATCACGGGAAAGCCAAGCCATGAGATGAACTTGACAAGAAGTGCTCAGCCACATTGAATAACCAAAATGAGATATTGGGGAGAGAAAGAAATTCACATGAAACCGAACAAGACCCGACATGCCTTCACTCAAGGGGGGGACACGCCAGGCTCTTTAAGACAAAGAACTCATCATCTGTTTGGACAGAAAGACGGGAGAGGCATCAACTCCACTCCCTAGCGTCCGTTACGACCGACTCGGGGGTGATGGGGATGGGGATAGGGAGCAACAGAGTGCTGACGGTGCGCATGTGCCACAGCATGTGTTGTACGACCCCATGTAAATTCATTCACACAATATGTCTGTCTCTGGACGGGCAATCTTGTGTTTTTTCTTCTGCATAAAAGCCACTGCGTCTGGAGCGTGCGCAAGTGCTGACAAGCTGAAAAAAGAAGGGTGATACTGCGCTCTGAACGTAGTTGAGGGACTCAACAGCAGGCTGTAGTGAGACTTGACGGGATACATACAGCGCTCACTCTGCGGTCATGGTCATGGTAATGGATGGGATGGCAATCTCATGGCCACCACCCCCGCATTCTCTCCATAACATGGACCCTCGCCAAGTCGTCTAGGGCGATTCAGTCCGGTGCCCATCTTGCCATCTCCAGGTTCATGGCCTCGGCTCAAACCTCTGAATAAGGTCATGCCCGAGTTCCTTTTCCCTCGCTCCGCCCATGACGACGGTTCACTGTCCTGTTCGCGACAAAACCAGACCGAACCAGCCACTCACAGCGAGGCCAATTTCCCCATGCTTCGGGGCCATGCAAAGGCCCGGCGGTCCCTCCCCCCCAGCCCAGAGATGGATGGAGTAAAATAAATCTGGGGCTGCCGAGGCACATGGGGTTTAAAGGTAGCGGCGCCTCGGTCCCTCCTCTCCCAAGCTTGACGTTGGAACCTTGGAAAGCCGATGGCGTCGTCGGGGGCTTAGGCTTGGGGTGTCCATTAGTACCAGTACCTTTCAGTAGATCTGCTCAAAAACCCAATCCCCTCCGATCCAGTCGCCGTCGTCTGGTTCTCTCTTGTTATTTCTCCCCCGTGCCTCTCTCTCATCCCTTGCTTTGCTTCGCTTGCTTCTCTGGGTCGTCCACGACAGTAGAACCTTGTTCCAAGGCATCATCGCCATTGTCCTTTTTGCTTCCTTCAAGTAAAAGACAAGCTCCTCCCCGCGTCCCCAGACTCTCTCGTCCGCTCCGTGTCTTGTCTTGTCTCGCCTCGCCTTTCCAAGCCGCTTCCTCCGATCCAATCTCCAGCGTCGACTCGTCGACGACTCGCCCTCGCGACAATGGCGCCTCAGACAGAAAAGGACTATGCCGCCTTGTACAAGAAGCTCTCGACTCCTCCGCCCCCGGGCTCCCCCTACGGACTTCCGATCCCCGGCTCCGAGCGACCCAACCGATCCCCTGTCTACCGGCACTGGGCCGTTCGCGACGGTCCTCTCATCACCACGCTAGAGCCCGAGGTGCACTCGACACACGACGTCTTTGAGAGGAGCGCCCGGAAGTGGCCCAATGCCAACTGTCTCGGCACCCGTCACTGGAACCCAGCTTCTCAGAAGTGGGAGGACACGTACGACTGGCTCAGCTACGCCCAGGTTGACGCCCGGAGGAAGAACTTTGGCGCCGGCATTGTCGAGATCCACAAGGCCATCAACTACCCGGCCGACAAGTACGGCGTGGCACTATGGTCGCAGAACCGCGCCGAGTGGCAGATAACTGGTAAGACCTCCCCTCGGGCCGTCATGCGCGTGTAAGTAAAGTCTGACATGTCTTGGTAGACCTCGGCCTTGTTTCTCAGTCTCTCTACTCGGTTTCCCTCTATGAGACACTCGGCCCTGACACAACCGAGTACATCATCAATCATGCCGAAGTCGCCTGTGTCGTCTGTTCTCTGCCTCATATCCCCGTCCTCCTCAAGATGTCGCCTCGCCTGCCCGGCCTGAAGCTCATCGTGTCTCTGGACCCTCTGGACCACGGAGAGCTGGCTTCTCACACCAAGGCTGCGGTTCTCAACGAAATCGCCTCTCAACATGGTATCCAGATTTACTCCATGGCTCAGGTTGAGGAGATTGGTGCGAGGTCTGGACTTGCGCCTCGAGGCCCAAACCCCGATGACGTGTGCACCATCAACTACACCTCTGGAACCACTGGTAACCCCAAGGGTGTTTTGATCACCCACAAGAATGCCGTGGCTGCTATTGCGGGTGGAAGAACCAACGGAAACGTTGGCCCAGGTCCCAAGGATGTTCACATGTCGTATCTGCCTCTTGCGCATATCTACGGCCGTCTTATCGACCAGATCGCCTTTGCTGAAGGCTCAGCCATTGGCTTTTTCCGAGGCGATATCCTCGGTCTGGTTGATGATATGAAGATTCTCCAGCCTACTGGCTTCATTTCTGTACCACGACTCTTCAACCGCTTCAACTCGGCTATTCGAACCGCCACCATCGAGGCTGACGGTGTCCGAGGTGCCTTGTCTCGGCGTGTTATCAACACCAAGAAGGCCAACATGCGAGCCGCACCCGGCAAGGCCTCCAACTCACACTTCCTGTACGATAGAATCTGGACGCCTAAGGTCAAGGCAGCTGTTGGTCTCCAAAAGGTCCACAGCATGGTCAGCGGCAGCGCTCAGCTCGACCCTGATGTCCAGGAGTTCCTCCGCGCTGCCTTTGGCAACCACTTTGCCCAGGGATTCGGCATGACGGAAACGTATGCCGTCGGAACCATCCAGGCACGAGGCGATTTTACCACCGGCAACATTGGTGGCCCTATGTGCTGCGTTGAAGTTTGCCTCGAGTCGGTGCCAGAGTTTGATTACACGGTGGATGACAAGCCCAACCCTCGCGGTGAGCTCCTACTACGCGGACCCGTCATCTTCCGCGAGTATTACAAGAACGAGGAGGAGACCACCAAGACGCTCGATCCCGATGGATGGTTCCACAGTGGTGATATCGCCGAGGTCGACAAGATGGGCCGCTTCAAGATCATTGACCGTAAGAAGAATGTGCTGAAGCTGGCCCAGGGCGAGTACATCTCCCCCGAGCGCATCGAAAACGTCTACATGGGAAGCACCAACCTCATCACCATGGCCTACGTCCACGGTGACGGCACCCAGTCGTCGCTGGTCGGAATCTTTGGCATCGACGTGGAGAAACTTGCGCCATTCGCCAGCAAGATCCTGCAGGAGACTATCGCCCCCAGCGAAGTTGCTGCTCTCCGGGCCGCGGCCAACAACCCCAAGGTGAAGGCCAAGTTCCTCAAGCTCTTGGATGACATTGGTCGCAAGCACAAGTTTAATAGCTTTGAGAAAGTGCGCAATGTCCATCTCGAGATTGACCCCTTTACTATTGACAATGGGTTGTTCACTCCTACGTAAGTTTTTTACCCCAAAAAATGACGTTTACTGGTTGGCTAACAGAGCAAAAATAGGCTTAAGCTGAAGCGTCCTCAGACGGCCAAGGCTTTCCGGGACCACCTGGACCGCCTGTACGAGGAGCTCAACTCCCAGGAGTCCGCTGGCAAGAGCAGGCTGTAAGATAGCAAGTTGTAGAGGGCTTAAACATTTTATTTTGGCGTCAGAGGTCTATTGAAGATATAGTGCGTATGTTAGGAGGTAGTTAGCGACTTGACCTTGTATATGACTGAAATACTACCACCATATTGAACCGAGTCCAATTGACAACGAATCCGCATGTGAATGCCAGGCTTTGCACCTAAAGGAGTGCCTGCTTAACCATTTACCTATAGATGTTTCTTTACCTTATTTATATTTAAAGAATAATTCCGACCTGAAGCTATTACTCCTAGACAGAGCTATACCTGTAGCTAAAAGAGGCAGGTTTTATTATAAAATCAATAAATAGCATATTTTACTTATAATAAAGCTATATATTATTAGCTTTAAAAGACCTTATAAGTTAGTATTAGCTAATATTTATAAGTATTAGCATTTTAAAGTGTCGGGTTAAGGTTTTTCCGCATTCTATACCCACTAATCCCCGTGCTTAGGCCTTCTAGCTGCCTGGTAACCTCGCAACCTCCGCTAAATGGGGCGATGTGGTAAGTGAACCCCCCCCCAGCCTCCGCTATCACCTCTTGGAACGCGTTGAATCGCCCTATCTTGGCCCTCTTTACATATCCAAGCTGTCGGGCTTTTTCCCCAATGAGTTTCGGGCTGACAGCTACTGTTGCCAGGCCATTCAACGACGGTGGCGGCCGTCCGCTGTGGTGCGCCCCGCTGTTAACCACTATTCCGCCACCCCGCGACGAACCACCCCAAAAGCGCCGTCGCGTCGATCACAGCGAGACGCGTTGGAGACCCGTCAAGGACTGTCTAAACCAACAGGTTGTACCGCACGTCAGCAAGGCTATCGGGACACTGCCAGCGAGTGTTTACCGCGTCAATGACATTGCGATAGGGGTACGGAGAGGCCGCGGTCAAGGCATGTGGGTTAGAGTTTGCTAACAAAGGGTCTATCTAGACGCTCACCGAGCTCACCGGGAGCAACTTCTTTCGCACGCGATGGGACGAGACGGGCGGTTTTCTTCTTCCGCAGGATGAGGCCTGGCTGGGGGCGCAAGCGCGCGACTGCGTCAAGAGGCTCGCGGCAACGGGAGTAGGTGTGACAAAGGTTAAAGCTACAGAGAGAGTGGCTAACGAGTTGAAGGAATACAACCGCCAACCTATACCTTCGAATCCAAAACCAGCAACAATAAGCACCGAAATACTGAGGCCTCTTGGTGTGCCTACACCCCCTACGAAACCCTCAACACCATTCGAGAACCTCGAACCGCCACCTTACAAGCCCCGAGAGCGGCGTGAGCCCAAACCCAAGAACATATTCTACCAAATCGAGGCGCGCCCATATCGAACAGCATCAGATCGAAATGCCATTGAGGAGGGGACAAAGAAGCCAGTGAGGGTTGATAGAACAGTTGTCTCACAACCCACCGCCTACCATGTTGACTTCACCGCTGAAGAGGTTGCCGAAATCGCCAAATCTCTTTCAGCATACGAACCAATACCCGTCCCCGCGACATGCGAAGCGCTCGCGCAACGATGTATGAAATACAACATCCCAACATTGGTTGGAAACGGCATCAGGGGGAGGTCTACGGAGGACATTCGCAACTTTTGCTCAGACTTGCTAGCGGGACAGGCCACATCCCCTAACAACCTCCGAGTGTTATCATTAAGTGAAGGACCCAGCAAACAACAGGCCCAGATAAAACGAACCAGCCAGATTTCGTCACTGCTCCTTGCGCGCGAGTTGTACGGAAACAAGGGCTTTCACCAAACGAGAAAATACGTCAACTTTCACAACGAGTTCAAGACATTGCGCGAGGATGAATTCGAGGTGGTGGCCGAGTATACCAACTGCGCTGGCGATATCACAACTGGCGCATGGGTTTCTAACAACAGCTTCCTCTGCGGAACCACAGCGCATTCCGATACACACAACCAACAATACAACAAGCCAGGCAACCTGCTCCTCTGTTCTACGAGCAAGGGCACATTGCGAGCCTTTCCCGATCACCGAATACCGCGGCCACATGTCGAGAAGGGAGAGAATTCCACAGAAGCGATGCGCCGAAGTCAGGATCCATGGCTATACTCGTCAGTCGTGTCATCAGATTACGACCAGCTTAATGATCTGGCCTACACTTCCAGTTTTGATAAGACGGTCAAGGTGTGGAAGGTTGACCCGAACGGTGAGGACATGAAAGCCATTGCGACATGGCAGCACACAGGCAACGTCAACTTTGTAGCTGCCGCAAAGGATGGCTCCGGCCGCGTAGCCACAGCCGCAGACTCGCCCACGGATGCTGTACGAGTTTACACCGTAAACAAGAACAACATTGCCGACAGCCCTTACCAGACCTTTTCTTGCTCACGGACTGACGCCGATGGCTCTGACAAGTGGGCTTACTTTCCAGCAACCATGCAATGGGGACGAGCACCAGGGACACAGCACCTGCTGCTAGTTGGATATTCCCCTCGTAGCCGCAGCGGCGACGATCACGACATTCCCGAAGAAAAGAGAAACTCGGGAGAGATTACACTGTGGAATGCCGAGGAAGGTCGTCGCATCCCTGTCATGACAGCCTCAACGGCAAACGTCTTTGAAGTCGCATGGCACCCGAATTTGCAACGCTTCATCATTGCCACCACGCCCACGGGCCTGAATGTGGTTGGCCACAAGATCCGGACGCAGGTACATGTCTTCCAGCGCGATAGGGAGCGCGCGGATGGAGGATATGGCCAGTTCCAGGCACTGGATTGCTATGCCTCGGATATTAACGAGCTTACCATCATGCCAAACTCGGTTGCTCACGCCTACGTCACTGCTGCGTGCACCGATGGCAAGGTATATGTATGGGACACAGCCCAAGGCGACAAGCCGATTCATACTCTCCGGCACGGGAAGCCGATAGAGGAATACTATGGCGACCGAGAAAAGGAGGACACCGGCGTCAAGTTTACAGCATGGGGCACCTCACCGGATCGGTTCTACACCGGATCCAGTGACGGCGTTATCAAGGTCTGGAACGTGCGCAAGGGGAAAAAGCCCTTTGTGCGAGACATCCTCACGGCTCCCGGACCGATCGCCTATGGCGGATTCTCCCCTGATAACTCCAAGCTCGCCATCGGAGACGCGACGGGCCGCGTCTTTGTTCTCTCGGTGGACGAGCGCGACACGCCAGAGTCGCACTTCATGACCCTCCCCGGGACCGCTCGGCGAATCCGCCGACCAAAACCCCTCATCCCGCACCCCGAGCCGGACCCACCCGGCGCCGACTCGGACGACGACGCCGTGTCTGACTCCGATCTCTCCGACTGCGATATCGGTACTTACACCCGTCGCACATACCTCGACACCAAGCAGCTTTCTCTAACAAATAACCCTGTCATCGGCGCCGTGCAAGGACCTGATTATGCCTCGACGGGCTTCTTTCGTCGCGATGCACACCTTGACGGTGACCCGTTACTACCCCTCCTAGCCGACTTTGAGCGCCAGCAGCAAGACAGCGAAGCCGCTAGCCTCGGCGGTCGGCGCCGCTCCGTGCGCCGGGTCAAGCAACCAGGACCCCCGGACGAACGCCTTCAAACCGCCCACACCGAGAACCAGGCCGAGATTTAGATATAGGCCAGCTGCCGAGCGAGGAGATGGACGAACTCGTCAAGGTTGGTGCGTTGCTTACCGTCGAGGAGGATTGGGGTTTTAGATATGAGGAGATGCCCGATGAGTCACTTGGTGTTTAGAACACTCATTTTAGGATTACATATCACGGCACAATGTAGCCGGTTAACGCTTTGTAGAAATGACTATCTCTTGCTAATAAACACATATGGCTATGAAATCTAGTTGATCTATTGGTAACTGGGTTGTTAGCCAGCAGTATAGCGAGATATAGATGGCCCCACCCCGGATGGAGAAAAGAACCCACACATTGGCCCTTTTCGACGAATGCTTGAAACTTGGGTTCATCAGCTCTGCCTCCCGGGTAGCCTGCGTCAATAGATCTCCGACCTCGCCCTTGATCATCCCGGGACGGCCCGAGAGCCGCGGCTGAGCTCCCGACCTCGCTCCGGAGGTCAGAATAGCCTCTGTTCTCAGGTCGAGGTTTATGAGCTCAAGATGACTCCTACGTTCTGGTCGGCGTATTTAATGAGAGAGGATGAAAGCAATGGCAATAGTATGGCTGAAGCAGCCATGAACATGCACGTTGCGAACGGTTATGTTACCACTACAGCTCTTGCATACCCGGGAGCTACCGAAGCTACCCCAATTCAACTGCGAGTGAAACGCCACGACAAGATGCGCACATGTTTTCCGTCTATTTTGACCAACCCATAGGGCTGAGAGCTCGTCTACAGCTAGAGACCACACAGTAAAAGCATACAGCATACGCGCGTCTCCTTGATACAGGACATGACCGACCCGCATCACTCGTTACATGAACCCAAATTCAAAACCATATAGAACTGACGACCCATATATAAACCCCCTTTGAGCCATGTTACAACGCTCCCCTAACGCCTTCTAATGCTTAGCAGTAACAGCATCGCCGGTCAGCTTCTCGACATAGGCCTTGGCCCTGTAGTTGAATCAGATTAGTATATAGCCGACTTGATTGGCTGTGGGGAAACTCACATGTCACCAAACGCGACCATGCAGACCGTCTGCCAGATACCCAGAGAGATACGGGGAGTGATACCACGGTAGAGACCGCGGACACCGTTGCTCTCGTAGATGTACTTGAAAGTGTTGCCAACCGTCATCTTCTTGGGACGGTTGGGGTCCTCCTTCTTGCTCTGCATCTCAACGCGGATGACCTCGATGGGCTGGTTCCAGGCGCTGAGACCACCACCGAGGGCGCTGGCAATGATCTTTTCACCAGCAGAGAGCTTCTCACCCTCCTTCTTGCCAGTGGCGGAGCGAATCCAACCCTCGGCGAGACGGCTCAGACCGAAGCGGCTACCCCAGTTGGTCATCTGGCGGATAGCGACGGCATTGACACCCTTGTTGATGCCACGGATACCCTCCTTGCGGTAGATGTCGCCAAAGGTTTGCCAGGTGGAGGGAGGCTTGACACCGGTGGCGGCGATCTTGTGCTTGGTGATCTCGACCGTCTTCATGCAGGTGCAGAAACCCATGGTGGCATAGGCCTGAGCGACACCACCGGTGATACCACCGAGGATGCCACCGCCAAACTCGGAAGCGCCAGCGACGCGGGCGTAGTACTCGGCCTCGGAGGCGACGAAGAGAAGGACGGCGCCCTTGGTGGAAGCTTCGATCCAGGCCCAGGGGATGAGACCTTGGTAGACTTGAGGGGGATTAGCAAGCGAGGAGCCAGGGGAAAGGAGATAATCGACTTACAGCCCAGAGGACCACCGCGGGACCAGACGCGTCCCAAAGCCTTGGCCATGCCGTCACCTCGGTTGGCAGCCATGGTAGTCTTGACGACCTCGAGAGGCTGACCCAGAGTGGTCACCTCGAACATGTTGAGGCCGGCGCCCAGCAGCAAGTTGGAGAACTTGATGGGCTTCTTCTCCAGCTTCTTCTCCCCAATGGGGCCGGGAAGGTCGGTACGGATGGCAGCCATGACTTTGGGATGTGTCGCAGAATGAGGGCCCTGACCAAGGGAAAAGGGAGCTTCTTCGCAAAAATAATGTTAGATGGGAGATGGAAAAGTATGTAGGAGGGAGAAAGAGAAGCGGAGGGTGGGAAGCTAGAGGCGTGCGTGGAAACAAACTTGCCAGGGTGGGGGGGAAGGCCAATGGGCAGTGAGTGAGTGTTCGTGGGAGGGATAAAATGTGCTGAGTCAGACAGCGACAATAAAAAGCAAAAGAAGCAAGTTGAAGCAAGCAAAAAGTGATGAGCTACCTGTGCAACACACCTACTGTAACGCAAAAAAAATAATGCTTGGGGGGGAACACTGCGATCGGGATGGGTGCCCGAGTACGGAGTGCGTTGAGGATCCGAAGGAGGGGAGGGGCGCCAGAGACAGACAAGAACTGCGGAGGGAAGACCGAGGTTGGAGGGGACGCGAAAACCCGGGTTGAGGGGAATACGATTCAAGGGATTTGCACGTGTCTTTTCTTTTTTCCTGGTGTTGTTTGCTCTATTCTTTTGCACAGGGGAAACCTTGCTTGGCACGATTTACTTGTTTGTTCAGCACGAGATAGATTCGTTTACAGATCACAAAAAGGGAGCAGATTTCGGGATGTTGAACCTTATACCCCAAAGAGGCAAAAATTACTGGCTGACCTCTATCTGAGTAAACATTTGGCGTACAGTAGGTTGAGATGGAAGCCGAGATTTCGGGTGAGATAAGATCCATCCATCTTGAATCATCAGCCCATGTGAAATCCGGGGGTGGGTGCCCGTGGTGCAAGGCAAGATCCATCAGGTTACCGACAGGAGGGATTTAAGATGGATGCCGACATGATGCGAAAAATGGCTTGTGATAGTGGTTTCTTGAGTTCCTTGGAAGCTTCACGGCTGTTCTAGACTTGCTATTCTTTTTTTACTTGTGACTGTGGTTATTTGCTGACCGTTGCTGATTCAAGTTACTTCTAAGCCTGACCTCAACCAGAAATAGACACACACAAACCTTGACCCTCTGCCAATCCAACGTCAGTCACATTGAATCATCACGAAAAGGAGAAAGTCAGCCTCTTCCATCCTTCAATTACCTCTTTAGGTATCAACCTCAGCCACCACCAAAAAAAATCCAACACAACAAACAGCTTCTTTTTATCCCTGCCAGGAGCTGAACCCATGGATCCATCGAATTAGGACCCTCATCCCCTCAACGCCCCTCCACCTTTCTGTACCCAACTGCTGAGTGTTGAGCAACCAACCCCTGAACCACCCCCGGATTCTATCGGTGTAATCTCTCACCGAGCCCACGTAGTTTTTTTTCTTGTTTCTGTTTTGCGACAAGGGGGCCTTTTTTTTTCTCGCTCTTTTGGAGGGGAAAGCTTTTGGGGCCAAAGAAAGGCCTGTGCGCGAGCTCTCACCTTACGGTACTTGCGCTTGGCTTGATCTTAGTACCGATGGCTCAGGTACCGTTGAATCGAAGCTTTGGGGTCAACGCTTACGCGCGAGTCAAAATTTAAAGACATGGCGGACGCCATCGCGGGATGGTAAGTGATCGGCACACAATCCGTTTTGCATCAACGGCCATGACATATCAATAGAATTCAGTAAATCATGCTTCACAGGACCTTCAATTGATTCATTCTTCACGCATCAATAGACAAATAGTTAAACTGGAAATCATTTCATTTCAATCGTCGCTCCTGCGACGACTTCTCATTACCAAACGAAAACAGTCCCGTTGTATTGTACAAGTGCCACCGAGCTGGCAATCCATTCTGCCCATCTCCTGGCTGTCCTCCTCGTATTCCACAACATGCCGTCCTCGTCCTTTTCCCCTTTTGCTTTTATCCCCTTACAGCTTCTTGACGAGCTCGATCCACTTCTCAGTGGAGAAGGACTTGGGTCGCTCAATGGGAGCACCGAAGGCGCGGTCGATGATGAGCTGGGGAAGGACACCAATGGCGCGCGACACACCGAAGAGGACGGTGTAGTAGTTGGCCTCGGTGAGACCGTAGTACTGGAGGAGGACACCAGAGTGGGCGTCGACGTTGGGGTAGGGGTTCTTGGTCTTGCCGTGCTCGGTGAGGACCTGGGGGGCGATCTTGTAGACCTGGCTGACGAGCTTGAACATGGGGTCGTCGGGCATCTTCTGCTGGGCAAAGGTGCGCTGAGCGGTGTAGCGGGGGTCAGTCTTGCGGAGAACAGCGTGGCCGTAACCGGGAACAACGCGACCAGCGTTGAGGGTGGACCAGAGGTAGTCGGTGATGGCCTTGTCGCTGAGGTCGTCGCCAATCGACTTCTTCATCTCGGTAAGCCAGTTGAGCACCTCCTGGTTGGCCAGGCCGTGCAGGGGACCGGCAAGACCGTTAAGACCGGCAGCCAGAGAGAGGAAGGGAGAGCTGAGAGCGCTGCCGACAAGGTGGGTGGTGTGGGCAGAGACGTTGCCACCCTCGTGGTCAGTGTGGATGGTCAGGTACAGACGCATGAGCTCAACAAAGTCAGCGTTGTCGCCGAAGCCGAGCTGGTTAGCAAAGTTGAAGGAGTAATCCTTGTCCTTCTGGATGGGAGCGACCTTGCCACCCTTGAAGACGTTCTGGTAGATGCGCGAAGCAATGTTGGGGAGCTTGGCAATGAGGTCCATGGAGTCCTCAAAGGTGTAACCCCAGTACTCCTTCTTGTTGATACCCTTGGCGTAGGCCTTGGCGAAGCTGGAGGTGTGCTCGAGAGCGGTCACGGCCAGAGAGAACTGGGCCATGGGGTGGAGGTCGGTCGGGCAGTGGTCGATGAGCTCCTCGACGAACTTGGGGAGGTCGGAGCGGGCAGCCCACTCGGCGGAGAGGTCGCGGACCTGCTGCTCGGTGGGGACCTCGCCGGTCAGGAGAAGCCAGAAGAGACCTGGAGGGTTTGACGTTAGCACACAATGGCACGCGCACATATACAATTCGTATCTACTCACCCTCAGGAAGAGGCTCCTTGCCACCGGGAGCCTTGGGGAGAACCTCCTGGCACTCGGGGATGGTCTTGCCACGGAATCGGATACCCTCCTCAGCGTCGAGGACGGAACCCTCCCAGACGAGGGCCTTGATGCCACGGGCACCACCGTAGACCTGGTCAGGGGTGACCTTGTCGATAACCTTGGAGCCATGCTCCCTGTAAATGCATGTCAGCTCGAGTGCTCAATTATTTTGTTGCTCACATGCTATGCCGGCGCTCAAAGCACATGCCCGTGCTTCAAGTTCCGAACATGGCCGAGCGTCGGCCAACAATAAGCCGAAGGAGGGGAATGCGACTGACTTTCGGAGGGCCTTGACCTGCTCAATCTTCTCGGGCAGCAGCTCGGCGAATCGCTCCTTCAGGGTCTATGAGGGATCACTGTCAGCGTCTATTGCGCACAATTACAGAGAGCCATTGGGCTCGATGACAGCAAGCTTACCTGGGTCTTGGCAGAGTAGCATCGCACAGCGTTGAATGCAGAGCCATTGACGGGAGAGGAGCGGAGCGTAGCCCGCAGGGCAGCGTTGCTGAGACGGGTAACAGAAGCCATTGTGAGAGGATGTGATGATGCAAAGAAGAGGAACAGATCAAGTGGCGGAGGTGCCGGGAGAGGAAGAGGACAGTATATGAGAGGAGGGGAGAAAAGGTTTAAGGGGAGGACGAGGTTAATAAAAAGGCGCAGGTTCGACCTGGACGGGAGCCGGAGGAGAAAAAAAATACCTGCTTTTTTGGTTCAGGCATGTCCCGCCCCGGCCGAAGACATTACCATTGATGGGATCCATACACCTACACCTACAGCACACCTACGTACAGTACTTGCCTACAGTAGCTGCCCGTGACCCTCTCAACGCCTCCTCCTCCTCTCAACCTACCTCGGGGGCCGGGGGGACGGGGCCCGTGAAGCATGGAGACAGCCAAGGCCCCGTGGAGCGGAGCTCACCAGTGCAGCGTGGAGCGCCAGGTAACGGGACTTGCGGGGCGGGAATTGCAGGTTTCTCCCAGGGACGGGCATGCTACAGGGGTCTAGGCAATTTTTTTTCTTCTCCCTGGGCCTCAGGGCTGCCTCTTTTCTTTGGTCATGCTGCAGCCGATTTGCAGGGGGGATTCTGGGGACAGCCAGTGAGTGCCCTCCAAGGCCATCCAGGGCATGGGTTACGGAACTGGCCTTCGCGGGGACACCTTGACAGAGTACCAGATGAGGAAATGTATCTTGTATCGTTTCGTTGTACGTAGGAGAATTTGCATCCAGTCCAGTTCAATCCAATCCGATCCATGATGCATCCAATCCCTCGTCTCGCTAGGTTGTTACCGAGCCATACAGACATCCCTCCTCTGACGTGCCCAGCTCTCCATTCCGTCATCAATTGCTACCGACTTTTCCTGACCTCTCTCTGTTCCGGACCTACATGTCCACCTGCCCTCCTTGCTGTCCTCTGTTTTTTTTTTAGTGAGGTTGCACAGTCCTCAGTCAAGGATTATTGCCGCGGCTGCTGCACCACCCCCAACCTGCAAGCCCCAAAATTTCCGTCCAATCCATCTGGTCTGCCCCTCGACGCCTCCTCCAATTCGACGCCGTCCCCCAAGTGACCGAGACGCAGCCCCAACAGCTTTCCACCAGTTTCCCGTCTGGGGTTTGTGCGTGTGTTGTCCTGTCGGCAAAGGTAGAGGGAGGAGGGCTCGATCTTGAGGGCTTGCGGCTGCAGCCCTGAGGAACAGGAGGGTGTTCGTGTGCTCTCCCAGAAAAAAGGTGAGCATTTCATCCTACGTAATCCTACACAGTACAGCTCAGGAGCTTGCCGTAGCGAGACTCACCGGGGCAAAAGAAGAAACGTGACGGTGCATTCAAGATCTCGCTGACCAGGTCCCCCCGTTGCGTTGCCCTCGCGACTCCATCATGACAACCTACAGTACCCAACTGCGCCGTACCGGTACATCCTGTTTGCGGCCGGGGTGCAGCAACCACTGGAGGGCATCCCGTCCTGCTCCATCATTTTTCGGTTATGCCTCTGGGCTCCATTGGCAGACCGAGAATTGATAAGAGCACTGCCCGCCCCCTTCGAACGAAGAAGTGGAGATGTTCTCCTTCGTTCATGCTTCGGGGGACCTCGGCCACATGTCGTCCTGCTGCGACGTAGCGTCGCGGGTTGGCTTTGACGTCAGATGGGTTCCTGCTAACGTCGCAGGGAAGCAGCGTGGACGAGACGGAGCTCGTCGAATGGCTGGCCAATCCCGCCCTCCATGGTCCCCCAGCGGCGGGCCCAGAGCAAGCAGCCAAGCACTCTGTGTGGACAATCTTGGAGTGGAGGGCGTCCGGATCTCCCGTACCCCATTGCCGCCGCCGGGCCTCCGAAGGGCCCTGCGGCGCTGGCTCGGAGTGCCGAAGTCCCCTCCATCCGGACAGCGATCCCATCCAACGTAGCTGGTCGACCGTGAGGAGAAGCGAGCTCTCGATTGCCCCTCACGTTCTCCGATTGTCCTAGCTGCCGTGGTCTAAAAGAGACAGACGTTCCCCCAATCCGATCTGAAAATGTCGTGCCCTGATTGTCGACAGGCACTGGTTCCAGGACAGGGTCTCCGATCACCCGGTCAGCTCGGCAGTCTCGCAGTCCAGTCGCAGTCGCAGATAAGTCGTCATTGTCGGCTATTCCTCCAACCTCCCAGGACTCGGTAATCAATTGGCTTTTACTTGTTGCCTCCGCGCTTGCCAGTCTCCAACAGAGACGCTCGTCGTGTATCGTGGGCCCTGTCCTGTGCGATTCCATTATTAATTATCAGCCATGCATCTCACGGGGCGCCTTGTGGCCCAGGCCGCCCAGGCCATCCAGGACATCCTTGGCTCTTTTCTCTCCGGTGACTGATGACCGAGCGGTATTAAAACAACGCACTTCTCTCTTGTCTTTACCTCGTAGCCAAGCTCGGCCGTAATTCGCGCTTTGACGGGATTGCCTTCCTCTTTGCAGGGCCGTAGTTTGTCGTTGTTAATCTGTTAGTCAGTGCTGGATCGATCGCCAAAAGAGGCGTCTCTCGGCATCAACGCGGATATACGGCGCGCCTACCTTTGGGTAACAGCCCGGCTATAATTCACGTGACCATTTCCCCCCACCTCAAACAAACTGCAAGATTTTCACACTTGAGCTGCCTCAGGTGCCGTTTCGGAGAAACCGCGGAAAGTGGGAGAACGAAGGCTGCCTCTGACCAACCGCGGCTCTCAGCACGTGCTCCACCTGTCATACTCCTCGCATCACCTTTTCTTCCTCCCTCCTCATCACTCCATCATCGTCACCTCACGACGACCATCAGACACAGCATCAACGACGACGACGCCCATCAAGGCAACAGCTGCCATCATCGGCGCTTTCATTCTTGTGCACTTTCTCGACATTGTCTAGTACTGACGGCCATCTGGTAGACGGTCTGGTTGGCTTTCGCCGCTGCAGATCGCTCAGCATCTTGTGACCTCGTCGCGCTCCTGACGCAACAGTAGAAGAGCTTTTCTCTCGCGCAAGTCGTACCGTACCGTACTCCTGAGGTCTGCCTTCTATCGTATCTGCACCGCAGACTTTTTGCTCTCGTACACTTCACCAGTCGCGATCGCGTAAAAGGGTTCTGAACTTTCGTACCAAACAACGCGGCCAAAAAAGAAACACCGCACTGGGGAAAACTTTTCTCGTTTCTGCTCTCCCGTGCTACAGGCTTCCGCCAAAGCGTGGTTTCGCCCATATCTGGACATCTCCACTCCGGATCTCGTCTTCCCTGGAGTGTATATTGAGGCATCGCGCGTAGCTCGTCGGCAACTACAATTCTTGACAACATGGCGTCCGCAGTCGCGGATCTGGAGGTCGGCCTCCAGGCAATGCTCAACCTAAAGCCGCCAGGCGTTTCCGGATCTCGCATCACCAGTTTGACATCTCTCTGCGTGTCCAACATCCAGGTAAGATTCCCCACCAAGCTGCTCCTCGTGTTTGCTCCGCAGCCTCTGACTCGTCTTGCTCCCACAGTCCGAATCGGTTCTCATCCAAAAGATCTACACACACTTCAAGAAGGCTCCAGGAACACACAAGTTGGGGGTACTCTACGTCGTAGACTCTGTAACCCGGAAATGGCTCGAACAAGCCAAGGCTCAGGCACAGGCAATAAACAGCTCTGCCCAGGATGGAACCTATGCCGCTGGCGTCCATCGAGTGACGGAACTCATGCCCGTTTTGATGAATGACATCCTGCAAACCGCCCCGGAGGAACAAAAGGTACGCATCTTTGAAACTTGCATTGCAACATTACCCTTCTGTAGCTGGCATCGAAAACCATGTGCCGCAACCCGTGGAGCGCCGTCAAAGGTGCTGCTACGAGCCCGTCTCGTTTCATGACCTACTTGGTCCCGTATTGTCTCGTCTTGTTTGGATCGTAACTCACATATCGCGCGGCGTGCAGGAAAAGATTAAGAAGCTTCTTGATATCTGGGAGAAGGGACAGACGTTCCCCATGCCAATGATTGAGTCTTTCAAGGAAAAGCTCAATGCACCACCACAGAGTACGTTGTCCCTCGGACAGCATCACGTCAGGGTCAAGACCTTGACGCTGCTGCTGTGTTGCTTGAGGAGGATATCCCATCTAACCGTTGTGACGCGCAGACGAATCGACAACTCCCCCCGGTAGCCCACCTCCAAACGTGCTGGCCTCATTCCAGGGCCACTCGACTGCTCCTCCAGCTGCCCCAGCTCTCCCAGCCCCCAACGGTTCTTCCATCCTGGAGGCTCTGGCCAATATTGCACGACAAAACACCAGTGCTCCCCCAGCCAGCGCTCCCCTTCCCGCCCCTACGGCATCGTATAGTCTGCCAGCTTCTGGGCCGCCGCAGCCAGTATCATCGGCTCTTCAGCCCGTGTCGTATCCCCCGACCTCGCAGCCTGTGAATGTGCCGTCTCTTCCTTTCGGCCTCCCGCAGATGCAGATGCCGGGCCACAGTGCCCTTCCAGGTGTTCTACCTAACAATGCGAGTAATCCGCCCAACCCAGTTGGCGGGGCCGTGCCCGGGGCACCCATTCCCGGTGCTTCGGCCCCTGGCCTAGGCCTTGATCCCAACACCCAGCAGCAGATTCTCTTGATCAAGGCGCTGGCTGATCAAGGCGTTCCGTTTGATAAGATTCCCGCCCTGATCCAGAGCATGACCTCGGGAGCGGCTCCAGGAGCGGCTTCTCCGGGCCAGCAGCATCTCCCTCTGCCCCAAAACTCTCATGTTCCCGGTCAACCTGCATGGGGTGGCCCATTGGGGAAGCCAGATGAATCACGTGACCGAGACTATGCCCATGTAAAGTCTCCTCCCAGATATCATGGACGATCTCGATCAAGATCTCCAGACCGTGGCTGGGGTGCCCGAGGCTCGCCTCGCAATGGACGTGACCGGATGGAGTACGGACATGAGTCACCCAACCGTGGCCGTCATGATGACCGACGCGGAGGCGACTACCGCCAGCGAAGCCCTCCCGGACGTCGTGGCCGAAGCCCAAGCCCGCCTCACGACCATAGCCAGGGCGAGAAGTGGATTGAGTTCGATCCGACTCTTCCATCTGGACATATCAAGGTGTACAGTCGAACCCTGTTCGTTGGTGGAGTAAAGTGAGTACAGTGCCAGTCTTGGATGCGTCGGACACTATGTTTGCTAACCAGAAATCAGCTGCCCCGAGAGCGAATTGCGCGGCATCTTTAGCCGCTTTGGCACCGTGCAAACCTGCATCGTCAACAAGGAGAAGCGGCATGCCTTTGTCAAGATGCTCACACGGCGTGATGCCGAGAGTGCCAAGGAGGGCACCGAGGAGTCAAGAAACCAGACCCTGCTTCTTCGTGTAAGTATCTACCCGTTCCCGACGCTATGACCCAAACTGACAGTTCCCGAGACTCGCTGGGGTGTTGGTTTTGGTCCCCGAGACTGCAGCGACTACTCGACGGGTATTAGCATTATCCCCATCCACAAGCTCACCGAGGCCGATCGCAAGTGGATGTTGACAGCCCCCTTTGGCGGCAGCGGTGGACGTCCCATCGAGACAGGCCTATGCGTGGAGGAGCCCGATATTGAGATTGGAGCGGGTGTTTCGTCCAAGGCCATCAGCCGACGCATGCAGACCGACAAGGGCGGTAGCAACGGACCCAAGTCGACCCGCAACCGGGATGATGACCTCACCCGATGGCGCCGGAGCCGAGAGAACGGCGGCAACCAGAACGGCGGCAACCAGAACGGGGCCCACCACCGACGGGACGATCGCCGAGACGGCCCTAGGGAAAACCACCAGGGCATGTCGGCGGGATTCCCATTCGGCATCGGCACCCTGCCCAACGGCATGCCCAACTTCCCGGCGGGCTTTGCATTCCCCGATCCCAACACCGGCAAGTAAGCGGAGGAGGGAAGTTTTGAGAGTTGCGCGCAATTACCTACCTATGTGATACCCCAAGGGCAAAAAAGGAAAACGGGAGGACATTTGTGTTTTTTTTGGCTTGGTTTCTCTGGTCTATCCTAATCCTTGAAGGAGGGAGATGATGATGATTGGCGTTGGTGGCGTGGCTGGCATCTTGTTGCATTGAGCAAGCAAGCAAGCAATCGATGGATGGCGAGTCGGCAGTTTGCCTATTGGTACACAGGGAGCTATCTTGGCTTCATGAGACGAGATGAGATGAAACTCGCGGTAGAATTAGTAGCAGCGAAAGCTACACCTTAAAAAAAGTCTTTTGGAATTTCAATAGTTGTGGTGCCTCTGTGTAAAGTATTGTTATGAGTGAGATGCCTGACAGCCAGGTCATTGGTAGCCCAGCATATGTCCAGTGATGGGATCATACCTCGTTCGTTCGTACTCGTTAGCTACGATCACCTAGCTCTGTGTTTGCGTGTATTCCATTAGTAGCCGTGGATGTAGGTGGTGATGCTTCAGGTTGTTGTCTCTGTGGCGAGCGTACTCAACACTCGTTGATGATGACGTGACATTGATCTTTCTGGGAGTCTTGACATGAATAAAACCATTATCTTTGACTCTACAAACCCAGTTGTATTGCTATATAGCGTATAGCCTACTGGCAGTCATATACATGATGGTGGGGTTTGTTGATGTTGTCACTTGAATGAGATGAGTGGATGCTCATTAACATTCATGTGCTGTTAGCCATTTAATAAACTACAAATGGTGGTCTTGTTTTGGCTGTACTCTTAGGCCTCTTTAATTGAGCTGTTTTATCTCTTGTTAGTTGTATATGTAGAAAGAGGTGATAAAGGTTGGTGCTGTTGTCATGCATGGTGAGCATACTTGACACTTGTCGATAGTTGTGCATTGCAAGCCTATGGACAAACTACACATGAATGACCTCGTTTAATTCACTTTTTGGGTTTGATGTTCGACGTGCTGTCTACTGTTAGTCATACGCAGATGTATTGACGAGGTTTGGTGGTACTGTCATGTTCGTGAGCACACCTGACACTCATCGACAGTTGTCCATTGGTAGCCGATGCATTAACCACGCAGTTTTACCCCTTTTTGTTAGGCTCTTGGGTTTATTTGACTGGTAGTATTTCTATTCTCGGTCGTAGATGCATGTCGTGATGTTTTCGTCGTGGTGTCATGGCGGTGAACCAGCATAGGGACTTGACACTCACCGACAGTTGTCGATTATTAGCCGATTGATGAACTATACGGATACGAACTCATTCTTTTCGGGTATAACAAGCCTTCATAATTGATATTTCTTATCTATTTTGGTCGTGGATGCCTGTCGTTGTGGGTTTCGTGGCGTTGTCACTTTGGAAAACACACTCAACATGTATCAGCAGCGATACGCTGTTGTTCCCGTAGATTGGTCTTATATGAGCTATTGCCTTGCAGTTGTGTCTATTCATATACCCATGCACGCCCGCGTGTAGGTGCATGTGTGTGTGTGTTCGTGTAAGAAGTGATATATACGTATTCGCAAGTATGGCAGTTCAGCCTATGTTGTCATCCTGGGAACTATCTTGTATTGCCAGGTGTTGACGCCACTGTCCCTGTCCGAGAGCCCATTAGTTATCACAGTAACTAATTCACAATTGACAGTATGTGTCTTCATTATAGAGCCTCTTCGTCTCCCATCTCTTACCCTATATCGTCAGAACAAGATGTTGTCGCTCCTGGCAAGCTCACTCCACACTCAGCGTCTGTCTCTCGCTATTGAGGGTTAATCCTAGCTAGACTACTGTGCTTTACAATTTGACATTAATTATATCGTTCATTGCTTACTGAGTTCTTTGTCATTGTGCTCAATACATTCTTTTGGAGACGTGATTGAGATCAACAGTCGACATTGACACTCGTCGATGATGACAGATCGTCATGCCGAACGTCGATAATTCTGCGCGTATGGTGTTACTTCTTCTCTTGGCATCAATAGTCCATGTCTTGATTGTCGATAATGTTGAACCCCTCTCCTGTCGCTTTCATCCCGTGAGTCTCGCTCTTGTCTCAATCACCATTGTGATCTACCGCCAAGCCAACAAGCTCTCTACAATCTCGGCGAGAATATATCACCCAGAGCAGCCATGTCCTTAACCAAAACACTAGTCGATAGATACGATGAGGCATACAAGGGGGAATATACAGTCATGACAGCCTTCGAGTCAGATTCCATGTCAAGGTGTAGGGTAGCGCTCATCACGATAGACACCTCGTCACGATGGCCATTTCGATCAACACGACGTAATTTAACTCTAAAATACTAACAATCATGCTATAGACGTGATAGTCACCTCGTCTGAACTGGCGGGGAAGAGTCAACCGTGACCGCGCCGTCGTAAACTTGCCGGGAGCCATCTCGGTCGTATCTCAGGAGTCTTTTGTCGATCAACACTGTGCCTCGATAAAAACGCGGTCTGGAATAATCGGGGGAGACAGACTGTTACCTTATCGGCCGTTGTCATTACTATTACCTACACGACGATCAAAAAGTATCCATGATCCATGGAGGAATTTGATGCCGGAAAAGACCCCCCTCCCCTGTATTTAACCGAGCATTACAGACATGCATACGGGGCCAAACATACTGGCGAAATAAATATCTAGCTTTAAAAACTTACAACGACGCCAAAGAAAACAAGCACCGAGGCATCGCAGATGAGACGCCAAGACGCCCGAGTTCTACAGAGTAAGACTAGACACGTCGAGAATGTAACTATTCACGGAAAGAGTCCACCACCCCTGAATGCAAAGACCCCAGCTAAACCAACACTTGCGGATCCCCTGGGGCTCCAGAGCAATATCCCAATGCATGCCAATCAAAGCTCCAGTTGTCCCACGCCCAAAGCATGTAGTAATCTTACTAGCATACCCACACGCGTTATCAAAGGTCATGACATCAAAGACACAAATCCATTCACGAACGCCCCCTTGGTCGTGCATGTTAGTTATGTAGGTCATGTCCGATGACACGAGAAAGAAGAAGGAAAAAAAAAAAAGAGGAACGAGAGGGGGAAATATTCATCAAGCACTCGCATGAGCTGTAAAAAGAAAGTAACAAAGGCGGTTCCAATTACTGCAATAGATGGAATGGATACGTAAGAGCAAAAGGATGCTCAATCAAAGGAAAATAAGCAATCATCAATCACGCGCAGCGGAAGTGCCCGTCGTCTCGGACCACGACCAAATGCCTAATGTCAGACACTCTCATACAAAACAAACAAACAAACAATTGAAACACGCTCTCATCGAGGACATTGAAGGGAGGTGTTGACTTGACGGCGATGAAAGAAAAGAAAAATGTGGGCTGATGGAGATGGGGTCTGGATTCCTACCTCCAACTCGGCCGGGTCACAACGGTCTGGAAGATGAGGAATGCAAAGCTCGACACCTGACGTGCATCTTCTGCTGCTTCTGCAAGAGTCTAGACGAATATCCGCGCGTATGGTTGCACAGCCTGCGTGAGTCGTGCAGTTCTGCAGGAGTGTAGTGTTCCATCTTGTAGTGCAGTGCAGTGTAGTCTAGTCTAGGCCGCATATCGCTCAACACCATCACCGTCCATAACCGTCTAGAGCTCTCCTTGCATCGGGCACGGCGCACCGATGCGCCATAAGACAGTGCATGGGTGGCCAGAGCAAGCCAAGGCGGCAAGCCGAGAAAAAAACACCTCACGCCCTTTCTGTGCCAACCAACAACCGAGCAAGCAGAAAGCCAAGAGTCAAAGCCAAGAGTCGCATCTGCGACGTGCGCAAACATTGGCATCGGTTGTCTTGGGTTTGCCAATCCCACGCTGCCAAGATTGGCCCAGAGTCGGACAGGGCTGCAAACATCAACCTCGTTCAGTCTTGCTGGATGAACCTTCTTTTGGCTCATCAACTCGTACACTCTGTACAGCTGAGCCAAGACGGGACAACCTAGTCGAGACGTGCTGCAAGAGGCTCAGATGGAACGAACGCGTAAATCTTGAAACTAGTATGACGAATAGTAGTCGTCAACTGCTGAGGCTTTTCTCATCCAAGCCTCCCCAAACGAGTAATGCGCCGCGTCGTCCGGTATCAGAATAATGTGTAAATATAGATCAACTCATGACACCGTTGGTCCAGTCATGGTAGAACGCAACACACAAACATGCCCTGCCCCAGTTGGTAGGATCCCGCCTACTCTGTAGCTGCGAGGCATACGAGGAGAATAGGAAAGTAACCACGCGAGGTAAAAACAAGCAATCCCAGACAAAAAAGACATTCACCGCACCCCGGATATCACACAAGGATCAAGTAGAGTGCATCCATCGTCCGAGTACAGCAGCAGAGAATAAACATCTCACCTGCATCCTCTATGCCATGCCGCCATGCCATGTACGGAGTATTGTATCCCGCCAACAAACCTAACGTCTTGTTCTCCCCGACGACGAGGTTTCCCCAGCCTCCTCGTCCTCCTCGACTGTTGTCTCCCGCCTTGATAGCCATATCCAGAGCGGCAAACCCCACAGGATGGTGCACCACGGCCCGCCGGTCGACCGGCAGCCTGCGCGATGCAAGCAACCTTTCCTGGGGAAGACCTAGATAGAGCGAGGGGTGATGTCGGGGACGAACGAGACTGGTCGCCCTCGTGGCGTGTCCCGCCGCTATGCGCCTGTGTATGCGACAGCCCATGTAAGTGTGCCTCTGTCTCTGCCTATCTGCCTCCATGTGTGACTATGAGTGCGTCCTGGAAACGCCTCTTGTCAGCCAGAAACTCTGCCTGTTTGTACAACGACCGAGGCAAAGATGTTTCATCAACCGGTCGTTCCTCGCTTCACAGCTCTTGGCATGTCCGGAGCGATGGAGGTCGAGATTGGCTCATGGCACACGGGAAGCACCGTCGCCGCCGTCCAATCCATCACCCGCCATTCACCACATTGTCTGTTGCTCGACCGCCAAGTCGCCAATTGTCCATCGAAATCTCAGCGTGGCGGCCAGGCGCAGGACTAGCACGACGAGCATGTGTCTTGGTCTTGGGTATCTCTTGGTATCCCACAGTATCAGCCTGGCCTCTGCGGGCCAAGACCTGGGGTACGACAAGGCGTTGACCGTGTAAGCAACAGGCAGGTCGTGCGTATCAAAGTGAGCATCACCAACAACATCTTTGATGTAGAGTCCCGCCTTTGGCTCCGTGTCTTCATCTGCAAGTCGCAACCCGCGCTTAAGAGTTCAAGGGACAAGTTCCCGATGCGATGCGATGTGATGCCTCGCCTTGTCTGACCGCTCAGGAACCAGCATCCTTTCAGCTAGCTCGCCGCGTCAAATCAATCCCGATGTGCTAGCCCGAGATAGCCGGCTGAGTGATTTGTTGATTCGATTTGCTTTGATTTGATTCATAGTGCTGCTCATTTTGACCGCCACTGTAGCAATAGCTAGCTGCCTGGTGAGCCTCTGCCAGCCGGGTGCTGCATGGTCCTGTGCTGGCTGTACGGCACTCGGCGACCAGGCCTGTCTTGTCTGTGTTAGCGGCGAGACTTGCGCCATATCAATTCTCCCATATCAACAGCTCCAAATTGTATGAGTGAATTAGTTGTCGAGATAGCATGCAGGGTCCTCTGACAGCCTCGGATCCAACCATCCATGGTTGGTCTGCAATGAATGCCCCGGTTTTCCACTCTCGACCAGACCAGCCAAGCCAAGCCAAGCCGGCCGGGGTCCGTCTCCATCACAGTCTCCATCCAACGTTTGAAAGCCTTGCCATGCCATGGATGGAGCCTCTTGCTCGATTGCGACCTGCGGACAGTGCCAATGAGAGCTGACCGCCAAAGTGCCGGTCCCTCGTCGATCACGCCTGGCCTGCCTCGTACAGGTCCAGTACGCACCTCGTACAGTGCATCCCAAATCCCAGGTACGTCCCGGCGCCGTCTCTAAGTGCCCGGGACGTGGCGCGCAACCACTCGAGTCAGGACAGAGCCTCTGGAGCCCCGATGTCTTCTCCGCACCGTTGTCATGCAAAACGTAAAAGAAAAACCTCTCACTTTTTTTTTTCACTTGCTAGCTTGGGAAGGAGATGCGCCGCCCTTCTTCGGCAGAGACGACAGACGAGGCAGACACACAGAGACAAGACCATGATCGAGGCCTGGCTACAGTCGTGCTGCCGCCAAAGCCAATTGGGTCAAGGCGGGCGCCCCGTTGCTGAATATCCGACGGACCTGTTTCAGGACCAACGCAACATGCCGACGTCACCGTAGCCTCTCCTGTTAGTGCTTCGTATCAGGTACAGAGAAAAAATTATCTCTTATCCAATTTCCAGCGCTCCAGGCGAGGATTCCGCCCGCCTGGCATCCATTGACATCATACTGCTACGCCCGGTGGGCTTGCAGATTCGCGATTGATTCAACCATGTGTGTTTCGGGAATGACGGCACGGATAGATAGCATCTTGGATGGGGAGAGAGCCTCATTTGCCGCCTGCAGAGATGTGATGCGGCAGGACTGAGCTAACAGAGCCAACAGCAGCCCCGATTGACATTGACAAGTGATAGCGGGTGGGTTGTCATCAAAGTCCAACAGCCACGTAAAGAAAAATAACAACAGAAAAAAAAGCCGCGCCTGGGGGTCCTCTAGCCTGGTGCGTCTAGTGCCTCTGCCTTGGGGGAAGTAATGTCCGACGAGTGACAGGGCCGGGCCTGGACTTCCTGGGCATTCAACTGGAGCGATGCGATGCGATGCACTGTCCACTCGAGCTTCCAGCAGGGCACGGCCAGCCGCGGCAACCAAGTTCGTGAGCTGGGGAGAAAAGGCGAATCAAACAAGTGGGCACCAGGAAACTAAACTGGAGCCCTTGCAGGTGGTCCTGAGGTGGAGCAAGTCAACGAGACGACGACCGTGCCAGTTCGCAACCAGCTTTTGACCTCGCTCATCGGCCCTAAGCCCTGGTCTTGCTTCCGGCTCCGGTGAGGCTTTTGTCAAGAAGCCTGTATCGATTCTGCCGATGACTGACACCCTGAACCCTTTCAGGAGGTCCAAGCCTCGAGCTGTCCCAGACATAGAGACCCTGATTTCTTGCAGTTGTGGCTCGGGCGGCCAGAGTTGCACACGGAGTGGATGTGACCAGCACCAACCAAGGACGCGACCGCGGCTCCACGAATGCCGAGAGGTCGCGTGCGAAGCCAAAATCGCTTGGATCGGTACCAGCGGGTCCTTATGCGGGCGTGTTGCAAATCCCTGCATTTCCATTTGTTTGCCCCGTTGGGGTTTTTGGGGTTCGCAGTTGGAGCTCGAGCTATAGCTTGCAGCCTCACGAGCCTCGAAAGACAGCCTGCCTGTATCAAGAAGCATTGACTACTTCCATCGTCAGGGTTCGAGATGTGGCAACGTCGAGAATGCAGGTTTGCCGCCTTTGTCTGTGCTGTGACTCGAGACTGGGACCCTTGAAGTATGACGTATATATCCCATGCTCGCTCGCTTCGCCATCGTTTTCGTAGTCGGCTTTATAACGGCTGTGTATGAGTAACACATCAGCCTCGAGGGGCAACGTCAGCTGAGGCGATGCCAGATGCTCCTGATCATGTCCTCATGCTCTCTATCGTGGATTGCGAGGTCCTTGTCGGTGACACGAGGCGACGAAAGCTTGAGGCGAAGCCAAGGCGCAAGGTAGTGAGAAGCCCATGCTTTGATGGCGCCTGTCGGACGAACAGTCCTCCCCCGGACTTTGGCTGCTGGGACTGTAAGAAGTGCGGGAAAAATGGTAAAGCGACCAGGGCCCCAGGGACATGGAAGCCAGCTCGCAGGTCAATGTCCCTCAACTCCCCCGCAATTGTGCATTGTTGCCAAGAATGCTCAGAGTGAGGCAAGCGGTGGACTTGTAAGTGCGGTCTAGAAAAGACGGAGATGCAGAGTGTGAGATGGGGACGAGGAAGCCTGGAGCAGGAGGGGAGTATCCTGGAGTATCATGTTCCGTGGGGAGGAAGGTGGTTGGTGTAAGTCAACGAGTTGGAAGGCACGATCAGTCGCCTGCGATATTTCCCATTCAGGCAACTCCAGAGAGACGGGAGAACTTCAAACAAGCTCACGCATCTCCGTACCGTAGCGCACGGCACTGTGTCGCTGTCACTGGATTAAGGTACAGTACCCGCCTGGCTGATGCTGATCCTGGACATGTTACCCGTTAATAGTCAATGGTTGGCAGTCCATCGACGAGCGCACACGTATCAAGCAGAGTGAGCGAGTGAGCGATATTGGCAACAGTCTAGGTCGAGTCCATGGGTTTGGACCGTTTCAATGGTCTCCAATTCCCGCATCCACCCCGGCCGGCCAATAGCAGTGGCCAATTCACAGAGCTTCCCCCTGGTGCGACAATTGGAGCTCTTGTTTCGAGGCGCCACCCCCCATGCTTCTAGCTCAGGCGCCTCCCGGGCGACCCCGGATCCGCCCAAGGTCGAGGATGGGGAAAGCAAGATGCAGGAGCATGGAGCGAAGAAATGCCTCGTCCACTTGGGGCATCGTGAAGGGGGATTGGATGGGGCGGGCTAGAGCTGGGCGAGATGAGCAGTGAGCTACCTATACGTGTACCTTGCCAATGGCCCTATGCGCGCATACGAACCATGTACTCCAGGTTCCTGTCGATGCGATTGCGATGCGACAGGGCGAGCTGTCGTGGGATAATACGTCTCCACGATAATAGACGTGCATGATGCAAATGTCCTCGAGCTCATATGACCCGGCTCCGTCGGCGCGAGAGTGGACACGACAATCTGCAACTTCTCGTTCTGCTTCTTCTCATCTCATCTCTTGGATTCCCTGCCTTTCCCAGTTTGACATGGCTCGATGCTAAAAGTAGACGTAGGGTAATACATACGTATTTTGACGGGACAAGAACGGCCGGCGGCGGATATCGGATCACGATGTTTTTCCCCAGTGACATGTCCCCAATGGGTTGGAATAAGGGTACAGGCGTGCGTCTCACAATAATACAGGTGTCAACGTAAGGTGTTAAACACGCGGAGGATCAGCGACAGAAGGCTTGCAGTGATGTGGGTGGACTACAGCGTGGTCTTGGTGCGTCAGCAGGGTAGATGGGGCTTAAGGGATTTCTGGGCAATGAACGACAGGCGCGGCAAAGTCTTGGGGATTCTGGGCGAGGCAATTCATCGCGGCCGAGTAAGCGTCAGGGTGTCGAGAGTCAGTCAGACTGCCGGTGCCGGTTGCGGTGAGCGACTCGACTCGTTGGAGGACCCGTGAGCGACTCAGGACCCTTCCGTCTTGAAGCCTCGGCGGGCAAGAAAGGGTTTACCGTAGCCGTGCGCTCCGATCTCCATTGCCCCCCCGAGAGCCCCAGTGAAAAAAGTACTAACCGGAGAAGCATGGTTCACCGTGAAAAGCCCGGATTTCTTCCTCTATCGCCCATTGACACACCGAGGCAGCGCGCCAAACAAAGAGCCGACCGACGGATAGCCACTCGCCTACCGGAGCTCGCGGCCGCCAAGCGCCGATCGAGAAAAAAAGCTGTTGATGGCCGACGGAAGAAAGCGACCCCAGTTTTGGCAAGGTCCCCCCACGGCAAAGCCGAGATGGATGTGGTGAGCGATGTGACAGGAAAAAAAAAAAAAAAAAAAGACGCGCGAAAAGGCGAGAGCGAGACCGGTTAGTCGATCGGACCAGTGGGCGCCGTCATTGGCCGCCATTCGTCTCACCTTCTTTTTGCGCGTTTTCCCCGTTGGAGTAACCAGAGGGAGGTTGGGGAGGATCACGACCGCCATTCCGATGACGTAGCTCTGTTGGTGCGTGTCCTTTGACGACTCTGGGGCACGACAGGGCTGCCCTGGGAGCTGACGGGGACTCCCAGCTTGTCCAGTTTGAGGTCTTTCTCAAGGACATGGGGGAGAATACAGCACAGCAGTAACGACATGGTCGGGACCGGCCTGGAGCGGCTTGGCTGCGGCTGGCTGAGAGGCGATGACTGCCATCATGACCATGGCCAGCGGCGGCCAAGCACCGAGCATCACAGTCACGGGTCGGGTCAGCGCCATGAGGCAATGAGGAGGCATTGGCGAGAACGAGGCGAGAAGTCGTGGTCAGCATGGAACGGTCACCTTCCAGAAGAATTCCAAGTGGGCTCCCCGAGCTACAGACCGATCATGAGTGGACTGGAGCTTTCCCGTTCGTTGAAGACTACCTACGCTGCGCGTGAGGCTTGGAAGCTCGGCCGTCAGAATTACAGCCCAGACCACGGCGGTCGACATAATCATTGGGGCAACCTTTCGAGAGTTCTCACACCGCAAGAGCACTGACCATTATGTCCCCTCCTACCAGCTGAGGCAAGATTTTGCCTAGGTTCAGCTTGGCGCGCGGCCAGCGTTGCACATGGCGCTGCAGGCGGAATGCCGTTTTGGAGATGGCTTCAGCGTTCTCACACTCTGCCCCAAGTTTTCCCGCGTTCACCCGCAGACCGGATCGAAGCCGCTAGTGGCGCCTCATGCGTGGAAGGCCAAGCGAATGAAGCAGGTGAATTTTTAGACGTCCAATCCATCCATCCATCCATCCCTCGGTCATTCAAAACACACGGACACGGAAAAGGGAGAACGAGCCTAAGAGAGCCAAGCCGATCCAGGCCAGGCGAGGCCCAGGGACCGACAGGGCTCCTCTTTCCAGCCGAGGACAACGAGCGACGAGGCAATTCGCCGGTTGGTAGACAGCTTTGATCAATCTCTGGAGGGCGCCATCCCATCCAGCGCCTGGTCTGGCCGTGCCGCGCACCGTACGAGGCACCTTGCCAAGGCTGGCATGGTTCAATAGCTGCCGATAAGGCGATTGGACAAGGTTTCATGAGGCACAATCGCGGCCAGTCAGAGTTTGCAATCTGCGGCCCCACAGCAGATGCCGGCCAAATTCCCTTGGTCAAGCTGGAACAGTTCCGTCATAGCAGACCATTTGCGCTCAGAGCATGGTCGCCGGTGAAAGAAACCCGTGAAGGGGAGGACGAGAAGGGCAAGGCAGGAAAAAGAGAAGAGAGACAGACCTTGCTCTATACGCGCGGCCGCCTGTCGCAAAAATGACGATTGTCGTCTTTTGCGACGAGACACGGCGATCCCGTTTTGGTCTTGCCATCCGTGAATACGAAGCAGAGCGACATTGAATTAACCTTATGCTCCCTCGTGCACGCGGGACACCAATTGACAGGTTATGGTTATGCTTTGCACGTGAACCTTGAGGCTGTTGACGCAGACAGAGCACATGCGTCGCCGTCATGGAGAGGGCGGGATCTGTGAGCCTAGAGTTTGTCTGTCGTCCATCTCAGATTCCGTCCAATGTCACGCCAGCTCCCAGTCCCGAGGCAGATCCGTCCCGTGGGGCGGGCATTTGGGAAATTTGAACCTCGATGCTTGCGCGCAAATCGCAACCGGGCACTGAATAAGTGGATGAGATGAGCATCCGTAAATAGGTGATACCTAGGACCGCGAACTGCGCGCCTCCAGGCAAGACACGTCGAGTGGGTTAAGCATAGGCAGAGGCAGGCCCGTCCATGCAATTGTCTGCCAAGTGATCTTAATTGCTGCGCTGCAGCGTTCCGCAGTGAAGCTCCAAGCCCGCAGCACGCCTGCTGAAGCCACAAGCTCCACGAGCCACGAGGACAGCTGTTTCCAGTGGGTAGCAATAGAGGATGAGATCGTCCCTGGATGGAGATTGAGGCCAAGATTGGCAAATCCGCCTTGTCCCATGAGCGGCCCCCATAACCGCCGTCCTCCGACTCAGTCCTGGCAGCCATCGCCAGAGAGTCAGTCTCCAGTACCGCCAGTCGCGATTTTGCTGACCGCCGGGGATGGACTATCCAGTGTCGTCATCCTTCCCACGGTCGCGAGAATCGTCCAAGAGATCACAGTGCACATGGGCATGGGGGAAGGGGGCCCGGGATGGGGGTCCCATGGTCGAAAATCCCTCAGCGAGACGGGGGGGCAGCTGGGACGCCTGGTACAAGCAGCGCCAGCAATGACATACAGCAGAGGTACCAGGGCCCCAGGCGGCAGCACGCGCACGAGGACAGTGGAGGTGGTGACAGGCACAGGTATTCAGCAGGTCCAACACCGACAGACGTCGCGGTCGAGAGTTGTACTAGTCTTCTTGCTATCGTGAGGCAAAAAATGGACCGAGCTTGGGGATGGTTGGATTGATGTGCATCCTGTGCAACAGGGTCTCCAGGGCGGAAGCCAGCGGGATCCGGGAGATGCACAGTGTCGTACAGTCTAGTGTGGAATTGAGCTGCCGTGGAGATGCTTTCGGATCGTCTGGAGCATGAGGCAATAGAGAGAAAGGGACGTGAGCATGAATGGATGGATACCCTCAAATTGCCTGAGTCTCGATGTGGATTGCCTCTTGCCTCTCCAAGGCCGGGCGACCAGCGAAGTATCGCCGACCGATCAGAGCGGGAGTTCCCCCTACCCATGCTTTATCGCTCGTGCTCGGTGTTGGTTGTCCATCGGATTCGGCATTGCATCAAGATCAAGGAAAGCAGGTAGTTGGTTACGAGGCAAGGCTGGTGGTGGCTAAACATGGATTGGTGTCATATCAGTCATATTCAGTCCAATCCGGGTCACCAGTATCAGCCATTGAGCATCAGCCACCAGGGACTCGAAACACGCGAGAGAGACACCTGGTTCATCGTCATCAGACGCAATGGGGGGATGCGGTTTCGCCTTCGGTCCTGGTGTTTACTCTGCGTGTTTTGATGTCTCGGTCGGCCGGTTGAAGCCTCTGGCTGCAATCTCCTTTGTTTGGAGATGCTCTGCGGCAACGTCTCTCGAGGTAAGACTCTCCACCCTGCTGAGATTACCGTCTTGTTTCCATTCCCCACGCTGCGAAGCGCCACGCACTGTGCACTGAGCATCTGCACCTGCATGGAAGGACCTGGGCCGAGGACAAGTTTGACCAAGAGACTGGGGCAAGGGCAAGGGCAAGGGCGATTTCGATGGGTCATGATGGTCGTCGGCCCCAGCGCAGATGCAGCGACCGACGTTTGGAGAGCATACGGTCACCCCCTGACACAGGCTGGCACACCCCCCGGCAAACAAACATTGCAACGAGTGAGAGAGGGAATATCAGCACCAGCATCAAAGCTGCCGCCTGTCCTGCGTGGACCAGAGTCCAGCCGACGCTACCGGGTGCGGGTAGCTCAGTAGCTCCTAACACTGGCGTGCTCGCTGGTGCAGCCGAAGGACGCTGGTGTGGATGTGGGAGCGGATGCTACTGCGTTGTTTAGAATGAAGGTGTTGATTGCTCGATGGATGGGGTTCATTGTTGATCTTTCGTGTTTACTGTTGGCGTCTCATTTGGTTGTTGCGGCTACCTGGTGTAATTACTGCTCCCGCTGTTGATGGCTCTCATTGCGAGCTACCCTGAATGGAGCAAAATCTATCCCTTTTCCATTGATTGCATTGACGATCTGGCGAGTCAATTTCTGACAACTGAGCATATCGTTGAGGTCAATTGATACTCGCGACATTGGCACTTTACTTTGAATTGAGAAGAGACTACGGTGGCGGAGGGTGCAGCTAATAGGACAAAAGGGTGTGATCCAATTGCCCTTTTTCCGTATGTGCGGGCTAATGTCGTCAATCCCGAGTACATGCGCTGTTAATCGGCAACCAAAAAGTAAGAAGGGGAAGGGAAAAAATTGAGCGCAAAAACGAAAAAGGCAAAAGACTCTGGCCTCTCACAGGTTGAATTGGCTGGCGCATGAGTGAGGCAGCAAAGTCCTGCAATCGCTGCGTGTAAAAAATTGAGGTGTGTGCCAGAGTCCTGACTACGGGACCGGCAGGGCCGTGGCTCCCCCAACTCAATTGGTCGTCATGTGTGTGTTGTTGTCAATCGCCGGTACCTCGAGGCCTTTCCGGTTGTACCTGGAGACGGCAAGGGCCTCACAACCTGGGGCACTTGGAGATTCACAGAGGACCAGACTAGGACCTGCGCGAGACTCGTGGGAAGTCGCTGATGACATCCACCCATCCCGGCTTGGGACTCCATCCAATTCTTTCGCGGTGGGGACTTGAGTCTCCGTGAGACCCGTTTGCTTCAATGAGACCCCGGTCCTGTTGTCTCTTGGAGGGTGACCCACCTTGACACAGAAGGAGCGGGTCAAAGTGCAGATGCAGGCATTGAGCAAGAAGTGTGGGTCCACCCGAAAAGACCAGCGACGACCGGGACCCATTGTTTTGATCAGGGCCGAAAGACTTCTGGCATGGGACGTGGGCCGGCAACCTCGCCGGTAAAAGAAAGCTGTTGAGCTCGGTCATCTCGCGGCCACATTGAAATAGAAGCTCTCGCCCACCTGCAGAGTCTCTTTTTTCTTTCCTTCCTCTTCACCCACGAATGCTTCATATATAAGCGACCCTAACTTCGTGCGGTGCTAGACACTTCTTTTTTCTCTCCCCCCCTCTCCACTCAACCTCGTCCCTCAACTTCTCTCCTCCCCCAAACGCCCAACAGCGCGCAACCTCAGCTTTATCACTACAACCCCCGTTCGCCTGCTGTTGCCTACAGCCGTCCTACAGACTCTCACCTACAACAACCAAACAACGCTACCGCGCCCTATCGCTTCGACTCCCCCAGCAATGGCGGAAGAGAAGGTCACCGGCGCTCCGGCGCTGGATACCAACATTGAGACTGGCGGCTTCGATGAGAAGCGAGGACAGGTTCCTCCCCCCTCCCACGCTCCTGCCAAGGGCCCCGTCGAAGAAGAGGAGCCCGATGAGGATATGGACGCCCTGATCGAGGATCTCGAGTCCGAGGACGGCCACCAGTTCGAGGAAGAGGAGGAGACCCAGCCCGGCGGTGGACGTGTCGTCCCTGAGGATATGCTTCAAACCGACTCCCGTGTAGGCCTTACAGAAGCCGAGGTGGTAGCAAGACGCCGCAAGTACGGCCTGAACCAGATGAAGGAGGAGCGAGAATCCCTTATTCTGAAGTTCCTTGGATGTGAGTTCTCCCAATCCACCTATACTTTGGACAGCCGAAACTGACGATTTCTGGGAAAAAAAGTCTTCATCGGGCCCATCCAATTTGTTATGGTCAGTCACAGCTTCAAAATGAGCCTATTCCCGTCTTGATACACCTCGAAATGCCCTCGCAATGGTCGAAAACGTCCAGGAGTTGTCTGAGATGAAGCTATTCGGAACATCGTGAACTCGGTTGCCCGGACCCACTTTTCTCAACACTACTGGATCTTTCATCCGATCCCACTTGCAATGTCCACTGACAAACTGGCAATTGGAATCGCTCGCTCCCTTCATGAGAGGGCGTCGCCTTTTGCTGGTGTCGTCGATGTTGACAAGTTGACCCCCAAGCCCCAAACCCCACACAATTTATGTCTTGGCGGAGCTCAGAGGTGAAGTTATCACCAACGAGAAGAGTCACAAACACGTCGACCAGCCGCCATTGGTGAATAGTGTGGATGGGTTTCGGTGCTTCAAGCGGAGCAGTTCTCGTGTCCAACATGATCTTTCGCGTTTGAGTTCAAAATGACTGACAATTTGTACAGGAAGCTGCCGCTGTTCTCGCCGCCGGTCTTGAGGATTGGATCGATTTCGGAGTCATCTGCGCTCTGCTTCTTCTGAACGCCGCGGTTGGATTTATCCAGGAATTCCAGGCTGTTCGTTTCCCTAACCCTTATCGAACGACCCTGACTAACATATTGTATAGGGATCTATCGTCGAGGAGCTCAAGAAGACTCTGGCCCTTAAGGCTGTTGTCCTCCGTGACGGCACCCTCAAGGAGATTGAGGCCCCCGAGGTTGTTCCCGGTGATATCCTCCAGGTTGAGGAGGGTACCATCATCCCCGCCGATGGTCGCTTCGTTACCGAGGACTGCTTCGTTCAGGTTGACCAGTCTGCCATCACTGGCGAGTCTCTGGCTGTCGACAAGCACCAGGGTGACAACTGCTATGCTTCTTCCGCTGTCAAGCGTGGTGAGGCTTTCGTTGTTATCACCGCTACTGGTGACAACACCTTCGTCGGTCGTGCCGCTGCCCTCGTCTCTCAGTCTGCTGGTGGAACTGGTCACTTCACTGAGGTTCTCAACGGTATTGGTACGATCCTGCTTGTTCTCGTCGTCCTTACTCTCCTCATTGTCTGGGTTTCTTCCTTCTACCGCTCCAACGGCATTGTCGACATCCTCCGATTCACCCTCGCCATCACCATTGTCGGTGTCCCCGTCGGTCTTCCCGCTGTCGTTACCACCACCATGGCCGTCGGTGCTGCCTACCTCGCCAAGAAGCAGGCTATTGTCCAGAAGCTTTCCGCCATCGAGTCCCTCGCTGGTGTCGAGATTCTCTGCTCTGACAAGACCGGTACTTTGACCAAGAACAAGCTCTCCCTCGCCGAGCCCTTCACCGTCGCCGGTGTTGAGCCTGATGATCTGATGCTTACTGCCTGCTTGGCCGCTTCCCGCAAGAAGAAGGGTATCGACGCCATTGACAAGGCTTTCCTCAAGTCGCTGAAGTTCTACCCCCGTGCCAAGAGCGTCCTCTCCAAGTACAAGGTCCTTGATTTCCAGCCTTTCGACCCCGTCTCCAAGAAGGTTCAGGCCGTTGTCGAGTCCCCCCAGGGCGAGCGCATCATCTGTGTAAAGGGTGCCCCTCTTTTCGTTCTCAAGACTGTCGAGGAGGACCACCCCATTCCCGAGGAGATCGACCGTGCCTACAAGAACTGTGTCGCTGAGTTTGCTACCCGTGGTTTCCGATCTCTCGGTGTTGCTCGCAAGCGTGGTGAGGGTGCTTGGGAGATTCTCGGTATCATGCCCTGCTCTGACCCTCCCCGTCACGACACTGCCCGCACTATCAACGAAGCCAAGCGCCTGGGTCTCTCCATCAAGATGCTTACTGGTGATGCCGTCGGTATTGCCCGTGAGACTTCTCGTCAGCTCGGTCTCGGTACCAACGTCTACAACGCTGAGCGTCTCGGTCTCGGTGGTGGCGGTGACATGCCTGGTTCTGAGGTCTACGATTTCGTTGAGGCTGCTGATGGTTTCGCCGAGGTCTTCCCCCAGCACAAGTACAACGTCGTCGAGATTCTTCAGCAGCGTGGTTACCTTGTTGCCATGACCGGTGATGGTGTCAACGATGCTCCCTCTCTGAAGAAGGCTGATACCGGTATTGCTGTCGAGGGTGCCTCCGATGCCGCTCGCTCTGCCGCCGATATTGTCTTCCTTGCCCCTGGTCTCGGTGCCATCATTGATGCTCTCAAGACTTCTCGCCAGATTTTCCACCGCATGTACGCCTACGTTGTCTACCGTATCGCTCTTTCTCTGCACATGGAGATCTTCCTCGGTCTCTGGATTGCCATCCTCAACAAGTCCCTGAACATTGAGCTGGTCGTCTTCATCGCCATTTTCGCTGATATCGCTACCCTGGCCATTGCCTACGACAACGCCCCCTACTCCCCTACCCCCGTCAAGTGGAACCTGCCCAAGCTCTGGGGTATGTCCGTCCTTCTCGGTATTGTTCTGGCTGTCGGTACCTGGATTGCTCTTACCACCATGTACGCCAACTCGCACGATGGTGGTATCGTCCAGAACTTCGGTAACATCGACGAGGTTCTCTTCCTTGAGATCTCCCTCACTGAGAACTGGCTCATCTTCATCACCCGTGCCAACGGTCCTTTCTGGTCCTCCATTCCCTCTTGGCAGCTCGCTGGTGCCATCCTGGTTGTCGATATCCTTGCCACTCTCTTTGCCATCTTCGGTTGGTTTGTCGATGATGGCCGCACCAGCATTGTCGCCGTGGTCCGTATCTGGATCTTCTCTTTCGGTATCTTCTGTGTCATGGGTGGTCTCTACTACTTCATGCAGGGCAGCACTGGTTTCGATAACCTGATGCACGGCAAGTCCCCCAAGCAGAACCAGAAGCAGCGTTCCCTCGAGGATTTCGGTAAGGTTTTATCTATTCCTTCGCACATTTATGACCATGTCGCTAACTATATTCTCAGTCGTTTCCCTCCAGCGTGTCTCTACTCAGCACGAGAAGTCTCAGTAAATAACGATGGTTTATACCCGGACCACCATCAGCCGGACTTTTCACTTTCGCCCTGTCCAAATTTGAATTGTACTGCTCATACCCGAGTACTGAGACTTTTGGAGTGGTTCACGAAACCTTCCATACCCCTAGAGATCGTCTTTTAGACACCTAATAATAAAAGTAAAATAAAAAACTGGTGTCTCTCTCTTGTGACGTGATGACGTGATGTGATTATGATCTTGATGAACGTTTGACTTTGTGACCATATAACCTACTTCTGTAGAGGTTCCAGCCTACTGCACCTGTAATAACTGACATGTGTGTAGCCTTGTCGATTGTCACGTGGTGTAGTGGATGTTGGAACTGTCGGGCAGTTACGTCAGGACAAGGCATCCAATCCAATTCTTTAACCTCACCTGACCTCCTTCGCGCACTTCCCATTTTCAATGCCATCAATCAAGACCAACGCAGCGTTCGACCATGTCTGGTCCCTTGCGCCAAATTTTACCAATTCCGCATCTCTTTCGCTGACAGTCTCATAATTCTCGTCATTCTGTGGTTTCAAAGAGAAGCCTCAGTGGGACGGCGAAGATGAATCGCGAAATCCCGGGCTATTACTATGGTACCATTATCACCTTGCGGATTCCTCCACGTTGACTCACATGCTTCTACAGATACCGAGAAGAAGAAGTACTTCAAGATTGAAAAGTCGCAGACGGCGCCTTCATCTGCGTCATGGTCATCAAATGCTGTCAAAAGGCGTAAAGTTGAGGGTCAAGCCCAACAGGCTGCAAGACAAAGAGCACATCTCGTGCGGAACCACATCAAGAGGCATCGCCTCACCCAGGATGCTGTCGCATCTGGCTTAATCGCCAGAGAGATTGGGCTCCCGTTTTCTGCGGAGCGTGGGCGCGGCAGGATGGAGGACGGTGATCTCAGGGCCGCAGCATGGGCGAACGGTGTGGTGGCCAAGGGGAGCGTGCCGTTTCCGTCTGGACCTACGAGAACGCGGTATGCGAATATGCCGTGCTTTTACGTTGCGGCGGAGGATGAAAAGACGGGATTGGGGGTTGCATATGCGAGTGAGTCTTGAGTGGGATGAGGTTTGGGTAGGTGACGACTGACCAAGTGTGTAGCCTTGGATGAGGAAACGCTGGTTGGGAGTCATATTCCCACAGACAAGAACGACAGGTATACATGCTATGGGCTTCCCACAGCCCTACTTGAAGGCTAACTCGACGTAGAATCCACTTCTCGCGCGATGCGCCCAACTCTTCTGGAAGAGCCCAAGTCTTTCGAACGGAGATGGTCCGTTGTCCACAGATGTCCTCGATCAAGTATCACCGTCCTACACACCGAATCCTCCTGACCTCCCGCGAGCCCGATCATAGCTGCGGGGTCTACTTTTTCTCACCTCCCCTCTCTGATCCTGAGGACAAGACACGCCCTCGGTGGCGGCTTGGCGAAAGTATGTCTGCTTGAAGTATCTGCGCCCATCTGGATGTCGGCTGACCTGACGGCAGCAAACCACTATCAGAGACTTTCTATCCGCCATGGCCTCCATGACGACTGGGTCGTTCACAGCAGCACACCGGCTCCTCCTTCCTCAGACCTCATATGCGTCATTGGCTCAAATAGTGGCCTACTCCAAGTCCGTTCCAACGAGAGCCTCTCAGCCATTGTCCCTAGTGTCACTCCCAAGGGTATGCACCTACCACAGGAGATATTTACGCAGGACTTTCAACAGGGGAACCACAACGTACTGTTCGCAGGTGGGCGTCAACCAAGGCTCTGGATAACCGACCTCCGAGCCCCTGAGGCACGATGGTCGTTTGCAAAACACACGAGCTCGATATCACACCTGAAGAGTGTGAATCCGCACCAGGTCCTCGTCTCAGGGCTGCAGAACTCGATGGCTCTCTACGACGTGCGCTTTCTGACACGGAACCCCAAGGGGGCTAGACCACTGCTCAGATTCCAAGATCACCATAACGATGCGCACTTTCACATCGGATGGGATGTTAGCCCGGATCTCAACGTTGTCGCCGCTGCACAGGACAACGGGACCGTGAAGCTCTTCTCACTTAAATCTGGACGGCGGTTGCGGTGTGCCGGCGTGGACTCGATCAATGTCGACTCACCCATCAAAGCGCTCATGTTCCAGCGATTGCCGAGAGAGAGGCTGCCAAGCTTGTTTGTAGGCGAGGGGCCGTCACTAAGAAAGTTTTCGTTTGGGGCCGTGAAGTGGGAAGATGAGGTTTAATAACGTAGACGTATTATACTTGATATACTACTGAGACTGTCTATCATAAGCAAATCTTCGTCATCTACTGAGACGATTATAGGTAATACGTCACATGATATTACTCTAATTCCCTTTCTAGCCACCACTGCTCCGGGCACATTGGTCGGGAATTTGCCACGAGTACGACTTATCACTCCTTCATGGTGTCGGTGAGCATGTGCTTGTTTAATGGCCGCCTCTCGGCGTCTCTTGATATGTTCAATCTCGGCTATTATTTTGTACTATTGTTGAAACGTATATGCCCAGGGTCATCTGTGCTTCGTTATAGTGTGATTCCTTTGTCTGGTATGGGGGGAGGGGGGCAGCATTGATGATTACACCTGCATGGGTTCGAGGCTTCGGGTATGTCGGTAGGGGGCGGCTCCCCATAGCCCTGGCGGGCATAGCCTTAATAATAATAATACCCTTGATTATATAGTTTTATATGTAATATCTTAAGGTTCATCTTCACCTTGATAGTGATAGTGGCGGCGATGGCGATGGTAATAAAGAAGGGAAAAGGAAACAAAAAGGGAAGCTAGATAAAGGCAAAAGTTGTTTAAATTGAATCAATGGCAGCGATTCGCTACTGACAGACTTCTGGGTATTGGGACTGTTGTGAACTGACGCGAAGGTGACTGATGCTTGATGAGCAACAGGTTTGACACTGCCAAACCCTCTGACGTTGGTAGAAGTGATGACTCTTCTAGCTCGCCAAACGAGTATATTGATACAGTTTCTATTAACTATTATAAAAGCTGTATATACTGTTTGATACCGCTAATCTGGTAAACATCTGCAAGAAATAACCTCATTCTTTCGTGTCGGCCCTTGACACTGCAGGCTGGCTGGTCATTCCTGCTGCCACTGCCCACTCACTGCTCTTATTCAATGCCTATATTATATCACGGGCAGGTCTGTCTTCTTACCTTGTCAAACCATCTTCTTCCTTCCCCCTTCCTGTGGCATCTGCCTCAGCCATAGCCTTTGGATTAATTTCACCCTTCCACAGACACACTCTCTTTCCGCCTTCTTGGCTTTGTTTCCGCCGCCGCCCACAGCGAAAGTAAACTTCGGGTTATCAGGTGAGGCATATAATTAGATACTAATCCTGAGCGTAGATGCAGTTGAGTGCTGAAATTCAGCCTGGGCTGACTAGGACATCGATGTACTGATGCCCCCAACGACTGCCTCCTTTTCGGACGCTACCGTTTTGTCGAGCACACTATTGAGATCTCAGAGGAAGAGATGGGGCGGTATAATTGTAGGGGTGGGTATTAAGAGTCGGCTTTGGACTGACAGGAGCTTTCTTGGTCTACTCTATGGATCTGAGTCGCTGAGCGACAGAGGTAGGGATAGGGAGGAGGAGGAGGACAACAGCAACAACAAGAAAGGCGAGGAAGATGATGATAGTGACAAGGGAAAGACCAAAACGAAGATGCCAATGACCAAGAGAGTGGTGACGACGACAACGTGAGGGAAGAGAAAAGGGATACTCGAAAAAATCGATTTTGAAAAGGTCTTGGGCAACATGTCTATGATCAACATAGAGGATAACGACGAGATCGAAAACCGTATCAAGAAGGCCATACAACACCACGAGAGAAAGGGCATGCACATATCCTGAGAGGCCGAGGAGAAGATCCTCTCAAGGCTGCCCTCAAACGAGAAAGTTGGTCGGTGTCTATTTTCTCTACAACTTAGGCTGAATACCTTTGTGTGGCTAATTGGTCTTTGGAGTCAGTGATATGAATAATGCTCGAGTTATTAAGAGATGTGTCGAGACTTATCGACATCATGTCCGCACTCTGATCAAGTCCCTGCAGCATTTTATGCTCACCGCTGTCTCGTGCGATCGACTGCCTCAGTGCATAACGGACTGGCGCCTGTACATCGTCGCCTACGGCACGGAAGAATTTAGGGAAGGGCTGCAGAGCCTATCAACGCATGGGTCTGTCTATATACTCGCCTTGTGATACCGTCTTGGCCAGCCCGTATGGTGGCCCACCATGCTTGTTTCGACCAGGCCGAGAGTCGATCCTACTAAGCAAGGAGAGCGAAGATACATTAACTTATCGGAAAGCATCCATTACATAGGTGTATAATGGTAGCGGAACGTCGATTCACCTAGCTGCTCCCCTGATTGGTGTGACGGCCACGATGGTAGGCCACGATAAGATCTTGCTTGGTCTCGGGGCTGAGGAAATCGTGCGTCGACGCTGGGAGACACAGACTTTCTCGGCCAACGCTATCCTCCTAGCCTATGAGCTGTTGGCGCGCTCGGGAGGGCTTTTATTCTTGCCCAGCCAGCGGTTCCTGACCAACATGCGCGACCCAATCCATCCGATATCCGGGACTTGTGCTGGCTTTTTAGCCTGATTTCTTCAACATCTCACTGTAACTTTTAGAGTGACCACCTCACAGCATTATAGGGCAATTACCTAAGACGCAAGAGAAATTAATTGATGAGGAATTTAGACTATTTCTTTTAGCTTAGTGCTGAGGCGTATGTGAGATTTGCTAGGTTCTCTCTGCCACTATCCTATTATCCTTGCTTCAGTCATTCATATTCCGGGTAAGTCGGATATTGGGCATACTCAACCTGAGAGGAAAGAGAAAACGAGCACCAAATGCAGACCAGACTCCTTTCAGTATACTCCGTAGTGTTTACCAAACAGGCAATTAGTCCAGTTGGGACGTAACATCCACGGAGGGCGCAAGTAATACAGAGCCAGTCATGGAACCCATCCAACTAACAAGGGGTTGCGGGAAGTAATGCAAGGTCTCGATTGGTCAGGAATCTTCCCCGCTTGATGCCGCCTTTTCGTTAGGTCACACTCTCTCCTTTGTTGTCGGTCATCCCACTGCAAACAGTTGTCGTTGGCAAATTAGTTTATGTTACAGGTGACATATCCTGTCCAATAACGCAATGACGTGCCTGATTTCCCGTCTGGTTGGGAACGTTACTATGCAGTATGCCGCCCAACGCTTCTTGATTAATGTTGAGGGCGATTGTTTGCTGCCTTAGTGTCGGTCGTTTACACTGCAGGCCGGAAGGCTGTTGTGATAACTCACGAAAGTGAGGGCGGCTGATTCGTCTTTCATTCTGACAGATCATTGACTGACTCCCTCTGTTGTTGTCCCGGTTCTTTCCCCGGGCCACCCATCCCTGTTGAAAACACTTGCATCAAACTAACGGACAAACGCCCCATGGTTCACGGCTGAGCTGCATCGGACGTGGCGCACGGCACATGGGACAACCTTGAAAAACTCCCGGCAGGATTGTCCAGGAATGGACGCCAGCAGCGGTCTCACGGTTCCCAGCAGTCTTTCCGTGCAACACGGACAAGCTATGATTCAACTGGGGCCATCAAGTCTCAGCGGCATGTAAATCACTCTTCACCGATGGACACTCTTGATAGATTTGACGTTGACTTGGAAGCGCCACTCTTAGGTTGAACGGCTATAGCAAGAATGGATCAAGACAGTGCCATATTGACGAAAGTGCTGCTCATGCAACTACTGAACCATTCTGCCGAGGAAACTCTTTTTCATAGAGCGATGATTATGTGTATGGGAAAACACCAGAGCCGCGACGAATTGAAAGATATGGACGGTTCAAGGCTCGCTCGTCGGCCTTCTGTTGCTCCCCTGAGGGAGCAGGGCAGCAGAATCTCCTTGGTGAACTACCGCTCTTACAATCAACGAAAAGAGGATCCGTTGAGATCCAAGAAGGCGGCGTTGGGGAATGGTATGTCTGTACAACTGAATGCCAGCTTCATGGATGTGGGAGAAAGATACAACGGGGCAGAGAAGGAAGAGTCACGCTTACATCCCGGCAAACAGCCGTCCTGGGATTTCTTTGAGAGATGCAGTGTGGGCCAGCTCCGATGCAGACTGTCGGTGAAGTTATCCGTTTGTTGGACAACTATGCATGTGTTTCTCAAAGAGGTGGGTAACACACAGAGACAAACGCCCAACGACACAACTGGCCGATCGACGATTCGATCCATGGCATAGTTGAGAGAACAACTATTGACGAAACACTATGGGATCTGGATTCATCGGGTTGACGAGACTACTATGCGTAGTCTCTGCTAACTAGGTACCCAATAAAGTAGTGCAGGCAGAAGACCAGAACGTCTTCGTTTAACACTGCCAACCGGGTGGTTACAAACAAAAGCTCTTCGCCAGTGGAGACCAAGCTCTTTCATTGATGAGGTTTCCCCTTCCCCTTCTTGCACTAATATCTTCTACCCCCTCCCCCATTCTCCTTTGCCTCTTTACATCGTCTTCACTCAGACCCTCTTCCTACCCTCTTCCTGAGATCTTCGTATTTTCCTCATATTCCCTTCCATCTCCTTCCTATCCTGGACATCGATGGCGCCTATGGATGAACATCTCATTGCCGATAATGGCGACCACATGGATATTGATATCCCTGGCGATAGTAATAGGGATCCCATGGATGCCGATGGCGATGGAAACGATCAGAACAAGAATAACGACGACAGCGATAGCGACAGCGATGTTGATGGCAGTGATGACGAGCCTCAGTACATCTTCTACGATCGTGTCGATGAGAATGATGAGACTGATGACGACGGCATTGGATCCGACTGCGATGGCGACGTTGAGGAATTCGGCTTCGATAGCGAATTTGAAATCGACCTCGAGAGCGACGCTGATAGCGATAGCGAGGATGAGGATGAGGATGCCCGATCCGCCCCCTATATTGATATTGGAATCGGCCTCGATGGTGACCCCGATGGCGAACCTGAAGCCGACAGTGATGGTGACATCGTTGTCAGCGATGCCAGTGGCAGCGAGAATGACAACAGCGGTACCGAGATCAACGCCAACACTGAAGTCAACAAGAGGGATGCAGACAAAGATCCGGAACCTCGTGTCTTCGACCCCAAAAGGCCCTTGACAAGATGTCCAGAATTGACATGGGCGATGACGAGGCCGTTGAGAAGATGATTGGGGATGCAATTAGCCCCTCGGATCGCCAGTCCATGGAGATGAGTCAGGAAAAGATGGACGGGATTATATCCAAGCTACCAGACAATGCTGAAGGACGTAAGTGCTTTCTCCGCAGCCTGGATGATGTGTGTGCTAACCAGCCTTTGCAGTCGACATGGTGGAGAATGAGCCCGAGGTCAGGAGATGTATAGAGAAGTATCGAGAACGACTCCGATTCTTGATCATGTGGCTGGCGAGGTTGATGCTCGCGATTGGCGACTGCAGCAACGTTCCCCAGGACATGAAGCCATGGGTTATCTTCACCGTGGCTAACGCCTCAGCGGAGTGCCGGGAGCGACTCCTCAACGTCCTTACCCAACCCGCAATTCATCCCTTGCAATATCAATATCTTCTCGGCAAGGACAGATGGACGCCGGATATGTTCAAGGGCGCCCCGAAGATTGACCTGAAGAATCCCGACGAGGCTGGAGATTGCACGTCGACTTACCTTGGCATCGGGCGACGCGAGGACGGCACATACTATATGTATGTTGGCAGCGCATCGGGCACGAATCCAACTGCCGGTGCTATCGGCGAGGGAGTTCGAATGCGCGTCCATCACACAATCCTAAATGTGGGCATCGACGCTGTCCTAAGAGAACGGCAGTCAACGGTGAGGACCAAGGGCGCTCAAGCCCTCTTGGTACATGAACTGTTCGTGCAATGCATCGAGTACTCCTTCATGGCTCTCTTCCGCTTCCCTATTGACATGGAGGACCCGGTCTACCCCATCTGTGCGGCGTTGGCCCCTGTCGCAGAGAACCTCACGATGCTGTTGTTAAACAGCTTGACCACCACGCGTGTCCCACGACACAGCCGAAATGTGAGATACCAGGCCACGAGCCAAGCCATTTTGGTGGCTCTCAGCCAAGAGGTGGTGTTCCCAGATGGTGGATGGGTTGGTGCCAACGTCGTACTACCAATGGTTCAGACTACAGCAGCTATCTGGACCCTTCGCCGCAAGCACCGCGGGCTGGTGCTGTCGCCCGAGCTCGAGGCCAAGCTGAGGAAGCGCTTCGACGAGACAAGGGACTTGACACTTCAGCCGAAAGAGTGCCGCCGCCTTCTCGCCCTGGAGAACGCATCGGACACAGTGGCGAATGTGCAGGCCCTCCAAGCTCTGTATGCCGCCATCCTCCGGGAGCACAACAAACAATTTCTGACGTCCAAAATGCTGCTTTTAAAGAAGCGTTGCATCCTCGTCTCAGCCATGATCGAGGAAGCCGAGCACGAGAAGCTAGCGAACGTTCCTCATGCCGACGGTTACTACCGCCTCGATGTAAGCCTCCTGAACTGGGGCCATGTATCGCAGAGGGCTCAGGACAAGGCGGGAGAAGAGCTGTGCGGGTACTTCACCACCGCAGCTGACTGCCGCAATCTATTCAAGGGGGCAAACATGACTTCTATAAAAATGTGATGCATGAGAAGAACTGGGAGGCTCTTCAACGTAAGTTCTCTTGAATCAACTCACCCCCATAGGGTTCCCACTGACATATCTCATACAGGGGGTGTTCCTGAGACACTAGAGAACATCAAGGCCGAGCCATCATACCCGCTTCCCATTAGAAAGAGGCTTCGAGAGATTTGCCAGGCCATTGTCTACCAGCACCTGGCAAAACAAGGGTGGATCGAAGAGACTCCGACGAAAGCTCAACTCGAAAACCGCCAGGTGCACAACAAAGAGCGTCTACTGATTCCTATTATCAAACGGCTCAAGCAAGACGTTGGCCTCAGCACCTCAGTGAAAGCCGCAGACGGGGTCTGGGACAGCGAAACGTTGAAAAGCAGAGTTGTCAACATGATCTCCCGAGTCATCAAGGATCTCAAGGCTGGCTTGACTCGATCCGATGCCGACCTATGGGCCAACCTGAAGGAAGTCGACTCAAAATGGGCCGAGCCTCAAGCCGCCGCCACAGACATTGGCATATTGCTCCCTGAGCTCCCCCAGCAACCCATGCGCCAAACACCCCAGCCATTGCCTCTAAGCAATGATGACCACCAGGACGAAACCTTCCAGTTGCTTCTAAGCAAACATGTCAGCCCAGACAGGATCTGCAATGTCAATCAGCGTGCACGGCTCTACAACGAAGGCAGGGCCACGGACGACACTGTGTTGCTTCCAGACGATATGCCAGCCCCCGGCCAAGTCCCGTTCAACCTCTGTGGCCCTGATGGGGAACCTCTACCGGAAAGAGGGTTCACGTGTGAATCCCTCGAACCGCAGTCTCGGCACGGCCTAACACCAAAGCTTGCTCAACGCACCGGTGGAGTGAGAACCAAGTGCGATCATTGCGGCGATCAGTTCAAGCTCAATCCCATGGCAATGCACATGTTCCATTGCCGGGGCAGGTGCAAACCCTGTGAAGATGCTGGTGAGGCCTGTACGCGCGATATAGGGAACTCTCAGGTGTGTCAGCGCTGCCAGAGCGAAGGTACAGAAAGCGAATGTACGGGTTTCTCACGTGCAGGAGTTAACCCAAGGCCCATGGCAAGGTGCCCCAGATGTGGCATCTTCAAAACTCACCTCATGGCCCACAAGAGGGAGTGCATGGGGCGGTGCCAGAGCTGTGTCCGCCGTCGCATTGCATGCGAAAAGAGCGAGAAAGGCAGCCGTCAACATCAAAAGTGCTTAGGCTGCGAGACTGGTAACTTGCGATGTGGCAATTACTCACATCCGAGAGAGAGAGTTGTCGGCACGTGTGTGTTATGTGGCGTACACAAGAAAAACCTAAGGAGGCACTTGAAAATATGCAGAGGGAAGTGTGGGCAATGCGACAAAGACAACAAGGCCTGCGAACGTGACAAGGGAGACAATCAATGCCAGCGCTGCAACTGGAAAGAGTACGAGTGCGGCAACTGGACGCACGACAAGGTTAAGGAGTGCCCGGGCTGTGGCAATTTCATCAACAACGTCACATTCAGCCAGCACAGAAGAAATAACTGCAAGGGGAAGTGCAGCTACTGTCTCGACAAGGAGCTCCCGTGTGTTCGACCCCCAACATCGTGTAAGGACGGTTGCGCAGCGTGCCGAGAGAATGACAGGGAGAGCTTGTGTGATGGAATATGGAGACAACGACAACCGAGGGGGGGACCGCAGAAGAGGAAGAAGCCGCAGAAACGGAAGAGGCCGCAGAAGAGGAGGAAGCTGGAAGAATACGAGATGGAAGAGTGGGAAGGAGATGGGACGGAAACGGAAGATGAGGCAGAGGACGAGGAGTCGGAGGACGAGGAGATGGAAGGATATGTGATAGAGGGAGAAGATGAGATAGAATGATCGGAGACAGGAGCAGAGGAGACAGGGAGCTTACTTTCTCCTTTCTCCACGGAAGATCGGGTGTGGCTAGTGCCCGTTCGGCCTGACATACAAATGACTGACCGAACAATGAACGAAGCGAAGCTGTGATAGGACTTAGGTATTTATCATCACTTATCTTAGGAAGAACACTTGATAGATGAGGATGAATTTGCCATAAAGTTCTATGAGAATGACGCCATGCCTATCATAAGTAACATCACAAAACGCACTTCTACCCAGGCTATGAGCCTCGTGGAACCTCTCTCGGGCCTCGTAGCCGTCCTGAACCTCTCGACCAAGATTCCTCCTCAAGCAATGAAAAGCAATGATTGCTGAGGGGTTACTGAGTGTGACATGGCCAGTTGATGTACCAAATCCACTCCCCTTAACGATAGCATCACAGCAAGATCTTGGAATCAATAATTTTAGATACCTTACATCCCTAATGCGTGCGTACGTACGTGCATACCTACATACATCATGTCCAAGAAACAAAACCCTCACCACAAACTCCATGGCGTTGAAGCCCCTGCCAGAATCCAGAGTACAAGTGATGATGATACAAACCCATTGGATGCATGCCGTTTCCCCCCTTAGTGACACAGCCAAATAAAGCAGGCCGTGTGAAAGCCTGATCTGACAAACAGCTAACCTATGAAAAACACACTCACCCCCAAACGCCAGCAAAACAAAAACCACCAATCCATTACATTTTTTGTTGCAGTCCAATTACGGGTCCCTAGCGGCTGCCTGATGAAGAAGGCCGCGCCGGGGACTGTGAGCTCAGGTTGAACGAGCCCACAAGAGTGGGAAACGCTTTGGCAAATGCGTCCCCCAGCTTCCAGTTGTCCAGGTTCCGCAGATGCCGCTCAAACACGGGGTTGATCATGAGCTCGTCACCGTCCGGGCTCTGGAGCAGCGTGTCGGTGTCCTCATAGGGCCAGGAGAGAGACAGTGTGGTCGTAAAGGGGATGAAGAAGTTGTCAAAGGGGTACAGGAGGGGGTTATGGTCGCGCACGAGGCGGTCCCGCATCTTGGGGAAGGGGATGTGATCGAGCCAGGCAGCGTGTGGGACTGTAAGTTGCGAGGGACGAGGCGTCATCCATTCTGGGAGACGGTCGTAGTTCTCCTGAGTGGGGGAGATTTGCCAACGCATGACAAGAAACATTATGTAGAGGACCGCGACGCGCTCGGGAGCGTAGATATGTCGGGAAAAGTAGCGAGTATATCGTAAAGACTTTAGACAGCGGGTGACTGTATGCGCTGTTGGAAGGGTTGAGGAGTGAAGAGACGGACGGATAGCGAGGGCCAACGACGTCTTGGACGGGAAGACCGTCGGCGGCACGCTGGCGGCGCTCGCTGAGAAAGTCGAGGAGGAGGGAGTCAAGAGGCACGTCGGCGCGCAGTTCTTGATAGGGGCCGAGCAGTCGACGAGGCTGGGATCGCTCCGGGGAGGGGCGTGGCCCGCGGCAGAGCTCATTGCAGGACTATAACCAGGACTATGAGTACTTTCAGGGGTATGGGCGGCCGAGAGGGCATGCGGGTGCTGACCCTGATATTGTTGCTCCTGCTGGGGCTGCCCCGGCCTCCCCTGCGAGCCCCAGCTTGTAGACCTGCTGTGCAGGGCGCGCTCCTGTGAGACACCTGTCCAGTCGTGCTTCATAGGCACGTGATGATACTGAGGCGTGTCTTGGGCGCCGTTGATGCCGTTCTGAATACGACCCACCCGTTGCGCCGGGTCGAGGAGAAAGTCTAGCCCTAGACGCTCAGGGCCAAGCTCAAGTCCGTGCCGGAGTTCATGTCGTTGTTGGTTCAGTTGGCTGGTAGCGTGAGATTCGCTGGTGGGGGTGCCAGCAGGATGTGGCGGCTGCTGAGGGTGCCAGTGCTGAGAATGACTCTGGCCTGGAGGTGGCTCATGACTTGGAGGAGATGCGGCACTGCCGGGTGTCGAAGTAGCGTTTGTGTTGGCATTGTTGTGGTTGCTGTGAACGCTCAAAGGAGGCTGATGATGTGCCGGAGGGGCATAAGTCTGAGCAGGTGATATATACGCCTGCTCAACAGCACCTGTCCTGCCTGTTAATCTCAAAACTCAAACTGGAAGACCATGGGGAAAATAAACTTGCCCTGGCCGATGAGCGGCTGCAGCATGGCGACTATGCCAGCCAGACGACGCTTGATATCGGCATTCTCCTGCTCGACAACCTCCTTTGCGCGGAGGACGGCCTGGAGTTCCTGGTAGGGCTGCTGGTTTGTGAGCTCCTGGATGCGACGCTCGAGCGTCTCAATCTGGTTCTTTGTACGCTCACGGATGGCACGCTGAGCCTCTCGGTCTTGAGAATGTTAGCGACATGTCGAGCAACTAGTGAAACAAGAGCCGACGGTAGGTACAAGTCGATCCGGAACCACAACCGACCAGGGTGTGAAAGAAATCAACCTGTCATGATTGCAATACTCACCATTAGCTCTCTTCTTGGCCAACTGCTCAGGGGTCAGATTGGCAACCCCACGACTCCCCGGCCCCGTCTTCTTCTTCTTCCGTGCACTGCCGTCGTCCCCCGCAGCCGGAGAACCCACCAGGTTGGCCGCCTCGGCATCCCGTTTGGCGCCAGCCCCATCGTCCGGACCACCACCACCACCCACTGGGGCGGGACTCTGCACCGATCCCGCTCCCGCCCCCGGCGTATCGGGCCGGGACTCATTGGAGCACGACAGGACAAGGGACGGGACCAGAGAAAAAAAGGGGACCCCCTTCCCCTTGAGAGCTTGTGATTCGGGACTCGGTAGTTGGGATATGCGCGTGTGTGTGAGAGAGGAGAAAAAAAAAATGCGGGATGCGGCTCCCGCAGCTTGGGGGGGGGGTGCGGGATATCACCCCCGACCGCAGAGAGTTGAAAGAGAAGGGAAAGAAACAATCGTCAACCACGACGGCGCTCCTTCCTTCCTTGGCCTGGTTCGTTGATCTCTTGACTCAGAAAAAAGAGACGAATCTCGAGGAACTATAGTAGGATCAGACGGGGAAAAGGGGAAATAACACGGGTATTGTTGTGCTTATGGGCCACCCGGACACGACGACACATGCGCGTCTACCAGGCAGTTAGAGATAAGAGAGGGGAAACCGGGGATAAAAGCAAGCCAAGGCTAAAGACCGTCGTACAGAAGATGAATTTTTTTTTTACCGGGTCCGTGGGAACATTTTCGCAGCTGGGGAGAATGAGGCAGGTTGGGCCGCAGTCCCGAAAGGGGGGAAGGTTGACTCATAAAGCCCAGGAGGTCCAGGTTGACACCGAGTCATGGACCCCTTGGGAGGCGCGGTTGCACAGACCACACGGTACTGTTCGTGCATCCCGGGCAGACCCACGGGGCTCAGAGTCCAGGCTGTCAGGTGACCCTCTCCAAGAAAGGACTCCCAACACCTCTACAGCAATAACGCCGAAACTCTCTGTTCTACCATGGACGGGGATTTCCGCATCATCGATTGTTAAATATTGCGTAGATCGAGGTGTCTAAGGATCAATCAATCCATTTCTCACAATGCTGGCAACTACCTTATGCCGTCAACACTTCAAGATAGTGTTTTGCGCGATGGACAGGGTGGCTTAAGCCAGGGTCCAGCCCCCCGTCCTTGCATCCTGGTTGGTACACTTTACGACAACCAAACAAACTCATCATGGCTCATAACATGACCTCAAACATGACCCTATCAATACATCCATATATACGCCTGTACAATTACTATGAGGCCGCGTGCAAAATAGCCTCCTTTCTCTCTGTCATCTCTTCCAGACAGTGTTGTATGCTACGTACCCAGGTACTACAATGCCCAATGTTGCATTCACCCTTGATCTTGCCCTGTCCTTGACCGTCCGGACACTCTCCGATATTGATTCCACCCGTCCGGTCTCCTCCGCCCACCCGCCGCGCTCAAGCCACACACGGCATCAGCCATATCCAACCATCACACATTTCGCAACTCCAGCCATCACTCGGCCGATGCCCTCGCAAGTGCTTCGTGCAAGTGCGGCGGGAACCGGTATCGCAGCTGGCTGGTGTAAGTCGTCAAGTCCAGCGTCATCTGCTTTAGCTGCTCTACCATCAGCCGTCGGGTGCCCTCGTTGCCGCTGAACTGTCCACTCGTCAGCTGCTCCCGCTGGCGGACGCAGCAGATGATGGTCCACATCAGCAGGTTGGGCACGTTGATTGAGACAGGCTGCGACAAGCCAGAGAACTTGGAGGCGTAGGCTCGGATCGTGCTGCCATCGCCCGCTGCTTCCAGGGGAAGAATCTCGAGGCTTCGGATTTTCTGTTCCTCATGTTAGCACATATGACGCTTCACTTCATCACTAGGTAACTTACGTCGAGGCATTGAGCCCACTGTCCGGCCTCCACCAGTCCCTTGATGCTGCTCATCTCCAGGAGTACCCGGCAGGCCACCTTATTCTGATCCTGGATCCTCCTGTAAAACATGGCGTCTCGCTCGTACATGCTCATCATGGTCCTGGCAAGCTCCACTGGGTCATCGATGGCCGCCAAGCTGAGGCTGCTGCCTGCCTCCGCCTCTTGCTCACCAGCACGGGGCTTAACTGGCATAAGTCGCATGGGGTCCTCTCCGATCTCGATGGAGACAGCTTCACTCAGCGCCCGGCTGACAATGGCGACAACCGTGTCATATTCGCCGGCGAGATGGTACAGCAACACCGAGTCTGTGGTGCGTCCGTTCTCGTCCGCAAAGCTGGCAGCCTGGAGTGTGACCGTGTTGACAAAGTCATCCTCAGCATCCAGACCGATGAGCGGGCCGCGCTCCTCGATGATGCCACGAATGCGCTGTCCGTCTGGTCGGATGTCGCCAATAAGCTTGCTAAACTCACGGGTCTCCAGAACCAGCTCTCGCAACGCCTCATGACAGAGGCTACCGTGTCGCTGGCCAGCCTCACCACCAAGGTCGCGGTTGAGACAGATCAGTGTCAGGTAGTCCACGGCAGACACAACATCCGCGGCCCTAAAGTCTCGCGTGTAGTATCCAATCATGCGACCAAAGTTGATCTGCGGTAGGTTCTTGGTGCTGTAGCTGCGAAGGTCGTTGGCTGACGATAGCGCGTCACTCGGCCGTAGCAGACCATAGAACTCGAGAGCCAAACCAAAGTGAACAGCATCCACATACGAGAAGGGGTACAGGTAGGCGATGGCATCCTCGAACATGCCCGACAGGATTTGGAGATAGAAGAACATGCCGAAGCTTCCGTTGCTGTCCTCCGAGGTGGCCTTGGGGAAGTGCTTCAGACCAATCTCTCGAATGCTAGATTGCAGCTCGGCCAAGCCGTAAGACTCTCCCGCCATTTCGATGGTCTTGTCTCCTTCTCGCGCCAGGTTGAACTGCAGCCAGATCCAGTCGTTGATATCTGTGTTGAGTCCATCCAGGTTGCGGTTTCCAAGCTCGATGCGTCCAATGACCTTGTAGCAGGCCATACGGAAGGGGTCTATCGAGTTCTCAGGCGCGTTGCGTGATCGTTGGATGTACTCATTCGTGCAACGGTCCAGAAGCTTTCTGTTGGTGATACGTCGATCCTCGCTTGCTGCGTAGTTGTTCAAGTATGTAGCGAATGTCCGATCAATGCCTCGGAACTGGTTGGTGTTGTCATTGACATACTTGGCCGCCTCGTTCACATGTCCAGAGCGTAGCAGGTAGAACACAATGGCCCACACAAACTCGCCCTGAACCTGTTGCAGATCAGTGTTGTCAGGGACAAGATCTTTCCGGGCAGATCGTAGTCGAATGTATGCCTTGATCTTGCTGACAATGTCGGGGAGACCACCGAGCTTCGCCTCGTGAGGGTGCTTGGCGATGAGCGACTCAACCTCGCGCAGGAACTGCTTCTCGAGGAATCTGTTTGCGCCGCTGAGAATGCGCTTCCTCATCTCCACAGACTTGGCCGAGTTAGGGTTCTCATTAAGATACATGTCTGCAAACTCGCGCTCCTTGGCTGTCGCGTTGTTGAGCGTCGTCTCAGCCTCGGGGTTCTCGCCTACAATCTCCATAACCGCCAGATACGCCTCCACAACATGGGGCGCATGAGGCTCATGAGACTTTTGTTCCGCAGCTGCCAACTCTGAGAGGATGGGGTAAGGGCGCTTCGTCATACGAGCCGCGTTGAGACCACGAATCTTTTCAGATAGACGTGTCTGCCTCTCGCGAAGCACTCGATCGTCGGAGGACATACGGCCATCAAGACCTCCAGCTTCGGAGGAGCGGTCAACGTCTGCAAAATCTGTCTGATGGGCTCCAATTCGGCTAGGAGTTCCAATGACAGAGCGGTGAAGGGTCGACTTGCCAAGCACGCTGCTCTTGCCAGCTCGCGAAGGAGCGGTGCTCTTTCTTCTAGAACGGCCAAATGCGCTCTGAGATTCGCGTCCAGCAGTCGCCGTGTCCTCGCGGGGTGTGATTCCAAAGTGCTGGTAGATGCGCTTCCTCTGCGCCTCCCACTCCATCGTCACATTGTCCTCGAGGAAGTTATCAAAGTCGCGAACCGATCGTTCGAGTCCGTCGGCAATCATGCTAAGGGTCGTCTTGGTCTGGAGATTCGAGAGATAGGTTTCGACATCGAGTTCGTTGGGGCCATGAGTCGCTCGCTCAGCGCGGCCAGTCTGAATGTCGAGAAGACCAAGGTCCTTGGCGGCAGCGCTGGGGTCGACACCGGATGCCGCCAGCAGGTAGTGAGCTTTACCATCCAAAGGCTTCTCGTTTGGCTTGGACTGAAGCTTTCTCAATCGGTGGCGCAGGTCACCCAGACCAAGCTCGAGGCTTGGGAGATCTTCCATATTCGACTTTCCGTCAGCCTTCTGGCTCTTTGCGAAGAGACTGTCAAAGTAGGCGCCGGCGGGTTGCGACTGGGTTTGAGTCTGGCCATTGGCAGCCTGGCTGGCAAAAAGACTACCACCCAAAGTGCTCGCGCCCAGGGTGTTGCCGCCCAAGATGGAGCCCGCCATGTTTTGCTGAGGCTGCTGCTGTTGCTGCTGCTGCTGCTGTCCGGTTCCGAAGAGAGAGGGCTTCGCTGCCGTGGCGGGTTGTGCGAGGGAAGAGCCAAACAGCGATGGTTTCGGCTGGTTCTGCTGCGCGTTGCCGAACAAGCCTCCCGTGGTGCCGGTCTGGGCATTTTGCGCTGGCTGGCCAAAGAGCCCCCCCGTGCCCGTGGTCGCGCCTTGCTGCTGCTGCTGTGTGTTCGCCTGGCCAAACAGACCGCCGCCGGTGGTGGTTCCCGCCTGCTGTTGGTTTTGCTGCTGCTGTGGCTGACCGAACAGACCACCCGTAGTCGCGGGTTTGTTTGCGCCAAGGCCTCCTCCAAACAGACCTCCAGCTCCAGTTGCGCCCGTCTGCTGCTGCTGATTCTGAGTCGACTGCCCAAATAGACCTCCACCGGTCGTGGCTCCCTGCTGCTGGTTCTGCTGTGTCTGTCCAAAGAGTCCACCGCCCGTAGTTCCTCCCGTGCCGCCACCAAACAGTGAGCCTCCAAGGCCACCACCGGTGTTGCCAGTCTGCCCAAAGAGAGACATGGCGCCTCAGGATATAGGTAGATTTCGACGACCGCGAGAGGTGAGAGGAGGCGAGGATGAGGACTTAGGTGGGCGATTCGTCTGGTTTCGTGGTTGAAGAAAAATAAAGGTCGGTCAACAAGAGCTCTTCGGCGCGCGTCTGTCTAGAAATTTGGAGGTGGACCAAGGCAAGGCTGGGATTGGGATGATGGAGTGAAGCTTGGACCAATCATCGACGAGAGCCGTTCCCAGGCAACGCCAGGCACCCCTTAGCGTTGCAGGCCTCAAAGAGCTGGGACAAGCACAGCGTATTCAGCTCCAGCTCCAATAGAGCTTCTACAGATCCAGAACAAAGCTATTGATATCAAAATTGAATGAACGTGAGACTAATTAACGTTGTTCTATTTCTTTCACTTTTTTTAAAAGCTTCCCCTTTCCATCTACATATATGCCATCAATCATTACTACCAGAAACAGGTATCCATTATCCGACGCCATTTGCCCAATCCGAGTGTCCCAGCTGTTCTATCATCAAAACCGCAATCATCCTCTCTTTCTTCTCTTTATCTAGGCGCCAAACTCAGCACCCCACTGGGCAACAGCCTTGTCGACCTTGTTTCGGTACTCTTGCTGAGTTTTGCACATGTCCAAGAAGACCTCGTACTTGGCATCGAGAAGAGCCTTCTCCCCAGGGTCTGCCTGAGGCTCCACAAGTCGGCCTCGCTTGCTCATGCGGTCCATGATGCTCCAAAGCGTCTCGGGCTCGCTGCCATCCTCCTTGCTGTGACTGGCTGCCTTGGCACCAAGCATAGCAGCACCATGAACCACAGCGGCGTTGACATATCGTGGGATCAGAACAGGCATGCCGCAGGTAGTGGCCAGGAGAGACATGAGAATGGGGTTCTGGCACTGAGATCCCGACATGAAGATGGACGAGATCTCGTGACCGGCCTTGTTCATCTGCTCAATGATCTGGCGTGTCTGCATGGCAATGAACTCCATAGTGGCATAGTACCACAGCGCCATGTTGTCAGTGCTCTTGTCGCTGTCCAGGCCGATCATGCAGCCCTTCATGTTGGGATCGGCAATGGGGGATCGGTTGCCCCACAGATCACCATAGAAGAAGTGATGACGTCCCAAGTACGACACAGAGGGTGCGTTTGTGTTCTCAACCATCAACTCAAGGTGGTTGTTGAGGAAGTCGTAAATGTGCTTGTCCTCAGCCTTGGCCAGGGCGCATGTCTCATTGTAAGCGGGGTGAATGTCGAGCATGTGTCGAAGCAGCTCGCCAGTGGCAGATTGACCACCCTCAGCCATCCAGTACTCGGGGAGGAGGACATCACGGTAAGGTCCCCATACGCCGGGCACAAACACAGGCTCCTTGGAGAGAGCCAAGTGGCAAGTCGATGTACCGGCAACAGCGGCGAGACGGGTAAAGGCCTGAGAGAGATCGTTGTGGGGCACCTCGGCGTTGAGCTCATCGTCACCAAGCTCGACCTTGGCTCCGACAGTTCCGATCCAGCCAGCATAGGCGTCAATCACGCCGCTTCCAACGGGGATGCCCATGGGGAGACCAAGCTGGTAGGCTGCTTGTCGGCTCAGAGTGCCAACGGGCTCACCGGCGCTGACATAGGATCCGTTCTGTAAATTCAATCGTTAGCCTGAGTTGCGACAAGAGCGCGAGAGTATAGATTCAAATTGAAGGGCATATGAGAAAAGGAAAAGGCTCACCACCCCGTTGACACCACCCATCTGCTTGAAGTCATCCTTGGTAAGGTCTTCGAGACCAATCTCGTGGTAAAAGTCCTCCTGCCAGCCCTTGACGCTACCATCGACGCCGACAGGCACATAACCCTGCTTACAGACAACGCTGCAGTAGCTGCGAGTCTCGTTGCCGGTGGCCAAGTGTGTGAGGGCATCAGCAAGATCATAAAACTTGGCGCGCTCAAAGACCTCGGGCGGCATATGGTTCTTGAGCCAGAGCACCTTGGGCATCTCCATCTCAATGCTCATCTTGCCGCCAACATACTTGAGGAGCTTGTGCTTGGTGTTGTTGATCTTCTCGGTCTCTTCAACAGGTCGATGGTCGAGCCACAGGATGACGTTCCGGTCGTTGCCATCGTTGGCAAAGTCAGGCCCTGTGACGGGCAGAGGCTCATCGGTATCATGGGTGAAAACAGCGAGGGAGCAGGTGGCGTCAAAGCCAATGCCCTTGATCTTGGTAGGGTCGACGGCCGACTCGCTGACAACCCGGCGAACACACTCGCAGATGCATTGCCAGATGTCTGTGGTAGATTGCTCCTAGAAGAGGGTCAGAATAGGTAACGACTCGAGAGTTGGGGCAACATACGTAGTAGCCGACCTCGGGCTGCCACAGCTTGATGTTCTCAGAGGCCAATGCCTTGATGTCACCCGTCTCGTCAATGATACAGGCACGAGCTGAGCCCGTACCGACATCGACACCAATGTAATGGTCCTACACAAACAGTCAGCCAAGGTTCAAAGCTTGGCATGCCGCCGCCACCGTCAACGGTCACGGCTCATGACATTGGCAACGGGCCAATTGAGGTTATTGGGACGGGATTCGCATACCAGAACTTGAGGAGGCCTATCCATTGCGACAAAAAGAGTGTCTGTCAGCCAAGTACGTTCCACAAAGATGGGCAAGACTGAGAGTAGATCTGAAAGCTGAAGAGAAAGGGAAGACGGGGAGAACTCACTCCATGGCAGTGATCGGTTTGTTGTAGGTATACATATTGAGCGATCGAGGTGGGCGCAATCGAGTCGATGCTTTTTGTTACCGGAAAGGATAAGCTCTGGGCCTGCGCCAAAGATTCCCAATGGGGAAGATGAAGAGGGGGAGGGGGAGAGCCGAGAAGGAGGCGTTGAACGGAGATGTCACCCCGCGAAGAAGGTCTCGATTCGGGACGGGAGGGAGGAGGCGTGTGTGATGAGGGAATGTTATGACTGAGGTGTGTGTGTGTGTGCGTCAGAACGTTGAGTGGTTGACTTTCTTTTGGTGTTTCTTTGTAAGAGATCAAGACAACCGATTTGTAAGGAGAAAGAGTGACATTGGAGAGAACAACAGAAGAAGGGAAGAGCTCTAATACCTACTAAACCTAGCTAAAGATCGTCAGATGACCATGAATCAATAAACCCCCCCTTGCCCAAAGGCGAATCGAGCTTTGGGACATGATGGGAGAGCCAGCCAGCGAGCCCAAAAGCTCCATCATGGCAAACAAGCTCTCTCCTCGCCCATCGAAAAACCCCCACCATTCCCACTAAATTTTGCCATCTTTTTTTGGGCGGGGGGGTCCTCATGCTTGGAGCTCGGGGCACGGGGTCCAAGACCAGGGAAGAGGCGACAGGGGCAAGGAAGCAAATCGAGGGGGAAGAAAAACCCAGGGTGTGGCATTAGACAAGGGAAGCTCTAGAAGCTTGTTGAGGCTGTCTGGGAAAGAAACTCCAATCCCGCACGCGGGAGCTTTGTTCTCGGCATCCCGCCAAGTTTCTTGACGCTGTCGCCGAATGCTACATGCATACGCGTGAAGTGGCGGCGGTCCTTGTCCTGCAGCAGCACTCTGATAGATGACCCCTTTCATGTTGTCCGCTCAGGTCTTTCTTTTTCCTCTCTCGACATTTTCCCCCACCATCAGCCAAGAAAGAAGGTCTTTTTTCGAGTCCAAGACTAATGCCCAAGACGGCATCGCCGTTTTCTCCCCCCATGTGAATAAAAGCTGCTGCCTGGGGGTGAGGGGGGCGGGATCGTTTCCCACGGAGCCGACGACGACCCTCGACACGAGCCATCAGTCCATCACAGCCCGAATGGAGCTAGTGGGAAGACTTCATGATCAGCTGTAGAACCCATGATGGACAACAAAATGTGACAGGATACAAGGCGAATTGAATGAATTGGATGAGACTTGGCTTGGTAAGAAGCAGATGATCCTTTTCTAATGATCTCTTCTCCTCCTTGTTGCGTCTTTCTTTTGACGATCCTCAACTACCTGATGACCAATCATGAGACCGTGGGGATCAAAGGAAAGAGCTGATCCAACTGAGTAACCATCACTCTTTCATCCCGACTTTGGACCGTCATGCACTCAAAACAAACTCGCATCAAAACGTTTTTGTTGACTAGACTACTTTACTCAACAACAACTCTCTCCTCTCTCAAACGATTGCAGCACGATACGATAACTGCTCTAGCCTTGCAGCAACAGCAACGTCTATCGACCCGCGCGACTCACGGCTCGCCATGATCGGCCGCTGCGCACCCACACACGCAGCACACTCTTCTCCACCTTGTCCCTCACACAGTAGGCGCTCACCGCTGCCGCTTCGCTCACCTCCGGTCTTCGCTCTTCTCCTTCACACATCCCGTCAACCTCCATTCTGTACCTGTGCCTGCAACCATGGTGAGACGAGGGTGATGTGGCGTCGGCTCGTCGTTGTCTTCCCCCTGCCTTATCCCACGCGCACCGCAGCGGGTACAGGAGAAAAAAAATCCATTCTTGTTCAGATGACCTCGCAAAAATTATGACCTGAGCCGGGATTGTCTGTTCCTATTAGACAAAGAACCCGGCTTCGTTCCCCGTCCTGCTTCTCTCTCTGCCGAGCCGGTCGGCTATTATCCGACTTGCCTAGAAGCTCGGGTTAGCTCTCTTCTCCGTCTTCTTAAGCATGCACTTGCTAGTTATCTCTCCGTCCACCTCAAGAGGGGGTTGATTTAGCATCATGCAGCTCAGGCCCCCTCCGGGTATCTCTGGCCGGGGTGCTGCATCCGGGCAATGGAACGGTCCCAGAGCTTCGGGCTTCCAGATCCGGACTATCCGTAGACTCTGGCCACTGAGCAATTGCGCTGACAGACCCAATTGGCCAATGACAAGCTGCATGCCACTCACCGAGAATGCTTCCCTGCTGGACCTGCCCGGTGCGGTGAATAATTCAGTCAGGTCATGTTTCAACTTACAACATCTGAGCTATGGACCTTGACGGCGGATGACCACACTCGTACTACAAGCAACCTCATTATAGCAACTATTCTTTTGAGTTGTGAAACTATCCACCAACTTTGGGCCCAACCGAGCCTTGTTCCTCGCCCAAGGTCGGCCGATGCTTCACCGAGCCCGAGCGTGACCTCTGAAACCTTCAATCAATATACAAGCATTCATACAACTGCTCCCTCACCGCCAGATGAGCCCTACTCTTATCCCTTGATTCACAAATCAGACCCTTTCCTTTAAACTCCGCCCACCCTCGACAGATTTCCCATTATTTGTCCCTCTTGGTCTTCGAGACTCAAGATTCACCTCGCATCCATTCCCGCATCGCCAGCCAGTCTCGCAACGCAACGCTGGCGGGGAAAAGCGAACAGAACATAACTTCATAACAGTCATTAATCATCATTAGGGTATTCCTGCCCTTCTACCAGGATCACCACTGTAAGCGTAGCCGCGTACGCTTCTCGGATGGCACACGCCATGCTGCACATCTGTCAGCTCAAGTCATGATAGCTTCATAGCTCAGTATCCAACTTACCATGTCTTTTGAACATCCGCCACAATCGCACTGAGGCCCCAATGCGAGCACCAAGCTCGAGCGAGGACCTCATTGTCGCGCACCCCGAACGCTTCAACCACGAGCACCTTTTCGTCGTCGTCTTCTTCTTCATTGGTACCATGATCGAATAGTTGACCCTGAAGACGGTTATGACCAAAGCTGTGACTGAACATATCCCGGTACGGTCCCTGCATCATGCCTGGGGATTTTGATCGCACACTATGCGACGGTGGTGCCCCGTAAAGGCCTCCCCAGTCCCGTACCCCAACTATTGAGTCAACACGGATCGCCGTATATATGTAGTCGAAGAAAAGCGGATGCGGCCCTCAGAACACGGCCATGCTGCCACAAAAGATACGTCATACATGAGCCGCAACGGCCATGATACCCCATCGATAGCGAACTGCACCGTCGCATCAAACAGTCGTGAGCCTGAACTTGTGGGGGATGCACCGTCGGGCCGATCTGCAGCTTTGAGGCTCAGCATCTCTATCCGCACCGTGTCAACAGCATCATCAGGGCCCCCTTTCGGCGCTACCGGCTGATATTCGTCCACAGGATAGACCTCAGCTGGCGGACCCAGCGGGTCGGATCGCTCCCCCATTGACTCCACGTCCTTGTCACTTATCCGTTGCTTTGGTTTTCTACTGCGGATACGTGCGATCTGAGATGGAGCTAGATCTGTCGTTGTCCGCGCGGGACCGACCCACCCAGCGACTCCGTGGCAAGTAGGTGCCATGACCTTGCCTACAATGCAAGTGGCGGACCAATATGTGTAGCTGTTTCGATACTGGAAACCGCACTGAGGGTGCATGTGCGAGAGGAGGGCCAGTTCATTGGTAGCATTGTCAGGGTCGAGATCAATGAGTGTGTTCATGATGAGAAAGGGGAACGTTTGCTGTTCCTCAAGTCAGCCTTCACGCATCAAACAAGCCAACGACCACCGCCGCTTATAAGTTTCAGGGGCATGAACGGGCAAACTCACCCCAGGCAGCACAAGACCGCTGAAAAAGGCAAAGGCATCCGAGCTGACTTCGTCCAAAGACATCTCTGAGTCTTTTTGTTTCATGTTATCAAGGGTCTCATCCAGGTTCGGCCACCTCATCATCTGGGCAAAGCGTCTTAACATCCTGATCTGGCGCTTCTTTAATTTATAGCGGAGAAGGACTGCGGCCATTGTCAGAAAACCCAACTCTTGGAGTATATCATGCTCCATAGCATGTCGTTACCAACACGGGTTACTTACTATCTTCAGGGGTCTTGCCAAAGTCATCAACGCGCACAAAATTCTGCCATCGGCGAGCCAGAGCCAGATTCCACTGTATCGTGGGAGGGATCTGGGAGGTTAGCTTTCTTTTTGCCCAGTCGCCATGTTGTTGCGACTGAATGCGCAGCTCTAGCTCTAGACTGAGAAGCAGCTGATGAAAGAACTTCTGGTATTGTTCGCGATTTTCTTCGCCTCTGTCAAAGATGAAGCGGGTCGCAACTTGGTTGCGCGGATTGCTAAAGTCGATCCATTCTGGGCGTGACAGGACAAGAATGAGGTCAGTGATTTGCTTGTCGAGAGTTCGGTGAGGACTGAAGATCTTGTCGGGGTCCCTCAGAATGCGTTTGTAAAGGTTGCGATACAGCATAGCCTCATTATCATCCTCGAGGCCATAGCGCAGCTCCTGCAATCGATCGAATATGTTCTCAAGATCCATCGGTCGGGGCACGACACCGGAGTCGCGGAGCATGATGGCAGGAGGTAAGACGCTCGACATGGAGGCCCATTCATTGAGAGTGATGGTACCTGGCAAGTGACCAAAGAAGAATGAGTAGCTAGGCTGTTCGAGGGTTTCCCATGGATAAGTGGCATGGCCATGACCAAGCAGTCGCAGGGTCATCAGTTGGGTCATCGAGTCGTGAAGGTTGGAGACATCCATATGGTCGGTGCCTTTGCCGTTAGATCGATTACCACCCGAGGTTGTGTAGAGCGAGAAGAACTCTTCGGGGTGATGGGGGATTGGACGTTTGTGACCCTTGTGGGAGGGAGCGCCGCGGGCGACAAGTTCGAGAGCATGCTGTGGCGGCAACTCGTCGTTGATGGAAATGCCTTCGGGAGGCCAGGAGGTGGTAAGAGGTTCACGGGATCGGGCGGTAGTGGTGATGGTGCGTCCGTTTGCACCACGGGGTTTCTTCAAGAAGGGTGTAGACCTCACTTGTCGAGGTTCGGGCTCAGGTTCAGGCTGCGACCTTCTAGGCCGGCGTCGGACGCGAGATTCGTCATCGGCGGTCGCGGGGCGGCGCTTCTCGTAGCTGAGATCGGGAGCAGAACCAGAGTTTTGTGGAAAGGGTTGAATAGCATCGCCATTGCTGGCACGGCGGGGTCGGTGATATTCCTTGGGCTCGAGGTGTTCCTTGGTCTAGAAGCCACGAGGTACAGTCAGCAAAGAGACTCTCGAGCGATGAGGTTGTCGAGTTAAGCTTGGCTTGGCATGGCAGAGCTAGAGCTCTGCAGAAGCCGAGGTACGGCGCGCTCGAGAACAAAGAAGACGCCACTACGCACCGGTGGTTTGGTGGATTGTCTCCTGCTACTGGCTCTTCGGAAAAGGCCCCAGAGACCCTTCTTTTCGCCTTGGTCCGTCATGATGTCATGAGCAGCGACAGCGCAGCTCTAGGGCGACTCGCGAAGCTGGCGAAGAGGATGGGGGTTATCGAGAAAAGCCCATGAGGAGGGAGGATGATGTCGCGAAAAGAGGTGTTGGTCGCAGGTCGTGCGGTTCGCGACGCCCGATGGCGCGCGGGACTGGGTTCAGGTAGAAAGGGAAATCGGAAACCCAGGGTACGGTAGGTTAGCTCGCCGAGTTAGCTGGTAGTTAGCAGCAGACGGACTCGACGTTGCACATGATCTCCCCGCTCCTGTCAAGTCTTGGATGTTTCTCTGAGAAGAAGCGATAAGAGAAAGAGACAGCTAATTGCTTGTGAAAGCGGGAAGAGAAGGGGAGGTGAAAATGCGCTGCCCAGAATTGCCCACACCCAGCAAGCGCACGCAGGCCTCAAAATGGACGGCCCGGGCAGGGGAAGCCGCGTTTTTTTTGTGGCGCGACTTGCAGGTCAGGTCGACAATCGTGGAGGCGAGGCTGTCGTCCAAGCAGCGGGAAGCTCTCTGGAGACCGATGTGACAGGGATATGAGACGGAGGGGGAGGAGACCGGGACCCAGTCGGAGTTGTTGTCACCTCACAACAACACCGTAGCAGCAGTAGTAGACACGCCTCAAGATGAAGGTTTAAAAGAACACAAAGTCACATTCAAAGAGTGATGAGGAAAGAAAAGTATAAAGTTGCAAAAGAGGCTTTTCTTCCGTTCGGAATAATTGAAGGGATGAGATGGGGGCCAGGGAGACAGGGCAGGTACGGTACGGACGGGGACGCGCAGCACATATGCACGTAGAGGGCCTTCGTGCCTGCCTCACCATCCTTGCCTCGCCTTGCCGCCGGAGGCCTATTGTTCCTCAACGCCGAGGCACCCCGGGCAAGACATTTTGCCGTTGACACCAAAAGAAGATTCATTGTTCAATTGCAATAATTACCCCGCGAATAGGTCCCAGCCGTATCTACATTCTCATACACATCTCCATGAATCATTACATAGAGGTACATGCATGTTCGTAAATGTGGAGAGCAAGAGCTGCAATCAACAAGCCCATGCCTGCATGCTGCGCTTCAGGGGTTCTATCAAAGATGGATGCTTCGGCTTGATCATCCTACGCTATATTTGGATGGGGACAGTCTTGGCTCGAGATTAGGACCTGTCCTATTCCAGGGAGTCTTGCAAATGTCACCATAGACGCAGGTCCCATGTTCAACGGTCAGAGCACTGCTCGCATTATGAACATGATGACTCCTATCGATGACAACTGGAGTCATGTTTAGGTACTCAACACAAGACCAATCAAAACTGGTGAAAACATATGAGTCTAGCAGTATAATGCCCGATGCCCTCCTCTCCAACATCTTCAAACCGGTCAAAACGAAACACCAAAAGAATGCATCATCCAACGCCCATCCTATCCAATGCTCACAGAGCCAACTCTGCAGCCTCCATCTCTTTCATGCTCTCCTACCTCAGGTCTTCCGACAAAGGCTCACTTCCGTTCTTACCATCATTCATCCGTCCAAAAGCTGCCCGATACTGTTGACTGATGTTAGCACTTGATAGACATTTGCCGTGCCAGCAAGACGTACCTGGAAGAAAAAGTTCAGGATCAGGGCAGCCATCAGAGAGACGCTGATGATCATGGGTCCAATCATATTATCAAAGTCCTTGCCGCTCCGTTCCAAGATCATGGTTCGGCGCACCCTAAGCATGCCGTAGCCCCAAGCTCCTGCAAAGACGGCGATCAAAACATAGATAAGGCCCATGATAGAGGCAACCGTATCCTTGCCGGCTGCCGTGTACAGTCCAACGGCCAGACCACCCTGAAGGATGCAGATGTGCTGCCACTTGAGGAACGTTCGTTCATTGGCAAGCCAAACCTTGGGTTCGACCTTGAGCTCGCCAGCGTTCTTGATCCACTCAGTTGGCGCCACAACGCCCTCGGGAAGAGCTTGTTGCGATGCTCGCTTCGCTCTGGAGTACTTGGACAGTGAGAAGCCTGGGATCACCGAAGAGAGAGTTCCATAAGACCTCTCTTGTTGCTCCTCCTGCTGTCGGGAGCTGCTCTCCCCATTCTCCTCCCCGTTGGTGACCCTAGATGATCGGTTGTTAAGGGCTTGAGCGATCGAGTCCTTGGACATACGATCTGCCAGATACGACTTGCTCACTGGGGAGCTCTGTGTAGGCTTGTACGATCCCGACTTTGCGCCTGCGCCAATCAAGCTGCCCACCGCCATCACGTCCTCGTGTCGTTGGGCACGACGCTGCTCCTCTTCCTCAAATGACTTCTGGGGATCCTTTCGAATATCTCCCTCGAGGTCACTAAGCCAGAAGGGCAAGTTGTTGACATAGTCTTCAAAGAGAACCGCCACACCATGCACAAACTTGGAGAAGCGTGGCGTGGCGTGGACCAGGTGAGACGACATCAGGTCCTCAACCCAGGATGGGCGCTTCCGAAGACCGTCCTCCTTCAGCTTGATTTCCAGAAGAGCATAGGGGAACCGGTTGACCTCACTCTGGTTCATCTTCTTGAAGGGATAGGTCATCTCACTATCGTCAATATCCAGGCGGTGCCACTCGTTGGGGTCACGGCAAGGGCGGTCGCGATCGAGAGTATCCTCGCGGATAAAGGCAACATCAGTGTCAATAGCAATGCGGATGCGGTCATCGGCGGGTTTTTGGAACGCGGTTCGCACGTAGTTGGCCCGCAGAACAGGGCTCAGACCCTTCTCCTTGACAAAGTTCTGGATGGTATTCACAGTCTTCTTGTAGGCGTCCACCTGCTCAGGTGTGAAACTCTGCCTCTTCATCTTCTGGATCGCCTTGTCCATCTTGTAGTCGCCGTCCACAAACGACTTGACATACTTGTCTTTGATGGAGAACTTGAGCTCCTTGCTGCCCTTGTCGTCCACGGTCTTTTCCTCAACAAAGATCTCCGGGCGGGTGGTTAGCTGTCCATACCAGCGAAGGCGAAGGGAAGTAGCCTCGGCTTGACGGTTGACCTTTTCGCCATAGAGGTCAAATTGCCTGTTGTCAAAGTAAAGTGAAGTAATAGACGGCGAGTCGCTGCCATCAAGTTCCTTGGCAGACTGCTCGCTGTAAACAAGGGCAGGAAGATGTCGAAGAATGACCGTCTTAACCTCAAGAAGGTTGTCGGGATGGACCCAGACTGCCGAGACATGTTAGTACTTTGTTGTGTTTCACGACACGGTACGACTGCCAAGCAACGTCCCGTCCTCGGAAGGAAACCTACACTTGTGAGCGGTGTAACGCTCGCCGTTGTGAGTCTCGCCCTGGGACTCGAGGTCCAGAGGAGGGAGCTGGTCTCCGCCCTCCTCGAGTTGTTGCCTGATGGCAAAGTACATAATGGACAGCTTGTTGAGGAGGGGAGAGTAGCCGGTCTCCGAGTTGAAAGGGCGCTGGGCGAGGCTCAGCTGCATCATGGGTCGGACCTTGTAGCGATCACCCCGCTTTCGATCATGCTTCTTGATGATCTTGAGGAAGCCAGTGTAGTTGATATTGCTGTACTTCTTGAGCTCGCGGACCTCGTTAGTGATGTCGTCAAGCTCCGACTCGAGAGCACGCAGGCGCGAGGCCGAGATCTCGCCCTTGGGGATGGCTCCATCATCCTCAGTGGACTCGACGGGAGCAAGTTCCTTGAGCTTCTCAAAGGCGGAATCGACGCGCTCCTTGAGGGCATTGAATCGCTGCTCCTGGAACTCGGCCACCTTCTCGAGCTGCTTGTTGAAGATCTCCTCGCAGAAGCGAGTCTCGTCGTCCTCGGTCCACGGGCGGTCATCGTCGGCGACGTCCTCACGCAGCAAGCTCTTGAGCTTTGCGTAGTCGATGTACTTGTCCTTCCATGGCGCGTAGACAGACTCGCGCAGGGTGCGACCGAAGCGCATTGTAGGTGAGGAAGGGCTAGTCGTCCACGGTTTGGGAAGCAACTACGCTTATCAAGGCAGGCAAGCCGGCCGGACGGCGGAGAATGGACGGCCGGGTAGGGCGATTATCACGTCGGAGTCGGAGGATCGGAGCGAGACAATCAATGGATGGCAGGCGAAGGTAACACGGATCCGGGAGATGGGTCGGGTCACAGAATCATGACACAACGATGATGTCGTTCTGCAGGAGCGTCGGGTCGAAGAAGGCGCGACGAGATGATGGAGAAGAGAGAAGGATGGATGAGAGGGTAGGAGGAGAAAAAATTGATGGATTCCCAAGGGAGTAGTAGAGTCGTGATCCACGGTCCCACGTTGTCGCGAGACAGGAAAAACGAACGAGCAAGAGCAATGCACCCACTCAAGCAAGTTCAGGTTGTTTAGGTAGGTACGATGGAAGGAAAAAGGCCTACCAACGTGAAACCAAGCATGGACAGACGACGCAGCAAACCTACCTATGGAGTCCACCCACTGCTACCGCGCCCACCACCTGCAGCAGGTACCCAAAGTGTCACCGGGGCTTGCTCAGTAGCTCCCTTTCAACAGCTCTAGCAGCTCGGCCCAACCACTTGCATTAGCCAATTCATTCGTCTCCAGAGCTCAGCGGCTCCTCGGTGTCTCGCAGCGGACAGCCCGCTGCAAACTTAGCTGGGCTCCCTGGGCAGCTGGGGCAGGCTAGGCCTCAGAGGGAAGTGCGGGTCCCGGCGTCGCTTGGTGGTTCCGCTGCTTCTTCCCTCTCCGATTGCCCTATCAGATCCCCCGACTTATACACGTGCGGCACCTCAAAGGCGCCAATGGGTTAGTGACGCAACGGGTAGGCATGCACGCACCCCCCTTCCAGGTACCTGACCCATACTTTCATTCTTGCCGCTCTGTGCACTCTGGTGTTGTGGTTGACGCACGTGAAGGGGAGGGGAGGGAATAGCTTCATCTGAAGGTTTTGTAAATCAAGTTGCTAGCCTAGATCGGAGACCCCCTCGGTTCGCAAAAATCATTGCAGTTCTTGACTTCTCGGTCATCAAAATGTCACTCGTGTTGAGAGAAACTTGGCTTTTGCTAGAACCTACGGACTAGACCTAAAGAGACGATAGCTCATCTCCCAAGCAACACAATTACAACGTCCTTCGCAAGGGCACGTGAGCGGCTCAAGACGTCAATATTGACCCTGTCTGAGAAGGAAATGTTTCTCTTCATGGCAGCATTCCTGCCTCATTTGACTACGAGATCCCTATTCCTTGTCGCCAGTCTAAGCTCGAAATATCAAGTGCGCACACGACATGTCTTGTCGAGACTACATTCGTCTAAGTTTTTTCAAAGTGAGAACCCAATGCACCTCATGATCTCTTCTCGGCGTTTCTCGAGACGAACATCTCATCTGCCACCGAGAGTAACTACGTACCTAAACGATTGCCGAGTGCCGTTGCTCTAGCGTCAACACGGCTAGCTTCAGTGTGAAGTGCCCCGTATTGAATCGTTTACGGTGTTTTCGAGTTGGTTTTCTCAAGGGATCCAGTACGACAATTCATCAGCTTTGACTGACACAGCAAGGGTTCCCGCAGTCGCCAGGAGTTGATCAAGGGAGGGGCCAGACACAGTCTGCAATGACCAATTTACGCAAAAGGTAGCAATAGTCTCCCTGTAGAAGTACAAAGCCGCTATCCTCAGTCTGGGCCGTCTTAGCGAACAAACCTGAATGTGAGAATTCGTTAGGATGAAGAGCCGGGAACAACCCATTGCTGAGACGACTGAACGTGACAATTGATACTCTCAAGCTAGCCACGGAAGAGTCGCGAATCCCAGTTCTGCCCATGACTTGCTAGGACATGGCTAACTCGCGCTTTCATCCCAGGCTCGTGTTTCCGACTGGTAAGGACTGTCTGGGTGCGTCACACTCAGGATGGCATAGCAACAGACGGTAAACTCAACAGGCCCCCAACCAACTTTCTGTGGCCGTGGATATTTCACTCCGTAGAGCAATTGAAGGTTCAATTCGGAAGGTCGCAACTGGTGTCCCAGATCTTTGACCTGCCCGTCCTCGATTGCTAAACTGCCCCTGGAAGAGGGCACAACAGGGTCCCAGTTTACCTTGCCACAGCGGATACTGAGTCCATCCGACATTGAATCCCTGAGGTATTTTAGATGTGGATGGTTTTGGCCTTTGATTCCGATGCAAGGAGGTGGATGGTGGGCAAGAAAGCCATGTAGCCTTGAAGCGTGCATTGACATTGACATGTCGATCTTGACATGTAGCCACATCCAAGATGACGAGCTCTTCTAAGCTGCCATTCTTATTCCTGTTAATTCATGTGGAATCATGATATATTTCAATAGTTTGATGGCAACATCATCTTCCCTCGGAGACTACATACGAATGCCCAGTAGGCACATCACCGGCACGTTCTCATCCGACTTCCCCCTTGAGCTACTGAAGCAACCCATGAACAGACACGCAGTAATGCGGCAGAACCAACAGGGAATCATGTGGCTTGAAAACTCTGCAGTACCAATCATACTATGTCCTAGGTCCAAATTGGGCAGTCACCCAACTTTGAGACATTTGTCTTTGATCCATGCAGGAACACGATTGGTTGCACTCAACCCCCTTGGTTGAAAAGGTCCTGCAGGCAATGCCCCATTTTGATAGATCAGATAGGCCAGTTCGTGGTAATCGCTGGGTCCTATCCATCTCGAGACCTGAGACACCATCAGTTGCAGCATTCCAGACCCAGTCAACCCCGAGTCTGCCAACCTCGAATCGGCGGAGGAAGAAGTCGAACCCGAGTGTCATCAACGGCAGACTACAGAGCAATAGTAACAAACAGCTATGTCGTATATCCTCGTGGTCCAGTTATGTAACGCAAGTGGAATCAACTTGGAGTCTCGTGGGAGTCGGAATATAATCAGTATCACGAGGTCATGGTAACCTTTGAGTATCTTACGGTATTTACACCACCTCTGCTGCGTTTCTATTTTCAGCCCTGATATATGCAACGCCCGCTTAAAGGACCTCTTGTGACACACGCCTTCAATCACGATGCTGTCCGGTGAGAATGCGAACGCCGCAAAGGCTGACGGACAGGGTCCGGACATGGTGCCACGCCCAAAAAAAGAAACAGAAGCCAGTCCTTCCATAAGTCAATTTAGAGCTCTTCTAGGCAAAGAGACCAGCTCCCCTATTGACGAAGGCTTCCTAAACCATGCCTCTCCACATGGTTTTGAAGAGTGTTCACCAAATTGTCGGTTAGACATGCTACCCAGAAATCCAAAGAACTCGTGTCTGAGGGAGCAAACGTTCTCAAAGGTAATTACGGCAGGTCTCATCACCTCTGAGCATGTCACTGGTCCAGAAACTTCGTCAGTATGGACAAGCATAATGGGCGTGTCGATAAAAGGGCGTTTTCAAGCTGCAAACACCTTCCAGAGATCACAATATTGGACACAAGATACCTCTGAAAAACGATTATATGCCATGCCATCCCGTCATTTCGAAACTAGCCTTTGGTTGATCAGCCAGGAAATCTTTAATTAAAAATTCTACCTCACGAGTTAAAAGGAGGCGGCCATGACCAAGTGAAGGGGGCCCAACCTTAAGAGAATGACCGTTGATGAAATGCTCAAAGGCAACAAGGAAGGCGTCACTAAAAAGGTTTTGTCCTAGAAATCAAGATAGCCTTGCTGATAAGCAACCCAGTATGCATCATAACGGGGTAAGCTTCACACTGCCTATCGATCTCTGACTCAGTGGTGTTTATGGTTAGGTGGTAATCGAGAATCCCCTTGGGAGCTCCCAATTAAGGCTATGCGGTAGATGAACTACTAAAAAGTTCCGATGATAAAATGAATGATTAGGCGTTCATTTTAATAAGAGTGCTGCCAATACTGCCTCCTCGTCATGCTCCCAGTGGCCAGTGTCAAGGAAGTGGGATAGAAGCCGCGCTTGATTCCCGACACTCTTAGGCAACGGGCACGCCGATCGGGCTCGTAATAGATACCTCGGGGCGTGTACATATTGGTCATGAAAGTTTATTCCCAGTATTCCAAGGACTGTGTCAGTGGTGGCGGTGTTCATGACGAGAGATGGTATCCAACGGCCCTCGGAAGGGGGTTGAGCAATAAAGGCTGCCACGCGCCTTCGATCCTCTCAGACTCACCTAAATTGGAGAGCATTGTCCCAATAATGCCCTTTCCTATAAACTGGTTGTCCACGACCATTTTGATTAATTGCTTCGTCATGTCAAGTGGCTTTAATGCCACAGTTTCCCGCCCCCTCCCAAACCAAGCAAGGCGGCCAACCGCATTATCTAGATGACTTGGCATACGCCATTCTGCAATAGCAACGTTATCAAACATGACCAAAAGATTATAATGAGAGACTCTGATACCACCCTTGATGGTATGCGCGTTGACGTTGGAGTGGCTAGTCGGCACTAAAACGACCCCTAAATGACGAGTGTCGACATGATAGGTATCACCAAGTTAGAACAAATGGGTAGGTATAAAGGTCAGGTAATGCTTAGGGATGACTTAGGAATTGTTACCTAAATGTCCACATTAATCTGGTTAGAGTTAGGGTGATATTTAGGTCTATCTACATGATCGAGCGAATGCCCCCCAGTGGCTAGCCAACTTCACTCAAGAGATATTTCAAGACGAACAAGTGGTCCAAATCATAATTTTATATATCCAACCCAACGCGCAATTCTACAAATTGGTATAGAAAAAACAACAAAATCGCAGTTCCCCGTTAACCCAAGCCTGCATGAGCTCCAATTGTCCCACAATCAGGGTATATCGCTGAACCGTTTGCTCCCATGCCCACAAAAAACACAAGAGAAAGACCATCGTCTTAGAATGATGGTGTCATCTATCTAAGCCTCGACCTGGATCTGGGTGAAGATCTCCTGCGCGGTGTGCTTGGTGATACCACCGGTAACTGGCAGGTTGGTGTACTGCTGGAGGTACAGGTCAACCTCACGGGCAGCCTGGCGACCTTCGTTGATACCCCTGATGAAACAGTTAGCTTTTGGTTCAGTCTAACACATATGTTCAATGATAACTTACCAGACAATCAGAGACTGGCCACGGCGGGCGTCACCGGCAGCAAAGACACCCTCAATGTTGGTGCAGTACTTGCCAGGAGGCGTCTTGACGTTCTTGCGAGCGTCCTTCTCAATGTCGTCGCCGAGCACGCGAGCCTCAGGGCCAAGGAAGCCCATGGCAAGCAGGACAAGGTCAGCATTGAAGTACTGCTGAGAACCGTCGACCTTCTTCATGTCCCAACCACCGCTGGGAGACTTGGTCCACTCCACGCGAACAGTGACGATACCCTTGACCTTGCCGGAACCGTCGCCCATGAACTCCTCAGACATGATGCAGTACTCACGAGGATCCTTGCCAGTGTGCTGGCGGACCTCGGTGTGACCGTAGTCCACACGGTAGATGCGAGGCCACTGAGGCCAGGGGTTGTCGTTGGCACGCTCAGGCGGGGGCTGGGGCAGCAGCTCGAAGTTGGTGACCGACTTGGCACCGTGACGGAGAGAGGTTCCGATACAATCGTTACCAGTGTCACCACCACCAATGACAATAACGTGCTTGTCCTTGGCAGAGATGTAGGTGTTGTCAGCAAGCTCGGAGTCGAGGAGAGACTTGGTGTTCTTGTGCAGGAACTCCATGGCGTAGTGAATGCCGTCGAGCTCACGGCCCTTGATAGGCAGATCACGAGCAACAGTGGCACCGGTGGCAATGATGACGGCGTTGTGGCTAGCTCGGAGGTCGTCAAGAGAAGGATGGCCCTCCTCACAACAGCAAACACCAGTCTTGAAGATGATGCCCTCAGAAGCCATGAAGTCGGTTCGGCGCTTAACGATACGTTTATCAAGCTTCATGTTGGGGATACCGTACATGAGCAGACCTCCCAGACGGTCAGCACGCTCGTAGACAGTGACCAGGTGGCCAGCTCGGTTGAGCTGATCAGCAGCGGCCAGACCGGCAGGACCAGAGCCAATGATGGCAACAGTCTTGCCAGTACGGACCCTCAGGGGTTGGGGAACCATCCAGCCCATCTCGAAGCCTCGGTCAATGATGGCGCACTCGATCGACTTGATGCCGACAGGGTCCTCGTTGATACCCAGGACGCAGGCACCCTCGCAAGGAGCAGGGCAGACACGGCCAGTGAACTCGGGGAAGTTGTTGGTCATCAGCAGACGGTTGAGAGCATCCTTCCATTGTCCTTGGAAGACCAGTTCATTCCACTTGGGGATAATGTTGGAGATGGGGCAGCCAGTCTCGACTGACAGAAAGGAACACCGCAGTCCATGCATCGAGCTGACTGATACTTGAGCTCATCCTGGTCCAGCGAGAGCTGAGCTCAGCCAGTCCTTGAGACGGGAGGTAACAGGTCTGTACTTCTCAGCGCGGCGCTTGTACTTCATGAAACCCTTAGTCTTGTCGAGCACAAGGGCGCGCTTCTTCTCGGCGGCGTTGTCGCCAACAGCCTCCTCGAGATCCTGGAGCTTAGCGGCCTTGTCCGCCTTCTTAGTGTGAACACCGGAGACGACGGGCAGGTTGTACTCAGCACGCTTAGCCTCGGCCGCCTTGGCAGCCTCCTCCTCGAGAACACGCTTGTAGTCGACGGGAAGGACCTTGATGAAGCGAGGCAGGGCACGGTTGAAGTCAACCAGGATGCGGGCGGCACGCTCGGATCCAGTGTAGTGGTGGTGGTCCTCAATGAGACCGCGAACGAAAGCAATCTCAGTGGCGTCCTCGATGGGGCCGGCCTCAACCATCTCATCGTTGAGCTTGGACATGAAATCGCCGTGGACATCCAAGATGTATGCGATACCACCAGACATACCAGCCGCAAAGTTGCGACCAGTAGATCCAAGAATGACAACGCGGCCACCAGTCATGTACTCACAGCCGTGGTCACCAACACCCTCAACAACGGCGGTAGCACCCGAGTTTCGGACAGCGAATCGCTCAGCTGCAACACCGCGGAAGAAGCAAGTACCAGTAGTAGCACCGTACAAGCAAGTGTTTCCAATAAGGATGTTCTCCTCGGCCTTGAAGACAGCAGAGCGAGGGGGGTAGATGATCAGGCGACCACCCGACAGACCCTTGCCGACGTAATCGTTGGCATCACCCTCCAGCTCAAGTGTGACACCGGGGGCAAGGAAAGCACCGAAGGACTGACCGGCAGAGCCCTTGATGTTAACATGGACAGTGTCCAGAGGCAGGCCAGCCTCTCCGTAACGCTTGGAGATGTGGTAGGAGAGGGAGGTACCCATGGCTCTGTCAGTGTTGACAATGTCACACTCGATTCTCGAGGGCAGACCCTTGTCGAGGGTCAACTCGGCCTCGGAAATCAGCTTGTTGTCAAGTCGGACATAAAGCTTGTGGTCCTGCTTTCGGACGTTGAAGGTGGCGACACCAGGTCGGAGCTTGTGGGCTGGTGTCAGGAGGAGAGACAGGTCAATGTTGGCCGTCTTGTTGGTTCGCAGGTCATCGCGCATCTTGAGGACTTCGACGTGGCCAACCATCTCGTTGATGGTGCGGAAACCAAGCTGAGCCATGATGGCTCGGAGCTCGTTGGCAACATAGTAGAAGAAGTTGATGACATGCTCAGGGGTACCCTTGAACTTCTTGCGCAGCTCGGGATCCTGAGTAGCGATGCCAACAGGGCAAGTGTTCAAATGGCACTTGCGCATGAAGACACATCCCATGGCGTAGAGAGGGGCTGTGGCGAAGCCCCATTCCTCAGCACCAAGCAGACAGGCCAGGGCGACATCACGACCAGTCTTGAGCTGACCATCAGTCTGCACAACAACACGACCACGGAGATCGTTGAGGACCAGAGTCTGATGGGTCTCAGCCAGACCAAGCTCCCAGGGGAGACCGGCGTACTTGATACCAGTCCATCGGGAAGCACCAGTACCACCGTCGTGACCAGAGATCAGGATGTGGTCAGCCTTGGCCTTGGCGACACCAGAGGCGACGATACCAACACCAACCTCGGAAACGAGCTTGACGGAGACTCGGGATCGAGGGCTTGAGCACTTCAGATCGTAGATCAGCTGCTTCAGATCCTCAATGGAGTAAATGTCGTGGTGAGGAGGAGGCGAGATAAGACCAACACCAGGAGTCGAGTGACGGGTGCGAGCAATCGACTTGGAGACCTTGTGGCCAGGAAGCTCACCACCCTCACCGGGCTTGGCACCCTGTGCCATCTTGATCTGAAGCTCGTCAGAGTCAGCCAGGTAGGCGGAGGTGACACCGAAACGACCAGAGGCGACCTGCTTGATGGCAGAGCGCATGGTATCACCGTTGGGAAGACGCTGAGATCGCTCGGGATCCTCACCACCCTCACCAGTGTTGGACTTGCCGCCAAGTCGGTTCATGGCGACAGCAAGGGTAGAGTGAGACTCCATAGAGATGGAACCATAAGACATGGCGCCAGTGCAGAAGCGGCGGACAATGTCGGTCCAGGGCTCAACCTGATCAATGGGGACGGGGGTGCAGTCCTCAAACTTGAAATCGAGGAGACCTCGGAGAGTACAGTTCTTGATCTGCTCATACTCGGAACGGGAGTAGGCCTCGTAGGACTTGTCGTTCTTGGTTCGAACGGCGTCCTGGATGTTGGCAATCGAGGTAGGGTCGTTGACGTGAGGCTCACCGCCATCACGCCAGTGGTACTCGCCAGACTCGGGAAGGCCAGTAGGTCCAACGGTGGATCGCGAGGGGAAACCACGCTCGTGGAATCGGAAGGCGTCTTCAGCAATGAGCTCAAAGGTCAGGCCCTGAATGCGGGAAGCAGTGCCCTTGAAGCATCGCTCGACAACGGACTCGTCGAGACCGAGGGCCTCAAAGATCTGAGCACCCTTGTAAGAAGCAAGAGTTGAGATACCCATCTTGCTCATAACCTTGAGGATACCACCGTCGCAAGAGTGCTTGTAGTTTCGGATAAGAGCATCATCGCTCAGCTTCTTCTTGATAAGACCCTCACGGTTCAACTTGAGGATGCACTCCATAGCAAGATAAGGGTTGATGGCATCGGCACCATAACCGAGGAGAACACACATGTGGTGGACTTCACGAGCCTCGGCGGTCTCAACAACCAGGGCAGCCATGGATCGCCACTTGTTACTGACCAGGTGGTGATGGACCATGGCAGAAGCCAGAACAGCAGAGACCGGAACGCGGTCAGGGGAAGTGTTACGGTCAGAGAGAACAATGACACGGTCTCGGGCCTCGATGGCAGCAGTAGCCTCTTCGCAGATCTTGTCGAGGTGGCTGATGTAGCCCTGGACACCCTGGTTCTTGGGGAATGTCAGGTCAATAGTCTTGACAGTCCAGTCAGAGTAGGTGGAGGACATGTTGTTGATGGCATTGAACTCCGGGATGGAGAGGATGGGGCTGGGAAGCAGCAGACGACCGCACTGGGAGGAGTCCATCTCCAGCAGGTTACCCTGAGGGCCAACATAGCACTCCAGAGACATGACAATGGACTCTCGGATAGGGTCAATGGGAGGGTTGGTGACCTGGGCAAAGAGCTGTCGGAAGTAGTCATAGAGCAGACGAGGGGCCTGGGTCAGGCAAGCCAGAGGGGCATCGTTGCCCATGGAACCAAGGGCTTCCTTCTCATCGGCGGCCATGGGGGCAAGCAGCAAGCTAACCTGCTCGTGAGTATATCCAAAGGAGAGTAGAAGGGGATCAGCCTGGAGAGTCTTGTCGTCCAACTTGGGCGCAAGGTCCATAGCCTGCTCCAAGGTCTCGAGGACCTTGGGCATGGTAATCAATTCCCTATCAAGCCACGCTCGGAAGTCGTGTCTGCTAGCAACAGCCTCCTTCAACTCCTTGTCGTCAATAATACGGCCGGCCTGAGTATCAACCAGCAACATGCGACCAGGCTGGAGGCGGCCCTTCTGGATGACGGTCTCAGGCTCGACGGGGATGGTACCGACTTCGGAAGCGCAGATGATACGGTCGTCGTCCATGACGTAGAAACGGCAAGGTCGAAGACCATTTCGGTCCAGGTTAGCACCACAGTATCGGCCATCAGCAAAGGTGAACAAAGCGGGACCATCCCAAGGCTCCATCTGACAAGCAGCCCATTCATAGAATGCAGCCTTCTTAGGGTCCATGTGCTGGTTTCCTTGCCAGGCCTCGGGGACCATGAGCATAACAGCCTCAGGCAGAGAGAGGACTCCGTTGATGGTCAGAAGCTCAAGAACGTTGTCAAAAGCAGCAGAGTCAGAGCCACCGTCCTCGACGACGGGGTACATCTGCTCAAGCTCCTCCTTGAAGATATCAGACTGCATGACACCCTCACGGGCGCGCATCCAGTTCTTGTTACCTCGCAGAGTGTTGATTTCACCATTGTGGGCAGCCCATCGCAGAGGCTGAGCACGGTCCCAAGATGGGAAGGTGTTTGTGGAGAAACGAGAGTGCACCAGGGCAAAGTGCGCCTCGTAATCGGCGTTGACGAGATCGTGGTAGTAAGAGTAGACCTGTACGGGGGCAAGCTGACCCTTGTAAACAATGTTCTTGTTGGAAAGGGAGCAAATGTAGAACCAGTTATGCAGTCCAATGCTCTGAGTAGCACGCTTGCGGAGGATGTACAGCTGTCGCTCGAAGAGGCGATCGTCGAACTGCTCAGGATCAGTCATCTCCGGAGCAACGCCAGCACCATAGGCGGAGGCAAGGACGACAAAAGGCTGAGCAATGATGGGCTCGCGAGACTTGGCAGCGGGACCCAGAAGAGTCGAATCAACGGGGGGCCGGCGCCATCCCAGGACTCGAAGACCCAACGACTCGGCAACATCTTCCAGCTGCCTCTTGGACTCCTCAAGAGTCTCCTCGTCGGGCTTGAAGAACAGGTTTCCCACGGCGTACTGGCCCAGAGGAGGCAGCTTAATGTCCTCCTCCTTCTCAAAGTTCTTGATAAAGAACCGGTGGGGAATGGATGTCATGACACCAGCACCGTCACCATCTCGAGCATCGGAACCCACAGCACCGCGGTGGGTCATGTTGCAGAGCAGGTTTCGGGCTGAAAGAGGTCAGTCTTGCGCAACTACACTTGGGACGGAAAACTCACCATCGCTGACAATCTTGTGGCTAGGCTTGCCCTTGATGTGGCAAGCAAAGCCGACACCACAGGCATCCTTCTCGAGAGAAGGGTCATAGAGACCCTGCTTCACCGGCAAAGCACCAGCCCACGAGTCATTGTTATCAGTCTGATACTCATAGGGGATGTATGGTTGTTGCTCGGATTCGATATGGATCTGTCGGTCGTCGAATTCCTCGTTTAGGCCCATGCTAGGCGAGGGTATCGACCGGGTCTAGGTGGGGTTGGTGGGGGTGTTTGGTGGGGTGGAGGATCGCGGGGTTCCTCAGTGGAAGAGCAGCAGTAGCGACTCTAGCGGAGATCTAGCATTTGGAATTAGCATGGGTAAGGGGACAGAATGAATACGACAGGTAGAATGGATTATGCAGCGAGATCCAGTGGTCGGGCAATAAAATCCAGGGTTGTTCTTCCAGGCTGCCAATCTCCACAAACTGTACCGAGGTTGGTGTGAGATGGATCCTTCACTCATTTCATCCCATTCCGGCTTCGGGAGTGGCGCTGATAAGGGTATCTTGCGATAAACTCAATCCGTCAACCACACAAGATGTGACCGTGTAGCCCCGCAAACGACGCCAGTGGCTCCCACCACACTGACTCTGTGCCGCACCATGAGTCGCCGGTGAGCTGATTCCATTGCGGACATTGCTCCCGAGAACACATCATGGCAGCTTTCCACTCCAAGACTAGGCGATGCAGTGCCAGAAGAGGTTCACGCAGCCGCATCAGCCAAGCTTTCACAGCTGTCTTGTTTGGGCTATCGACCCACAGAGTGGCCAAGTCGGTGGTCCTCTCGGTGGTCTCCCGGGCGGGCCCCCTGGCCCCGGCGTGCGGAGTGGGATGTTGCAGGACGGCACAGCCAATAATGGCCCTCGCAATGCCAACAATGCATGCGGCTAAGACAAGGGGCCCCTAGGAGGCGCCTGGGGAGGACGTCACCTCGGCGATGCCACCACAGGCCGGACATGGGAACAAGCGCCACGCCAGTGAGGGAAGCCGCGAAACCGGAGAGATGGTTGCTGCATTGGCTCCGCTACAAGAGTCGTTGTTTTTTATCGGTTGGAAGGTGGCATGTGATTTCGGGACTGTCGCCAGTTGAGGTCGTGTCGTTTTCTCCTGGAAGCGATGGCCCGTTGGTCGATTCTCCGCGAATTCTGGTCGGAGGCACAGGCATGTCGTCCATAGTCGTAGGAGAGAAGGCGGGGTATCCAAACAAGGTGCTGAAGCAATGGGGGATGCAATGAGGGCAGCAATCAGCACACAACTTACCAGAGATGCTTGGTCCTCTTTACCAGAGTGGGCAGTAAAGCGAAAGGGTATCAAAAGGCGACTGGCTTGCAGCGGCAGGATAGGCACGTTGGATACTAGGGAAGGGCGAACGCGAGAGGACAGAGCAGAGAGGTAGGAGGAAGAGGAAGGGCGAGAGAGAAGAAAAGTTGGAGGGGGAGGGCAACGGGTCTGCTTTTATGGAAGGAGGAGAGTTGTGGGAGGTGGATGGGGAGCAACCTGAGGGTGGGAGAATGGGATTAGATGTCCGGAGCCGTCACCAATGCTAAAGCAGTGCCAACTCGGTCTCTCGGCAGCTCAGAGCAAGCCAACTCGAGTCACAGCTCGCCCAACACTGGCACTGCTGGGGGGGGTCTGCCCGGTTCGAGTCAATCGACTGGGTCCAGCTAGGTCCAAAGAAAGCAGCTTGATCCAAGCCCCACGAAAGGAAAATGGGTGAGCAAAGAAAAAAAAAATCCAATGGAGCGGCTACGGCGTGCGTAGATGGTTCAGGCTAGGTGCCGGGGGAGGGGTGTGTGTGAGGGGAAGACGGGGAGAGGGGGGGTACGTAGTGTAGGGCTCCAGCTCTCGGGTTGATGAGTGAGGAGAGGAGAAGCAGACAGGACGCACAGCGGAAGAGAGCCCAGTCCAGCCCACGGTCGCACTGCAAAGACGGGGAGACACAGACAGCGTCAGAAACGGAGGGTCCAGGGAGCAAGCCCACAGGGTTATGCGTAGCGGGGTGGGGGACCGATGATGCTGATGATGTTGATGGCTGGCGCTCGAGTGAACACTGGCGGGGGTTCTGATGAGCAAGGGTGCACTACACGGAGTCGAGAATGGATGGGATGGGATGTCGGAAGGGTGCATCAATTGTGTTGTACTGGCGTCTGTTGAGAGGTTGGATGGCATCTGTATATCACATGGTAAATCCAGACAATCCGCTTGGATAGGTCGATAATATCTAGCTTTTTGCGTTATCTATCAAACTTTCTTTCTTTGTGTGCTGAAGAAAAAAAAACGACCTCGTCGCCCCCAAAACACCATGGACGCCCACTCCATGTCTAGGACCCAAGACGAACCTACTCCTACTACGTCTTCGGCGTGCAGACCCCGAACCCGAACCAGGCGGGCGCACACCACCCTACCGTGGACCGATTTGTCTACCGTTTTTACTAGTTGACTTGTAAAATGGGGGAACGAGAAAGCACATGCCAACAAAAACACCGCAGGCAAATGAGGTTCCAGGCATTTGCACGACGCTCCCGTCATTGACATGCCACCATCCGGGGCGCATCAGAGCAGTCAGAAATTCATGGATTGCACCGACTGCCATGGAGCCTAGGGTGGGCAAGCCCTCATCCCCTCGGCGTCACTCCCGCGCCCCAGGTGCCGCTGCCCATGGGCCATGGGCATCTCGGGCATTTGGACCTTGCGATTCGAGCCTGTTCCGCCGATGCGCGAGGCCCAGGGTTGGTTGATTGAAGCTTGGACACGTCCCATTCATCCATACGGAATGCCGCGCTTGGGAGAGGTTTACCTGTTTGGCCTCTCCTCTTGGTCCCAGCTTTCCCCATCCCCCATGCCAAGTTGAAATAACCATATCCATGTCTACCTACCTATTTCTTCGGTATGTGTATGTCGTGATACTTTATCGGCCTTCCCCTTCCATCCTTCGGGCTGTCCTCCGAAGCAGCCTGGAGATGCAAGTCTGGAGCCTCGCAGGGCTTCAACGCCTTGACCATGACCTGCCTTAGCCTGTCTTCTCCATCCCGCCGTCCCGCCACCCGTCAATCCAATCTTCCGCTCCATCCCTCTCCATCGTCCGTCCCGTTCTCTGCTCCATGTCTTGCCCTCCACTTGTTCCATCCATCCTTGATCCCATCTATCCATTCACCCTCCTCCGTGGATCGGCATGTCTTCGGACCAGGGGATCATGCTTCCCCGGCAAATTCCCTTTGCTCTGGGCGGACACAGGCAAGAGGAGGCGAAAACGCCCATCTTTTGCTGAGCGAGATGGCACTAGGAGATGCCGTGGATGGAGGAGCTCCGACGAGAGAACACCTCCTTTCCGATCTGCACCGTTCAAGGGATGCGATCTACTGCCAGCTACGTCTTTGGTGTCGGCCAGCCCACTCATAGAATTGATGACATACTGCCCACATACCATTACAGTACGCTCGCCTCACTGAGATGAGATGTCCGCTGCAAAATGCACATCCTGGTGTCTGCCAAGGTGTTGTTTCCCCCATGTATTCGTTGACCGAAATACCTGGTCTGCTTCTCCAGGTTGCGGGCGCTCACCGACTCGCTTACACCGTGGCAAGCACAATGCTCCCCGTGTTTCTGAATTAATGAAGCCATGCACTGTCGTTGCCTGATTCTGATCCTCTTACCGTTGTCCTGACCTGACGGCACGGTTGGCAAACCTAGCAAAACACCAAGCGGTCAGTCCGTCAGCCTGTTGGAGTCAGTCAACTTACTCGCGGTGGATACAGACAGACAAGCAACCACCCATGCAGTGGCCAAACAGTCTCAATTGCTCTTCTCCCCCGGCCGTTTCTCCTTTTACGCTTCTCTCCGCTCCTCTCCGCTCTCCGCATTCATCTCAAGCCCGATCTGTTTAACCGACGCGAGGGGGATGAAAGAGATCTTCCCTCACTCGGCCCAATCACCTACATGCTGATTCGGCGTTGACGCCGCATCTCTATCTCTTGTCAATCTGTGAATGGGTTTGCAACATGGTTCGTGTAAGAGAAATCCGGCCGAGGGGACGAGACTCTGCCGCAGGCCAAGGACCAGCCACGCACGAGCGCACCCCACAAACCTGCAGCTCTCTCCGTCACCCTTTCAAGCCTTTTCCCTCTGTCCAGCGGCGCCTCAAGCCAGGGTCAAGGGCGCTAGGGTGCCAGGCAACCAGGGTCCGGCTGGATATGGCGCCGAATGGCTGGAAGATGCTGCGAATCCGTGCGACGCCGCCTGGAACGTTAAACCTACATCCGCAGGGATCAGCTTCGACCTCTCAACTTGTGACACCAATCACGGCTCGCCATTTTCAAAGCCCAGGCTGGCCGATGTCGCGCCCACGTTGCTCGCCTCCAAAACGAGGCTAGAGAAGGTCTGCGATGAGCCATCCCGTACGCTTGCGAGCCTGGGGGACCTTTGACGTACAGATGCTGCGCGCGGGGGAGCTAAGCTGGGTCTGATTCGTCGGGAGACCCCCAACTTGAGCCATCTCGCAGTCCGCATCTAGAGCGACCTCTCCGAGGAGCTGGATGTTGCATCTGCTGCTGCTGCGCAACGGGCGCGAGATTTGAGATGTGATTCCGCGAGTCACAGCTATCCGCCCCGACGTCCCTACGCACATGCGCCAGCACCGTAGCTTGCTGCTACGTAGCATGTCCGTCCCTCTCGCCTGCAGTTGGGCAAACCCAACATTGATTGTCACGCCAGGCTGGATATTGAGGCTTTCCAGGGCTGATCAAGGGACTAGGGTCCTCAAACTGCAGAGCTGTTTGGGTTTGGCTATGATCTTCACAATTGGATGTCATGGCTGCCAGTCCTGTGCTTCCACGCCGCCGCAATTCCAACCAGCGTCATCGACATACGAAGCAGACGTTTCTGCTTATGAGATGAAAACTATCCCCCGCCATCTTCATTGGCGAGAACCTTGGTCAAGGCCGCCGACCAAGCCGAATAGGTTTCTCGGTCTGGCGTGAGAAGCAGGCCACACAGCATAGCGGAGTTGCCCTGAGATTATGCTCTGGGGGTCTTCGGGATGTTTGCAAGACTCGCCGAGCGCACAGCAGAGGCGGCCGAAGCCCTGACCCTCCTTCTCCATGCCTCCATCCTACTCCTGTGGTTGAATGTCGTCTCACGGTCTTCCATCACCCCATATCGCACAGTCAAAAAATGGACAACAGAAAATTGGGGGAGGCGGCCAATCACGGACCCAGCCGTATTCGGTGCCGTTTCTTATCTCGAACCAACCAACTTCTACCATCGCGTCTGCGGCATCTCTACACTAAAACGGAAGAAGCTCGTGCCTTAGAGTCGCACACCACACGGTAGCCAAGGGTGCGAGATCGCCTAGCGCCGTCTTTAGTCGACGCCATCGCGCAGACGCACATGTCTCGCCACGCTTCGGGAGTCCCTGCGAGGTGCGAGGGGGGCCCTGTGAGGTTCTGCGAGGTGTTGCAGACGCCTGCAGCAAAAGACGTCACTCGTTTTGGTAATTTGAACCGGTCGACGACTTACATGGCAGCTAGAGAGGTTCCATCAGCCATGGCTGCTGGGAGCGCCTGTCAGCGGCGGCGGATATTCAATTATCAATCAAGGTCTCTGCTCATTGCTCCTCTTCTTTGTGTAACGGACGATGTCTAAAAGCCGTGGTAGCGGGCATCTGGCTCGAGCACACGGATCTCACTCCCATCTTCCCCGACGCATGCAAACATGGCCCTACTGAGCCTCACGGTCTTTGTCCTCCGCCAACCATGACTGACACCTTGACGAATACGTGTACAATGGGATTCCTCCTGAACAGCTTGGACGCATTGCAGGATGGATGCTGTCGGCGGACCACACACATACGTCGCCGCCGTATCTTTTAGCGCGAGTGCAACAGTTTCTTATCTCTGGGCCTAGCATGCTAAAACGGCGGGCAAATGGATGCCGAGAGCAGCTCAAATCAAGTCGAGGCATTATAAATATGAAAGCGAGCAACTGGCCGGGCGGAGCCTGTGGTCCTGTGGAGGTCGAGACGATGGCAGCAAACTTGGGGGTAAGCTCTCAGGAAGAGGGCCGAGTTCGGCGGTGCTAACGGTCGGCCTGCATTTTTGCTGTGCGTGTCGCGGATTTGCGGAGCCGTCATGGCCAGTACCTACGCCCACAGCCTCACTCGCAAGCAGCCTGGGCGAGCCAGTTCCCGATTCCCGACGACTCAAAGAACCTCCCTCCTTGCGAAGGACGGGGCAGGTGCCGACGGACCTCCACGGTCCAAGTCCGGGGTCCTCATCTCAGCATGGCGGACCTCGGCGGACACCAGCGTCTCTCAACCTACATCCCCCGACCGCAACGACCCGAAATCTCCCGAGGTGCAACGCGAATGCCATTCCAAGTCTTAGTTCCGAACAGCATAGTCTGTTTCGGTGCATAAGGGAACCACCTAGCGCAGGAGCGGAAGCGACGCTGCAGGAGTTTGTCGCCGAGCAAGGGTTGAGGGACACCCGATGGTCTTTTCTGCCCTTTACCTCACACAATGAATAAACCCATCGGGCGCATCCCCTTGCGACCGAACGAACGATGGGCAGGACTGGTAAAAAGGAGAACCAACCTTCTGAGCTTGGCCGCAGGCGGTGAGTTACAGAGTTGCAATTTCACAACGGCAGAGTTGCAGTCGTTGTCTGGCCTTCATTTCCCAGAAACACGAGCCTAGAACCTAGTGTCGAGCCAGAAACTGCCCACACCCAGTTGGCAGTCCCCCAACCGATCCAGCCGCTGCAAAATTAGGGGGCCCAACTTGAGCGAAACCCTGGAAATCCGAGGGGCGTCTTCTCTTGGGCGGAGTGTCCAGTTCGTAGTCTCGGTTTCTGTCGATCGAGTTGAAGATTCATTGTCGTCGTGGAATTTTTGTTGGTGATGTTTCATTCTTGGTCTGCCTGTAATGGCATTTCGGCGGCTGCGGCTACTAAGCGCGGCGTCGCGTCTGTCGCGTGAATTGCCCCGCCATTTTGGGAATGCACTTCAGCAACATTGGCGATACGTACCTTATCTTCAAAACATCACACATACATCCATCAGGTTCGACGGTGACGACGTCGTTGATAACTCTCATGTTTACCACGCTACCAGACTTTACACCACGAGATGTATGTTTCCTCAAATCTTCTACAATTGCATCTACTGACGCCCAACAGTCACATCTTCTGTGGTATAGATCTTCTCGCAGCTCCTTCTCCCCGCCGGGACCCCTCGAAGACCTCAACAACGAAGCGCAAAATCCTCAGAATGCCGGACACCAGTCGCGTCAGCGCGGCAAGATTATCGAGCGCTCGGCTCTCGCGCGTCTCGCCTCGGACGAGCAATACATGCAGCGACGACAGTTGAACATTCAGAATTATGGTAGTGGCTGGCTAAAACCACCAGGTGTGCCCAAGACTCTGCACCAGATGCGCGAGGAGAAGCGGGAGCAGGAAGAACACCAAGAGGCAATGCGACGGGAACAGTTAGCTCAGGAGTTGGCTGAAGCCGAGGCAGAAGGCATGCCCGAAGACGGCACAATGGACGATGTACAACTCGATGGTGCCCAGGATCTGGATGACGAAATTCCTGATGCTGATGATGGATTTGGTTTTGACGATGATGAGGATGATGATGAAGATGACGAAGAGGAAGAGGAGGAAGAAGAGGAGGACGACGATGCGACGGAAGCAGACGAATCAGCACTCAGGGAAGAGCGACAGAACGATCTCATGGCTTCACAAATAAGGATGAACGATGACACGTTCCGAGAAGCTCTAGTCCGAGGCGAGCCAGACGCCGGCGACATGTACGGCGACGGCGAGGATCTCGAAGCCGAAGACAATGGTCATCTTCTCGATGAAGACGATTTTGCCCAAGAGGGTACGGACGACGGGCTCGGCGTGGACATGGACGCCGACCTCGATGACGACATCCCCGAGGCCGAGAGCGGTGGTTATGAGCACACCGACTCCGAGGCTGAGTTGACTAGCAGCGAGGAGGAGCCCGACGACGAAGATGAGGACGAGGACGAGGATGATGATGCCGATGTTAGCTATGCACCTCGCTCTACGACCCTCCCGCCTCCACGATCACCAACATTCCACGGCCGCTCCAGCATGTCACATCACGGCGTCAGCATGGACCTTAGCAACCTCCTCTCCCAAGACGGCAGCAGCTTCATGGAGAGCAGTCCAGCTGGACGACGTGCCCGTCAAGGGTAGCGTTTGATAACATGACACGAATGAGATGGAACATGGGATAGAAATAGGGTTTTTGGGAAGCAGCTTTTATATACCCTTTTGCTTTTTTTGGCCTCATTATCAAGAATTGAGAAGAAGATTAAATGAACGCGCCCTTGGTCTTACTGGATAGCTGGCTACCCGATAAGTCAAGAACGGTGAATATTACAAACTTTGTATGGGCAATGCTCGACGTGATGATGCTTCTCATGTCTGCCCGAATAACTTTACTCCCCGCGTATCATGATGCAGAAAAGTATTCCCAATACGCCATCCCAAACGCCATCCAGAAAAATACACCTCTTACTGCCTTCTCTTTTCCCGTCATGGTGAACCATCCAGCTCTAATGTGGCTTGTCGACTGGACATTTGACATTTGATCCTTGTCAATTATGTACCCTTTCCATTACTCGGCGTTTATCTCGTTAATCCCGAATCGAGTGTGTTGCTGTTGTTGTTTTGGTTTTAAAAGAGCCACACGTAGGTAAAGAGTAGGATGACGGCAGCAAAGAAGGCGATCCAGACCTTCCAGCCTACGCCGGTTCGCTCGGCCATGAGGAGCATTCGGTTCATGGTGCCGCGGAGTCGAACTCGTGTCGAATCGAATGTGTCGTTCATCTTCTCGGCCAGGGCTGAGGACTCGCGGATCTCGTCTCCGATGGCGACCGTCATCTAGAAGCCAGCTGTCAGTGTCTATCCAACTCGGTTGTATCCTCCCTGTCATCTCCCCTGGAAACCAAGAACAAGACCTGGGAGAGTGTTCAGAGAAACTCACATCCTTCAACACCTTGACCTTGCCGAGGATACCCTCCACCTGCGCATCATTCTGGCTCTCGAGCTCATTCAACACAGCGTCGCTATACTGTCCCCTCCGGTTCGGCGTCGCAGACCTAAACCCGCCCCTCGCCGCCGCACCGCCATCGTACCCTCCAGCCCCGAGAGGAGATGGCGAAGGAGCCCCGTATCCGCCGTAGCCGTACCCGCGGCTCGGGCTGGCGCTGACGGGTCGCCGCGAGGCCGCATCCCCAGTGTATCCCTCGAAGAGCGCGCTGCGCGAGTCGCGCTGGTGAAGCGATGAGGCGCCGAATCTGTTTGTTAACGTGGGATTGTCAGTGACTCTGAAAGTGGTGACGTGGTTGCCGCTAAGGACAAGAGAGAGATGCCTGAGACGAGACATACCGTTGCGCCATGGTTAGAGGGTTTGAACAAACTAGGAGTAGGATTCAAAGATTGAGCCAAGAGAATTATATTTCAAGAAGGAAGAAAGGAAGGGGAAAAAATCGAGGGGCTCGCGAATCTCGGACTTGGCCCCCTACGATGATCCTGGTTGGGTCAACGGTAATTTTTTTTTTAGGTGTTCGTGTTCTCTTTAACCTGGTCTGATGATCAGGGGAGGCGGAAATCGGGGGGTGTTTATGGGGACGGGTGTGATGGGATGGATACGTACCGACCTGAGGGGCTTGTCCAATGATGGATCCAATGCCATCGCCACTTGAGTTTAAGCTTGACATTGTGAGAACGACAAAAGGATCGGACACGATTGGTAGATTGTGTAATTATTCCTAGGAATCAATCAAAGACAGGTGGGAACTGTTCTTTCAGGGGTGCTCAAATTGGATGCTGACTTGGTCCAAAACGTGTACAAGTTCACGCAGCTAACCATCGAATCCGCATCAACGGCCACTCGCAGATTCAAGACAGCCTCGTCTGACCGTATTAAGGTGCTTCCATATTGCTCCATGTCTAACTAATAGGGACAGTAGCTATGCAAAGCAGATAATGCTGGGATTTTTTGGCTGATGCTGATCCACGACTCCCTCCATCCCGCCCAGATCCCAAATCCAGGCCCGAGTTTAAAGAGTTGCCTGCCTGCCAGTTCCCATTTTTGTATTTGTCCACGTCCCAAATCATAACATCATGCCTCTGCCACTAAATCCTCGCGCGAACGTGTCGTCGAACAGAGATATTGCGACTTCTCGACGTGCGCTGGAATTTAGTCGGACATCTTGACATCCTCGGTGGGCTGGAAGTCATCATCATCCTCCTCATCCTCGTCCTCGGCGGCGGGATGTTGCTCGGCAGCCTTGGCAAAGTCGATGACGGCGCCTCGGGTGCGACGACCACCCTCGACGATGTTGTTGAGATCAATCTCCTCCATGCCGTCCTCATCTATACAGAATGGTTAGCTATGGTCAGGGTCCAAGTGTTGCGAGTATGCGCATACCGGCTTCGACGACCTAGGAACCCCATGTTAGTAATGCGTACGGAAATAAACAACTCGCGGCAGCACATACCTCCTCATCCTCGTCACTGTCGTCATCATCATCATCCTCATCCATGGCAGTGTCCTCATGGATGTTCTCAGGGGCAGCAGCGCCCTTGCCCTTGGACTCGGCGATGGAATCCTCCTGGATCTTGGAGGGATCCTGGGGAATGGTAGCGCTGTTCTCGGCCATTGTTGCGGTGGAGGATGTTATTTGCGATAGCGTGAAGTGGAGAAGTGGGTGTTTTGGTAGAAGTTCGCAAAGAATTGGGAGTTTATGCAAAAGCGAAAGTCGCGACGCGAAATGCAGGTGAGCGAGCTACAAGTGAATTGGTCCCAGCGCGAAGCGGGTTCTGTCCAGTGCGACGAGCTTCAGTTTTAAAGCAGGTGCATGCGACGCCCAGCCAGATCTTCTCATAGCAACCGCTCTAAGCCCGATATGTCTTAGCGTTATGCGACCTTGGTCTGGTTTGCCGTGTCACATGGTCAAGCACGTGATGAGATTGTCTCCCTTGAGCGAGCCAGCCGGGTAGGAGAGCAATCAATGGAAGAGGAGTTGAGAGAAACTGATGAATAGGGCCTGTTTGCATGGGCCTATGATTTCCCTCAGATAATCCAAACGAGAGAGAGAGAGAAAAACACCACATATGGTGGGATAGGGGGTCAGACGTCAACAGTCCAGGACGCTCCCCAGAGCATATACCGAGACACTCAATACGAATCTGAACCAGGCAGAAAGCCATGATCCGTGAGACTTAAGGCGGAAGAACTAGTTCCTGCCATATCACAACAGGCCGTGCTGGTCAAGGCGTTCCGTTGTACCCAGCCGTTGTACCCAGCCGTCGTTCACAGGTCCAGGTTCATGAGAACGCGATGAACATAGAAGTCTCAGGTCGTACACATCAACCGGGATCAAGTGAATTCGTCGTAAAATGGTTGAATTAAAGCGGGTATTGATTGCGCTGTATACTCTATTTGTCACCTCCTCCGGCCATCGACATGACAACCACAACAGCAATAAGCCACCAGTACCTATACCAAACAGTTAGCATCCCATCACTTTTTAGCACTTCCAGGGAAAACAGTTTGAACTCACTTTTGCAAAAACGTCTTCTCCTCCTCCTCGCCCACCTTCTTGCCGTTGGGCGACAGCACAACCGGCTTGTTCAGCTCAGGCTGGCTCCCCTTCTTGTCCGCAAACACAACAGCCTTGGGGCCAAAATCCCTCGTCTGTCCAGCATCGATCCGCACGCCCTTGAACGCGACGCTGCGCACGTCGCCGGCGCCGTCCACGGAGAGCATCACCGTAGGCGCGAGACCCTTGCCAAAGTTCTCGACCGACGCGGCCGTGGTGCCGCTAATCCACTTTGAAGACTTGGTGTCGTAGAGGCCGATGCGGACGAGCGATGCGCCTTCGGGCAGCTCGGGGCCCTCGTAGGAGATGACTTCGGTAGAGGCGAGGGAAGCGACATCGTAGGCTACTTCGGCCAGTGGTAGGGGGGCTGATGGTGAGGAGTGGACAGGCTGGACGTAGATCTGGGCAGTGCGCGGCTCAGCCGCAGCAAGCGCAGCAGCGCAGATGGTTGATAGAAGCGTCGTGATCCTCATCGTGGGCAGCGCAGTGGGACACGGCTGTATTTTTGGGATGAGATGGTTGTCGTGGGGTGTAGACCGTGTAGCTGTAGATACTCGGAATTGACACCTGGACAGCGTCATGCCCATGGCGGCTGATCCTCGGTAGAACTCTCCGGACGCCCAGGTCTACCCATGGAGATGGGGAATTGGCATGGAGGTCCCAGCTCAACGGCTACCACCTCAAGACCCTGGACATAAAACACATTTGATTGATGGATAATTCTGTCAAGTCTGAAAACTTGTTTCTGGTGAAATGCAATGTAATTTTTTCGACATAACTGTCGAGTCTAACGTCTGCCTCCCAAGCTGTGTGTACAGATGCTTCATTGCCCAACCCGGTGATGCTGTCTTAAAATGAATCAATCGAATCGCCCCGGTCCCCAACGCCAGTAAATGTCGTGTTATGCAGGGTCCACCCTCGGTCCCTCCGTTATGGTCATGGTCATGGTCATGCATCCATCCGCTCGCCATGTAGTATCCGTCCAAATCCACCGACCGAGATGGCGTCTTTGACCAGTCGGTCGGTCGGTGTGTAAAGTGGAAATATATGCTCCGATATCGTCTTGGAATGAGCACCAGGCTGACGACGTTCTAATCGTCCGAACTAGCATTATCTTCTCCATCCATGCCATCGGCCTCGGTGTCGTCTTCGTCCTCTTCGGACCCGTCTGATTCTAGAATGTAACCTGGAGTTCGTTCCACCAACCCTTTGTAGTAGGCCACCAGGACCTCTGGATTCGGTACAATCTTCCAGTCCACGCGGTAGAGAAACTCGAGTTCAAGCAGCTTAAGCTCGGCTACTCGAACACCACCGACCCTGGCGTACGTAGTGTTGTTCCAGAAGGAATCGGATAATCCTTTTGCGGCTACCGTGGCCGCGGTTATGAGAAATCGGTGTACAGTCAACGTATTAATGGTAAACTCTGGGTACATGGCGCACAACCGGTCAATGTAATAAACCATGGCCAGTAGAAGCGGCGGTGTCAGGGTCGCATGCCGGGCCAGGCGGTGTAGATAATCTCGAACAGAAATACCAGGTGCAGTCCTGTAATACACGTCAGTTGGTTGGCTCCATTGTAAAAGCTGCAAAAGAGCCTCAAAATACCTCGAGTGAAATCGTGTCAGGCCGCCATTCGATATTCGGATGGCGTCATTTGTAGCTATCAACTCTGCCAGCATGTGGGCAATCAACTCGACCATGTCCTCGACCGAACAGAATTGATAACTCTCGGGCAAGACCTTTGGCGGCGGCGCGTCGGGTTTTGGTCGCTTAGTCGATGGTGGTGGTGATTTGGCAGCGGCAGTGGCTTGCGAGTTGGCCAGGGCGGGCGAACTTCGACGCTTGGTTGGCGACACCCCGCTCAGCGCTTGGGCTTGGGCCTGGCCTTGTTGCACGATCTGCTCCTGGGAAGGGCGTGAGGGGGTTGCCGACGACTTTGACATGGGAGACGGCCGAGGCGACTGCAAGGGCTGCGCCGGAGGCTTCTGCGAGAGCGACGACGAGAGTTGCTGAGCATCGGCGGGGGACCCTTGGACGCCCGAGTCGTTTGCGACATACTGTCTCGGGCGCTGGATCGGAGACGACTTCATGGCGTCGGCAGAAGAAGAGGCGCTGGAGCGTGTGGAATGCCGTCGCCTGAGAGCTGGCGAAGGCTTTGAGGAGTGCTGGGGAGACGACGTCGCATATCGAAAGACGGTAGGCGAGGCATTGGTGGAGGCGGACAAGGCAGGCGACGTCTTGAGCATCATCTGCGGCGCATGGTCGAGTTGTCTGTCGTCGGTTCGTCGGTTCGTTGATGTCAGTCGAGGGGTTTTCGGCTGTCAAAGTGCGTGGTTGATAGGCTGAGTGGCAGTGGTGGCAGTGGCAGCGGCAGCGGGAAGGAGGGAGGAGAACAAAGGGGATTTGAAGATTTGAAGTGGCGACCGAGGAGCACCAAGTTGTAGATATGGGTCGAATCGAATCGCGAATTAGATCATGGCTTTGGGGTCGATTCCATGTGGACGCGACACTGCGCAAACTGGCTGCCAAGAACTGGCGCTATCGACGAGAACGCTCACCGAGGGATATCAGACTAACAAGAACAAAGCCCCCAATGCGGCTGGGTTATGGTGGTGCACCGATGCAATGGTGGCTGTTTGTCAGACACGCGCGCACGAAGAGTTTGGCTGGTGGAATGGTGCCGGATGGCGGCCGGGCGATGGATGGGTTGTGTGGACTGTGAAGGAGTGGGTGTGGATATTGGGTCGCTGGCGGATGGCTGCGAATGGGTGCGTGCGCTGAGTCCTAGGAACGGGCAGGCCGGAACCCTTCGCACAGGGTGAGTCCCTGGGACGGTTTTCCGGGTCTTCTAGGTGTCTTTTGGGCAGTCTAGGTGGTTCTCGAGCCTCTAGGTGCCTCTGACTGAACTCCCCGTCCCCAGATGGTGCTCTTTTTTCCGGGCATGGAACCTACCGGACCGCGCTGCCTCAGTCAGGAGGAGCTCTTCTTCCAAGCCGTTAGTTACCTAACGCAAGCTTGGCAGGCCTTGTTAGGACTCGAGGTGTGTGCCCTCAGGATGGGAGCCCTTGGCTACTCCTTTCGGAAATAGAAATTTTCTCAGGAGAGCCGAGTGTGTGAGTCCAAGTCGGGCGTGGTTCTGGTGGTTCTAAGATGGCGTCAGTGTGTGCGAACAACAAGAATGCCCAGGCTCAAGGTGCCTGTCGCCATCTGTGGTTGGCCGGCTGATGCTCTTGTGATTGACTTGACGAGGCAGTCTTGTTCGAGTTTCTCGCTCTGCCTGAAACACGAGATGAATACCGGCACACCACTACCACGGCAGCAGTCGATCAAGGGATTCACACACTGCCGCCTGGCTTGCAAGCATCGAGCTGGAGGCCAAGCACCTGCTAGCCCTGTCTCAGAGAAGACGGTCCCTGACTTTTGGCGTTACCCAGACGCATCTCACTCCCCCAGAAAGAGCCTCGCACAAGCAGGCGCTCGTCTGGGCGTTTGTGAGCCACTCGATGGGCAACGTGGACGGAAGCCGGGCTGCCAGAGGGCGAAGCTCTCCGGGGTCCCGTCGACCCCTCGCTCATTTCGCCGGCTGATAAGTCGTCCAGGAAGGGAGCTCGGTGAGGAGTACCGCAGGATCGTGGAGCTTTGAGCTTGATAGCTGCTGCATGGCGGCATCATGGAGATAGTCGGTCCACAATCGAGACGAGAGCGCGGCTAGACCATGATGAATGAGGAAGGTTTAGGTTCTGCTGGCCACGCCGTCGACACGCAAGACGTCGTGACACAATCAAACTGACACATCTCCCAACTCACTGGGACGTCGAATGCACGTGAAACGAGTGTTTTTCCATCTTTCACCTTGCTTCGCTCTCTCGTACCTGTGCACACATCTTTCTTTTTCCGTATCTCATATTGTGAATTGCCCAGAGCCTCCGTCATCTGCGTGTAAGCGGCATCAGCGGCTGTCGGGGGCTTACACGCCGGTGGTTCAACAAGAGGATGCATTGCCCTGTGCAAGCGAGCAGGAGTAGTCAGCGGTGCACAAGAACAGGCAAGACAAGTCAAAAGCCCTTCTTGGCCAAAGAAGAACGCAGTCATGATGGCTTCAGATAATTGTCGTCAGATTTAAAGGTGAGTCCACCGTGGGGGCTCATGAGCTGTGAGCCACGGTTGCACGAGTCTCCCAAGGCTCACTCCCTCTCTTATCGGCCCCGATAAGGCAGGAGAAGCGCGAAACACGTGCCTCACGCTACTCAGAGTCCGCCTGGAAATCCATCCATGCCCATGCCGTCTTGACGTGATTGACCTGACGCCGGGTTCCCCAGGCTGTACCTACGTAGCAACGCAACTCGCATGTTTAATGGTTTGACACTCTAGGCTCCATCACGACAGCACATCGATCGACCAGTCATCGCATCAGCCCCTTGGCATAGTACTTTGATTCTCAACTTTTGCTTCTTCTCTTCTCTTTGCATCTGGAACATAGCTCCCCAGTTCGTTGGCGCATGCAGATTGGGTGTACAGACGCGATCATCAGGTGGCCAGTGTCCTCGAATTTTAACATCCTCGAACGACAATCGCAACAACATTTTGCATCATCCGCAACGTCTCTATTCATCGCTCCTTCGACTCCGACTACATATCCAAAGTTTCCCGTTTGTCTCATTAATTCGTCTTGATGGCTCGACCACAGAGTCCCCCGATCTTGGCGCAACTGCGAAGCGCCAGAACTTTGCCCGAGCAGACCGCTGCCCTGAGAGCTCTGAAGAACGAGGTTGTCGGTCACGTACAAAGAAAGGAGTTTTGGATCAGCTTGGGTGTTCTCGATCCTATTGTCAGGACCTTGGCTTCAGCCAGGCCGCCAGTCAAGCCAAATGGAAAGGATGCACGATTCCCTCTCACGCAGAGGCCGCTATCGGAGGATGAGAGCGTGAGGTTACAGGCGCTGCAGCTGGTGGCCAGTTTCGCCAATGGTACGGTTTTACACATGTTGAAATTTCGATGTTGTAGTGCTGATGGAGAGGAACAGGTGGTCCAGCTTTCCTTGCTCCCCTCCATGCCGCGAGAGCGATCCCCGCCCTCATGGCCAACATATCTCCGTTTACAAACGCACCACAGCTTGTCGTGGCTTCTCTCAGGGCATTGACAGATATTGCGGAAGCTTCGATTCTTGCGCCGCCATCCTCGCCCATCGATATCGAGTCCCTAGCCGATACTATCTTCTCGCCACAATATCTCGACTCGTTTGGAGCTATGCTCTCCATTACCTCCACCAACTCTCTTCTACAATCTCAGGTCCCGCTTGCGGCAGGTCTGATTTCTCGTCTTTGTCGAGAGGACCGCCATCAACAAGCGCTGACGGCATCTGGAATTCTGGATGCACTAGCAACACGGCTGGCCAGCGTTGCCGTGCTTCGTGGAGAGGTCGTCCCCGGCGCTGATGAAGTGGCAAGGAATGATGGGCTTTTGGATGCTTTCCCTGAACCTGCACCCAAGAGCCTGAGGCTTGCGCCGATCCTTGAAGCTATTGCAGCTATTCTTGGAGATTCAAAATACAGGGCCAACAGGCTCATCGACTCTCCCTCGATTCTCGCCGTGTTCCCCTCGATCAAATTTGAGCCCGCAGAAGTCGTGGACCCCCGTTACGATGTCGAGCAGCCTGGGCCCAATGTATCACGTCAACCGCCAGTGACTGCGATGGAGTTCATGCTTCCAATCGGCTTACCTCGAAGTCTATCGACATCCCCATATGGCTCATTCTCTCAGGGGGCATCATCGGATTCACAGTCCTCTTCTCGGTCATCGCTGAGTAAGTTCAGCTCATCCGCGATTTGGGATTCACCACGATATCCGCCAGTCGGGTCTAATGGCGATGACACGGAAGAGATTGAAAGTCCCTTCATTCCCTGGCTGGTGCACTTGGTGAGGTGCTCAGAGGAATATGAGCGCCTCCTTGCTTCCTCTATTCTTGCTGCGCTCATTAAGGGTGGCGTCGGAAGCAAGGGTATGAGAGAAGCAAGTTTGGGACTCCTTGTTGTCCCTCTACTAGTCGACATGATCTGTAAAAACGACAAGGACGCTTCCGATGTGAATGAAGTGGATGATGTGAGCAAGCGCATTATTCTGGAGCGAGCGCCAGTGGTGCTGGCCCGGATGATCACGGACAGCGAATACCTCCAAAAGGCCGCTTACGAATGTGAGGCCGTGCCGGTATTGAGCAGACTTTTGAAGCATGCATATGCCCCTGTCCGAGACACTGCGCAGCCGCGTTATTGGTCACCACAGCCGGATACGGATATGGAGGTTGAGAGCAATTCTCCGTTTTCTCAACTAGGTCAAGAGGGCCAGAATGGACTTTTGATCCATAGGCTCAGAGTGCGAGAAAGCACACTCAAGGCCATCGCCGCCCTTGCAGGGGGAAAGGAAGACTACAGGAAGGCGTTTGTGGCCGAGGATATCACCTCGTACGTTGTCGAGTCCCTCTCAGAGTATCCCAGAAAGCCGCAGACAGCCAAGGAACGAACAGCAGAAAAGTCAAGCGGCGATGCTACCAGAAAGGGGGAAACTGCAGGATACGGCGCCAACCCCGCGTCGGTGATCATCGCGGGCTGCCATGTGGTCAGGATGCTGTCTCGGTCGGTTAACATCTTGCGTACGTCGCTGGTGGACCACGGAGTTGCGCTTCCCATCTTTCGATTCATGAAACACTCGGACGTCAATGTTCAAGTTGCTGCCACTGCAACCATCTGCAACCTAGTGGTAGAAGTCAGCCCTGTGCGCGAGGTAAGTCAATGGCGTATATTGTCTTTAACGAGCTTTATAGCTAACAGTAACAGCTTCTTGCAGAAAATGGAGTTATGAGGGTGCTCTGCGAGCATGCGCACTCGGAGAACCCTGCTCTTCGACTCAATGCCTTGTGGGCGCTCAAGCACTTTATTGATGCTGTTGGACCTGATTTGAAAAAAGCATGCCTGGAGCAACTTGATCCAGGTTGGCTGGAGCAGCTCATTTGCGACGACACAGAAGATTTGGCCTTGCAGATGGCCAGGGAGAGGGAAGCGTCGGGATTGGACATGGATGACGATGTGGACATGCAACAATCAGACGAGGCACACCGCTGGGTGTACGGCACCAACGGTATGCTTCGAGAGCTGGATGCAACAAACTCGACAAGGCTACGTCAGGTGGAAGACAAACTGGCAGCGGTGCGAGAATCCGAGCTAAATCCGGTGCGGAGGGCGCGGAACGACGATTTGGCGATTCAGGAGCAGGGCCTGGATTTCATCAGGAACCTGATCGGAAGACCGGGAGCTGGGCTGTCGGAAACGACAAATGAGACGACAGAAATGATCGACTACCTTCTGCATAAACTCGGCACGGAGCGACTGTTTGAAATCTTGTCATCCAAGCTCCGGGCCAAGGTGCTCCGACCTTTCTCCCGCCGAGCTCCGGTGACGGGGCGAGAGACTCGGTTGCTCCACCCACAGGCCAAGATCATTGTGGCCGTCATCTACATCCTGGTGCACATCGCGGCTAGCATCCCTCGGCATCGGCAGATGGTGATCAGCCAGACTGAGCTCCTGAAGCTCCTGGCCCAGCAGGCGAGCAGCAAAGACAAGGAAGTCAGGGTAGCACTATGCCATCTGGTCATCAACCTCACCTGGCAAGAAGACGACGGCGAAGCTCAGGCGTGCGCCCAGAGAGCGCACGAGCTGCGGAAGCTCGGATTCCACGCCAAGATGGAGGCGCTCACCAAGCAGGATGGGGACCTGGATGTGCGTGAGCGAGCCAAGACGGCAGCATATCAGATAGAACAGGCCACATACTGATGGTGGTGCTGCGAGGGGGAGAGGAGTGTACTTTTGTGTAGATGTATTATGGACTGACCTTCAAAGGAAGAGCAGCGGTGACAAAAAGCGATTCTTGTTTTGGAGTGTAACATTGTAAGTAGAAGAGATGTGGTACATGCAACCTATAGCACCTATACTCTGCACATCACAGGCATCACGCAGTGGAATATCATGATGGGATACGTTGGAAGACGAGTACGCTTCCCCATCGCATTTCTCTCTCTCGTGATATCATGGAATTGGCGGCAGATTGTACCATGCAGTCTAGAGTACATCTGCCGGTGCTAGTTCTACTGCAGCCAAGACGACAGGGGGTTATTTCCTCGTGACTGATTGACAACGACAAGGGTTGGTCGATCGATCAATGTCGAGACGAGTTTGAGTCAAGATGTGACAGAGGTTGATATGCAATGCAACATGGATTTACAATGCGAGCGGAAGATGACGGCACATGAAAGTCACTTGTGAGTCTGTTTGAGATTGAGCATTTGTATGTGCAAGATACACAGAAAGAGTCATAATGTTTACATGATGATGATGAGGTTTGATGCGTCAACGACTTACCCTATATCACCATGAGTCGAAACAACTTGAACGTCTAGTCCTGACCATGTAATCACCTTGACGTCAACCACCAACTTGGATCCAATATCTCGATATCGAAATGTCTCTCCCCGAATGATGGAAGCCGCTAGAGCCCCCCATGCTTGTTCTTTTAGCTCCCGGTAGGGCTCGACACATGACACATCCGGAACCCGCGGAGGTTTTTGTTTCGACAATGGCATGACATGACATGTGGGAATTGAGGTGTTGCATTGGACAGAACTTTTTTCCTTTTCCTCTTTTTTGTTCAAGCGAGGATAACGCCAGAATTTTTGAGGGTAACCGAGGACAAGGGAGAAAACAGGCGAGAAGAAGCTTCCCGGTGATGCCGGACCTTGTTGTTAATCTGCGGTACTCAGTTGATCTTGGATATTCGGCTTCAAGTCACATCAGCCTATCCAAAGCCGAGTCAAGAGAGCCGACGGCTGATTAATGGATCCCACTTATGCGAGGCCAGCCGCATCGACAGCCTTGTCATGTACCCTCTACCTCATCTGCTACCCTCACACGTCATTGTCAAAGTCCAGAATGCAAACCCGCACCTCCCATCACGAGATTGCTACACTCTTTGCCCAATGGGACAAGACTACTCTACCAATGGGATGAGACGGATGCCACCGTTCGTTCAAGCTTGTCTGATGGGGTTGAGTCTGTTGGGGTGGGAAGAAGTTCCTGAGGGGGAGCATGTTGGAAAATGTGCGTCATGGTGAGATGTGAGAGAGAAGATGTATAAGAGTAGGGGGATGGGACGTCGTTTGTTTGCATTTTTTTTTCTTTCCTCTTCACTCTTATTCGAGGCAAAAACAGATATACATACGATATTCACTCCTCTACAGAGGCAATACAGCTTGAACCGACAGCTACAACATTTCGTAAACGTCTATCAACCATGCCCGCCATCTTTACGCGCAACGACGCCCTCAACATCAACCCCCAGGCGGGTGATACTCACCTCTCTGTGGGAGGATCAGACTGGCTCTGGGCAGTGACAGCCGTCTACCTGCTCTCCTTTGTACGTTCCCCATACAACAACACACTACGACAAACATCACTAACAATGGATAGCTCGTCTTCTTTGCTCTGAGTCTCAAGCCGCAGCATGGCGAAAAGATCTTCCACTACCTCTTCACCATTGGTCTTCTTGTAGGCACAATCACCTACTATGCCATAGCCTCTGGTCTCGCCTACTCGGTTATCCCTACGCAGCGTAACCGCGGACACGCCGTCTCGTACCAGATCTTCTTTGCAAAGTACATCAACTGGGTCGTGGCATTCCCTGTCGCCATCCTGGCTCTGGGTCTCTTGAGCGGTGTTAGCTGGGCTACCATTGTGTTCAACATCTTCCTTGCCTGGATCTGGTAAGTGCACTTCCCCCCCTGACGGAAAGGATATATAGCTGACGTGAATAGGGTCATCTCATACCTTTGCTCCGCTTACACGGCCACCTCGTACAAATGGGGTTTCTTCGCCTTCGGCACAGCAGCCTACATCCTCCTGGCCTTCCAGACCCTCCACTTCGGCCGCACCTCAGCCCGTCGCCTGAACCTGAACCGAGACTACCTAATGCTCGCAGGCTGGCTCAACCTCCTCTGGCTTCTGTACCCCATCGCGTTCGGTGTAGCCGACGGCGGCAACCAGATCAGCGTGACAAAGAGCTTCATCTTCTTCGGCATCCTCGATCTCCTCATGATTCCCGGCCTCGCCTTTGCCTTCCTGTTCCTCTCCCGCAAGTGGGACTACAGCGCTCTCAACCTGCACTTTACTCAGTACGGTCGTGTCAACGCTGGTGAGGGCGTCTTCCCTGAGAAGAGAGCTCCTGGTGTTGCGGCTCCTAGCTCTGCTGCTCCTGCAGCTACCCCTGCTGTCTAAGGACGAAACAAACAAAAAGCGATGCTACAATAGCTGGCTGTTGTGATGGCTAGCTTCACTTGGAACCCAGAGTTGGTAAAGCAAAGGGGGAAGAGCGAGAAGCACTCATGGTACTTGAATTAGGATAATGTGGGTGGAAGTCACTCGTTTAGATGGGGATGTTGGTAATGGATGAGGAAGAAGGAATTGTGTTTTGATGGATGTTGAGTTGTTGCTTTTGAGATACCCTCGTTTGCACGGGAGCAGGATACCCGCTGGTTGCTGGCTTTGTTGAGTTGGTTACCCATAATGTCTAATAAACAAACATCCTCAACTTGAAGAGCCCCTGGCTGCTTGTGACTGTTCTGACTCGATCAACTAACAGTCTTCTCACATAACCATTGACACCCATCGTCATGTCCACCTAGTAACCCTCCCTTTTCTCAACATCCCTCGCTGTTAGTTCTAGAATAGCTCACTCACCTGCAGCCTCTGCCACCATCGTCCCATAGACAAGGCCTAGGCAAGCCGCAAACCCACTCGGCGTACATCGAGGCCCTCCCACGAACGTTGAACACGCGGTCGCTGACAAGGGAAAAAGCATGCAAACCCCGGTCAGCCAACCTCCTTCTTCTAAACTGAGACACTCTCATTGCCAAGCAGCACTCTGAGATGCGGGCGAGAACATGCCGTCATGTCAAAGCCACCAAGACAGAGCTCTCTCTGCGCATCGTAAGCTCCCTCTTGTTGAGCTCCGGCGCTAACCTAGGGTGAGCGTCAATAAAAGCCCTACTCCGTATTGTCCTCCTGCCTCTCTGTCACATATCGACTCGTGGCTTTGACGCTACCGCCGCGAGGGAGGGGAAAACAGGTTCGCGGGCTGTTGAGACATGCATTAGAGGTGTGAGGAGAAAGAAGGAAGCTGCATCATGGCCCACGTGGGCACGAACGTGTGAAATCCACTGTGAGCAAACAAAAAGAAAATCAACTAAAAAAGAATCACACGGTGAAGCCCGGGGACTATAGTACGAAGCCGCGGAGGTTGACGTGCCAAGAGAGGGTAGATCTACCCGGGGCGGTGATTCCGGGGAAGGCCGTGTGAGAGCTCCGACGTCATCCCGACCAGAGCTTTTTCTCCCAAGGGGACGGTATCGGTAACATTTCTTCCCAAGAGCACGGGTAATTGTCTCCTTCGAGTTAGGAGAGAAAGAATGACAATCCACGGCTGCGGAAGAGACAATAATTGCCAAGTGTTTCTGAGAAGCAGCTGCAGCCTGGGAGGGACGTCTTAGACGCAGTTGCAGCAAGTGCTACATGGATGCACACATGGCCTTTGAGCCTCACTCCAATGGCAGACGTGTGTGTGACAGGTTCTACGAATCCAACTTGGAGCTACCATGCAAGATGGTCACAGAGAAAGAGGGGGGCAGCATCAACGGCCGTTCAAACGTTCTGACATGATGAGACACGGGCTACGCGCGCTCTGCATCATGTGGGTAGGGGATGAGAGCACACAAGGCCGAGACAGCCGTGTGCAGTACGGCCGCAGCTCGCGGGATACAACTGCTGCATGTTTGCTGATCGACAAGAGATGCCGTCCAACCTCGAGCAAAAAAAGTGCTCGGCGATGCCCAACGGGGTGGGGAGTCAGGGTGAGAGGGGGCGCACGGCAGAAGAAAGGCATATGGTGATGGGCATTGCTTGTCAGCCATGGCTTGTTTCTTGGCAAGTTTGGGCCAGTTGAACTCGGTGAGCCAGTATCGAGTGCACAAGATCCTGGTGAGCTTGGTTTTTGTGTGCCCAGGCAAGTCCCAGCGTTGACAGTCAACAGGTTGATCATTGTCAGTCTTTGTGCTGCCGGCTGCCCATCTTGAATGTGATATCTGTGGGTGTGTCAACCCAAGTCTGTCAGTACACGCGGAGCCCTATCGGCAGAGATCACTGCCCATCCGGTCCATTCAGATCTCGGTGGTCGCATGCGCCAAGGTGAACTAAACCTGGGGCATGGGAAGTCAATGGTGACACAGCAGCGATGGCGCTGGTCTTCAGGTTCCGAGAGCCTAGACAAGCCCACCATCACACCAGAGGCTGGTTTCACTCTTTTTACTTGGCTATGCCATGAGAGGCAAAGACACTGGCGGTTGAAGGAGGGGAACCTGTCGCAACCGGTCATCACCAAGTCCATGATGGGACATGCCAGCATAAGCAACTGGATTGTGGCGTGTAGCGGGCGGTCTCTGGCGCGAATCTGCACCCGCAACTTGAGCCTTGGTCCTGGGTGCGGGAACAAAGAAAGGACAGTATCCGATCGAGAGGTAAGCCGTGCCACGCTGCGCCATGTGAGGACCAACAACTGAGTTAGCCAAGGCTGTGAGCAATTTGAAAGTGCAGCCACCAAGTGAGATGTTGTTGGTGGCGGACTTGCAGACCAGCCAATGAGACATACGAATGCATCCTAGACACTTGGTGAGCTTTTCAGCAGCGTCTTCTTCCTGGTAATGGGACAAAAGAATACAACCCCATGTATCGCTCCAAAACGCCATCTTGTTGAAATCATCTCGAGTTGGAATGCTGTCCGGGCGAGTTCGGCGGTCAACGCTTGGCACCCAGCCTTGTGGAAACCTGGTTGTTTGAACATGATTCAGGAAGCCTGGGAGCTGGACCGCATGACGTTCTGGTTACCCGATTCGGCATTCCGTAAGTCCTGACTTTCCGTCTCCCAGAGGCATGGACGGCAGTGGGAGGGGAGGGTGACTTGTTGGTGGCGCACAGCAGCATCTCGAGGCACAACGGTCGCCTCAGCGGGCTGATGAATACGATCTGAGGGGAGGGGGAGGCTCAAATCTGCGGTCATCTCTGCCGGCAAGGGTCGTTGGCAGGTTATCAAGATTCGCCTCTGCCAAGCTGAGAAGGCTCTGCGGGTCACCAGATGAGTCCCGTGGTGTTTGCTCAGGCTGTTGGTGATGACCGGCAAACTGGAGAGAGAGCCAACTGTCTGCCCTCGTCCCACCCGGGCCGTCCCTCGGATCCGAAGAGGCAAATCGATAGTCCCCTCCCTGACCCGGAAGAAGGGCAACTGGGAGACCCTTTCCTGGGTGGACTGCAGGGAGCCTGGAGTGGCAATACCGTGGAATGAGGAAAACTGGAGGCCACCTCATGATCTGACCAACCCAACAGTGCAGGGTAGGGGCCTGCCGTGACCCTGAGAGGCTGAGACGACGAGAATTACTGCTGGAACGAAGGGAGCTCGGCCAAAGGGTCCGCGCAGGCGCCGTGCCCAGGGAGCCGGGACCCTACCCGAGATAGGCTTTTTACGAGGCAGACGATCAGCGTTTTCTGCCCTGCTGCAAGTGTCTTGAGGAGGAAGAGCAAGAGAAAGTATAATTGTCGTCGTGAATACGTAGGGTAAATGCGAATTCCAATGTCTCATTCGAGGCCCCGTATGGCCCGGAGAATTCGCTCGGGTAATGCAAAGCCTGCCCCGCCTTAGATCGCCTGGATAATTAGTGCTTGCACATCCATGGATGGATGGGTGGATGGATGGAGAGACCGTTATGAATGAACGTGCTCCAAGGGCGGTATTGGAGCCGCGAACCTCGAGATTAGACAGGGCCCGAGCCGACTCTAGCTGAAACGACAGTGCGCTTCCTCTGTAGGCCGATTTCAAGACACGTTGAGGGCCGAATGCCGACGACGTAGTATTGAGCTGCTGCCCGGTGCTCATAGCCATAGCAGATTGTTGTTTGAGTCCAAGCCCGCTGCAATCCAAGCCACCCAGTGCAGATGGCTGACTTGCAGTATCACCAAGTCGAACAACTGCACAGTGTTCATGTGCTGGCACCTCAACTCGGTGGCACAGGTACAGATAGATCTGAATGGCAATCAACCATCTCGAACCAACATGGCCTCCTGTCGTATCTCGCAAAACGAGAACCGAAATCAACGGGATTGCAATGCGCGTTGACTGCAGCCACAAAGTCTCTCTGGTCGTCTTCTCCAGGCGTAGGGTTGCGACAGGGCAGGGTCTCTCAGGTACCGAAGCGTGGTCAGAGAGAGAGACGATGGATGCGTGGCTGGAACGGAACAATGACATGGAGTTGGCCTAGTCGAGGGCAGGGCATGGCAGTGAGAGCGAGGTAGGGAGGCTAATCCCTGACACATACCACGTTAGCTCGTTGCATCGTTGCATGTGCATTGCAGAAGGCATCAAGCACAGTCCTGTCAAGGAGGTCCTTAACAAGCAGCAGCAGAAGCAACAACGGGCTGTCAAGTGCGCACTCTGACTGAAACAATATCGGAAAGACGTCTAGCTGCAGATGATAGCTTGACGTCGTGAGAGTGAAAATGGTGACATGGATACTCGAATGACTGTTTCAACAACGACCCACGATCTCAAAAGTCGAGAAATACAGTGCCAACAAGATCCGGCTTAGCACAGTACGGGGCGGGATGATCATCAAGGGAAGGAAGGAACAGGTCTGAGCAGCAAGATTCTGCTTCTAGTGACGGGAGCGAGTGAGAAAAGAGAAGACATTAGCCCAAGGACTAAAAGGACGGATAAGGACTAGCCCCAAGACAGGCCTCGAGGATTCCCGCGCACCGGGTCCTGCATCCCGCGTCTCTAGCAGCTCGCTAGCACGATTTTATGGGGACCCGATTATGCGCCATGCCTGGTCAGGAAAGGTCCCCAAGACGATCAGGGTTGTCCAGTGGCCGGGTTTCTCTGATGAAATGACGTCCACCAGATAAAGAGACCAAACAGCACATTGTACGCGGAGGCGGAGACGGAGACCAAGACGGACCCGGAGCATGGAAGCAGGACCAGGGCTAGAAAGAGAGAAGGGGAATCTTAAAGACAGATAGCACGGTGCGCACGTAGGCATGTCAGGTCCTGATGGAGAATCAAGCTTGGCTTAGTTGCCGAGGGCAGAGACAGAGACGAGACAGCGAGATCTTCTTTCTCCTTACCTCTGCGTATGAGACATCCAACGTCCGTCCAGCCGGTGGTGAATGGATGAATGGATGACAGAAAGAGGGGCTATGGTTGTCAAATAATGAAATGATGTGCATATCGTCCAGATGCCTGCGCAGAATCCCGTTTCTAGATTTTCTTTTTCGCTTTGCCCTGCCCTACCTTTCCTGTCAGCTCTTGTTGCTTCTTTCGGGACGTGCTCGTCTCTCTTTGCTTCTTTCTGCGATGGATAGTCACAGCTTTCAAGTCGTGCCAGCCCGGCCTACGCCTGTTGGCTGGCATGACCGAGGGGTGGGCGTCCAGCCAGGGCCCGGCCGCTTCTGCAACCCGTGCTGCACCCGCCAGCCCCTGTACCCGGCTAGCGCCTCCTCCCGTGGGCTGGTGGACGGAGGCGGTGGCCTGTGATGAGCTGTGATGGGCTGTGGGCGTGGGGTGGGAGTGAGCGGGAGAGCCAGTCAGGCCGGGTCTTGGCGGCGCCGTCGCGTGCTCGGCTGCAAGGTTGGATATCGAGACGAGAGGAGACGAGAGAGTGGCAGCCACTCAGAAGCCGCTGGCAGTGCTCCGAAGAGACGTGATTGGCCTCGATGCTCTAACACGACCGAGGCTTGTCTCTCGAGATCCTGGACCCAACAAGCCAACCAAAACCCTCCGATACCCCTGTCAAAGGCTGTTTCCCTCGTCCCCTTGGCCATCTCTTCCCACCGTGCCCTTCCTTGTCCCTGTCGCACTGTTACATGATCCGCTTCGTTTCTCCATCTCCCGGAGCATTTCGCCTTTTGGGCTACTTGCCGTTACCGATGCTGCAACGGCATCTGCACTTTTGCTGGCTCTGGGTGCTTGTCTGTTGAATTGAATGGCTGTGGCTCTTGTGCTGTGCCTTGTAGCCCGGGCCGGATCTACACGCAATCCTCACCTCACCTCATCTCCTTTTCTCAACCGTTGCAGTTGTATTCTACTCGAGCGTCTAGCACAGTATGTCCGAAACGTGCGAGAGACGTTAATGGCGTCCTTCAGCTGAAAGCTGCCAAGATGGAATAGCTTCCACCAGGACTTCTTGGCAATTCCAAACCTTAAAGAACAATCAACCGAAACCGTCATCAAGAAAAACTGGTAACGACTGGAATTCCAGAAGCAGCAGTAAATCTAGTTAATCATGGCAAAACTCTGGGGCACGGGAGGGGAGGGGAGGGGTGGTAGGGGAAGGCGGCGCCGGGAACCTGGACCTCTCGTTCGCTCGCTTCAACGCAATCGAAGAACGGGCAACCAACAACCTAACGCAGCAAGAACAGTTGGGAGGGCATCGATCGATTCCCGTCTCCCTGGCTGTGGACTCCGTCCCTCACCTTTTTCACCCCGCGGGCACCCCCGACCTGCGAACTGCTAGCCAATGGAACCCCATTCGCTGTTCAGCCCCCCGGGCGATCCCACCCTCGGGCGGTCTCAGTGGTCTAGGTAGGGGCCCCGAGCCCATCCTCCAATGGATGGGATTACAGGGTCGGGCGCTGAAGCTGCCACGCCCAGACCTTGCCTAGGCGTTCGAGTCAGCTGTGTACCGAATCCAGGCTCCTGGGCCTCTTCAGCCATCCATAGCGATGGGTTATCGGTATCCGTAGGCTGGTAGGCAGTATCCCTGCCGGAGCCCGACAGCACACCTCGTCTCATTCATTATCCACCCGAGGGCGAGGGGGCCCCCTCTTCTGCTTCTGTGTCAAGCTCTGCGAAATCTGATTCCTCGAACCAACAGGCTTTGCATTTGAAGCTGTCATCATCAGCATCGTCAGCACGGCTAACTGGACTGAACTGGATTGGACTGGACCGAACTTGAGAGGACAACACACTGTACTCGCTTCCATCTGCACAGTACCAACGGGAATAGCGTTACTGGGCTTGCTCTGCTCCACTGGCTGAACTGCTAGTCCAGCGCCGACAAAGAGCCACCTTTTTTCCCCTTCAAGAAAGCCTGTCTCTTTTCTCGCTCGCTCGCGCTCGTCTTGCCCGTCCTGGTCCTGGTCTTGGGCCTAGTTCCTCCTACTCCTACTCCCTGCTAGCCGAAGACACTACTGGCCTCGTGTGCTCCATCTACCTCTTCAACGGCCTCCGCCCCCGGCCTCTCACTTTCATCCTCTCTCTTCCTCTCTTCTCCCTCTCCCTTCCCCCCCGGTTCTATAATCCAATCCTTCACACCCCTTTAGCACGTCCATTCGTGTCGCGTCGAGGCCTCTCTCTTTCTTCCCTCCTCCGCCGACACGAATTCCTCTTCACTTCAATCACGGTCGTCGCCCTCCGCCCGTGACTTGAATTGATCTATATCCATATCCACGCTTTCGAGTCGACCCGCGACCCTTGAACTCGGGCGTCTCACATTGAGGGTGAGTCTCGATCAAACATCCTAACGGGCGAATCCACCTACTCGCTTCTTCCCGCTCGCATAATATCGACGCCTTTTAAACTTCAACATCTTCCTTGGGCTTTGGCTTCGCATACATACCCGCTCTCTTCTGGCGCCCGCGCCCGCATAAACCGTCAACCGTTTGAGTGACTGACCAAGTCCTCGGGATAGGCTTCATTCTCATATTGAATTCTCGAAAACCGTTCCTTTCCGCGCGCACATACGCGCTCCGATAACCGACACCATGGCTACTCCCTCCGCAATCCCCCTCAACGCCCGGCGCGACACCATCGCCCGCCTCCACCGTGTCACCAGAGGAAACCGCAGTCTCTGGTATCAGATGACCGTTCTGCAGCAACCAGAGCGTGCCCGTGCTTGCGGTTCTGGAATGAAGGGTAAGCTGACATTGGGCGGCACTGGCTGACATGCTCTCATCAGCATTGTCCGCCTTTCAAATGATCTCTTGTATGCTGACTCCCAATAGCTAACAGCGACCGACGACCTGTTGATCCTCCTCCCGTTGTCGAGCTCCGAATCATCGAGGGTCCCACAGTTGAGGAGGGCAAGGATATCACTTTCGACTACAACGCCAACTTCTTCCTCTACGCCAGTCTCGAGCATGCCCGTCCGATTGCCCATGGCCGTGTTCAAACTCCTGCCGCCAACAACCCACCCATCTTGACCGGTGTCCCCGCCTCTGGTATGGCATACCTCGACCGCCCTACCGAAGCTGGATACTTCATCTTCCCCGACCTGTCTGTTCGCCACGAGGGCCGATATCGTCTGACCTTTAGTCTGTTCGAGACGACCAAGGAAGAGAAGGATTTTGATCTTGAGCCCACTGATGGCGATCTGCCCCCTGGTGTCGACTTCCGAATGGAGATCAAGACGGAACCCTTTAGCGTGTTTAGCGCCAAGAAGTTTCCCGGACTGATGGAGAGTACTCAGCTCAGCAAGACTGTTGCCGACCAGGGCTGCAGAGTCCGAATTCGCAGGGACGTTCGTATGAGGAAGCGTGACGGAAAGTCTGGTGGTGGCAATGGCGGCAATGGTGGATACGACCGACGAGAGGAGGACTATGGCCGCCGAAGGACTGTTACACCGGCAGCGGAGGACCCTAACAGTATTCGAGCCCGATCACTCAGCAACTCGAGCGAGCACCGTACTCCGTATCATGATGCATCACGCCGGCCGTCGATTGCCGACTCATACCCGCCGCCTCCTCCACCTCCGCCTTCATACGAGCCCGCTTCTTCCGGGTCTCGTCACCTATCTTTCGGCGACCCTTCTGCGCCGCAATACCCGACTCCTCGCCAGTATGCGCCGCAGCCCGGCTTGCAGCTGACCCCAGTTTCGGCCACTGGCCCGTATCCCCCGTCTGCCCAGTCACCGTACCCCAAGCCCGAGAACTCATACGCCTTCCCCAACCGGAACCTCCCCCCGACGTGCCCTTCGCCTGCGCCGTCAATGAAGCATGACGCCTATGACCGACGGCAATCCAACAGCACCTACGTTCCCCCCTCACCTTCAGTATACTCTTCCGATGGCCACAACCGAAGGGACTCACAACCATCGTATCCTCCCACGCCTGCTGCTGTCCAGCCTCCTCCCCGGCCAATGCACAGCCAGATCTCCCTGCCCTCGCTCAAGATTGCTGCGCTGGTTTCGCCGCTGCCTCCCATCGAGGCCCAGACTGACCCTGCTCCCGAGCTGCCATCGGTATTGATTGGAGGTAAGCGCAAGCACGACAGCGTCTTCTCCCAAAGTACGAGGCCTCTGCACAACGGTCAAAGACAGCTTGACCCCCACTATGGCAACAACCACCGTGGCATGACACCTGAGCCGGATCAAGGCATGTACTCTCGAGCTGATGGCAAGATCGGCGTCGTTACTTTCAACCAATACCAGTAAATACCCAGATGCGCGCGACTTGGGGTGATGGGATCAGACGGCTTTGGCTGGTTGGCGCCGCTTCGGCGTTCTGGTGCTGTGTATTTCTAATCACCGGGCGACACTTGGAAGAGATGGGACGCATGAGCGGTATGGTTCAGGAGTTCAGGCGCAAGTGATGTTTCTCTCGGCCTTTGGAACAGGCAGTGCATCCATGGGACGATGACTAGGGAAACCTTTGAGTTCTTTTTGGGACTCATGAATATCTTTGACCACACATTCACAACACCACCCTCTTTAACGTTGGATCGCAGGAAGGACTCGATCTTTCTATGACGACGACGCATACTCAAAACAAACAACGACGAAACCTGTCATTTCTTTACGTTACTCAACTTACTTTACTTTGGCATCCTCTTCAGCAATCACAATATTTCACACTATTTATTCATCTCCTATTGGCTATCTATCTATCTATCTGTTTCATTCCGTCTACTCACACTGTCAATTTCACAAACACTTTTCTTTTTACAAAATACGTTGATTACCACTGGGTGGCTTGTTCCTGGTTATGAGGCCACTTGCCCATGCATGGATGGGTATCGGAACAACTAGAGACGTTTCTCCAACGTTGGAGCACAGGGCAGGGTCTCTGTGTAGAAGATGCCGTGCCGCCTCCGCCGAGTGTCATTTATTGTTATGGAAACTGGAGATTATGCTGGGTTTTTACAAATGGGATTTTCGTGTCTGGTATGGATGGTTAGGTAGTTTTATTGACAAGGGTTCAAAACGTCTGCGTGTGCCGTTCAATGCAGAGTGAGAAATGTGATTTGCATTGGAGATATGCTGAGCCGTGGTTTACTATGGGTAAGTACTGTCGTATGTCGCAACTTCTGGAGTTGTGATAAGCCTGCAGAAAGTCATTTACAAGATGTCTGAGACTGTCTCATCGGATCATCCATCGGTTGATGCACCCATGCGCTGTGAGTGACAGGCGGAATGTGATGATGGTACAGTAACCGGCTCAAGGTATCGCTTCAAGTACATTAGGTCCATTAAACAATTGAAGTAAGGATCCCGGCTACGATGTTTCCCGAGATGCTCCAGCGAAACGAAGAAAAAAAAAAAGACGAGCCCCTTCTTCATCTCAGATAAATTGGTTTCCCCGTCGCTGTGCAGCGTCAAAAAAAAGCTGCATTTCCCGTTTGGGTAGCCCAACGGTGTTCCAGGTTACTAAGGCGGCCATGTAACATGGTCCCTCCTTCCCATTCCAGGCCGTGTGTCTGTGTGCCAGCAGGAAGGAGCAAATGTCCACTCTCGCCTCGCTCGCTACTGCTGCAGGTACGTCGCTCGGTACGTCGCGGGTCGCGGGTCCCCCGCTCCTGCATTTTTCGCTGGCCCCCAATGCGCTGCGCTACGCTACCATTAGCTGGTTGCCGTGGTGAAATCTCACGTGTGCCCGCCGTTGATATCAACAAAGCATTCCCCGTTGCTACTTGACGATTCACCTTTCTCCCCCCAGATTGTGTTATCAAGCCAGCCACTTTTCCCTACTTCTTGTGTGTGTGGATTCTCAATCCGTTTTGAGAAGGTCGACCAAAAGAGAGTTTTTTTTTTACTCAGCTCGTCCTCTTCCCGCGACTACAACGTTTTCCCCTTCGCTGGGTACTTACACATATTCAACTACATCTCTACGACGACGATAAAGATACCGGCGGCAGCAGCACCGCATGGGTCGGCCGAAAACCCGTCGCGCTCTCAGCGCGAGCCGCTTCCATGAAGGTTCCATGAACGACCGCACCTCTGCAGCGCCGCCAGTGCAGTTCATGGGCCCTGATGAGATTGCCGCATTGGAGCGTCCAGTCTCCGCAAGCATTCGATCCCAGCCTCGGCCGGTTAGTGACGACTGGGCCGACAAGCAGGTGAAGCAAAAAAGGCTTCTGGGCCAGGTTTGGGACGGCGTGCGAGGCCGACTGCGCTTCAAAAAGGATGGGGAGGACGAGAGAGGCTCCAGAAGGCGAGAGAGGAGCCGTAAGCGGGATCAGTCGGAATCAAGAGGGAGACAGAGGGATAGGGACGACAGATCCAGAGAGGAGAAGCCTATCGAGGAGCCTCAGAGGGAGGAGATGCCCAGCCGGGAAGAGATCCTGGCCAACTATCACCACTTGATGGCATCGGGCTTCTTTTCGTCTCATGCTATTCAGTCGACTCGCCAGCCGCCTCCTGGCTCTTCTCGATCCTCCACTCAATCTTCCTCTCACTCTTCTGTTCAGCCACCTACTCCGGCTTCCTCGGCAAACATCCTCGAAGCTTTGTCTCGAGCACCTACACCTCAGAACCTGGCCCCTCGCCCACCAGTATCTAAAGTACCAACTCCTCGAGCTCCTACCCCGCGGGCCCCTACTCCTACGCCAACTACCAACCCTACCTCGCCCTCTAAGTCTCGACACTTTCACAGAAACCAATCACCTCAGCGTGATCCCCAGGCTGCTACCTATGAGGAGCTTGTCGCCTGTGGTTTCTTCTCTCCCCCAGCTCCTGCAGCTGTCCCACCACCGACTCCCAAGGGCGCTGCACCAGCTCCTCTTGTCCATACTGGTCAAGGGTCGCGAGACTATCTTCAGCCGCCTCAACCGACCCGAAAATCCTCTCGGTCTCGGTCAGTGACACCATCGGTTTCTCGCTCTCATTCCCCTATTCAGTCGCCAGCCAGTGCTTCTTCTAGAGGAACCAAGAGAGCAGCAGTTGACCCGACCTCTGACGACGAGGATGACGATGTGGCTCGAGATCCGCCCACCCCGAACAAGAAACTACGCAAAATGGCATCTCGAGATATTGCGATTCCCAAGCTACGGAATGTTGCATCTCGGCGAGCTATACTCTCTCGACGTAGTGTTTCGGGGCCTCATGGATCTAGCAAGGAGCGCAACACCCTTGCCCGCCGTGTCCTCGGACATTTACCTGGCGGCAATGGTCGCACTTCCTTTGATTCACCTGATCGTCGAGCCGAAGCTGCATCTAGACGAAGCGCAGATATCCCTAGACGCAGTGCAGATGTTCCTAGACAGCCACTACAAGAAGTTCAGCACTCACGAGTTCTACGATCACGCAGGAGTGCTGTCGAAGCGCTCCGTGTTGCGCCCAACACCAACCGGGGCATTCCCAAGGTGCCAAACATTCCCGAAAAGTTCACCATTTACGACGAGGATTCCGAGAACATTGCCCCAGCAGTGCATGTTCGCTACTAGTTGACAGCACTGGCATGTTAGATGGACCCTGTCGAGTTGTGATGGATGGGAAGCGCCTTGGATCTTTACGACAACGAAAAGGAGTGATGGTGAGACGACAACGATTAGAGTCTCGACTCTTCGTCTCGATAACCGAGGATGGACGATTTTTTTATGCGGCCACGACTTTCATCTTTTTCTCATTCTTGATGACGACAAACACACAAAACAACGTTGCTTTTGGACTTTTTTGAGCGTCGGCTTGTTGTTGGTGTTGTTAACTGTATTCATGCTGGAGATATCCATGATGACATGACATGCGACATGACACTTTTAGTTTTGAAACGTCTCTTTTTCTTTGCTTCGCCTGTTCGGACGAAGCCTGGATCTTTGGGGTTTGTTTATTTATTCGGACAATGACATGGGATCTGGTCTGGGATTTGCTGGCATGGCAAGGCAAGGAAGGGTCTGGATGTCAATTTGACATTGAGGGGAAATGGGGTACAATGGTCTTTTGCCCTTGTACGCATGAATACGCTCGGTTTGGAAGGGACTGGTAAGGAAGGGAATAAGGGGCGTTTGGTTTAACTCTGATACGTTGATAATAATGAATGACACATCTACTTTTGACGACGTCTTGTCCCTGTTGTTAGTGCCTCTTGTTGAATATGTCTTCTGTGATGTCACGATGAATAGTCTTACTTAACACTGATGAACCACGATTAGACGAGTCTTACTTGATACCTGTGATATTCCCAAGTAACTACCTATCTGCAAAGCATGCGTCCCATGCCTCCCACAAACAGGATTGCTATGTACATACTGACAAAGACATACATACATGACTTGCAAACCAATAACGGGTGTTCTGCTTAGTACACCCTTTCTTCTCCTCTGGTTTGCTTTTGCGCTTGCATTTATCCTTACACAACAACAACAACAACTTGCTTCTCCCATCCATCCGTTCATTGCTCCCCTCGAGAACCCATAACCAGAAATACACAAGACATACCCTTGATCCTCCATAACAATACCTGCTTGTCCACCCATTTATTCCCACTGTCCGTATGAACAAATCCACCACCTTGGTTTCAAAAAAGGTCCCCCCATGCTCGTCATCACAGGCTCGGTTCGCTCGACTCCCCTGTTAGGGGCTATTCTCCATACACGAGACCTTTCTGAGCATGGGCTCTTCAACCATCAAAGTTTCAACACCCAGTTGATTTCCCCGTTCACTTGCCCCCGCCGACCGTCATAAAAAAAAGGAGGTAATAAACACATAAAAGTCATGCGCTGAGAGACCCGTTGCTTGTTTCCGTGGTCTAAACGAATGACGAGTTTTGAAATGTTGAAAAGCAATATATCGGCCGTGGCGGGCAAGTAAAGCAGAGTAAAAGAGTAAATATGCGGAAAACAAAACATACTCCATAAGCCAGTCGTTTCGAAGAGTACGCCTCAAATCTATTAGTCAAGAATGAAGACAAACACCGTCATGATGAATCTTGCTAGACTTCAACCACCCGCTCCGGCAGGTTCTGTTGAATCAGCTGCTGAGTCCTGTCGAGTCCATTCTGGTAGAACGACCGGACAAAGGCCCAGATAAAGGTAAAAAGGCCTGGGAAATAGCTGTACGCCATGGCACAGCTCATTACGAGCAGAAGAGGAATCTGGAGCCTGGTTAGCTTCATGTTCAAGATCGGGTGTTGTCGTACTGTACTTACCCAGATGAAGAATAGGTTGCGATCACTGCTGATTCTCTTGAGCTTCGCCTCACGAGCCCTGAGGAACTGCTCTTGTTGCTCCTTGGTGATGGCGTTCTTCCGGCCAATCTTGAGAACGCCGGGTTCTTCCGTCCACGTCTCACGAACCTCGACCGCCTCAGTCGTTGTGGTGGTCGTCTGATCGTATAGAGTGGCACACTTCATATCAGCCTCGGCTTCAAGGGCCGCCTGCGCCGCAGACGCCTGCTTTGTGTCCAGGTCTTCCCGAGGAAAGATTTCATCGTACGCCGGGGGTGCCATTGCAGTTGCCGTGGTCTTGGACGACGAGTCCCACCATCGTTGTGGCTGCTCGTCTTCATTATCCGTGCGAGGTGCTGCCATTCCTGGCATGAACTGCTGAACCCGGCGCATGAATGGTGCCTGATAGTCAGGCATGTTGGGCAACGCGGGCATCTGAGGGAAGTGTGGCAGGTTCTGGAACTGCAGAGCAATCGACTGCTGGAATTGATGAAGCTGCTGCTGGAAGTGCTCCTTCAAGGCGGCCGACGCAGCTGCCATGGCTGTTGCGGGAGGTTCCATCTCTGGCTCCAGCTCGGCCGTCTTTCGCCGACGGAGGTTTGGCCGCTCATTGTCTTGTCTGAAGCCACTTGATCTTCTCATGCTCAGATACACGTGCTCATCTGGATCTTCATCTTCAAAGTCTCCTGATGTGTACTCGGGGCTCTCCTCGCTTGAGTCTGGCGAGACAGGCTCCTCGTGAGTATGGACATGGGTCATGGGCTCCCACAGAGACCGCAGAGATGTGGCGCTGCTAGCCTTGCTGTGGAGAGAGCCGCCGCTGCTGCGGGATCGGACATGGCGCTCGGAACGGCGAATAGCACGTAGCACAGCACGCGACTGAGCAACATCGGCCGCGGTAAGGCCAGACAAGCTTCTGATTGTGGGGTCCGCGCGGTTGATCATCAGCCTTCGCACAATCTCAGGATGGTTGTGGATTGCAGCAAGGTGCAGAGGCGTGAAGCCGCCATTGTCCCTAGCGTCAGGGTTGGCGCCACGCGCGAGCAGAGCTGCAACGAATCGATGGTAGCCGAGGGAGCATGAGAGATGAAGCATAGTATGGCCAGTCGGCCTCTTGAGATCCAGACGGGTCCTGTGCGTGCTGTCATCAAGGTCAATGAGATCCAGACACTTCAGAAGCTGTGACTCGAGATGCGTGTTAGGAGCATGGTTGAACGCGTTGCCCATCATCTGGCCGCCAGAAGACGAGCCTCCTGCTGAACCACCGGACCAACCTGAGTTGCCATCGTTGAGGATCCTCCTCGCGAGGTCGCTAACGTCGACGAGTTGTCCCGACATCTTCTGGCCTAGAACTGTGAGAGCGGTCCTGATGAGCTTGTCCTCGTTGTCATCGATGTACTTGAAGATTGCCGGCTGCTTGCCCGTCGGGTAAACCTGTGCAGCCTGCGCTGCCTGATGCTTAAATGTGACGCCGACAGCGCCAGCAACAGGTGATGGCGGCAGCAAGCAGACCAGTGATGACTCGCCCCAGAAGGTAGTGGTAGTAGCTTTCTGGTCACCAAACCAAACTTCGAGCCCTTGGAAGAAGGCCGCACCCAGGACCGTAACCTCGATTCCACCAGTCTTGGGACCCTCGTTGGGGATGATCTTATGAATGACAGGAGATGCCCTCGTCTGGTTCATGCTCATGGGGACGGTAAACAAGTTGCTAGTCAATGTTTGAGCAAACTGGTTCTGGGGGTTGAGTGCGATGGCATTCCTAAGCCCGTTCGGACTAGGGGCGCGGCTTGGATGTCCTGATGCAGGCGCCGAGTAAAGCTGTGCCGCGGCTATGTTGTCCATGCTAGCAGAGCGGTTGCTAGGGAAGAATCCGGGTTGATCATTGCTGCTAGGGGTAGGAGGGCTAGTAGCAAAAGGCGCAAGACCATTCGCCTGGAACAGAGAGTCTCCTTGAGAAAAGGCACTCAAGTTCGACGAGAAGGGAGAGGTTGCAGTACCCATGTTGTTCACCTGGGAGCTAGGCGAGGGCGTCGTATCGTCGATACGAGTCATGGCAAGCCCGTTGGGCACTCTTGACGCGCTCGACTTTCTCTTCTTAGCCAAGGGCGCCCCCAACGTTGGCGATGCAGGGCGGGAGAGTGTCCGGCCAGTCGGTGTTGTCTTGCCCGATGAAGCTTGGTAAGAAACCTGGCCGTTGCGGTGCATGCTCGAGAGATCGCCGGTCGATGGTGACATGCGGAACGAGTTGTTTGTGGCAGGGGGGATCAGACCGAGATGTCGATGGCCTGTTGAGGAGCTGCGGTCGTCACAGGAGCTTCCGGGAGGGGTTGTTGGTGGGCAGTAGCTGTGTTTGTCATCGGGTGCGTCTTGTGGTCGTCTAATCATGATGGGATCAGACATGGCCTGGGCAATGACACGCTCCTGGTAATCCTTGATGGTAAAGATGACGTTGAACCCCTGCTTCTCGCCGTGGTGTCTGCAATAGCAGGCAATCGCATTGGGGCATCGATTTGCATAGTGCCTGCGGAACGACTGAAGCGTCCATCATGACTCGCTGACAGACTGCCATTCCTTGACTTCAGCCGTATTGAAGACAATCACACGGCGTTCCTCGTCTTTGCTCCATAGCTTCTCTTCGTCAGGTTTCTTGATCTTTTTCCGAGCTGCGCGCTTGCGCTCTCTGGTGATACATCCCTGACATATTCTCACATCACCGCCGTTCTGCGGTGAGTTCTCCTCGTCATCCAACGGAGGTAGATAACCTTGGGGATGAGAGGCGGCACGCTGGAGGGCGTTCTCCTTCATCCCAGGTCCCTCCATAGCACTAGTACATACCAGAGAGACATAGAGCTCGAGCATGTCAGGAGACTTCTCAGGACTTGGCTTTGCGAGAAGCTTAGGCTTTGAGATTGTGTGGGCTGGGAGGTGAAGCCTGTTTACACCAGGTGGAACCGGGCTGAGCAACATCTTGATGGGAATCTGAGTCTCGACTCTTGACTTGAGGGGCGTGGGCATGATCTTCAACTCGCATCGTCCACCAAAATTTGGATGCGTGGCCATCGCCATCTGCTGCGGCATTGGTACGGTCTGGCCCATCTGACCGCCAAAGTGAAGTGTTGTGGGCAAGACATCTGGTGCAGCTTGTGCCGCCACGTCCATTTTGTTTGGCCAAAAGGGTTGCGCACCCAAGCCATTGGCAGCCCTCGAAAAATCGGCTGCGTGGGGGGACGGTGAAGTGAACATTGCCGCTGGTGATCCGACCTGGCTCAATACAGCACCATTAGACATGGACATGGGTGACACTTCGCGTGAAGTTGATGTCTTCAGACCGTTCATAGCTGAAGATACTGAGTATTGCTTCAGTCTGTTAGTAACGTCCGAAGTCGACAGTGATATGGTCAGTGATGTACGTACTGAGAGAGCCTTGTGGTGGCTCTGGGACTTCTTCTTGGGTGTTGCTTCTTTGCTCGAACTTTTGGCCTTTGCAGTAGGCATAACGGGTGAGGTGATTGAATTTCGAGTAGCAGTGATCTGGTCGGGGCTACTAGACGCCTCAAACGGCGCTGTCCGGTCGAAAAAGTGGTCATCGTGCTCGAAGTTGTACATGCCATCAATCTGATCGCGGCCAAACTCAAAAGGGCTGTCATCGTCGGGGAAAGCACTAAACGCAGTACCCCATTCCATCTTGCAATCCAGGTCGTCTATTTGGGCATCGGCCGAGGTGATAGCCGCGTTGACGGCCGTCTTTGAGGATGTGGAGCTGCCGGTGCGTTTGGAGGATGCAGACTCGGACGAGGAATCCTGATAATAACCACCGGTTGGTGAGTCGGCAAAAGATCCCCCAGTCAGATCCTGGGGCGAGAGGAAGGCCTTGGGGTCGCCGCCGCCGAGCGACTCGAGTGTCTGGAGCGTATCTGGGCTGTTTGAGAAATCGAAGATGTTGTTGGCGCCGAGGTCGTCATCGGAAAAATCGCCAAATTCGCCGCCCGACATGGCAACACCTGCGATGAGAGGGCTGCCGGGGCCGGTTGGAGCGGGTGTCATGACCAGCGAACAAAGGCTGGGGCTTCCTGGAGGCGTAGCCCAAGAAGTGAGGGTCGTGCTGTTTGGGTAGGGTAATTGATTTCGGCGTCGCAAATTATAGTCGGTGTCTCGCGGTGGGGTTTAATGGGAGGGTCAAAGGCATCGACACCGGTCGTAGTGCTATCGATAATTGCCCGTGTTCGATATGTATGCGGGACTGCTGGTAGTTGCTGAAAATGATCCGGCTTCAAAAGCAAGAATGTCGGGTGCAGCGGCGTTGATCGTTGTCGAGACAGGTCCGTGACTGACTGTTGGGGGCAGACGTGCAGTGCAATATGGACGGGCCCCTAGACGCACGCGAACACGGCGGGCACGGTCGGCAGGTCGGTAGGTTAGGTAGGTCGGTCAGTGGAAAAAAGAGACGGTCAGGGTCGCCTGCTGTCGTCACCCCCTGGTCAAAGTCCGTCCCTGCGGCGAAGGCGGCAGGTTTTGGGGACGGGACGAGGTGAGTCGATGTCGAGATGGCGATGTTTGTTCGGAGGAGAAGGTGAGGGCTAGTTTGCGGCGGAGAGAGCGAGGACAAGTCGTCCAGCAGCGATGGAAAGGCGAAGATGGGTTGGGTTTGGTTTGGTCGATGCGACAGACAGGGCTAGAGGTAACTAGCTGAGGAGAGTGGAGGTAGTAGACGTCCGGTCTCTCTGGCTGGTTCTCTGGGCGCTCCGCGGGTGGGCGGCTAAACCTTTCTGGGACGGCGTGCTGGTAATGTACTAAAATGCTCTTTAGAAAGTCGTCGTCTTGTCTCGTCTCCCCATCTCGTCTTCCCCCTGGTGTGAGTTTTGAAGTGTGCGTGCGTGTGTCCCACGCCTTGGGAGGAGAGTGGATTCGCTTGGCCATCCAGTGGCGGGGGGGGGACGAGGTACTTGGAGGCGCAGATAAAAGGGCCTGGCAGTGGGTCCGTTCTCGGCGCTGGACAGTGCGGTTGAGGCTTACCTCGCACAGAGAGTTTGGTACACTGCAGGGCACTCCGCACGGTGTTAAAGTCCGGTCTCGCACGTATCGGGGCTGTGCGCCGGTCCCTCTCTGTCGAGTCTTTTCTCCCTCGCAGAGACACACACCGGCCACTTCATGGTGCAATCTAGAGGATGGATGTGATGCAGCCAGGTACCAATGCACGTCTGAACCTGCGTGTCTGTACATCCACTTCCTAGGTATCCTATCCATTTTGGATTCGACTGCCTGCTGTCGCCGCTGCACACTGATAATGCCCTAGCATTGGCGAAAGACAAAATGTGAGCCAGACCGACATTGATAAACACAACTCAAAACACGCAATCTGGATGGACCCCCGAGCAATAGGAGGAGGTCGGTACTTTGCTTGCTTGGGCAGCTCCGTAGGGATATTGGGTGGCCAATCCAATCTCATCTGGCCTTCTTTTTTCGCTGCCCTGATGATGACACTCGTTCATCTCTGCTAGCAAGATTAACTGCTGCTGCTCTACAGAAATTGCTGAGAGCGGGGGCTTCCTTCATCAATCCCTGTATATCGAGCACAACAGCCAGCGAGGCCTCACGTATTACGCAAGCTTTGTCTGTGACTCTTACAACAACAGCAATTCAAAGATTACTTCCCCAACGGCCAGGACACGGCGTATCTCGGCCTCCGGCCACCGACGGATGGACGTGTCAAGTCTCCCGGTCGATTACTTTTCACCTGGTCCTTAGCTTTTTGATGGTACAGCGCTACGACACCAGAGGTGGTGCGGACAGACTCAATTGATACCCAACTACGACAGCCCTGTTAGTGCAGGCTGCCGTGCACTCGGCGCCATTACCATTCACACCTCGCACGCACGCGACGCCGCCGAGGCGCTTCCCACGGGAACATGATCCATCAGGAGGACACACCCGGGCATCCCCGTGGACCACCAATGTCGACATCAACGTGCCTCCCGTATAATGCCACCGTGTTGTTTCTTGTTCTTGTTTCTTCCCAAGAGAAACTGCTTCCGTGACGCACGCATGCACACAGATCTTTGTGCGCAAGTGGAGTTTGAGACACACACTTGTCCTTGGTTTGGAGACATCCTCCACCCTCCAAAGACCCTGTAGATCCAATGGATCGCCTCTCACTCCCCCTTCCCATTCCCCTGGAGTCACCGACTAACACGGGGCGAATCACCATGATTCAAGCCTCAATTGCAAGTGTGTCTCTTGTCGAGAGGCGTTTCTGGCCCTCCCAATCTCACCAGCCCCAGTTCAAACACACCAGCCTCCCCCCCCCTTCGCAACTACTCTTCAGCCGAGAGCCTTCTCCAGCTTTCCCCAGGCTTTTTCGCCCACCTAAGTAGGAGTCCCAAAGAGGAAATCGGGGACGTAACTCTACAACTCAACAAACTGCAAGCTGGGCCCTGGTCATGAATCCCTCGGCCTTCCGTGTCATCCGCCGGACGAATTGATGACAGTGACGTTTTTGTTGTCTTGTCGAGGGTGGATATTCATTCGATGAGGACACAATGTCCAATTTGCCATCCCACGTTTTCTCTCAGAACTGGAACCCTCTCTGACGTTCTCAGTCCAGGTACGCAAGGTAGGCTCCATGGCTTGCTTTGCTTCACTCACGCCTGAGGGGGAGGGGGGTTTGTGTTAGGTTGTCAAGGGCTAATCAAGAGTCTGACACACTCTGCGCCCCAAAGCCCTCTTTGCTCTTCTCTTATCTCTCTGCCTTGGTAGACTGGCTGCCATGGCGAAACTCTCTCCTCTTCGGGAAAAAACGAGACCCTTTTGTTTTCTACTCTTGGGTGCGGGATATCAAAATGCCACGGGCCGCCACTGGGGGACCGCCACCACGCTCATGCTGTCTCTGCCCCCTCCCACCCCTTGCGTATAGCCTCATTGCGTCCCTTTTCTGATACAACCCCATTCCTGATAGCCAAGCTGCAGCGGGAGCAAAAGAGATGGTGTGTTCCTCTCACGTCGTGCAAAGGCGTAAGAGGAGCCAATCACATATCAAGGCCCGTCCATCCATTTCCATCCTGCCATGCCACAACGTGCGGGCGTCCCAGGTTCGGGATTCTTCTTCTGCGCGCGGCTTGGCGCCCTTGCTTCGGAGAAGTCTTTGTTGTCCATGTTTGATAGACGCCAAACATCTCAACAAAGATTGGTCCGTCAGGGTTCATCACTCGTAACCGTTGTCTTGTGGCGTACGAGAATGTCTTCAGCTTGCGTCTCGAGACCGCTTCTTTGGCGTTTGCTATCTAGATGTCTCTTGTCAATGTCGTCCCTTTTTCTTCTTCCAGACACACGCGGCAAATGCCTTTAGTCTGAGACACGAGCCGTTTTTCCTTTCCCATTACACGACTTGTTAATTACACAAAAACATGCTACCAATGTCTCAGCCGTTGGGTCCAGATCGATGAGCACATCTAGATAGAGAACCACCAACAGCCAACACCACCATCGCCAAGATCGAATCATGGACGTTTAAACGAGACGAGAGACCAGCTTGTCCCTTGGAACTCACTCTTGACCGGTTGAGCCACAATGGAACCTCACCCCGGCAGATCTCCGTGGGCTGGCTCTCTCCTGCGTAACTTATCCGAGAGATTGCGATATGATCCCTACCCATGAGGCGCACTTACACACATACCTCGCCAACCTCCCGAACGACACTAGCCTGGGGCGTCTTTGCAGCCTCAACGCCCAGGAGAGTTGAACGAGTGAGAAAGTGTGGTGTTGCCACCGCCCAGAAAGTTGTACGTTGCAACTCTGTTATTGCCTCGGATCCGGACGCGAGGATGCAACGTCGGCTATCTCTATCACCTCGATCACGATTCTGCAGTACCGGCTCATATTCGTATCCATTGGACTTGACTAACAACTACAGTTAACAACAACGTCAACTTCGATACCGGACCTCCTTCATCCTCATCCTCCACTACCAAAGTTTCGTCAATCCTCCATCCATCAACGGTCCACCCCCGGCGAAACCCTCGATCGAGCAAGGAAAAAAACCCTCACCAAGGCTTTTCTCAATTGACTCGGTTCTGCAGCAAAGGGGCGTTCCCTCGCAGTCATTCTGACATCACCCCAGCCTATTAGCTTCATGATGCCATATCCTTACCCTTACAGTTAAACTGGGAAAAGGTCCCTTGAAATGTCTCGGGTTTCAAACCGACTTGCTCGTTCGTTATCTTGGCTAATTTTTTCGCTTTCTCGCCTCCGATCTTTGTCAACGGCCCGATCTAGACAAAACTCGGGCCGCCTCTAGCTCCAACTTGTTTCCCCCGCGGCGGGAGGAGGAGGGGGGGACATGAACCTTTCCGAAGACATTTTTGTGTGTTTGACCGTTTTGCTTGATCGTCTCTGACTTTGCTCTTCAGGGCAAAGCAGCAGCTGGGAAAGAAAATATCTCAATTCTAGACTTTGCGTGTCAAACCTAGCCCAAAGTCTATTTTTCACCTTCAAGTTGGACGCGGACGGCATCAGGAGAAGCTTACCCATCTTCCCCGAGCCGGATCAGCCACCTCGTTCGATGCCCAGAATAGATAGAGGCTAACACAAGTTACCTTGCCCACTCCATGACTGTGCATTTCTCATCCCAGTCTACTGTACCCTCGGGGCTTGTCATGGGCCCTCCCAAGACCATCTCGATACTGCACTTAGCCGCCCGTTGTCACATTAATAATCCGCTGTCAATGTCAAAGCACAATCCATGATCTACGCCTCGCGCCCGCGGCAAGCGTCACCAGCTTCCGGCTTGTCGTTCCGGCAGCCCAGAGCACCGTAGCTTCATGTCGTGCCGTTTCATGAGCCCTAGTTAATCTTCTGAGAGATGGTGAGATGTGAGTTGTAACGGTCTCGTACTTCTGCAGTTTCTGTTATCGTGCATTAGACGTCTGCGAAACCATTATCTTCTCCGCAGTTCTCGTGGAGATATAACATACGCTCACCACTCGTGCTTAAATATCACAAAGAGAAAGCAGTCAAGTAGTTGAAAGCGCTTGCTAAAAGGCCATTCACGCAATTATCCGAGTTCAGTTCTTGTTTCCACGAAGCTAATCCATCAGCATAACGCATGTAGTAGGCAGGTATCATGATATTTTGACATGAAAAGATAACAGAATCAGCAAACAAGAGCAGAGATCGATCTGGACGAAAGAAACTCCCAAGAACAAGCAAAAATAACAAGACGGCATGGAGTAATAGCGCCTCCATATCCACAGATAAACCGCTAGACTCCTCGATTCTGAAAAACAGACACAAGACCGTGACATCGATATGCTCCATACAACACATGTCCGACTCCCCTTATTTTTTGTTTCTTCAACCCCTTGTCATATACACTAGCCACTCATTCCCACCCTGGAGAGCAGCTTGTAGCATCAGACAGGACTCAAATCGGCTCCATCGACGGCGAGCTTGTCCGCCGCGATATTACCTCGGCTGCTGGCGTGTCCCTTGACCCATTCGAAGTAGGTTGCGCCTCCAGCCTTTTCCCGCTCTCTCTTTTTGGCCAGGAGCTGCCGGATGATGTCCTGGTTCTTGACTTCTGCGCCATTGGCTGTCTTCCAGCCCTTGGCCTCCCAGCTCCGCGCCCACTGCGTCACGCATTTGATCGAGTATTGGCTGTCGGTGAAGATTTGGACAGCCTGGTCCAGGGGTGCAATCTGGAGTGCTCGCAATATGGCCATCAGTTCAGCTCGTTGGTTCGTCTGGGGCAGGCCAGGGAGCCGCTCCGAGAGGTTACGCTTGTCATTGTCTCCGAAGTAGACGCCCAGTCCGGCGCGAGCGCTGGTTCTGCCGTTGGCACGACTGCTACCGTCGGTGTAGATCTTGAGCACATCCTCCACAGGCCCCGAGCCAGGAACCTCATCCGGGATCGGCTTGGTCTTCTTAGATGGTGCCTCCTCGGGTTTAAGTTCGAATCTTGGCTGTGGTTCTGGCTCCGGGTACGATCGTCCCTCCTCCCCCAGAGCATCAATGGTTTCCTTGTTACCAAACTGCTTGATATATCCAACTGCCTCTGCCCGTGTCGCAAACCGCTTATACTTGGGACCCTTTATGCCCTTGATAGCTTCCGAGGCCTCGGCCCAGTCCGTATAAATACCGTAGGGTTTGCCGACGGCGACCGCGTAGAACTTGTCGGGCTCATTGGACGTGGAGGCAACCTTCTTGCCGGCAACAAAGTCCAGGGCGTCCTGCTTCGAAACGAACGACTTAACTAGAACACATAAAGGGTTAGCGGAATGGTCCTCTGGCTCTGATATTACCAGATATACTCACAGACTGCACCTCTGAATCCCGACGTCTGCTGTTGGCACTCGGGATAGGTCAAGTAGACGCCTGGGTTGAACCCAGCTCTGACTGCATAGTACTTTTGCACGCCGTCCATCTTCCGCTTCTTGGACGAGGAGCCTGCAGAGGCAACCACGGCCCCCGGGGCACTACGTTTCTTATTCATCTCGATAAGTTCTTGGTATTGGAAAACCGCGTGGCTGATGCTGTCGCTGTCGCTGTCGCTGCTGCTGCGTTGATCGGCGGTTGTGATAGTGGGGGCGTTGAGAAAGGTGAAAATCGACAGGTCAATATGCCTTCTTTTTGGTGCATGCTCCTGCGACCCAGCCGGCGCCAATGAGGCGTTTATATGTCGGTCGCAATAGCGCCGGGCTCCTCCTTTGATGGTGCTCGTGAAGCCGTACTCGGGAACGACGGGAGTGGTGCAAGAAGTGCCGCGGTAGAGGGTCGTCGCACGAGGCTGAAGACGGCGTTGACAGAGTCAAAGGAAGTGCATGGCGGGTTAACCACAGCACCGTGATCGATAAGAGGGCAAGCCAAAAAGACAGGAACCAGAACAAAGAGCCGCCTCTGCTTGTCTTGAGCTGAAAGACCCACGCCGATACGAACTTCTTTGTGGGCGTCTAGCCGCGCGGTGCAAGCAGAGGCAGAACGAGAGGGAGGGGGGGGGTTGCGAAAGAAAGACGGACGGAAAGAAAGAGGTGCAGTGCAGAGAGTCCAGCGACGGGAGCGACTGGCGCCTTGCGATCCCCGTCAAAGAAAGAGGGGCACCACAGACGGGAGCAAGGGTTCACCCAACTAACACGGGCTAATACTGTATGTATCCCTCCGTCTCAACCCGCACCGCACCCATTGCCGTCTTCTTCCATTAACCACATGTAAATCTCTCTTTCTGTGACACTCTAGTCAGCAAGCAAAAGTCAATTGATGCATCGTCGTATCTGATTAAATCTGCCATTGTGCTTCTCCGCATTCCGCGACCAACTCGTCCAAGGCTTCCTCCATGCCCGTACCCATTCCAAATCCATACATAGTTACAATACCGCCGCCAACGTCCGTAATCCGACTTCTCACCTGGGACATAAAGGACTATCTAAATCCTTTGTTTGCTTTCCAGCCAACGCACCAGCTTCAGCCAGGTCCAACTAGCATACCCCACCAGCCACCAGGGGGTAATTATGCCCTCCAGTTTCATAGCCATGGTACATGGCCGGCATCGTGTAATGCGTAATACTCTATCAATGCTCTTCACGAGCTCCGTCTTCTTTCGTTTCGTGACTGGTCCAGCATCGTGCCTGAATCCGCCGAGCTGACGAGTCTCATATCGACCGAGGAGGTGGTAATCCTAAACATGAGTGATGGGTTCAACAGAGGGCAGGTCAGGAACGCCGTCACGTTCCCATTCCCACGCCATCAAGCTCCAGTTGAGCTCTCGTCTCCAGAAGAGCCCCAGTCCTCGTCCACCTCCATCCGGACGATCATCCGAGCTCAGTCCTCCGCTGCGAGGCATGTGCGTAGCAAACACGACCTTGCCCATTCGAGAATGAAGGATGCCCATTGAGCATGAAACACAGGGCTCGTGCGTGACATAGAGCTCTAGCCCGTGGCAAAGGTATCCGTCCTTGTTCGGGTGCTCCTGTTCGAAGCATTGCTTCTCTATTTCCAGAAGCGGGCCGTCCTGGAAAGCGTCGTATTCGAGATTGGGTGTCTGTACGGGCAGACCAGCAGCCCTTCTTTCGTGCCTGACTAGCTTCTGGGCCACCATGCTAATAGCACGGACGACGCAGTGCGTCATGGGGTTGCTTGTGCCGTCAAACAAGCCGCATTCCTGGTGTCGGCGAGCGTCTCCAGCAAGCCCAACAAGTTCAACCTTGCCTGCATCTCTCTGGACGATCACAGCACCCATCGCTTCGCCGATTCCAGCTTCTTTGGCCTGCAAAGCAACGCGGTGTGCCAGCGCCATCCAAACAGAGGCATCTTCTTTGATCTCTTCAGTTCCACGGGCCACCATGCTAGGGTGAGGGCCGAGGGGGTTGTTCTTTCGATACACCGTAGGCCAAAACTGGGAAGACCACATGGCGGCCTGAACCTGGGATGTAGGTGCGAGTAGTGGGATAGGAATCTTTTCGATAAAGAGGTCTTGCTCCATGCCTTCGATGGGAGATAGCACGGTAGAAAGCTCCTCTCGGGTGAAGTCCTTGACCTCTCCAACAATGATATATATCCATGTTGACTTGGCCGTGTGGATCTGACGACCGACTGAGGTGTCGTTCATGAACTGTGTCTTGAGATGGGCGGGAAGATCTGCAGGTTTGGCGCATCTGCGAAGATGAGGTAGGGGGTTAGCACTATCATCAGGTCGCATGTTACGCAAAGCCCTAAGAATTGTCAGCAACCGTCATCTTGAGCCGCCGCATGGTGGTGCAGTTGGCTGTCAAGGTGGACGAACGTGATGACCTCGTTGGCCTGCTTGGTGGGCGCTCGTGTAATGAAGGCATGAGTGATGGTGTGGTCTTGTCGGACTTCCTGTGTTGTTTTGAGGGGAATCAAAACGCCGCGGTTGGTGTGGCTTTTTATGAGATCGTCAATCAAAACATTCGAAACAATCTCAGAAGGTCCACGAATCTCGGGCTTGGTGGGCTGCGATGTCTCGACTCCCTCTTGGGCAGACGAGACCTCGACGGCTGCCGCCTCGACAGCTGGATCAGGGGTGGTCATTTTCTGTGTGGGGATAGAAGGCGGCTCTAGAGCAGACAAGCTGTATTCTATAATCAGTCAACGACAATGATGGCTCTGGTCACATTCTAAACTTACGTGTGCGATGGCTACGTTTGGATGTTGTGAAGCACCTGGAAGGCGAGCGAATGCCGAAGCAGCTAGCGCAGCTGGTGCGAAGATGCTGGCGAAAAGAGCGGCAAAATGATTGGATGAAGAATCGTTCTTTGAGCAAAAGAAGATTGTAAGGTTTGTGTTTGGGGAGAGTCGGACGTGTTAAGAGATGGTGGTTTTGGCCACGACTTCTGGCTCGTTGACTTGTCGAACGAGAGAAGGTGCGCTCTTGAGCTGGAAAGCAAGTGCGCGTCACAATATCTCACCCCCGCTTGAGTCTTTCGGAAGCTTCCTCTTTAGTCTTTGCTTGTCGAAAAGTCAGTAACTGCGTTTATTGCAAGGCCATTCATTCGTGGATTGCACTCACTCTTTCACTGCGCCTTTCAAGGGCAGCTTGGTTTGCAGGAGCAGGGTCGAGGGGCCGATCCAGTTTGTTTAGCCAGGCAATAATGAGTCTTTGACGATTCCAGTGATGTTGGTGCGGGGTTATCGTTTGGGTCCGGTATGGGTGCTTGGGTTGATATCGTGGGCAAGTTGACCTTGACAGTGGCGGTAACTGGCAGATATTGCTGGGGAAATATCTGTAATAACCACCAACGAATAATGCCTCGCTTTATCGATAAGCTGGCAGGTATTCCACTGCTGGTTTTCTTCGGTTCAAACGCAAACTTGCCAGTCACCTACCTCAACTTCCCATGTAAGAGTTCACCTTTCACTGCGCAGGCAGAATCTTGAAAAGGCCTGCTACAAACAGAGCCTTTTTGCGACCGCGAGCAGCTTCAGTAAAGAATTGACACCCAGTTCCTCGCCCTTCGAACACTTCCTGCAGTTAGTGAGATTCCTTTGTCAGCATGCCCTGATCGCTTTTGACTCTGACTCTCGATGCTCTCTTGATGTCTTGCATCCCGGTTGTCTGTGAGGATGAGTTCTGTCGTGTGGGCCTTGGTGTGGCGAAGACCCTGCATGAGTGGCTTGGCTTGTGCGTTCAAGCCACAGGCACACACGCTTACCCGGAAGGACAATGGATATTCGAGCTTTCAACTTTCAACACCCACGTATTGTTCAGATGCATCATGAGTTTCTGACAAACGATGGCCTGCTTGCTTCTTGGAATTTGTATATACGTTACTGACGTAGTACCAGGGACGAGCACAAAGAACGAGCCACCTGAATGCATCGTCATCCTCTAACGGTAGGTGCTAGCAGATTAATGTCATGACAAGTCCCAACCAAGAGTTGCATCAGAAAGCACATCATGACGACAATGTCATCAGCCTTACCTCGGAACTCGATTTTGATATCAACCACATCGTGGGACACATGACAACGGCTCCGCGATGACTGTTCCGCCTCGGCCTACATATGGAACAGGTCATAACTAACCCCGCGTCTCCCCACCGGACATCGCACCCTGGACCGGCTCTTTTCGCTGAACTACATTCCCCAATCTCACGATCAGGGGATGGAGAGGGTTGCCATCGCGGGGTGCAGATGATCCTTCTACCTCTTGAGGTAATTCTCCTTCTGGCATCTCCGTCCTCGATCGTGCGGAGAAGGTGTCATTCTCCGCACAAAGCACCTGGTTCCGCCGCGCCGGTGCATGTCCCATCACATCCGACAGAGTGTGGGTTGCCCAACTTGTGAAGAACGGATGGGGAGATGGATGGGCTCTTGGGCATTGACGCCCAAGCGAGGTCTCCAAATGGGCAACCGTAAGGCGCCCCCAATCGCCCAGTCCGTGGGATATGGACTGTTGCTTCACTGCGGCTTCAGCCTGGTGGAAACAGATGAGACCAGTTGCCCCTCTCGATTGATATTCAGTATCATATCAGTCGATATCGCCGACACAGCCTAGCTGGGTACGCCCCGACGCAATAAGCTGCTTCATCACGGATTTTGGGCCCCGGCGATTAATGCCAGTCTAGCCAGTCTAGCCAGTCTAGCCAGTTCGCCAGGCTCCTGGTACGGACGGATCTCTGACGTCCACCAGAGGCCATCCGCATCCGCGCTTTTGATGCTCGCCAACCTCGACCCTCAAACGGCAGTTGTTTGCTATGGCATTGAAGATGTTCAATATTGATGTAAAAATGGTCATACTGTTGATCATGCTCTTTAACATGAGACACATGACTTGTAGGATCCGAGTCCTGATCATTTGGAGGCCTACCAAGACATGGTCTCAGCCGCCGGGGAATTGTCAAGTACAGCTGACGTTGGCTGTAAAGAGCTTGCAGGTTTGTTGCTGGGCATGGTACCACGTATTGCTGACCAAGGCTCACCGCGACATGGAATAATAATAAGACTGACTGGACAGCGGACGGATACGTTGCGACGGCATCACATGATATCCGGCTCCGTCAATAAAGAATCGAACAAGGGGGATGATGGGCAACAATAGAATGGCCTATCGGGAAGATCCCCGCGTCTCGGGCATTGGTCTGTGCCGCCGGAACATGCGAATTGACAACAAAGTCCAGCAAACGCTCGCCAAGGATCCCTTAACCTGCCATCGCCCATCGTCCCGCAGGAAAAAGCAAATAAGGGCAAAAGGGGAATACGGCCGGCAGACGAACAACAATGTCCGTGAGCCTGGGAGTCATAGACTCGTGTTGAAACCCAAGCGGGCAAGGACAACGACCAGGCTTCCGGGACGCAGCAAAACTCGTACTATATCGATGCTTTGGAGTCCTGCTCGAACGATATTCCAGGGCCAGTGCACCACGGAGACCAAGGCGACTGGGCCCTTGCGGGAGGCTTCATTACGCTTCCGAGCCCACGAGAAGCAACGGTAGCAATGATTCGTACTCTATGGCAGAAGCCAAAAAAAGCGATGTGAGGAGGATGCATGCATTGGACGGACAGCAGGCTGCGGGCATGCGAGATGACTGTGGCATTATCCGTACTCCTGTTTGCACCACCAATGCAAGGCAGGCGGACAAAGGAAACATACTTCCGGCAGTCTGACAATTCCTTGCATGTGGCATTGAGGCTGGAGGTAGAATATCCAATGAGCCTGAAATACAACAGCAGAAACAACAACAACAACAGGAGCAGCTGAGAGGGTGACTCAGCCTTGAAGCTCTCTCACCTGCAGGAGGAAAAGAGGCGCTTCGCTGCACGACGCCTCATCTTGGTGTTACGAATACCTCAAAGGTAATTTTAACCGCAGAGACATGGCACACAAGATAGCGGTGGAGATTCAGGTCGCTTTGTTTCCTCTTCTCATGCAACCAACCCCTCTCTCACCCTTTGGGTTTTACTCACTCTTGTGCGGATACACCCCGCAGCTGGTTGGCGAGATCGGAGGCTAGCAGCAATGACTCTTTATGGAGTTTGCGATTGTTAGAGCTGAGGCCAGGTTAGAGCTTCCAGTTGCTGGAAGGAAGGTCTTGGACCGCAGTAGCGCTGCAACTTTTGGCAGAATAGCCACCGAGGCTTGACTCGATATAGCCTAGAGGCAGCGCACGACGGTCAGGATGGACGTGGAGGATGGATGCCACTCATTCTGGAGAATGGGTCTAGGATGCCCTGGCTGCATTCTGCATGCTGCGAACAGATTGAAACCTTCATTAGGCTCGTCCAATGCATAGGCGGTCGCAGAAAAAAAAAACCTGCGCCGGTTGGAATTGTAACGAGTCAAACAAACCCCACCGTCGCCTCGGACTGCCTCTTTACCCCCAAATCGATAAAGCAGTTGTCGTGTCCATGTGTCCCAGTAAGATTGTCATCTAGTGTGTCGACTGACGCACCATGTCGTATGTCATCTGGGGCTTTGAAAAGGAGGGCGATGGTGATCAATTCCCAAGCCCCCCCTCCTCATCATCAGCTTCAGACCAGACAAGACATGGACAACGACTCGCAAGCGAAAGGAGGGTGAGTGAGGCGGCAGGCGAAATGTTGGCGCGGCCCAGCGTCTCGGTGAGTTTAGGGCAGAACAGGGGTTCGGCGTCCAGTTAATGGCCGGCGTGGAGGGAGCTAGCCATGATGGATGGGCTCATGGGCCCGCGCCACCGTGGTGACCCAGCCGGGGATGGTGTCCCTTGAGGTCTTGGCCAAGGGTTTCTTGCCAGGTTGATCCAGACGCTTGGCGAAATTTGGGGGTCTTGCTCCTGCTCTCCTGGGACAGACACAGACAAAGTGACAGACTCTCACTCATGGGGATTCCAGTTGGGGGAAGCCCGCGGACCAGAGAATCCGAGTCACTCCCAAACTCGGCCGCCGGCCTGGGGGTGAAGGATGGGGTCCCTTACGGCGTAGTTGACGGGGCGAATCCGATGGGCGGGGGAGCATCCATCAAGCATATTGCCGGAATTGTGATGCCGTGAGATGTACTGTATGGATGTGAAGCAGCTGTGTTGCCAGCAAGCTCACCATGCCATGGATACCAAACATGCCATGTCGTGGGATATTCGGTACTGTTTCCTTTGAATTGGAGCCATGAGGTAAGGGAGGCCCAGGCGGACGGGAACACCGTGGATCTCGGGACCCGGGGTGATCTTTGGGGGGGCGATATCTCTGGGTCTCTGTCATTTTCTTTCCATTTCACTTTAGCCTGAACCAGCCCATCTCATTGATAGCATGAACCTATACCCATCGCCGGTGCGGAACGTGCGCTGGTCAAAGGGGTATAGGTACCATTATACGAGCGATAAGGGGGTCAAGGTAGATGCGACTTGAGATCTGGATGAATTCCGCAGTGCCGTGACTGTACCTGAGTATAGGGACGGGACCGACGCATGTGGGATGCAGTGGATGAGATTTGCCAAAGTACAATGATGTAAGTCGGCCTGTGCCAGGATCCATCCATTGAATGGATGCGGCGCCACAGCGAGTCCACGAGAGCCCAGCGCGGCACCTGCAAAGCTAATGGTAGCTATGGATGGCAGCAGACACACACACGCTCCGAAAGAGGTCAAACGGAGGGAGATAGGTATGGTATGGATGGGGGTAGTTTGGTCCAAGGACCTTGCCTGAAACCTCGAAGCCATTACCAATACTTCTTCCGCATCCTCCATCTTGACGGCAGCCTTGGGCGTTGCTTTGCTTGCTTGCTGGCATCCATACATATTTTTACCTGGGCTCCTGGTCATCCATAACCGCCCGACACGGACCATCGACCACCTCACATCACCTCACATTGCCTCGTCGCTCTCCTGATATCGCTGGTTAACCCCAGCGACCCCCGACAGGGCAACCGAATACCCAAGCAACAGCCTTCGAGGCCGGCACTATATTATCTGCCTCTGGTTTCCTGACCTGCAGAAGGGGGTCCCCTTCTGACGGGCAGCACAGCCTGAAGTGGTGACGTATCGCATTCATACACAACCAACAAAGAAAGGAACAAGAAAAGAGGGAGAAGAAAAAGAAACGAAACGAGACATCTCGCGACTGTTCTGGTATCATATGTGTGCCAAGCTGTACGAGAAATCAATCGACAAGAATAGGACCTCAGCCCAGAGCAAAGGGAAACGAGGCAGACCGCATCGAACAACACATACACAGCAACGTTGCGTACTTGGTTGGTACACGTCGAGGCAACGATCAATCCATCGACTCATCAACAGTTTTTTCCCTTGAATCTCGACACCGACAATATCTAGGGCAAGGGCTTGGACGATCGAAGCTCGACTCAACAATTCCCCAACGTGGAAAAGTGCCCGTCTAACCAATCCTTCCTGTTGACGATTTTTCATCTCAAACCTTTTTATCAACAGCCCAACTTCCCATGCGAGTCTAGCTACGCATTTAGGGTCCTACAAACTTCTCCACTGGACGGCACCACCGAGTCCACTATCGAAAGGCACCAAAGCCTCTTGCAGCTCCATCCATTGCAGTCAGCTCGCAGCTAGGCCTCCGGCAGCGGCACCCAAACAGGACGCCCCGAGCGCCCCGACAGAACAGAGACGCCACCTACTGCTCCCCCCCGCGCTTCGCTGCATCACATCCATTTCATCGAATCCACTGCGAGACTGCCCACAGCCTAGCGCAGCCTCCAAGAAACACACGGCAAATACCCACTGAGGAGCCCTGAGCAGCCACTGTGACCAGACGGGATCCCTGAGGTGCGGCCCACTGCGCGCTGCGCCTAAACACCACGCCCTCCCCCATTTCCTCCCAGCAAAGTCAGGCTAGGTTCGCTGGGACCGTAATCCCTGCAGCTGGATTGGGCAAGCCAGCCACTCTCAGTGGTTGCCCTCCCAGAGAGTACGACTCATCGCTCAGTGCTTGGACTTGGCTTTGAGCGCCGAGTCTCCCTTGATACCCAGAAAAGATGCCTTCAGCAGTCCAGGTTCCCGTCACCCCAGCAGGTACGTACCCATGTAGCTTTCCAGACGTTGTGTGTGCAGTGTTGCTGTGCTCACTCCTTGTTTCTTTGCCTTGCGCCGCGGAAGCTTCGTCCTTATTATCCTTCCACTCTGCACCTTCCCTTCCTTCCATCTGACTTTTTGTTTCTTCTCCTCATATATTGCCAAACTCCAAACGATCAACCAAGAATACTACGCAACATTTTTTTTCCATCACATCAACCCTTGTTACCATCATCACCCCCTGTCTCCCCAATCGAGTTTCCTCCACCACCCACACTCATCGAGACGAACTCTACTCTCGTCTATCGTCCGGATACACAAAACAGCCATACTCACCTTTTCATCCATTTAGACGCGGGTCGTAAACAATCAAAACAGTCTGCACTGGCCAAGTTTGTCATGCATAGTCTGCTCGGCCTTTCACCATCGTCCTCACCCGCTCTGTCGTCTTCGTCAGCTGCGCCGACATCAGCGCCTGAGTCCGATTCTCTTCCTCCCACGTCAGATCCCTCATCACATTCGCACAATTACGCCGTCCTACCTCCTCCCACCATCGATGATGACCACCTACCTCCTCCGAGCAACCAGCCTTCCTCTCTGGCTGTGGCCCTGCGAGCGATGAACGATTTGACCGAGACCCCCACATATGCGCGTAGCGTCACATCCACAGCGCCCAGCTCGCCACGCATGTAAGTGCCGTCATTTTTGAGAAAAAAGCCCTCGGAGTCGCGAGTCACAAATCCACCGACTTCGGCCCTATTAACACCGACGATCCCGCTTTCGATGAACTCCCCCGCGCTGACACATGGAAATAGTCCACCTTTGCGACAGAATTCGGGCAGCCAAACACCTCGAGTGCGACCGCATGCCACAACGCTCAACATCCCGGGCATGACCCGGTCGAGGGTCTCGCCCGACGGAAGAATCCCCCACCGCGATGTCGCCGCCAAGCTTGTTATTGTCATGGTCGGTCTGCCAGCTCGAGGAAAGTCGTACATCACAAAGAAGCTCCAGCGATACCTGTCCTGGCAGCAGCACGATTCAAGAATTTTCAATGTTGGCAACCGAAGACGTGTGGCCGCTGGCCGCAAGGTTCCTGTGCATCCCAAGCTGCTCCCCGAGCCCGGCCACCTCGATCCTCCCGTCCACGCTGCCTCCATCCTGCTCAATGGCGTGCCCGCGCCCCCGCCGCTGTCTCCCGAGCAGACCGAGCCCGAGATGCTTGACCTCAACGACTCTGTGATCAAGGAAAAGGCTGAGATGGATCAATCGGCTCAATTCTTTGATCCCAAGAACGAGAAGGCCGCTGCCATGCGAGAGCAGTGTGCCATGGACACCCTGGATGAGCTGCTGGATTGGCTGCTCCTCCATGGTGGTGCTGTTGGCATTCTCGACGCCACAAACAGCACCATTGAGCGGAGACAAAACCTTGTCAACCGCATCAAGAGGCGGGAGCCCAAGCTGGGCATTCTCTTCATTGAGAGTATCTGCCAAGACCCTCTTTTGCTCGAGGCGAACATGCGGCTGAAGCTGTCGGGTCCTGATTACCGCGACAAGGACCCCCAGAAGTCTCTGGACGACTTCAAGAAGCGAGTCGCTGCCTACGAGAGTGCTTATGTGCCCCTTGGCGAGTACGAGGAGGCCCATGACATGCAGTACATTCAGGTATGCTCAATTCACTGCACAAATCCTGGGACTAGTAGCTAATTGCCTCTTAGATGATTGATGTTGGCCGGAAACTGGTGCAACATCGTTTGAAGGGTTTCCTGAGCAACGGTATTAGCACATACCTTGCCAGCTTCAACCTTGCGCCTCGACAAATCTGGATTACTCGACATGGCCAGAGTGTTGACAACGAGCTTGGAAGACTGGGCGGAAACTCGCCCCTGACCGAGCGAGGTCATTACTATGGACAGGCTCTTCACAGGTTTATTACCTACCAGCGTAAGCATTGGCTTACCGAGCAGAAGAGCAAGATGGCTCAGGCTACTTTCCCACCCGTGCCTGGTGACAACACTCCTCCCTACCCCGAGATGAACCGCGAACTGGAGGACAAGAACTTTTGCGTCTGGACATCGATGCTTGAGCGCAGCGTGGACACGGCCGAATACTTTGAGGCCGATGACGATTATGATGTCAAGAACTGGGAGATGCTCAACGAGATGAACGCGGGTCAATATGAGGGTATGACGTATGCCGAGATCGCCAAGAAGGAGCCCGAGGAGTACGCCAAACGGGCGAAGGACAAGCTCAACTACATTTACCCTGGCGTCGGCGGCGAGGGATACCTTCAGGTTGTCAGCCGCCTGCGTGACATGGTCCGAGAAGTTGAGCGCATCGAGGATCACCTCCTCATTATTGGACACCGATCCGTCTGTAGGGTCTTGATGGCCTACTTTATGGACCTGTCCCTGGCGGACATTACGGACATGGATGTTCCTCTGGGCATGCTCTACTCGATCGAGCCCAAGCCCTATGGCATTGCTTTCCATGCATTCCGATACAACGAAGAGCTGGGCTGGTTCGACGAGCTGCCCAACTACAAGCCGCAGAAGACTGCTCGCAACAGCATCTAAGTCGGCGGCACATTGACATTTCCTACCATTTCGCCGGATCTGTCCGGCGTGTACTACTATTACGGCGACAACACCTACCTACTAATTTCCGACACGGTTACTGGGATTTTCCTTTGTCGAAACTCGTCTTTCCTACGGCGTTTTAACGGACTTGACTTGGCATTTGATGATGATGCGCCAAGGAGGGACTATCCACACTATCAATGGAACGGAATGGCAACGACGACATACACAAAACAAAGACGGGGCTGGCGTTTTCCGTTCGATTGATATAGAGATACCTCCGATAGCGTGACACATTCCGCATCGGCATTTTGTTTTTTGGGCGTTTGACTTTGTCAGGGATTCACATGATGATTTGAAATTGAGTCTGGGGCGGTTCTGGTATGAGAGTCGTGTTACAACTGTATCATGGTGTTTGACAGTTGAGACTCTCGATCCGTGGCGTTGCGACATGTGTTTTTTATCCCCATTGTCTCCTCGCCGCTGGGCGACGAAAGGATTGACATGAGTGATTCTTGTTTTGGAATTGGGATGGGATGAAAATAGACACTCAGCGCGACGCTCACAACAGACGAGACGGACATGCCGCTCATGCAAGGGAAACATGAAGCTTTTAGTGTTTGATCAACTGGGATCTTTTGATGTTTAGACTTGATAGCTGAGGGAATGATATTTCTCTGCTTCTAAATGGTTTTATCTGTGACAATGACAATCTTGGTTCTGACATAGATGTAAAGGTGTTCAACCATATGTGTGTACAATGGTGGGTGTGATGTATAACATATATTCAGCACATATGAACCCATATAGACACATATATAGCACTAATGCTCGTGGTATTATTCTTAAACAACTGGACCTATCTACTTTTCCCCATAGATAGACGACCTGAACGCCATGCAATGCGACATCATGTCCTTTTAACAAGCCCATTTTCCTCTTTTCATCCATGTTAAACCGGATGAAACTATTTCCTCTTTTGGGTGTCCTTTTACTTCTCCGTTGCCAAAACCATCTTCTCTCTCTCATTCCTTCTTCGCTCAAACTGCTTCTTTGTGTGACGACGCTCATTCTCCTCACGTCGCTTGATACTCTTGATCTCCTCAGCCTTTATTTCACCCGCCTTCTTGAGCACCTTAGGCACGTGGCGGTGACGGTGGATGCGGCGGATCTCAGGCATGTGCTGGTAGCGCTGAACCAGGGAGTCGTTGTACTCAAGGGCCTGTCGCTGTCGGGCCGACTTAATGCCCTCGCGGCGAGAGGCATTGGCACGCCAGAGGCGAATGTTGCCGTCGTCGGAACCTGAGAGGACGTAGCGGGCGTCGGGTGTCCAGGCGGCTGACATGACGCGCTGCATGCGCTTGGTGTGGTAGATGTCTCGCGAGTGGCCGCGGTCGCGGTTCCAGAGGCGGATGGTGCGATCCCATGAGGCAGAGACAAGCTCCTCGCCGGTGGGGGAGAACTCGACGTCCATGACGGCGGCGACATGGTCCTTGAGGACGTTGAGGGCGCGGTCAAACTTGCGCATGTCGAAGAGGTAGATGTTGTGGTCTTCGGATGCGACAGCCATGTTGAAAGCCTCCATGGGGGACCAGGCGATGCGGTTGCTTGCAAACTTGAGGACCGTCTTCGTGACTGGGGTCGAGGTACGGAGGTCGTAGATGACGACGGAGCGGTCGTTGGAGCATGACCCCAGGATCGATGTCTCGACATAGTTGAACGAGACGTTGGTGATGGTGTCGACAGAGGTTGGCCAGCGGAGAACCTCGGGGGCGGCGGTGTGCCTCTCGAGGTCGTAGATGGATATAACACTTGAAGCAGCGGCAAAGGCGTTCTTTGAGCGGTGATGCGACAGGCTTGTAAAGGCTCCAGATCCTAGCCAGGATGATATAGGCGAAGCGTCGCTGGGTGTGTTGTAAGGGTCAAACAGCTTGATGGTCCGGTCGGCGGCGCAGGTCAACAGTTTCTGATCGCGAGTCCACTCGAGGCCCTTGACGATGTTCTCGTGCGCCGTGGCATGCCATATCTCGTCCCTATCCGCAAGATCCCAGACCTTGACGACTCCGTCACCGCTCGCGCTGGCGAAATGCTCCAGAGAGTTGGGGTCCTTGGCGATGGAGTAAACACCGTCGACGTGACCTCGTCCAAGCTGTCCGACAAAGGGCTGGGCGTGCATGCGCTCGAGCTTGACGGCGTTGAGGGCTCGTTTGTACTCGCGTGCGCGCTCGAAGGGGTGCAGCGCCGAGTCGAGGTTGCGGGGCTGCTTGGAAACGTCCGAGCCGGCGGCCTGCTGAGCCGACACGGAGCGGCTAATGGCCTTGATCTTCATGATTGAGAGACCCCTATGAATCGATTGGAGTGAAAGTTGAAGCTCTCAATCTGGAGATATTTCCTATTGTCGAGGCTGGTTCAATGCAAATGGTGGGGATAACTTTTTTTCTGCCAGTCTTATCGCGATAATGCGAACCATGCAGGCCGATAAGACACGGATTAGGTAATATTCCGTTACCTGCGAGTTCTCGATCGCATTGTAGTAATGCCAGGCACATCCGCTTCAAAGGTGCTTGGCAAAATCTCTACTCGCTCTTTGTCCCTTCTTTCGCCATATCCATTGAACGAGTTGATGACGAAGCAGCACTTGAATCACGATTAACCGATAGACGAATTACAATATTGCTTTTGCGCGATCACCGCGCTCAAACTTGCTATCACAAAACGAATCTCGAGATCGAGCGCGTGCCGCCGCCGCAAGCATGGACGGGATGGACTATGATCCTATGGTTATGGACGGGGAGCCTGAGCAACCTCAGGTGAAGATCTCTGCGGTATGGGATTGATCCCCCCTCCTTTCAAAGAGTCGCTGGGCATGAGCTGATTGTGTGCGACTCAGGCCGACCACACGCACGTCGACTTTGAGCTCTCCAAGACCAACCTAGCGTTCGCCAACGCGCTGCGTCGCGTCATCCAGGCAGAGGTGCCCACCATCGCCATCGACCTGGTCGAGATCGAGATCAACAGCTCCGTGCTGGCCGACGAGTTCATCGCCCACCGCCTGGGCCTCATCCCGCTCGACTCCAAGGGCGTGGGCGAGCTCAACAACTCGCGAGACTGCGACTGCGAGCAGTACTGTGAGCAATGCAGTGTCACTCTCAACCTGCACGCCAAGTGTACCTCGGATGAGATCATGAAGGTGTATGCCCGCGACCTTGTTGTTGACGGTAGGCACGCCAACTCGGTCGGCAGCCCCGTCATCACCGACCCCGAGGGCTACGGCTGCCTCATCGCAAAGCTGCGCAAGGATCAAGAGCTCAAAATCACCTGCATCGCAAAGAAGGGTATCGCAAAGGAACACGCCAAGTGGATGCCCACCTCGGCCGTCGGATTCGAGTACGACCCTCACAACAAGCTGCACCATCTCGACATGTGGTTCGAGAACGACACAGATCCTGAAGTGGAATGGTGAGATTGACAGACTCAATGTGATTACTCATAACTGACTGTCATCAGGCCCAAGAGCAAATACGCACAGTGGGAAGACCCCCCGCAAGAAGGCGAGCCCTTTGACTACGACGCAGTCCCCAACCGGTTCTACTTTGAGGTGGAAACATCAGGAAGCATGGAGCCCGATCAGATCGTGCAGAGCGGCATCCGAGTACTGCAGCAAAAGATTGGCGGCCTCCTCAAGGGTCTCGACCCGAGGAAGTACGGAGGCGATGAGGCCGAGTTTGACGGGCCTCGGAGCCCTGATATGAACATGGACGGAGGCACGACGCCCTGGCAAGACGGGGGTTACACCACACCGTACGGCGGCAACGCTACGGCTTATGGTGGAGGCATGACGGCTTACGGGACAACACCTTATGGACAGTCCTCGTGGCAGTGAGGACTCAAAGAGGGCGTTTGAAATGGGTTAATCAATTCGATAATCAAGGGTGTGGTGTCCAGGGGTTGAATCTTGAAACGGTAAACAAAAACAGCATAGCAACGGTCGTAGAATGGATTCTTTTCTTGTTTTCTGGATGAACCTGGATAGAACCCCCTCTTTCAAATGCTACAACTTCTAATGCACATCTCTTTCTCTACCTCTAGTGTGGTATCCAAAAGTGAGTTATTCCCTACTCGACAGAGCCGAGTTTGCCCAACAAATAAACGCCGTCGAGAATGCACCGTGTATATATGGTGACAAGACAATGTTAACGCCAAGATTTTATGCCCATCTCTTTTTCACTTCCATCTATCGTACCCACCCCAGTCTATAGGTTAGCATCTAGGCCCTTGACCTTGCGGTAGGCGTTTCTGTGCATTTCTAGGAAGACAAATGTACAAATAGTTTGTCTAATTCCATGTTAGTCCCTGTGTACACCATTTTCAGGGGTTGTCACTTACGGTCCAAGTCTGAGAAAGCTGGGTACCCATCCCTTAAACACCCACATGAGACCATCGGAGCGGTAAATGTCGCCAATGAGGTGCAGAACGCCGTGGTTGTGCGACGAAGACATGACGCGGGTCTTGATGACGTCGATGGGGCTCGTGACGGTAGCAGCGACCAGACCGGCGAGGAATGAGGCGGTGAAATGTGTCTTGAGGTTGTCCTCCATGGGGGTATACTTGAGCAGTAGGCGCTTCGAAACGTCGTAGCTGGCGAGTTGTCCGGCCGTCATGAACATGGCGCGGGTGCTGTTGGGCCACCATCCTCGAAACATGCTCTTAGGACCCTCCTCGCGAGCCATGCGCACCATGCCGTCAAAGGCGTGACGGTAGTTGCGACGCTCGGCGTGAGGAAGCGCAGCATCGTGCTGCATGCGCACGTTGAGCACATCAGCAAAGTTACCCGCGATACCGCCCAAGAAACCCGAACCGGCGGCCAGACCTATAAGCACGGGAAACGAAGGATCGCGGCCTCCAGTCGAGAGGCGGGTCTTGATTTCCTCGTAGACGCCGAAGCGGACGGTCGAGTAAGTCATCTGACGGAGTAGCGAGGCCGAGATACCGCTGTAGAGTCCGAGGGGTCCATCGTTCCGCAGGATGTGGACAAAGGTGCCGACCATGTTCTTGGGCGCATTGCCGGTGCGCATCTGAAGACGGACCTAGAAGGGGTGATGAGCATGTGAACGTATGCGAGATCTGTGGAGACGGGGGGCGAGATCTACCTTGACTATATTCTCTGGTTAGCCATGTACATGTTCCAAGACGGTTCAACACCACATACCTAGATCCAATGGATGCGTGACGCAGGCGGCCAAGCTGCTAGCACTTCCACCAAACCAGAAGGGATACCGTATCGAAGCCTTCTTCCTTGTCGGCTCTTCCTTCTTGACGGGCTCTGGCTTTGTCGACATGTTGGCCACAGATTTTGCGCAGCAGCCATGTTGTATGGTTATAGCGGGGATCCGGCCGTACGGGGGAACGAAAGCTTCACGAGCTGCGAGACACTATCGTCGACATTCCCCTTGGATTGAGTACGCGGAGAACGAGCGACAAGGTAGCGCGGAGTGGGCGCAATGATGGTGATATGGGGAGGGGACGTAAGCACGGATGGGAATATTTTTTTTTTTCGTGCTTTTCTTCGTTATCCCTGACCCTCAGTTTATCTCTGAAATTCCAATTGACCGAGCTTTGGCTGGCAGCCGGAGATTCGGATCGGGGGATGGCATCCGAACAGGGATCGTGGGACTCTCTTGTTCGGTTGCGCCAACGGCGGACCGTTGAAAAGGCGAATCGTGGAAATTCCGTCTTTTTTTTATGCGGGCCCGGCCGGCTTCGGAGCTGTCACTCCGGAGCAGCTGTAACGCCGAAAGCCGAACTTTTTTTTGCAGAAGACGGGGAATGATGGAACCACTCACAGTCGAGGTAAATCACCCTAAAGCTCTCTTTTGCGATTGCGTCCACGAGCCATTGGCATCTGCTGCGTGGCCAGGTCGACTTATAATGTGATTGTCGAGCTTCGTACATTGCCAGACATGAGATTCTACGCCCAGGGCATGCGCTGCCTCCGGGCATCTACCCTGCGAGCCGCCCACCTCTCCCGGAACTCCATCATTCTCCGGACAGCTTGCGCCGTGAGGGCATACTCGTCGGGTCGGTCCAGCTGCAGCTGAATACTTGCATAGACGTCTCGCTGACTAGCTTGACCGCGTTGCAGTACCTCCGACGGGCTCCCCAAGCTCGAAACAAGGCTCCGTCACTATCCGTGGGCAGACCATCAAGACGGATCCCGAGTGGTTCAACGCCCCGGCCAACGTCCTCGATGCTACTTCGAGGGGCCTGCACCTGCAAAAGGATCACCCTGTATCCATCACCCGCCAGATCATCCAGTCCAACTTTCCCGAGCCTACCTTCAAGTACCACAATGAGTTCAGCCCCGTTGTGTCCACCGCCCAGAACTTTGACTCGCTCGGCTTCCCCGCGAACCACCCCGGCCGTGCTCTCTCAGATACCTACTACCTGAACAAAGAGACTCTCCTACGAACGCATACGAGTGCCCACCAAGCCGACACTTTCCGGGCCAACCAGAGCGCTGGCTACCTCATCTCTGCCGATGTCTACAGGCGAGATGCTATTGATCGGAGTCACTATCCTGTTTTCCATCAGATGGAGGGTGCCATGTCATGGGACCGTAACGAGGTTCCTAATGGTGACATTGCTGCGGCTGTGTGGAAGGACTTTGAGAACCTTCCCGTGCATGGAGTCCAAGTAGATGACCCAAACCCTGCCATTCATCCCGAGCGTAACCCTCTCCAGGAGCCCCATCACACAGCGGCAGAGGCTGAGGCTATCGGTGCTCACCTGAAGAGGTCACTTGAGTCCATGGTTGTCGACATCTTTTCCCGTGCCAAGGCTGCGGCGATCAAGGAGGACCCCGACTTTGTTGATGAGCCGCTCCAGATGCGATGGGTTGAGGCGTACTTTCCCTTCACCAGCCCCTCGTGGGAGCTTGAGGTTTACTATGCAGGCGACTGGCTCGAGGTACTCGGATGCGGTGTGGTCAAGCAGGACATCTTGATCAATGCTGGAGTGCCGAACCGTCTGGGTTGGGCGTTTGGTATCGGTATTGACCGCATTGCCATGCTTCTCTTCAAGATTCCCGATATCCGTCTGTTCTGGTCGAAAGACAACCGATTCCTGTCACAGTTTGAAGGCGTGACCGACAACCTCGACACGCTGAAGCGCTTCGTACCCTTCTCCAAGTACCCTCCTTGCCCCAAGGACGTGTCCTTCTGGCTGAGCTCAACGTCGCGGGCGGGTGGCAACACCAAGGGCAGCTTCCACGAGAACGATGTGATGGAGCTGGTGCGCAACGTGGCAGGCGACATGGTGGAGGATGTGCGGCTGATTGACGAGTTTACGCATCCCAAGACGGGGCGCAAGAGCATGGCTTACCGAATGGTGTATCGCAGCCTGGAGCGGACGCTGACCAACACCGAGACCAATGGTTTCCACGAGAGGGTCCGCGAGGCTCTCGTCAAGGAGCTGGGTGTCGAGCTTCGCTGAGCCACCCGGCTCGTGACTGGTCCACGCGCGCAAGGCTAGGACATGGAGCGCCGGCAGTGCATCATGCGGAGGAGGGAGCTGGGCCTGTGGAGTAGCTGAGGCTCGTGAGCCTCGTGCTCCAGATCCAGCTTGACATGGTAGACCCTGGGCTAGACCTAGATCTGTAGGCTGGAAGCGGATCCAGCTGCGGAGATGTACTAGTATCTGTACAGTATCTTAGCTATTCAACGTATGTATGTATCATGACGGATTCCTCGTAAAGGGAGAGCTGCCCCGTGAGCTAGTGTTTTCAATGCCATGGCCATGACCGCAGCTCATGACGACGCGGTTCTAGAGATGATGCTGCTGCTGCTGCTGCGCCCTGCCAGTGGCCAAGTCCCCAGCAATCTTAGACAGCGGAGGACCCCATCCAGCCCGAGGCCCGTCTCGGGATGTGGATAAGCAGGTTCGAATTGCAAATGAGCAGGATTCCAATGGCTTTGCTCGAGTGACGTCGTCAGTCCGAGCTGAGCCACGCGACAACGGGGGTCAGGGACGTGTTCCTTGCAGATGGTCGAGCTGCCTCCCGGCGGGGCGGATGAATTTGACAGGGGCGGTGGTGGCTCGTGCGCTGTGGCGTCCAGATTCTGTAGCCGTGGCTTGTCCCGTCTGTTTCGGAGGGAGGTCTCCAACATCGATGATGAGCATTCCTCGGCGGTTTATTGGTCTTTGGAATTAAACTCGGGGTTGTTTGGTGATTAGAGTTGTTTTGCTAAAGCGGAATCTTGTAATTGTCTGAAATATAGGAGGTTGTTTGATACATGTTGAATCATGGCTTCGTCATGAGAGCTCAGTTTGATTCAAGTCGAGGATAACGATCGACAAAAGGGCCTCACTGACAATGAAATCGTAGAGCTGTTTAATAGACCGCACAAATCTCAGGGCATTCCTCGAGAAACTAGTCCCTCTTGGCCATAAAACCCATCTATCGGCGATTTACACGTCTTGTCTTGGACAGAGATCTGAAGATAAACCAACTTCCGCAATAGGAAGGTATGAGAAAGATGAGGGACTTGTGCGCACTTGTTGGGCGCAATTGCGGAATAGGTGCTGCTATGCCTGCAGGTCGTATTGTAACCCTTCAAAATCCTATCGAGGCAGCTTAGCGAGTATTGGACGGTGGACACGCGTATAACGCTAGCAACTCGAAATTGCGGGGGTTGAAGAGTGATAGCAATGTTGTCGAGGCGGAGTTTCATGATTCCATAGTCATGTACTGCGGCTTCTCAGCAGTTGTCAAGGCAGATATTACATATCCTTCATCCTTCATGGCTTAGACGTTGGAGAGGCAGTTGGGCTGAACTTGACTGAATGGCACAACTCGTGTGCAGCATGCCTCGGCAGAAACAGATGGGCCGAGTTTCGCCTACCTACCAACTGTTTGCATCCTTCACCGCCCATCAATAAACCCCCCAAGGTGCATCGGCGGCACTGACGATGGATGCGGACATCCGGTCCTTTGAACCCCGCTCGGAGGGGATGTATCCCGAGACACTACAACTCTTGTGTAAAGAGGCCAAATGTCTTGGCAAAAAGCTAAGAGGAGTACAAGCCCATAACTGCGGAGAAGCGTATCTTCTTGCTGCGGTTGAGGCTGTCACGACGTTCGCAATCTCGTTTAATAAAACCCTTCAGCCACGAGTTGGGGGAGAGAGTCTGAATAAGCTGGGCGAAGTTTTTGACATGAGCGTAATCGTGCTCGGCACCTTCGGTCCAGACACTTGAGCAATCTTTTTTCCCCTTCCGAGGGAAATAAAAAGTGTTTTTGTTCACCCCCTCTCTTGCACAGCCCCCTTTGAGTAGAGGAGTCTTGGACGGTCATCGATCATCGAGAGCCTACGACTGGCTGTCGCCCAATTTTTTGACTCGTGGGGGATCCCCGGGAACACGGGCGGTTGGGGTGTGGTGTATGAACCTGGTCTGGCGCTTTGTAGGCGCCGGATATGAAACTTGCAAGATTCATAGTCCAAAACGAAAAACCAAAGAAGCCCCCTTGTTGAGACTATATCGTGTTTGATCCTTTTTCTTTTTGCTAAGCGCTTATCTAAGAAGAAAAAAAAATATCTTTCGAGTTTCACAGGACGCTGAAACCTCTTTGGAGTGGAAGAGAGGTAGCGCAGCGAATCGTCGGTTTGGGGTTGACGTGCACGAGCAAAGTGCAGTAGTCTCATGCAGGTTTCCAGGGGGTGGTTGGTGAGTAGAGATGAAGATGGCGCCTTTTTTTTTTGAGACTGGGACAAGCAAGTCTCGAGACGGGGTATGGGGGGCAGTGAATTTGTCTGCTGCTTTTTGCTAGGTATTAGGTCTCTTTCGCTTTCGGTTTAATCCAATATCTCTCCACTTGCTTTCACTGCCACCCGTGTGATCCCATGGACATAGGGGATGAGCCCTCAGGAGTGTCTTGGACAGCTCTAGAATCTGGCAAATTTTTTGTTGAAGCACTGCCTCTGTCAACTGAATCGCAAGCCTGGCGTATCATCCGTCTAGCCCGTGTCCATGTACTACTGTAGAGAAGTGGGCAGTTAAGGTTTCTAGGCCACCCCTGGAGGAGAATCGCCATCGCCATGGCCATGGCCGTGGCCGTGACCATGTCCAAGGGCGGCGGCAACCCATTTTGTCTTGAAGTGGAGACCAAGAGAGAGCACAGCCTTCAATGGTCCGTGCCCCCACATGGATGTAGCAGCACTGCACGCGCCCCCCTGCTTGTACGTGGCCACCAGATGGAACCTGAACCCTCTTCCCGCTAAAGCTAAGCCTCTCTTTTTTGCCCCGTCTTCGGGACATGGCATGGATCCAAGGTCAGTAAGCGGCTTGATATAATAGCCGCCCATATCACCACACTTGCACTTTCTTTAACTCGAACAACAACAACACCACAACAACTACTACTACAACTACAACGACACCAAGAAATATCACAGACTATACCTGCAGTCACAGTCACAGTCACAATCACAGTCACACCGACACAACAGTCTAGAATCAACACCACCAACTTCACCACTTCTTCTTCAACCACATCCACAATGGAGCCTTCACCTCGACACTCCCGCTCCTCCTCGTCTGCCTCGCGACGATCAAACCTCACCCTCGACCTCTCGTCCATCCCGCCCATGACACCACCCCCCCTCAAACACCCCTCCTCCTCACCAACCTCGCCGACCCGGCCATCTTCCTCCCCGAGAACCTCGACGTCATCCGCGACCTCATCTCCCAATCGGCCACCATCCACGCCTTCTCCCCCGCTCAAGTCGTTCCGACGCATCATCGTCTCTTCTACGACGAGCAGTCCGCCATCGCCGTCCGACAGATCTGGGACAACGAGGCCATCATGGGTCAGCAGTGCCGCGTCTACTTTGGCAAGCCTACACCTGTCGATCAGCGAGATGAGCACCTCGCCCTCCCCGACGCCGGCAAGCTCTTCTTCATCTCTCCTCCTCCTAGCCCTCCCCATGGCTGGGAGGATCGTCTCGAGGATGCTCCCAACAAGCTCGTGCACGCCGAGGACCTGGCCGACGCTCTGGCTAAGCTTCACCACCGCCCCGGCCCCGTCGACGACGATGCCAGCTCGCCCATCACACCTCCCGACTCTGCTCTTCCCGGCCGCACTCGCTCGCGATCCTCCACGCTCATCTACAAGCCCAACGAGGAGAGCAGCATGCCTGCCGTCTTTGTTGAGGACATGACTGATGAGCCCTGCGCGTACAGTCCCGTGGAAGAGCCCACCAAGCCCATCATGGCTCACACTGCCCGGCCACCTGTTGAGCTTATGAGCGACGCTTAAGTGGCTTGACTGGCAGTGGGATGAGCATCATTAGATCGAGAATCACGCAACAGGTTCTTTTCAGTCTTTAAGGCGTTTCACAGGGGTTCGGTGACACACGGAGGGTTCGGCTGGTGATAGGATCGAGCGAGTCTTTTTCATATCGGATCGTACGGGAGCATTTTCAGCATTGGTTCTTTGTATCGCTGGAGTTGGGTAAAAACAAGCATCTTTCTATTGTTTGTCTGCAAATGCAGACTCACCATCAAAGTATCATATTCGGTCTTCGCTTGGTTGGCCCAGATAGGAGCCTCTGTACTATAACTATTCGGAAAAATTAATATCTGAAACCAAACTCTGCCTGCTTTGTCTATTTCTTGTGATTTGACTAATGTGCAAATGGCGATTTGATGCCGCTCGACCGATAGGACTTGTGCATGATTGCTGACCTTCATCAGAGGACCCTGTGACTTGAACATATCAGGCTCCGTGTGTAACAAACTACTTCAGCTGGTAACTCTGAAGAAGAAGACTCTCGAGAGGGTTTAATTCGAATAAAATTATCGAGAAAAGTTGCTAGTTATTCTTGTTTCCCTTACTATTGCACCTGTGCTATTGGAGCGGACCTGTCCAAGTCTAGGGACTCAAAAAGTTCTGTGTCGTTCAAGATATCCAGAAACCCACACAACACCAGATGAGCTGATAAATGGATTCCGGAATAACGCCAAGTTGCACATTCAAAAGCCTCGGACGTCATATTGTCAGACATCCCTATCGCTGAGGCCAGGCAGATGCCTCTTTGGCAAGGAAGTGACAACTATAAAGCCCGGTCGGTGTCTACCTACTTGGCCAAGATAAATCTATATCTATGCAACCAATTCCAATAACTAGGCTTCTAGTCTACCCTTCTTCGACCAACAGTCACTGCAAGTAAGCGCTCTGCCACCGCACTTCTAAATGAGCCAACTCACCAAAGCCCGACTAGGCCGAATTCTTGAGAGATGGCCAGATGCGACGACTGCAGAGGCAGAGGCGAAATCAGGGTCAAATGTCACGAATGTGGTGGCAGCGGGGAGATTGAATATCCATGCTGCCGGAACCGCAACTGTCAGTGGTGCAGTGGAAGCGGGAGGAAGAGTTTGCAGTGTGATGAATGCTACGGGACGAGATATGTCCGGGAAGAGTGCGTGGAATGCGACGGCACGGGACACGTCCATTATGATTCGGATTCAGATGATGAAGATTGATATGGAGATATGGGTTGTTGGATGGGTTCAACTCTTGCTGCCTATCCTGCTGTAGGTCACTAGATGTACACAGCCTTCCTCACCATTCTTTAGTCAATAAAGACGAAATACCTAAATGAATGTGGCTTCCAAACTCCAGTTCGCCTCGTAATAATATTTCGAGATAATAAACAAGATTCGTCACGCGAGGCTTTGCAGCAACTGCGTCTGCGCCATGACTGACGAGAGCAGATGGCGCGGCACGCCTCGCAGCCAGCCCGAGGGTGAGCCCACGAACCGGGCGAGGCTGACCACGGCCACGGCCCCGACTATTGTCCCGACTACGAGCACAGCCCGGATGGGCATCTTGGAATGGCGTGTCATCAATCTTAGCGTGCCCGAATTCGACGACACGGCCTCCTTCTCGTCCGGCTCCTCGGGGTGTCCCAGCTCCGTGAGCATGCCAATGCGTGGGAGATATTGGAACTCGAATTTGGTGGATTCGCCGATTCCGCCAATCTTTTTGCTGTGGATCATGAAATGCGCAAAGCTTTTGAATCTCTGTTACACAGCGTCAGCCACATTTGCTCCTTTGGGCTCGTATTTCCCATCCTCAGATGCAGGGTCCAGGGGTAAGCAGACAACACATCTGAGTCGTCTATTCCAATAGATGGAAGTCCAATTAGAAATGAAGGCGGGGAAATGGTTACTGATGTGTTGTCGTCTGTGTTGTGCTGATCATGTACGTACCCTGTCCCGGCTCCTCTGCATGTCAGTCGGCAGCCAGGGGTAACTATAACTCAGCCAGTAGAGCGCGACGCATTGCACCCAAACGAATGCACGATAATGCCATGGAGGCTTCTCAATGCCTAGTGCACCAGCCAGATGGTCTCCGTTGAGTTGGTAGGCTTGGGCAGCGAGAAGTTCGCGGGGGGCGTGTAGTGGCGGAATGCGTGCTTGGGATGTAAGGATATTGTTGGCGAGAATGCGAGAGTTGGCCGACGGTGCCACTTCAGATGTCATGACAGACTCCATCATGGCTTTTGCCTGTGCTGGTGTAGCCATCCAGTCCACTGGCGTGCCTAGCAAGTATCCGACCCAACGCCATAGTGCAAGATAGTCAGTTATCTGTTGATCCGTCAAGTATATGCCCTGTCGTGGAAGAGCCATGTAAATAATGGCTACCGAATAAACGGAAATAGTGCCGATCGAATGCAAATCATTGATCGGCACTCCCCACTTGCCCATGTCAAAATAGCCTGGTCGTTCGTGCTCCAGTTGCATAAGCCGACGTCGAACTGCCGCATGTAGTAATCGAACCCGTACTGACGAGACGTAGCCCTTTCCACCAGGCTTAACAGCGTCAATATCTTCGATAACTTCCATGAAATGTTGTAGTGTCTCCAAAAGACGGCGTTTGGTAACTCGAACTCCAAACCCTCCTGTTCTTGAGAGAGTCTCGACAACACGATATGCGCCCATTCCGCCCAATAGGGACTTGTATAAGAGCTGCGACGTAGTTAGCAAGTATTACTTCTTTATAACGACGTTTACTTACACCAAGTAAAATTTGTGCACTGTATTGGTAAACAACTCGTTGACCACGTTCAATCTGTTCCCAGTCAACCCACTCGGGGACTGTCGAGACCTCTTCCCATAGTTGACCCAGCACCTCATCCGAGTCGGCGTACTTTTTTAGGAGAACAAAGAGGTCCCTCTGTCCATCTCCAGCACCGTGAGGACACTTCCATGCTTTCGAGGTCGGCGGTGAGAACTCGTCTAGACGGTCCAATGCGTCTGTGGCTAACTTGTCATATGAGTAGAGCAAGTGAGCAATCTCAGGTGCCGTCTTGTGTTTGGAAGTCCAGTAAAAGGAATGACCCCAGACTGTTCTAAAGTCATCGAATTCAGACATGTGAGAGTGAGGATACATGATTTCGATAGAGGATTGAGATTGGTACTAGACAGAACCAGAGGAGGATCTAACAGGAAGGGACTTTACAGACTTTAAACCCCCAGAACCGACACCCGGGAATCTTCACAAACTGATGACGAGGACTACTCGGCACATGACGGCGGACACTTGTCGCGGTCTGGCCACCCCTTGGATGGGCCGGGATCACCGTCAAAAACTTCAACATCCTGGATCCTGTTGGTCTGCATGTTCTCGATGGAGCTGGTGGACAACGACTGAATCAATCCCCACTGGACAACGAGGGCGAAATGGCAGGCGAGTGGAGAGGTTGCAATGCGAGGGAGGCCAGGAATAGGCATGGAAGCTCGGCTATACAGAACAGGAGCCGGCCATGACGAGACAGATCAGAGACCAGAAGCCAGGAGGCGGCAATGCCCATCAGGACCTGGAGGGACGGCTAAGGTCCTTTGGGCTAAGGAGAGACCCGAGACAGTGGTATACCCTCGTGCTAAGTTGTCAGGAAGAGCTCCTATAGGCCAGTCGTAGTTCCGGGAGAGACATGCCGCAACCAAGACGGTGCTCCCACCTTCTTCTAAAGTCCAAGAGTCCGAATCTGGGCCAACCGAATGCATCGGGGCGGCGGCGAGAGTCCCCATCGAGTCCACCTCTGTTCCCGCGAGGGAACTGGCAGAAACGAGACACTCTCCGGGCGCATGGATGACATTGTTTGATTCAGACGTGCGTTCCAGAGGAAAGGTTACCATTCAGCGTAGAGTGTTCCCGAGCCGCCTCGTCAGTCATTTGCAGCATAAACTAGACAGTCCCTCCTAGACCCATAGACGTCCACACAACGGGCCGTGCAGCATTTGAAGTGGACCTTGTCCTCGGAGCGGCACCGCAGGTTAACATTTGAAATTGGCCCGGGACAAGGATGATTGACCTGATATTGTTCAAGCATCTTGACGTGGTTGGCATGGCATGGATAAACGGATTGTTTAAGCGAGGCTCCCCGACAAGCCCCCAAGGATAAGTCAGTGACCGTTTCCCTCCCTCTTGGTTCGGGCAGGGACCTGTTTGCGGGGCAAGCTAATGGTGATCGATTGACACGGGTGGCTGTCCGTTAGTTAGTGTGCCCGGAGTAGATCTCCGAATAGCGTAGAAGATCGATGACTCTCCTGGGTGATAATGACGCCCATGATATTGTCCATGGATTTCGGAAGGGGTTGTGTGAGTCCGGTCGAGGTTGCAATTGTTGGTTCAGAGACTACAAGCCCTCGCCAAAGGACCCAAGAAAAGCAATGGGAACTGGCCACTGGAATGCGGGATAAACCAAGTACCTGCCAAGTTATTTTCCTTCTCGCAGCTGCATCTGCATCTGTATCCATGTCTCAACGACTAGTTGCGTGGAGATGACACCACCCAACACTGAGGATCCATGACGGGCCGGCTAGTTGAGGTGGTCTCCTGCAACGGCACGGAGGAGCATCCTAGAGGCCAGTGAGAGTTGTCAATGCCTCGGTCAACTCCATGAATAGAATTGATGCATCACAATCCTGGGTTAAAGAAGCAAAGGAAGGAATTCCAACATGCATGTCATGGGTGAAGTTGGAGCCTTTATGCCGGGTCTGTCGTGTCTTGAAACATAGGCCGAATACTGGTAGGGTTCGCGTAAGCACGGAAGGCCTGCATTTCCGTCTCACTGCTTGATGAACGGTGGTCTTGCATCTGCACCAGCATAACGGGCATGGTGGGTGGACAAATCAATGATACCTGAATTCCCCCTTCACATGCAAGTTGGTTGCTGTTCATGCTTGGCACCGGGCAACGGAGCTACTTCATTCCGAGATTCCATACTGAGACTAGCTCCATTGAATGATCTGCCCCCACCGTTAGACCCTTGCTCGCTCATGATGGAGTCTTTGCTCTTTTCCAGATTTGGTCCTACTTTTTTTTGCTGTCGCCGTATCAATCACTCTCTCTGGTACCGCCTCTCATGATGGGCTGCACATGCCGTGTCACGCCCTTGAGGATCTTTGTCCAAGGTCTATCTCAAGTTCACAAGCTTGAAGCTAAACCCTCCTTCGTTCGCCTTCCCACGTCCGCCACACGACCTGCCCTCTACCAGAATCACTTTGCCTTGTCACGACAAGCTCGGTCCATTCATGTGTCAAAACAACTAAGCCAAGATGCTTCCAGCGCAAGTTCGGCCCTAGCCAGCTTAGATCCGGATACCAATTCTTCTCCGAAAGATGAATCTCCCGCCGTGAGCAGCGAGGCTCCCCAGCTCGAGCCTTCAACCGAAACAGCAGACTCATCGGAGCCCTTGCCCACGCCAGCAGCCCCCAAATACCAGCCTCGCAAGAGGGCCGACTTTTACGATACAAAATGGAGCAAAAATGTGAACAGGGAAACAAGCAGCCCACCCAGGAGAGAATTCAAGGGTGCCTCTGTTGAGCGGTTTGAACGACCTGAGCGACCCAAGGGACCTCCACCAGGTGAACCACAGTCAAAGGCGGATATGTGGAAGGCCCAGAAAGCAGCTCTGAAGGAAAAGTTCCCTGAAGGATGGCGTCCGAGGAAGCGTCTCTCCCCAGATGCGCTGGCCGGTATTCGTGCGTTGAACGCCCAGTTCCCCGACGTCTACACGACGGCCGCCCTGGCGACAAAGTTTGAAGTATCGCCCGAGGTGATCCGCCGAATCCTCAGGAGCAAGTGGCAGCCCACTGTCAAGGAGGAGGAATCGCGACAGGAGCGCTGGTTCCGCCGTGGCAAGGATGTCTGGGAGACAAAGGCAGCCCTTGGCATCAAGCCGCCGCAGAAGTGGCGCCGAGAGGGTGTTGCACGAGACCCCAGCTATCACGCCTGGAGGCAAGACGCTATTCAGCGCAACCGAGAGAATGAGGAGCAGGATGATCGAGAGGTTCATAGAGGTTATCGACCTCGAAGCGGAACTGGGAGGGGTAGATCATGAGCATGTGTGTATGAGTACCATGATTTCCAGCCTTTGCATATAGACCGGCGCTGGTTTTGTAACATAATTGTAAACTAACCCTACTACTTATCAATGTTGTACAATAAAAAAGTTGAGATGGTTTTCATCCTATGTCTGGGCATGTTGGTTCATGTAACCACTCGTTATATTCCAGGAGGCAGGGAGGTATTGGTAATAACCAGAAGGACGCCTTCATGCTTGATAGGTCCTCAATATCGAGCCAAGCGCCCAGCATTTAACTCATCAGATGTTGTCAAATTTACCTCCTTGTCAGGTTGGAGGCTCTTGGTTGAAGTGGGCTCAGGGCGGCGACACGACAGGGGGTGCTCGGAGCTCCGCGCTTAGAGACGCAGGCGGTTTCAGTGCCACATGCTAACACGCAGTCAAACTCCAACCTCGTCTCACATCTTGGCCTTTTTCCTTCAGGACAGGGAGATCCTTTTTAACTCCTTCACACTCACTTTTTCACAGATTTGGTTTACTCTGTGTCTTTGTAATACTTTCCTCACTTAGCATCTCTCATCAGACGTGCTACGACTCACGTCGCCTCATCTCATCATGCCAGGAAACGCTCAGTATCCGCGCCCTCCTCAGCGCGAATCATGGTTTGCGCCCATGTCGATTGACCTCATCCTCAAGGTCCTCAACACCACCTTTCTTCATCCTTTCATCTGCTGGATCATCCCTCTCTGCTTCCGTGCCCAGACGGTCAAGTGGGATGCCCCGCCCATGATCGCCTCCATCGCATGGGCTACCTTTATCACGCTCTGCTGGATGGCCAGCATCATCAACCAGCGTATTGCTCATGGCATCCCTCGCGAGGTAGACTTGAGTGAGGAAGTTATCGTCATCACTGGAGGCGCCAGCGGGCTTGGTCTTTTGGTTGCTGAGGTGTACGGTATGCGCGGCGCGACGGTGGCTGTGCTGGATGTGAATGAGATGGAGAACACTGAGGCGAGGGGTGTTACGTACTACAAGTGTGATGTTGGAGACAAGGACCAGGTTGCAAAAGTTGCCCTCGAAATCGAGAAGGATGTAAGTTCAAGGCCTCGATATATCCAATGCATTGCTAATCGGACTTTAGCTCGGCACCCCAACTGTGCTCATCAACAACGCTGCCATTGTAGTTGGAAAGACTCTTCTGGACCTGTCACTGGACGAGATCGACCGGAGTCTTACCACTAACCTCCTTGGACCCTTCTACTGTCTGAAGGCCTTCCTCCCTGCCATCATTCGAGGCGGAAACGGTGGCACAATCGTCAACATCTCATCTGTGATCGGCACCGTGGGCGCCGCGCAACTAACAGACTATGCGGCCGCAAAGGCAGGAATCACGGCGATGCACCGATCACTGACAGCCGAGCTGCGCGAGAGCCACCCGGAGATCCGTACCGTTCTCGTGACGCCGGGCCAGTTGAGCACGCCTCTCTTTTACGGTGTTCAGACCCCCAACTCGTTCATTGCGCCCGTCGTCGAGCCCGTCGACGTCACCAAGGAGATCGTGGCGGCCATTGACAACGGAAGGGGCGCAACCGTTGGAATGCCCTTTTACGCCAGATGGATCGACTGGTTCAACGTGCTGCCCGTAGGAGTGCAGGTCATTGCGCGGTGGGTAGCGGGCGTTGACAGTGGCATGAAGACGTTTGTTGGACGAAGTGGACAGAAGTTGGAGTGAAATCGGCGCTGGCGCCGGGATCTGTGACGACAAAGGAGCAGGGGACGGAGAGGGATACGGATACACGGAATAGAAATGATAATGTATTAGACCCTACAAGGCTGTTGCAAGGCCAAAGACATGGCATTCGCTGGGTCAGCTTCGTTACGTCCATGTACTTGTAGATATCCACATAAAGACATATCGTGATGGGTAATTGACATTCAGGGGTTGTGTATTACTCATGGCCATTATCTACCCATAGTCTTCCGAGAGTCTTCATCAACAAGGGAGTCAGCCTTCAAAGTGAACCTTGGAATAAAATGCCATGATTAGAGTCCGATGTCGTATTCTTTCATAGTGGATCACTTTGGTGATTTCTCCATGGCCGAACTGATACAACAGGCCATTTTTCAGGGGCTGAGTTGGTTCCTGGTTTGTCAGAACCGTTCGGCACAGCAAACAAACAACTATGACGAAAGAACCTTGTCTATCTTCCGCTAGGAAAACAATACCGACGAGAGGGTGTAGAGGTTTTACCTATCCAACTACTTAATACGGCAAAGACTCGAAAACTACCTATTAAGGTAAAACAATGAGTTGCCTAGTTGCTGCCCTAGCCGGGAGCCTCTGTGTAACGTGGCTTGCAACACACACGGCACGGCGCCGCTACGACAACTGGTGCCACATAGTCAAGCCAAAGAACCGTTGAACCTGGTCCGAGACCACACGACGCCTGCGTTTTCGCAACTGGGCTTTTGAGAAAAAGCATGTGGTGTGACGAAACATGCCCCTCTGTTAATGCCGTGACTGGCTCGGGGAAGGGTGATCCTGGGCGGGATCGGACAGGAAGAGGTCACGCTTTGAGCCATGGGAGGAGGCAACTGCAGCAGTTGCGGGCGCTCGAGGATATACAGAACGGCCGTTGGGCTGCAGGGAGTCTGAGTCGTCCGTGGGGAGTAACAGGAGAGCCGCGATCAAAGGAGGCCCGTGGGTGTGCCAAGGCATGGGGAGTCTGCAGGGCGTCAACGTCACCCGGAGGCTGAACCGAGAGTGACAGGCTTGGGAAGGTTAGGGATAGAGTTAAAAGAACCGCGAACTTGAGCTTCAAGAAGATCCATGGAACGTCATGACACGGTATGGCTTCAAGCCACGAGTTCGTCTGGTCTCTACCATTGCTTAGGCTAATTCCTTCATGGGAGAGGATTACAAAGCTACCATGCAGACAGGCAAGGGAGAGTACCTGCGCTGGTCTTACACGTGGAGTCCAATTTGCATGGTTTGAAGCAGTTGAACGAGACACCATGTGGTGAGGGTGGAGAGGTAAGGGTATGTTAAGCAGCAGCTAACAGCCCCTCTAGGACATTGACGATGCTTCCGTTCGGAACAACGGCAAGATGGTTCATCAAGCAGAGGTATCCGCAGACGCTACTGCGCCCGTTATGAACTGCACCGAGCCGCAAATGGAGACAAAAAGAGCCTTTAGAAGTTTGTGTGGACGGAATTTGGGAATGGATGTTTAAAGAGCGAGCTTTCAAGTTCGGACTAGGGTGGGGGGATGTTAGAGCAGGACCCCTGCTGGTGATGAAAGATGGCGGGGGGGGAACCGTCAAGGGCTCGAATGGATAAAATGTCACTTGGGGCGCCTTCTACGCCCGCAAACCTGCACCTTGAATCCGCCAACATTGACGACGAGAGGGGCTCGGCTCCGGGATTGCAAACATCCAATGGCGGAAGCTAAAGAAAGTGGTGATGCCAATGGATTGAAGCGGACGTAAACAGTCGGAGTCGACGACATCTAGACAGCCTCAACAGAGACGCAAGCCAAGGATTGATACTTTCAAGAGCACGCGACATTAACCATCAACAGCAGCCCCTCAAAAAACGCCCCTGCAAGGGCTGGAAGCAAGCAATAAACGGAGCGGTACCTCCCGGTAATAAACGCGCTACGATACGCCCGCTGGTTCCATCCTTTGCGACATAAAAACGCCCGCTCTAGGTACCAAGCGGGAAAGGGAATGGGCAGTTGACGACTTTTAACCAGCGAGCGAATCGCCTCGAGTCAGGCCCAGGCCCCTCTTGAACAAATCCATCGTCTCACTCACGTTTCTCTCGCTTCCACCATTCTCTGAGAAGTCCCAGTGTCCCTCTCTCAGCCCTTCTTATCTGCGCCCGCCGGCCACTGTCTCTCTTGCCCCTCCTCACCAATCACGCCGTCACGACAGCCCGCAGCCACCGCGCGGACAACCTCTCACACCCCCCAGTTCCAGTTTGCTTTCCGCTCTTGAACCAAGATAAGCCTTCTCACTCGCGCGCTTTCGCTTGCTTGATCCATTCGATTCGCCTTTTACTCTGCATTTCTGCACGACCCCGACCTGTCCGTCTCCCTCGCCTCCATTCTGACGGATCGGATCCTGGTCCCAAGCCATGTCCATGTCATCCACATGCCACGAGCCATGAGGCGAGCCCCCGAACCCTGGACGCCATCCACTGTCACCTTCTCCACGGCTGCCGTTGCTGCTACTGCTGTTGCTGCTACTGCATGCATCCACCATATGAAAGACGTCCATGTCCCCTGAGCAGACAGCCACGGCAGTAAACCTTTGATTTCTCATCCAAGACGGTGTTATCCAAGAGTCAGACGGAACCTGACTGCGCTTCCATCAGTCCCGCCGCTGCGAGTTTAAAAGAGCACCGCCATACGGTAGACCAAGCCTCAGCTGCCGCATTGCCCACGTTCAGCTATCTAACCCTCCAACTACAGATGCAGGTCTAGGCGACGCAGCATCGTACACCTAGAGGGGTCATCTCCTTATCCTTCACCTCCCCCCATATAGTCCGCCAAGTCGACAATGCCACAGTGGTGGGTCGACTCTCGCATCGAAGCCACCGTCACCCGGCCCTTCGTCCTGAGCCAGCTTCTCCCGGATGAGATTGAGCGCCTAGATCGTCCCGTCGCCTTTGGCGGCGAGGACCTCACCGAGCGCACCTACTGGGAGAGCATCCGGAACGATGCCCCCCGCATGTTCCTCATCTTGGTCGACCTCGGTGTGCCCGATCAGATCTTTGGAGTTATTGACGATGGTTGGGATGACGCCGAGCTTCCCATTGCCCTCGAGGACGTGGACCGCCTCGCGCTGACTGCAGTCCGCGACGAAAAGGTCGAAAAGAAGTTTTACCAGCGTCAATTCCACTACCTCCTTAAGCCTTTGCAGCGCGGGAGCCACCTTGTGTACGGCGACCAAGAGGTTGTGCCCCTCGATGTTATTGAGCGATCTCCCCTGGCCACTCACAAGTCCCATGCTATCGACAAGGTGAAGCTCCCGAATGTCTCGGGGGCGTTCTTTTGTCGCCGGCGATATTCCCTAGGCGCAGGACCTGGTGCCATACCGATATCCGAGTTTCTAGATGCAATCCAAGGGATCAAGGGGCTGCAGAACGAGCACATGGTCTCGTACTGGGCATCTTATACTCACAATGGATTCGGATACGTTCTCTTCTCGCCGCCGAGCGACCTTACGCTCAAGTCGTTTCTGGCAACGACACCATCTCAGTTCAAGCACCTGGCAAAGACACGCCGTAGGGAGCTCCTAATGAACTGGATTCTGTGCCTAGTCGACACCCTCTGCTATCTCCACAGCAAGAATCGATCGCATGGCTACATCAAACCATCAACCATCTTCTTCACCAGCCAGAATCACATCTTCTTCTCCGACTCGACTCGACTAACGCCCGACGCTGTTATTCTTCACACAGATAAGTCATCTTTCGATCGAGAATGGTATGACTATGCAGCACCAGAGCAATGGGCACGGCCTGCGGGCGCGTCGAGTCCACCAAACCGATTCACGCCTCCTGAAGACAGTCACTTTAGTATGATGCAGCAGTACAACTCCAACTCGTCCACAGCAATGTTTCTAGCATCAAACGCGCATCTAAGTGCCCAGCAGGCCGATATATTCTCACTAGGATGCATCATACTAGAAATCCTATCATTGCTGGTCAAAAAGTCATCAAGCAAGTTTGCAGCTTTCCGGTCTGCGAAACACAAGACGGCTGGACGAGGTGGTGCGGTATTGGACACGTCTTTCCACAAGAACCTGGGCCAAGTAGAAGCATGGATGTCGGGTCTCGCCAAAGACGCCTCTCGGAAAGCGTCGCCAGGCAAGGATGATTCAAATTTCTTCCGAGGGGTCACTCCCATACTACACGTTGTCACGGGTATGTTGTCGGCCAACCCATATGACCGGCCTCCTGCCATTGAGGTACAGCAACGTATCTACCAGATCATGACAGAGGTCTGTGGCATCTCGGAGCCACATTGCGTACATCAATATTCGCAGGACCTTGAGACATCGTTTGGTGGACTACAGATCCAATCCAATGTTGGCAGCGTGATGGGGCGGTCGCAATATCAACCCAGCGTTGGCCGCGGTACGATGCGGACATACCAGCACAGCCGAAATAGCAGCAGTGGCGAGTACTCACAGGGTAGCCGCACGACGACCAGCAGCGAAGCCGAAGTGGACGGTCTCTACATGACTGGGCATCCAAGTCCACCACAGATGGTGCCGCAGGGCACATGGTCGCGAATGACCAATGCTCCAGGGCAGCTCTATGCGGCAGGTCCATAAGAGGTTTCTGAGCGTGAGTTGAATACGAGGACGCGTTGGCTGCGTTCTCTGTCATCAAACATTTTATTAATCTTATTGCGATGAGCGATTCCTTTGGAGCGAACTCATTTATTGGAGCTGGGGCTATTACTCGAGCTATTACTCAAGATACGTACTCCCGCTGATCTGAAACGTGACGGCTTGTTATCGGTCTGCCTGGAGTAAGCTCAACCCTGGCAGTGTCAAATTGTGCTTCATAAATCTGACACATGAAGGGGCTTGGGATGTGAGGCTGAGTTGCATCTGAATCATCAGCAAGGCGCGGATCTCACACACACATTGAATCTCTACCATGGTGTCAGCCTTGAAGACAAGGTAGATGAAGCATATTTTTATGAAAAAGGAAGATGATATTGTAGGATATAAAAAGAGCATGAGCCTAGAAAAGGCCGAGACAATGGAAGAAAGTGGGGATTGGACAAGGCACTACGATTCATGAGCTTGAGACATTTGGCATGCAATTTACATTTGGCATTCTTATGATTGGGGTTCACTTCCACGTGAGGCACGGGCTCTTGTTGGTGCTGTTTTCTTTCTTTGGACAATGCTGCTGCAGATGTGGACGTGGATGTGAAACACGGGAGAGCCTAGAGGCATCATACGTGAGGCTTTTCCCGTCCTGGGTGACGATTTTGTAACTGGTGTGCCTAAACAGGATCGATCCTTTTTATATAACGCATGACATAGGCATTGCGACATGACATGGGGAAAAGATCAACAAAGGTTCAATTTGCAGGTGGATGCAGCTCGGCCGATGCCGACTTTGCAAAGGAAGCGTTTCACACTGGGGGGCAGAGGGGGCATGGATGGGGTGGCTTCCATGTTTTTTCTTGATCCCGGCACAAGCCCGTTTAGCCAAGGCTGGCGTTCCCTGTCATTGAGTCCCTTGATACATGTTCAAGCTTGATCTCAAGGTTCTTGAGTGTATCGAGATCAAGGTCCATATCTCTGAGCCAGAAGAGGCGCGTGGCCAAGATGAACCAATCGGTTATGCGGTATAGTTCTGACTCTCCAATAAGCCTCGTCCCGTTATCTTTTCCCGAGAGGCGTACGTCATCGACGCCGAGAAAAAAAAGTGACCGAGTGTGGGGGAGGGAGGGGGAGCTGAGGGAGAGAGCAAAAAGCAGGATCAGGATCAGGATCCATCTGGTGGAGAGGCTGTGACTTGAAAGAGAAGGGACGCGCGGTAATCGCGGGGCTACATTGAAGCCAACAGCATCAATTTTTTTCCTTTATTTTTTTTCTTCTAGAGGCTTTTGGATGGGATGGCTCATGGGCTACGTAGTAAACTATTGAGTGGCAAAAGAGCCTGTGCTTTGTTGAGAGAAATGGAACGAACGAATTGTCTTTGCGCACATGAGTCGTTTATCCCACCGGCCACGCCTCCTGAGGCTGAAATTTTCTGGGCCAGCCTTGCCCCCATTAGAGGAAAAGGCCGAGAGAAGCCCTCATGAGACGATTATCCCCCCTCCTTCTAGAAGTAGGAGGGTATGGGAAACCCAAGTGTCGTCAGCAGGTTGCATCTAAGCCCTGCCTTGCTTCAGCCCCTGCAAGGCTGCCCAGACGCGGAGAACAAGAGATCTCACCACCTCTTTTTCCTCACTATTTTCTTGCCCAGGCTGATAATGAGCTGAGCAAGGCTCCAGCAGTAGCAAAAAAAATGGCTCTCTCAATGGTCGGTGCTTCCCACCCCCTTTACCACTTTCTAGCGCCAACGCTCTATTTTAGTGAGACTCTGCCAGCAACAAGTTGAAGGGTTGGCACAGCCAATAGCGTCGTGACGCACACACTCCACCATCGACGATGTGCAGCAATAGCGGGAAAAAAGAGCTCAAGGGTCAAGGCAAGGTTAAGGAGCTTTACCTTGCCTTGTTTCCCTTTTTACCTGCGACCTCCATTCTTTCTTAATAAGGGACCACGACCCAGTCCTCAAGGCATTTTGGTGTTTATTTGTTATTTACATTGGGACGACCGCTCCATTCCATCCATCAATCGTTTACCATCTGGAACAACAAAAGGAAGCCTAAAAGACATTTTTGAACCAAGCTTCTACCCCCCCACGATCGAGACACACCACACCCGTACGCGTGGCCCCGAAAACCCGTCCAATCCCCTTTGCTCTTGAATTCTTCAGCTCCCTCCTCGAACGGGCGCGGCCCCCATCGTCATTTGTTTAAGGAGTGTGGGAAAAAGGCTGGAGCCTTGAAAGGAATTCTTGGATTTTTCGGACAGTCTTTTCCTGATCGGCATCATCATTGCTACCAACCTTCGGGCAAAACTCTCTTTTTTCTTTTTACGCTGTCGCTACCTACTGGTCCGGATTTGGAGGGGCAAAGTTAATTGCTGGTGGCTGCTTCGAACCTCACGACGACGACAACGAACGACGCGCAAGAGCTTCAAAAAAAAAACTCGTATCTTGCTTGGCTTGCCATTACTCGCCCATTCGCTTATATCTAAACGTTATCGCCAAAAGGGAGGGAAAGAGAGAGAGAGAGAGAGCTTCATCGCTTTTGCATCACGATGCGTTCGCCGACTTCACTCTTGGTTCTACTATGGACATTGGTGTCGATAGCTTTGACAGCTGATTCTGTCCACCTTTCTGGCACGTCGCAGCTCGCGACACATGGTACGTCTCTTTGCGCAAGGCCGCGTCACACCTCCCAAGCTAACAGTTTCCTCCCTTGTAGGTGTTGCATCTCAATTACCTCCTCATGAGCGCCTCGTCCATGCTCAAGACCGCTCGAGACAGGTCGCCCTGACGCAGAAGTTGGGACCCGGCGTATTCAAGGCTTCCATCCTCGAAGCCGCCTCTGTCAATGTCAAGTCGTTTGCGCATGGCGGCATGAGCCTGCTCCTCGACCTGGCGTCATCGTCCAACGACGTCCTCGACTTTATCGGCAACAACACCAACTCTGTGTTTTCACGATCCGAGCCTAACGAGGAGGGCAATGCAGCTTCAGGACGGAAGCACGTCGCCTACACTAGCATCGCCCTCGTCCTCGTCATGCTGTTTTTCGCCGTCTGGATGTAATGGACATCTACTTCTTTTCTCGACATCTCTCTTTTCTACTTCGTATGCATATTATGATACCCCCCCGGTTTGGCGTTTTAACGGGCTGGCTACGCCCCCGCGACGGTTTTTGGGTGCATTTACTTTTTGTGTGAATGATCCCACGTGTATGTTGACTCATACTCTGGAGATGTATCCCGTGGACGGGCAATGAGGTGATTTCTGGGCTGGGCTTGTTGCTGTTGGGCGGCAATGGGAGCACCCCGGTTGGTTAATGATAATGGCTGGATAAATAATGACAGAAATGTAAATGACAACGCATTTCGCATCTGGAGAGCGCTTGCGTCTCCTGATGGCGGAATATTCATCAAATATACAGATATAGATCTGCACATAGAAGCAAACACATTGAAACTTGTGCCTACTGTTCATAACCGGTTGTGAATTTATGCTATGTCGAGGTTATGGGCTAACCAACTTGCTTCTCAAATTATGCAAAGGACATACAGGGCCCAGAAGAGTCTACAAGGCGACAAATGACAATGCCATACCCACGGACATCATCACGCCCATGTGCGGTATTCGGAGCATTTCGCTTGTACTTGGCTTGACCATCCCAACTTCGCCAAACTTGAACCCGGTCGAGAGTGCTTTGTGGCTTTCCGCCTTGTCTTGTTCAATGTCGAATGTCTCAGACACGGCCTCTTGATCCATCTCCATTCTTGGTAGCAACAGGCTGTCGAGAAGACCTGTGCCAGAGTCTAATTGCTGTAGACATCCATCTGGCGAACATGTAGTGCCCTCGGGACAGCATCCGCCACCGAGTTCTTGTCCGCACTGCGTCGTGTTGGCTAGACATGTCGCGGGATACTCCTCAGAAACAATGCACTCGTCTGTCAGAGCGCAGCAGTATATCCCCGAGGGAGACCACTTCGTCTCGTGACAGACTTGGAGCGGAGGACAACAAAAGCTCTAACCATCATGTTAGTGAAGAAGCGCGGCCAAGGCCCAAGAGACGATGCGTACGGGCTTAAAGTATGCCTGGCAATCATGAAGGTGATTTCCACATATCTGAAAAGGCGGGTGATATGGATGTTTCTCTTTATCGTCATGAAACACCTTTGACACCAAAAAGTCGGCAGACATCAAGTTCGACAGGTCAGGTTCCGGCTGCTTCTAGTGACCGTTTGCGATATCGACGACGACAAGGACAGCTACCACGACGGCGGCGAGAAAGGTGACGACAAGAATGCCCATGAATAGGTATCGAATTCGGCGATCGTAGAGATGGGCCGGTTTACCCCAGGGTGTACGGGTGTGTGTCTGGCATTGCGATTTGTCCACCATGGTAGTTCTAGGGTGGTGGTGAGGTTGGATTAGACTAATCTTAGGGTGGTAGGATTATGGTTATAGAATACGAGGTGAGTTATAGGATTGAGATGATTGAGGTCAAGTTTTGGAGGCTTTGGGGAGTTGAAAAAAGATCCATTGATACCGTTCAAGTGACGGGACACTCCTTCTCCGAGCTCTCGATACTCGAAGCAATGGCTACCTGCCCAGTGTGGATGATGCACCTTCAGACCAGCCTCCCATCTAACAAAATAGGTGGGCATCTAGAGCGCTCAAGGAGCCTCGGCCGAGGATAAGTGATGTAGTAGAAACTTGATAGCAATGTTACTCGAAGCCATGCCGCACTCTTGGAGCAGCCCCAGATCTTCAGGACAGGGTCACAATGTTAATGGAGATTGACAAGCAAGAAGCTGAAGATCTACATGGCTTGAGCCATGCATAATGAGAAATGCCCATCAACGGCGCCACAGAGTCGGCCGGGTCTAGCGCAACCGTTTTGAGAAGCCACATAGGGGTCTTGTTTCATGACGTGTGGTCTAAGAGGTGCATGCTACCAGCAGAATGACGAAGTGGGATTTGTTCAATCATGTCAGCCAATTGATCCTCGTTCTTATCTCGAGTCAACATATCGGTGTGTACAGATGCATGACGTTCTCCAAATTCTGTTGCTTTTAACAGCAGAAGTGAATCATTACGAGGAGCATTTTGCCTCCCCAAGAACACTGGCTTCAGGGCACAGTAAAGGACAAGATGCCACAGCTCAGTACCAGAAGCGCAATGCCCAGTTGTACCATACCGTAGACTGAACATGGCCTCTACCATCATCGTTCCGGTATTAGGATTCTGACGGTATGGACGACCCACTCAGGCTGAGAGGATGCTTGAGACTCCAAAGGATTGATGTTTTATAAACAGCATCATAAGCTAATGCCTAGTCTAGACACAGATATACATTGCTTCTCTTGAAACAAACAAAACAAACACCTAACTTGATAGGGGAGTAAGACGCAGCTGAGTGTGTCATGGCTTGTCAAGAACAGATAGGACTTGTTGATGAATACGCCAAAAGAGCGCCGACAGTCAACAGAATTCATCTCGATATTTTCAAAATGCTTTAATTACAATATTTTATCAAGTTTCAAGGAGTGACCAGTGTGATCTCAAAGATGTTCAGGTCGCAACTTGAGCGCGTACATACGCAGCCAATCACAAGCCTTGCATTTGTGGCTCGTAAGAAGCTCTTACCAACGAACAAGCAAATAATTAAGCTATTCCTTGGCCAGGCGTTCTTATGGGCATCAGTAGATTATGAATTGATGTCATAGGAGGGGCAGGTCACACAGCAGTGGTGTTATCGTGGTTGGGGCTACTGGGCAAGATTGAATACCCTGGGTGCCTTCTTGATAAGTCTATCTCGGTCAATCGGTGCTTGTATTTGCCGATAGTCGCTTATCAGAACCATCAACGAGTGCAAGCAAATTGTTTACTGCCGTCGCAAATGCCAATGAAGAGTGTTTAAAACGGTTAATCAGTTAATAATATTGTCTATTGATCTTCAACCAAAGCTTCGAGTCTTCAAACGGCCAGAATTTTGAATTTTGCGGCGGAATAAAAATTTCCCTTTCATCCTGTGCCGTTTGTGTATCGCTCCTCACCTGAGCTCTGGGGCCAGAAATAAGGGCACCGATCGGACTTACTCAGCAAATTTTCTCCGGACAACCATCATCCCGCCGCCTCTACGCCAGAACGAAGCCGTCGCCAGCTGCCGCGCTGCCCTCTGAGCTCCTCAGACGAGAAATACCTCTAATTGCGCCTGTTGCTTATGTACCGATAAAGTCACCATGATGGCTGAGCCCGCCCAGCCCGATCTCAGCGCGGCCATGTCCCCGACGGGTGCGTAGAAATCCATGCCTCCAATGTCCCGCTTGATCCCCCGCCACCTGAAGAACTCTTGCGAGCTCGCGCCGGTCTGCTGCGTAACCATGCTGACTGCCGTGCCCGTAGGCATCAAGCAAGAGACAAACATCCTCGACGGCCTCGACCTGGACTCGATGCTGCAAGCCGCGACCAAGCGTCCCTTCGATGGAAACACCAATGGCGACGAGTCCTCCAAGAGGGTCAAGACCGAGACCGAGCCTGTCCACGATAACGCGTTCGAGCCAGACCCAGGCGCCGAAGAATCGCTAGAAGATGGGCTTGCGCTTCTGGTTCAGAATGCGCTCAACAATGTCGGCGATCTGGTGTCCCAGTTCACTCAGGACGCAAACATGGCTCAGGCGACAAGTGACCCGATGGATGTTGATCCCGCACCCATCCCCGAAGCTTCTCTCCCTCCACCCCCCGTAACCTTCCTCTCTGACCCTCAAAAATACTTGCGCAAGGCCAGTCGACATGCGCTCGGCAACATGGTAGGTTGGCGCGACTACGTACCGCGACCGAGTGCTTACACGACTGGCATAGGCTCTTTCTATCCTCCTTTTGTTCTCGCAATCCTTCGACGACTCAATAAAGCCGATCCGAGATGCGGAATCGCAACATGCCAAGGCTTTCCGGAACCTGCAGACCTCGTTTGAACAGACCAAGCAGATCTACTCTACGAGCGCCATCCTATCGGCTGATGAGCTAGAGCTCCAAGACCATGAATCCCGCACCATCCTCGATCTCGCGAATCTCGCCCAATTCGCCATTTGGCTACTCCAGACCACACCATCGTATTCCAACGCTCATCAGAACTTTCACTCTATATTTCGAGGGCAAGTCTCAGACCTTGGTTCTGACGCACTCGATCTGTACCTGTCCCTCAAGACTCAAGTTGCGATCGACGCGCTTGCTACGAAAACACCAGAACAACAGTCTGGGCCGATACTAGATGACGCCATAATAAGCGGCATGGAGGATAAGCTACGTGGGCTTCATCACAATTCGGATCTGACACCAGCAGATCAAGAGTTCATCTCATCTGTACGGTCAAGGAAAGACGCGATTCAGGGCGAGGCGCAACCCGACACTGGTGAGTGTTTTGCCGGCGCCGCATCATGAGAGTTCTCGCTGACGAAAACAGCATCTCTAAGGGAAAAGTACAAAGTGGATGACTTGCTGGCTCAAGTTGCTACTTGTGTCAAGACTCGGCTAGCATTGATGTCGGATCTCGGATCAAGACTGGGTCATCCCATGCCATCCAGTGAGGAGACTGCGGTTGACCTATTGGGTGACGCCGCCGGAAATGACGATCCCGATCTCGACTTGGATGATTTATCTTCGTTCTTTGAGAAGACCACCTCAGGTCTTGTCCAGGACGCTCTGGCTGGTTTGACCGAGACCAACCCGGAGCCAACACCAACACCTGCAGCTGAAACAGTTGAACAACCAGCTGCAGCCGAACCCACGAAGAGCCCCGAGAAGGTAGAGCCTTCTTCAACGCCTCAGACAAATGGCAAGGTGGACTTTATGACGGACTATAAGGAATTGGAGGCTCTTGTGGCTGAAAGCACTTCGAATTACGTCAAGACCACATTACACGGGCTATCACCAGTCCCATATCAGCCAACCGTACCTACAAGTACAAGTAAGTCTGAAACCAATCTGGATCTCAAACTTTATCCACGAACAATGGCCAACAATCTGGTAGCGCAATCGTATCTCAGCCAACTCCAGCAGTCACATGCTCAACATCCTTACTACTCATACACACACAGCATACCCGAGCCTCCTCCTCCTCCCCCGGAGCCTGGTCAAAACTTGCCGCCGAATCAAACCTGCCCGAGCGCTGTATTGTATGACAAAGCGAGACAGGCGGCAATCTCAAAGTCATCCGCCCACACTAGGAGAGAGGGTCTCCACTCGACACGCCGCCCTTGGACTCAAGAAGAAGAAAAGGCGCTCATGGCTGGTCTTGACATGGTCAAGGGCCCTCACTGGAGTCAAATACTCACTCTGTTTGGACAGAACGGTACCATTTCCGATATACTCAAAGATCGGACACAGGTGCAACTCAAGGACAAGGCTCGTAACCTCAAGCTGTTCTTCCTCAAGACCAACTCAGAGATGCCGTACTATCTACAGGCTGTAACTGGCGAACTCAAGACTCGCGCCCCTACACAGGCAGCTAGGAAGGAGGCGGAGGAACGCGCGAGGTTGAACTCGGAGGAGGATCAGGCTAGGATACAAGGCATAATGACACTGGCCGGGGGACTGCAGAACCCTCCACAAGGACGGGCAGCGGGAACACCAGCCTCAGCAGTTGGCCAGGCTGTCATGACACCCGCTCAAGCAGCGAGTGCAGCACAAGCCGCGTCGACGCAACACGGCTCGCCTGCTCAACATCAAACACCTACTCACTCTTACTCTGCCACCTCCTCGGGATATCCGCCCTCCTCGCTGCCGCAAGCCAGACCGAGCATGATGACTGCTACACAACAGTCTCATCAGTCTACACCTCAACAGCCTGCCCGGCCACAGGCACCTCACACTCCTCGAGCCCAACAACAACACCTACCGCAGCAACCCCAGAGCGCCATGCACTCTCCCGCCCAGGCTCGATCCCACACGTCGACTCCTGTCGGGCAGATGCATCATTCGCCACCGGCTCACCACACCCCGACTCCTCAGCCCGCACCCGCGCAGCCCGCTCAGCCTCAATACTCTCCCCCTCAACACTCGCAACTTACATTCCCGTCGCCTCCGCCCACGGCGCCCGTTCACACCATGCAGATGCCCCATGTGCCTGCCCCTGAGCCTCAACATGATATGCACGACAACGCTGCAGAGGCGGCGCTACTTCAAGGCCTTCAAGCGGCGGTGGCAGAGTCGCTGTGATGCAACGTCACACGAGGACGCCTGCAGCCCAACTCGGTAACAACGGGTGATGCCAAGCATTGAAGAGTTTTTACTTCCACTATGAGCTCGACCCTGTTTTGTTTCTCTTGAACATTTTTCTTTTCGGTTTCGTGTTTGCTATAACAAAAGCACCATGGATAAAAGTGCACTCGGCTACCCAATTTTGTTTTCTCCCAAGGTTCCAGGCGTTGTCCTGATTTGAATAGGGGAAGGGGGGCCAACTATAGATGAAAAAGCCTCGACGGCGGAATTTTAACAAAAAGGGGTGAAATGAACCAGTCTTTGCTTGCAATGATACCACGATTTAGGAGCATGATTGATGGGTAAGGGGGAAGCGAGAATAGTTGCGATAGACTATCAAATCAAAAGTATTACGATTAGGTACCTGGGTAGTCCTCGTGATTCTTGTGCAACGGCCATAGCGATTCCGTGGTTTCGTGATAGCATATGGGCAACGAGGGCAAGCCAGGGGTTTGAAAACTCTTGGGTAGCCTTAATATATATTTGTGCCCGACGGCAACGGCGTGATCATGAGACTCGATAAAGATGTAGTATATTCCAATCAGGTAGTTATCACGTATGTCGTGTGTCATACGTGGTGCAGCGAGCCGAGACACCACATCAACTATCTGTGGCATGTACCTAGCCTGAACCATGAAGCTTGTGAGACGTGCCATCCGCAGATATACAACAAGAGCATCATGTGCTATGTATGTATGTATGTATGTATTAGCACAGAGTAGTAGTATAAGGAAGATGACGAGACCAACATCAGTTATACATACCTATGGTAACTAAAACGCAGTCTCACATTCTCTCATATCAACGCGCTCCAAAACCATCCAAAAGTCAACATGTTCCAGAGAGTACATCCCAGTCAAGGAATTAGCTACGAAGCTACATGCGCAGCAGCCGGGACCGTGTGTCGTAACCCGCCTACAGCACTAAAGCTCAATGGTCAAAGAATTACATCGCAGTATTGTCAGTTTCACGCTTGCAGGCAAGTTGAAGGAGGGCGGGCGTGTCCCAATGCAAAGCTGCCTCGAGCTGTGGTGTGCAGCCAGCGTGAGTCTACGACGACAGCTCGAGAGGGTTGCTAACAGAGAGGCCAAGATGTTCGGTGTCAGGCTGTTGATAATGGTACGAGATGCAATCTCGACGTCAAGGATGGAAACTCGGCCTTGTACAGGTACTGTACGCCACTTCGTGAGATATCCCTGGTCTACAGTGGGACTTTACTCCAGCAATTGACAACAAGGAAACAGACTTATGTACGTTGCCCGGCTGCGAGGCTCAACGAACGTGGCACAACGGTCAAGATCTGGCGTTTTGCCATGAACATCGCTGCGAATACGACGACTGTCGAAACCATAAAGATGCCGGTCCCTTTTGCAAAGAACACACATGTGATGACACTCATTGCATAGCCTTTGCTCAAGGAGTTGATCCAAATGATCCTCAACGCTTCTGTGAGCGACATCGTCACTGCCAGAAACCACAATGCCGACGTCTCTGCCACGTCCGTGATAACGGCCAACCCTCACCCTTCTGTGGCGCACACTACTGCGAGGCACTCGACTGCGAAGCCGAACGTGAGGGGGGAGCGCACTGCCGCGACCACACATGTGCTGAGCAAGGCTGCCTCGAAGGCCAGGAGTTTTCGGGGAGTGGTTTCTGCAAAAAGCACACGTGCAAGACGCGCAATTGTCGGCTGAGAAGGCTTGGCAAGGACTACTGCCCGTATCACGAGTGTGTATATGGCGGCTGTGAAGCTGAGGCGATGAGGGGTCGGTATTGTGAAGGACACCAACAATGCTCCGAGGCCGGTTGTGAGAATAGGAGGTTTTCTTTTCAAGGGACAACACACATCGTATGTGAAGACCGTAAGCCCCCCTTCCTAAATTCTCTCAGTGCAACTCTGAAAATAAGCAGACCTGTACGGGGTATGTCCAGGCAACAACGATAGACGAGGCTGTGGACGAGCAGAACGAGGCACACGATTCTGCGAACACCATCTTTGCCAGGTTCGTGACTGTCAAGACCCAAAAGCTCCTCCGTTCGAATTCTGCATTAGTCACAAGTGTCTTGTGCCAGAATGTCACCGACCCAGGCAAACGTCTATCCACGGGCTTGCCCGGGGCAATGCTGACGGACTCTTCTGCGACGGACACGGCTGCAGACGAGTTGGCTGCAATAACCAGGCTGCGGCGGGGTCAGGCTGGTGCTTGAACCACGGGAGGAATCGGATAGTCGGCGTCAGGCAGCAAATAGGCGAAGCAGAAGATGAGCTGGGAGAGCCTGTTCCTCGGCATGGCGAGGCTGGGTATCGTCGCCCCCAGAGACATCTCGGCTGGGCCGAGAGAAGGTATCAAGACCCATGGGCCTCGTGGGGTATGGCGATGTGACGAGAAGGCTCTGAAAGTGTAAGAAGCCTTGAGGCAGGCTGTCAGAGTGCCTCGCTGCAGCCTAGGGAACAAGCCACGCTGGTTCGTCACCAGTTGTGTGGTGTTTGGGGGCCGAGGATGTCAGGAGTGAGGGCTGAGAGGAGAATGTGTTTGTTGGTTGAGAGTTGGGAGATGGTGGGCAACTTCAGGTTCAGCTTGGTGGCGCAGGGTTGAAGTGGTTGGCTCCCATGAATGTTGAAATGCTTGTTTCTCGAGATGATATGTCTATCGATTTAAATAAAACATGTCAGAATAAGACGAAATAAGTCAGAGCAAGCAGCATTCTCAACCACAGCATGATGCGTAGACAAAGAAGAGACTTGTACGAAAAACAGAGGCTCAAAGACAGCCCTGTTCTAGTAAATGCACTGCCCTTGCGTCGCATGTTGCAGGGCCTGGAACCGAGTGATCGGGCGGTGCATCTCGGGTCGATGCTGCTGCAAGGGGTCCCGTGGTGACGATTCCTCTTTTGTTTGGTTTGGGGCCTTTGATGGTGTGGAGGAGGAGAAGATGGGTGGACGATGAGGCCTCACAAGGCGTACATGTCATGCGGTAGCGGGGCTGTGTGTTTTACAGTTTCACACTGTAATATACTTGTATCCCCCGCTAAATCGCATGTGAAGTTGAGTCACTCCTTAAATCAACTCTATCCACACTGTATGCCCTTGCAGGTCACCATGTCCATCTCCCGCTCGCCAGGCCCTCGTGGACGAACTCCTGCACCATGCACGTCACTCTCATCTCCCGCCAAAACGCATGCACGACACAATAAACTAATGGATCTTACTATTGCTGTTATCCCCGTTTCTCTCTTCTCTTTGGTGCCCTTTCGTTAGCCGCTTCTTTGACGCCGCTCGGTCCATGCAAGTCAAATCAACGATGCCCCTGGATAGGCTTGCTCGAGGCCAAGCGCCTCTTCCAACGGCATCAAAGACTTTCATGCAAGCCTTCAAGCCCGCAGGTCAACTCTGTTTTATGGGTGCTTTCCAAGTATTATCCATCTTGTCACAACTGCTCTAAACTCTCCCTGTCAGCCACTCTTTTCTTTGTCTTTGTCTGCGCCGGGAATGACCACCATCACCATTGAGACATGGACCACGCGCGCCTCATCCAACCGACTAAATTCCCAAAGTTCCCCCATTTAAACCAAAAGTGCTGGTTTGCTCTGCCACAGTTGTCTGCTTGCTTTTCTCGTCGAGTCTGCCACACTTGTGCTCTCAAGTCCTAGAGTGAAAGGACGGAACCTTCAGGAACATTTACACTTGTTGACTCCTACTCATCAGCCGCCCCTACAAGCCACGATAGCATGACCTTGAGGACCCTTTTCTTCTACTTTTTCAATCCATGTTTGACTTCCGCGTGGTTTATGTGTCATTCTCTACGCCGGTGACAGAGTCAGAGCAAGTGCCTGATACAGAGGCTGGTGTTTATAAGAGAGAGCCTGCTCTGGCCTGCAGCAGCCCGACTCCCCTTGTTCTATATAAACAACACTTCTGACCTTCTTTGATCACCTGCATTAGCCCAGTGTCCCTTTCAGCTGTCATTCTCTCCTCAGTGGACCCCTTCCGAGACAATCATCAGGGTCATTCATTAGCTTCACGACCGCTCTGCTCTAAAGGCAGACAACTACTTGATCCTCTTTAGCCCCGAGTCCTAGATATTTCTCGTGCTGTCTCAGAGATAGACTGTCTTTATATCTCCCATCGTCTACCCAGCTCTCTGGAACTCCGACTGTGACTGATCATCAGAAACCGACACCACTCTACAACCTCAGGTCACTCAACCTTCACAATCAGACATCAGTCAAAGAAACTCCGAGACGAAACCTATGACCGAAATGACATCCCGACGCTTCTACGTTGAGACCAGCCCCGAGGGGCGGCCTCAGTTCGTCACTGTCAAGCGATCCCGATCCTACCATCACCACCGTCACTCCTGCGACTACTACAAGGTCAGCCGTGAAGAGTGGAAGACTCTTGTCAAGCAGAACCAGCAGCTTGAAGAGGCCAACCAGGACTTTGCTACTCAGAATGAGACGCTGAGGGTGAGGCTTCACAACGCAGAGGCTGAGACTCATCGTCTGTGCCACGTCGTTATCCCTCAGCTCAGGGACCAAGTCGATCACCTCACGGCCGAGAACGAGTGCCTTCGTCGATCCATCGACAACTCCTGCGACTCTACATCCCGGAGCCATCGCGAGATGGATGCTCTGCGGGCCAAGGTCTGCCGTCTGGAAAAGGAGAACAAGACGCTGAAGGACGAGAACGGCGACCTCCGGTACCGTGTGTGCCAGCTGTCCAAGCAGATCGACCAGAGCCTCAGCCGCCGTGTCGCCGACTTGACCAAGCAGATCGAGTACTGGACCAACCAGTCTAGCTTCTGGAAAAAGACGTACGAGGAGCTACGGGAGCGCCATATTGGGCTTATCACTGTTGTCGAGTCCAAGACGGAGAAGATTGAGGTCTACGAGGATATCCTGAAGCGACGGCGTGTCTGCTAATTTGACGGACTCTCCCTCTCTCTTTACTCTTTCTTCTCCCCTTTTCACCGGCATATCTGGATATCTATGGGATAGCGGCCGCGATGGAGTGGCCAGACAGTTTGGATCATGACCGGCTTTGTTGGGATTGACGACATGTTGCACCATGTCTTTATGCCGGCTTTGTTTTTTATCTGTCGGACATGCTATGTCTTTATTTTTGAGGTGAGCAGCATCGTCTATGCTTGTATGCATGACTAGTTATCTAACAAGCTGTGCTTATAGTTGGAAATACCCCTTTATGTGCCGGGCTGGGACTTGAGATCTCATTCAGACTGGATAAACATTCACCACCCCACGATATCTTCTTCTTATTCTTCTCTTCTTCACTTTACGTTTACGCGCTATGACCAATGGGTAGACGACGACACATGTTGGATAGGATGTGTTTGGAAACAAGGAACTTATACCGACTAGGATGCCTAAGGAGGGTAGTCTTCCCACATTTATTCAAATCACCTTATATAACCCCACGAAAGTGTCTCAAAGAAATCAATGCCGTTGGTGAACTTGTAATATTTATCCACTTTGGTTCCGCGTGATAGTTTCTTTGTTCTTGTAAAGTTAATGGTCATCTGGCATTGAAGTCGTGATGGTTTAGGGTAGCAGTGAATAGCACAATGTCTCGAAACACCGAGGTCTGAGGCACACACTCTACCCCTCTGCAGACCATATGTGACAAAAAGAAACCAACCATCCCGTCGGCTCTAATACCCCTCATCAGTCAGTCCACCTGGCACCCTGCTGCAAGGTATCTCAGCATGGCCATGACGTGAAGTGGGACCACGAAGATGCAGTACACAATTCACAGTCACAATAACAATATCAACTACAAATTCCACCATGCTTTGTCACCCAGCAATGAGTGTAACGGGGAAAAAAGGGCTTTGTCATCCAAGATGAGCCATCAAATTTCAAATTCTGCCTGCTTAAAGTGGAGGGAGGGGGCGGAGGCGTTGCGCGCGCGCGATGCAACGCGATGTCCCGTGGTATCGCGCATCTGTACAATAACTCAGCGGGGACGAAGACGACGACGCGAAAGGGGGGTGACGAGGCAACCAGAGAGGGTGTGTGTGTGAGACTAAAAGGGTGTTTCACGAGTGATCGATAGAGGGGGAATGCCGTAGAAAAAAAAGTAGAAAAAAGGTAGCCACCCATCGTGCAGCATATGAAGTAGAAAAAAGTCCTATTTCAGGCAGAAGAGGGACTTTGTGGGTGATGGGGATTGGTCGCCTGACATGGTCGCCAAGGGTATGGTTTTTGGGGGCCATGACGACTTGGAACCAGGCTGAGGGTGGTGACGACAATGAGGATGGATGGACGATAACTCACTCCCATGTTTGTTGTACAGAGATGTGTGGAACTGGAGGGGGAGAACGGGTTTGAGAATACGAGGACAGGTTTACGGTGAGAGTGCTGGTCTGAAAATGGATCATGATGATAATCGTGGATATCAAGCAGTGGTGGGTGGGCAATGTGAAACACCCGACATCATGATGGATGGCGGCGGCACTCGAGGTTTCATGGCCGGTATCCTGAGTGGGTGCCAGAAAGACGGGATAGATAATCTGTAGTGGTGTGCGCAAGGCCGAAGGAGAGGGTGTAGAGAGTGGGAATCTCGAGGGGGCATATGACCATCACCAAGATGTTGTAGACCCTGCCAAAGGACTATTCGCATGACCATGTAAACGACACCAACAAAGTCCTATTTTTTCCCACTTTGACTCATGGACAGCTTGGCCTTGACCCAATCCGCTCTTCGAGACCAGTCACGCAGTGACGAACCCGTTTCTATTTTGAAAAAAAAAAGTGCCCGCCAGTTTGAGTTGGCAGTCAACGTGTGCACGATAGATACGCTTCGCCATGGATGGAAATCGATATCGCCAGCGGGTAGATCCGTGGCTTAGCGAAACGGTTAAAGCCTGGGATGAGGTTGAGGTGGCCGTGTCATGGATCAAGTCTAAATTACTTGCCCAGTTGGGAAATGCCATCGAAGGCTGTTCACCGAAGGGGGGGCGCTTCCCGATGGCGTTTAGCGACCGTTGAGGGGGGACGGGACGCCCCATCCGCTGGGTAGGGGCTGGAAACTTGCCGTGCGCTGGCTTCGGTGAGGTCGCTCGGTAGGTCGCGTCCGGGGGCCACAAACAGGAATACTCTAAAATTGCTCCAAAATGACAGCATACTCTAGGTCACCCGGTGAAAGGGACCGACGCAGGCAACAAACTGACCTAGGGCTGGAAACGTGGTGACGGGGCAAGCTTGGCAGCGGGAGCGGGAATGCAGGGAGAGCCATGACGGCGGACCAAGGGCACTCACTCATCTCATCTCAATCAATCAATCAATAATCCATTCCAGTCGAGGCCTCCTTGTCCAGCCAGGGCCGATTCAGCCCAGCAGTGCCCAGCCAGTCAGGGAGCACCCAGCCAGGCCCCCGAGGCCACCAGGACAAAGGGGGCGGATACCGAAACACCCACACGCAATCCAAAACCATCCATTTCAGCTCCATTCCCACCCATTCCCGCCGTGTCAGAAAAATTTGATGTGCCCCAATTTTGTTTTGACAGGCGGCAAGTCTAAGCGTTTAACTTAGGTTGTGAGGCCCCAGATGCGGAGGCCCCCCCCGGGCGGAAGCTCCCCCGGCCCCGGTCCCAAGCGACCGGCGACCGGCGGCGGGCGGCTTCTCGAGTCGCTAGGGTACCTAGGGACCTAGGCATGTTAGACCCGACGGGACTTCCTGTCAACCTTCCGCCTCTCCACCGTCATTGAGGCCCTACCTAGCTTGGGCAGTACGTGCCCCCCCGCGATCTTGTCCAGATTACCAAAATTGCAGTACCATTTTGGCTCTGCTTCGTGATGCGCATGTGCTCTCAAGCTCCTGCAGCTTTCGTCATAGCTGGCCAACAATATCTCGCTGCTTCTCGGCCACTCCCGGATGCAAGAAAGACGAGCAGAGGAGGGGTCAAAAGGCAACCGTAGACGAACAAGGGGGGTCAGGCACTACGACTCGCCTCTGCGCGAATGTGGCCCTAGTCGCCCACCACGGGAGCTGAAGTTGGTTGCTTCTGCTTCTGGCGTCTGTGAAATCAGAGAAGCTCCCATGTGCCGAACGGCTCGCATTGACGACAAGGAATGAGGCGCAACCGATCAGACACAGCCAACGGCCACCACGAGACAAGCCCGTGTTCGAGTTGAACCCTTCTTTTGTCAGCCTATGAGTCACTCGGATCTCTCGTCCAAGACTCTGGGTGCCTTTTTGCGGCGCCGGCGCAAGATGCGGCGCAGGGTTGTAAGCTGGCGGTGACGGTTACGGGACTTGAGCCACGAGGAGGCGTGGAGCCGAGTCGGCCCTCATTGAATGATCAGCATCTTGCCCTCGCATTTTAACCTCTCAAGCATGCGAACCGGTTGCGGACCAGATCAATGCGGATGTGCCTCTGATTCTCTGATGATGGAAGGTGCGTTGCCGGGTAAACTGGCCATCGATATCGTGATGAAAGACGGGGGGCCAAACGGTCTGCTTCCTGACACCCCTGTCAGTCAAAGAGTGTGTCTGGCACCAGGATGCTGGTGGTGGTGATTGTGCAAGTGGTGATGGCAGCAGTAGTGCCACTCCCCTCCCGCATTGCTTTTGCTCTGCCCTTCCTTTCTTCTGCCTGGTGGTTACGGTGTTGCACAGCCCCGGCATAGCCAATCAAGGCCCCTTTGCGCCGGCTCCGGAGGATCCAGGAACCAGGGAAAAGGCCGAGGGCTTTTGATGGTATGCAAAAGGCACTGAGGACCAGGAGAGCCGGCGGAGAAGCATGAGGGTTGGGAAGCGGACCCCGGTTTGGCAAGGGTACGGGTAGGGTAGAGGTGTGGGCGAAGTGGGCATTGGGCTCTTGCCAAGTGCCCCTTGGGCACTGATTCTGGTGCTGATGTTGGCGTCACAACGGCGCCTTTCTGGACATTGCGCAGGCCGCAGCGGCGGTATTGTGTCGACACAGGTTGCTGAGAGAGCGCAAATGCGAGTGAGAGTGTGTGCGTGCGGCCCAGTTTCCATTTCCCGTGTCTTGTGAGCCTCCCAATCACGACAAGATGTGCCTCACCTCCCACTCCCTCACCCCTCCTCTACTCCGTTCCATTCTTTGTTGGGAAGAGGAGGAGTCTCCTTCAGTCCAGACAGGCAGGGGAGGACCCAACCTGCAGCTGGCGGTGGAAGAAAAAGAGAGACAAAATGCCCACTCCCTCGGGTCCAGCCCATCGAGGAGCCGACTAGACCGCTGAGAATCTGAGGGTGCCACTAGAATGCTACCGGTAGCTGCCTCTTCCTCTCCGCCTCTCCGCCTTTGCGCGCCGTGATGTACCGAGTCTGCATGTGGGCAGGCAGGCAGGTAGGCAGCTAGGTGCTAACCTATCCTATTAGCATTAGCAAACCAGTTACCGATGACTCCTCTCCCGCCTTTTGTCGTGACCCGTGCCGTCGGCCCTGGAAGTAACAGAGGACAAGAGCGTGAATGTAGACATAGATAGAAATGGAATAGATGAGAAAGCAAGGAATAAGCACGAGGCAGTCTTTGGTCCGTGTTGCTAGAATAGCAAGGTGTGTGCGTACTATAGTAATAGTAGGAACAACAGTCATTTCCAGTTGCACCTTCCCTGCCTTGCTTTGCCTTGCCCTTTGCATTCCCTTCATCTTCCGCCCCTCCACCCCCCCCCATTCCAACCAGGCCAGGCTTTTTATTTTTTATTTTTTCCTCCCACACCCGAGTTTGATAAAAATCCATATCAACCCGAACACTTTTTTTTTTCCTTCCCTTTTCCCCTGCCTGCACCCGAGCTCATTTCCCTTTTTCTATCGCCCACAGGTTTTTATTCTCGACCTTTTTCCTCATTCCGTGTTGGAAAATTCTCTTGTTACTACCATCTTCAGTAACAAACTAACTCGAGTTGACCTGACCTGACCTGTCAAGTCTTCCATACCAAGACGTCACTCTACCCAGCTTTTTGCCTTTGTGGCCCCTCGCGCTCCCGCTCCCGCCCCTCCCACGGCCCTACCTACCGCTACAGTCAGCGCTTCTCCGCCAATTCGCTCGCCCGCGCTCTTATACCGCCTGCCAGACCTAGTCGTCGTTGGGCAGCGCTGCATCGCAGCGAACAGCATATTTCAAAATCACCCCAGAAAATACCTTCAAGACGGCTTCGGTTACTTTTTCCGTTCCCATCTCCTCTACTTCCTCTAGTCGTGTGGGCGATCGTGAACTGCCCCGATCCGACGCAATGCCGCTGCATCAGAGGACATCTGCTAGCCCGGTTAAGAGGAGCTCTTCCTCGGCCTCCTCCACCGTCTCTTCCAAGGCCTTGACTGGTGCGCACAACAACGCCCGCTCTTCCCGCTTCCTCATACTGACCGCGAAATCTAGTTCACGACTACGACTACTCTTACGAATATGACTACGAGTCGGATTTGCGCGACGATCTTCAAAAGGCCAACACCGACCTGAACAAGGCCAACGCCGAAAATGACAAGCTCAAGAACACCATCGAGACACTCACCGCAAGCTGAACGAGGCCAAGACCTCCCTTGAGCAGGCTAACCGCAAGGCTACCGAGTCCAACGTCTCTTACCGCGAGGTCAAGGCCCAGCTCGAGGGCGCCCGCTCCGAGGCTGAGGTCCTCAAGGAGGACAACCGCCGTCTCAACACTGACTTTGAGGAGCTCAAGGAGGATAAGCGCCGCCTCAACAGCGAGTGCGAGGAGCTCAAGGAGGAGAAGGAGACCCTCAAGGAGGAAAACGAGCGTGTCAAGTTTGAGCACCATGACCTCGAGCAGCGCTTCATCGGTCTCACTGCCAAGCATGAGAACCTGAGCATGCGTTTCAACGCTCTTAACAACAACCAGACGCCCACCTCTACCATGACGAGCCCCATGTCGAGCCCAATGCCGAGCCCTCTCCCCGCTGCTCTCCCCGAGGCCACTCGCAAGCCGTCTCGGCCTTCCAGCAAGGCCTCGAGCAAGGCCTCTAGCAAGCCCAGCAGCAAGACTGGTAGCAAGCGCGAGACCCGCGAGGCCAGAGAGGAGCGTCACCGTGAGCGGGAGGAGCGACACCAGTCTGAGCGCGAAGAGAGCTCCCGTGAGGAGCGTCCACGCGAGCATCGTCACCGAGATGAGCGCACCCGCGAAGAGCGCCGTGAGGATCGGGGTCGACGGAGCGACAAGCCCAAGGACAAGGACAGCCGGCCCGATATCAAGGCGGACAAGGAGCGCTTGTCGAAGCGGTTTGATGAGCGTCCTGCTTCAGGACCTCGCCAGACCAGCTTCATCGAGCCTTGGGGACCCGGAGGTTGGTCTCACTATGACACCCCTTCCAATAACCTTGACGCTTACGGTCAAATGACAACAGGACGCAAGGCTGCCAGCGTCGTCTCTAGCCAAGCTACTTACAACGTGCCTCGCACTTCCAGCATCGTCAATGGTCACTTTAGCAGTGACAGCAGCACCTACGATGACGAGCGTTACGAGGATGGCTCATACCATGCGTATCCCATCCCGAACTAACCTCCTTCACCTTATTCTCTGATCGACCTGCATCTCGAAGGAAGGTAGGCGGTCCTGGCTGAATGCCAGTGACGGCCACTCGGGAAATTACCAACCTTCCCGTGTCGCAAGTCGGAGCAAGACTCCATCAGGAGCTTGCCCACAAACAAGATTACCTTGGACACACCCCATGAGACATACATCCAAGGGGTGAGGACCATCCTAGCAAGTTGGGCTTAGTAGGGCCCACCATGCTTCTCTCCCAATCGTCACCGACAAGCGGATTCTGATTCCAGAAACTGACTCTGATACTCAATGGGGCAGGCGGGCATACGGACCGAGTCCACCGCCTTGACGCCATTCCGTTCCCCGCACGGCGCGGAATGCATGCATATCAATCCAACCCCGACGTCGGTCGACATTTTCTACCACACACAAATTTGTCTCTGTTTCAAACAACTGGACATCCATCCGCATTCCAGCAATTGTCTTGCTTTGGCTCTGTGGTTACATAACAGACCTCACTACCTGAGGTACCTGCTTTTCACACTATACGTTTTTACATACTCGCCATGAAGCTTTATCCGTCCATCACCGAGGAGCTCGCCGAGTGGGTGCAGCGACAGCCCGTCTTCTTCACCGGCTCGGCGCCAACCCTTGGCTCTCACATCAATGTCTCGCCCAAGGGCCTGGCCGACTCTCATTTTGCCATCTTGGGACCGAACCAGTGTGCATACATCGATCGTACCGGCTCCGGGTGCGAGACGATTGCGCACTCATATGACAATGGTCGGCTCTGCTTGATGTTTATGAGTTTCGGCCCGGCCCCTCGGATTCTGCGATTCTTTTGCAGGTCCAGAGTCGTCGAATGGGATGAGCCGGCCTTTGCCGATCTCGTCCGCCGTATCTCCCAAGGGAAGCGGTCGGCATTCGATGGCGCCAGGGCCGTGATTGTGGCGGACGTGTTTGAAGTTCAGACGAGCTGCGGCTTTGGTGTGCCCCGAGTCAAGAGGGCCATCTACGATCGCGACTCGGCATCTGAGCAACCTGTAGAGCAGGTGCTTCCAGAGGGTGTCGACGGCAAAGTGGACGAACTGGCCGTGTTTGAAGAGCGGCCCACTATGGATGCTTGGCTCAAGAAGAGAGTCGACAGCAATACGCTTCAAGAGTACCACAACGAGACCAACGTGCTGAGCATGGATGGTCTACCTGGACTCAAGGCTGCTCGTCGAGGCGTGGGAGAGAGGTTGTGGTGGACAGACGCGAAGGCGCACGCGAAGAGGGTTCTCGCCCAGGGTGAAGCGATTGCGGTTGGGTTCATTGTTGCTGTGTTGTTGTACGTTGTCATGAATGGTGTGACTCTTGGTCAGTTTTCAAGGGTATAGGACGGCGCAACGGGGTTTGGATACCAAAAAGTACAGTGTTGTTGGAGCGGAAAAGCTCCCGAGGGATTTCCTTTTTTGTTGTTGTTTTTCAAAGATATCATGTTGTTTTTACTCATCTTGTTTCGATAGACTTGCTGTTTTTACGTTTGCTACAAGTTTCGGGTTCAACAGCCTGAGTAGAAACGATTCCCCAATGTTCGCATAGGATAGGAAAGGATAGGATAGGATAGTAGTAGTAGTAGTGATAGGATAGCATAGCCGTACAGATTTTTTCATTCAACATTGTCGTTACTTTAACTGTGTCTTTCTATATGTCTCTTTATATGTCTCTTTACATGTCTCTTTATCCTTTTATATGCTGTAGTTCAAATGAGGTTGACATGCAGGAGTGCGCCCTCGTGATATGTGAAACGCTGACCCGACAAGCCACACGAAGATGCAAGAAACACTCCAACATTGCAAGGAGAATACCCGCCGTCCCCCAAGGCTGAATTTAGCTCAATAAGCTATTCAAAAGAAGCAGCTAATCAAAGGCGAGTGACATGAGGATCGACTTCTTCAGTCTGCACTCCAGACACCTCTGTCACAAGTCTTGGCCAATGACTCTCCTCAGGGTCACATCTCAGCGGCCCAGCTGAAAGGCTTCGAGCAGGGGGGTTGACTACCGCGCAGGAATTAGTCTGGCACGAGATGGTGTTCGTGAGGTGGCTTGCAGGGCCTTGGGGTCTTTTATGTGTGAAACGGCGGTGCGCGATTTGGGGATAGATATATATAGAGGGAGGTTAGGCATAATGTGGGAGGGTAGCTTCTTCTCTCACGACTGAATGACTTCTTGTTAAACACAACTTCAACATGGGCGTCTCTCGAGCTTCTTGCGCCCAGATGTGGGGGATAGAAGAGAACTCGAGGGGATGGAGGATATGGCTCATCTTTGCAGTATTTCGTGAGTATTTGAGGCGAAGAGCATGTATGCAGAGAACTAACTAGACACAGTCGGTCTGATTGTCAACTTTATCGCTGTCCTGGGCTGTCTCTCCCCCGCGACGCAGACGATCCATCTATACAAACTCCAGCAGGATGAACTCCTCAAGTCGATCGAGATGATATCCCAGAAATCTACAAAGTCACTTGAGAACCCTCATCTACCTCGAGTCTGGTATTGGGGCATGTCAGGTTAGTAACGCTCCCACATTTAAGAAGCAAAGCTAACAAGTTCTCAGGAGTATGTGACGATAACAATCATTGCCACAAATCATTCCCACCGACCCTTTCCCTCGGCGCCATGGTCGACTCGTCCCTTCGTGCCTCCATCTCCAATGAAACGGCCCTCTCTTCAGCGCTTGCTCCTTGGGCGAGTCTCATCCGCAGTTCCTCCATCGACGGCTCCTCCAAGACAGTAAATCCTCGTCTGCATACATCTCGCACAAAGTTTCTCTCCTTTTCACGTGCTTCTGCTGCGTTGACTGTCCTCGCCCTGTTGACGTCGGCTAGCCTTCTTGTTGTCGCTGTGGCGTCACTACACCATAGGTTTCAGGGAAAGGTGCGGCTGTGGATGTTGTACCTCGGTACTTTGTTCGATGGACTGCTCTTGCTCGCATCAGCCGTGTTGGCTATATATGCCATGAACGAAGGCCCAAGGGCAATCGTCCGTTACGCTGGGCTAGAGACGCAACACGAGCCAAACGATTTCCTAGGACCGGGTATGTATGTCCTCGCGGCGGGGGTTCTGGTAAAGTTCCTCGCCATCGCCGGCGTCTTTATTGGATTCCTCCTCTTTGGCTTCATCTCTTTGGTGGTGTCATGTCTGGCCGTCATGTGCGCTTGTGCTTGTCTTGCAGGAGGAGCGGAACGAGGACGGTACTACTGTCAATATTGTGGATGGTCGTCAGATGTACGACCCTATAATGGTTGCTGTCCCAGTTGTCAATGGTAATGGGTCGACAGTCAAACAACATGTCATATGTAGTGCAGAGTAAAGCATTATACCTGTGCTCGATTCCTTCGATCCTACTTAGCGTGTTCTAACTACTGCTACTACACCCCCAGTAAACCAGCCTGCATATGTGCCGGTGTGGTCCGCTTGGAGTTGCCGTCGTTGAAGATCGAATCTCCATCGGCTATCATGCTTGCAATGAATGGCGGCTTCGTCTGGGAAACGGCGCAGCATACGAGCCGCTGCCGTCTTCTCGCTCAACAAAGGCCAATGACTGCTCAGTCTGCAACTTGTCCATCTTCTCTGAACGAGCTGGATCTACAGCGCGGGCTGTGGTCGGCGGTGAGCTCAACGATTAGCGGCGCTGATCGTGACGGACGTCGCCTCGCCGTGCTGCTCGCTAGTATCTGTCTGAGATGCTCGAGAAAGGTTCATATAGACTCCTCTTGGCCTCAGCCGCCGCCGTTTGTTGCTGTTGTGGCAGCAGCAGCAGCAGCGGTAGCACCACTGCTACCGCTACCCTCCTTGCTGGCTCCTGAATCCTTTGCCTTGTTACCTCCACCTCGCGCGCGTCGGCCCCGGCCGGACGACTTCTCCGACGGAGCCGGCCCGGAAGCTCCCGATGCTGCAGGCGTGTTCGCCGGCTTCTTGTCCTTGCGTTCCAGGACCTGCACCGTACCCTGCGCAACGGTGATGGGGCTTGACGTGACTGCCTTTACGAGACCCTCGTGCTCGGCAAAGTCCACATAAGCGAAGCCCTTGCGCTTATCGATCTCCACAAACGTGATGGTACCAAACACTTCGAGCGATTGCTTGAGCAGTGCTTCAGTGACGCCCTGTGAGGGGTTGGCGTGCTTGACAAAGCCACGAGTAGCGTCTGCAGAAACGGTAGGGGGCTTCTTCTGTGCATTTCCAGACTTGTTAGAACCACCCTTGGAGCCACCGGATGCATTGTTTGCCTTTGACCCAGCAGCCTGAGCCTGTGCAGGCCCTGGCTGTGAGGTGGTGCCCGTTGGAGTTGCTGGTCGTCGGGCCTCGACTTCAGTAGTCTTCTTCTTGAGAAGGACGACAGGTGGGCTTGGTGTGGCCTGAGATTGGCTTGGCCCGCCCTCCTTGTCCTTACCCTTCGGCTTTTCACTGTCCTTGTCTTTTTCCTTCTCCTTTTCCTTGTTCTTCTCAGAGTTCTTTCCGCCTCGAGTCCTGCGACCTGATGTTTGAGACTTGGAGGCAGCTCCAGAGGCACCTCGCCCCTTCGTAGCTGGAGGGGGCGCCTCTGTAGATTTGACGGGTGAAGCCGGCCTCTCGGTAGTGGTGCTTGCGGTTGCAGGAGGCGTGGTCTCTTTCGTCGGCGTGGACTTGGCATCCGCTTCAGCCTTGGCCGCATCCTGACGTGCCTTCCTATGAGCACTGCCAGGGCTGAGGCCGAGGTCGCGCTGAAGAATCCTAGCAGCGGCCAAGATACCTGCACGCCGACTCTTGGGCGCCGATTCCTGAGCGGCGCTATCGCTGGTCGGCTTCGTGGTCGTGGCCTTGGAAGTTTCCGCGCTCTGCTCAGCGGAGGCCTTCTTGGTCAAGATCTTGACTGTCTCCTTAGGGGTCTTTTCCGCCTTGGATTCCCTCGACTCCTTGCCCTTCTTCTTGCCCGAATCGTCGTCCTTTGAGGAGCCCTTGCCCTTCCCGCTCTTAGATTCTCCCTGTCCGTGCTTGGCGTTCTTAGAAGAGGCACCGTCTTTAGCCTTGTTTGCCTTCTTCTCCTTCAGGTACTCGATAAGTGGCGTAGTTGTGACCTTTGTTTCTGCTTTTCCAATATCATCGCCTTCTTCACCCTCGGCGTTCTCCTTTGGCGGCGCAGGGTTTGCGAGATCCTCCAGAAAGGCCATAAACTCGGGGTCCTGATCAATGGTTCCTTGACGTGCGTCGGTTCGCTTCTTGTTACCTGGAACCTTTTTGTAGATGGCAAATTCAACCGAGGGAGGTCCAATTAGCGATGGGTTAGTGAAAGTAGCTTTAGCATCTTCCCAGACTGCAGTTCGAACAGTATCGTTTAAAGCCATGATGTCGTCTTTCCTCATCACGTGCACATAAGCGCGACCTGGTCGAGAGGGCTTTGAAGGACTTTGAAGAGATCGTCAGCAAACAAAAACGCTTCATTGGGAAATTGTAGCATACTCGGTGGAAATCTTGCCGGGAGCAAAAGAAAACCAGTCAACCCTTCCCTTGCCCAATTCCCAAGCGTTTCCAAGAATCGACACAAACTCTTCCTGCGTCATCCCTGGGGGAAGACGGCGAATGACGAGCTTCTCGCCCTCATTGTGAGCCTTGGTTTTGGCTGGCTTAGGGGCGTCGCCTTCATTCGCTTTCTTCATCATGATTAGTCCAAGCCCAATCAATTCTTACATCTCACTGCGCAAATAATCCCACCTTGTTTGCCTCAGTAGATCTCGCACTCGAGCCTCTCCCCCTAGATTTTCCGGGTCCGCTGTTGTCGTGCGAACCCCTTCCCTTTGAGACAAGTCAGATACGAGCGACTCCTTGAATGAGCGACATGGATGTATCACTCACCTTTGTGGTTTCCGATGTCTGAGTCTGACTCGGCGGCGCCGGGAGAACCCCGTTTGCCCGCCGAGACAGGACTTGCGGTGCCTGAGTTGACATTGCGCATGCCGCAAACCGTGTCTGGTTCTGGTGATGGGCGCTGATATTGACGAGGCCGAGTGGCTAATCAGCCAGGAAACTTGTAAGGCTTGATGAGTCGCGGCCTTGGGCGATGCCCCGCCGAGCAACCAGTGGGGCGGTTTTGGAGGATATGCGATTAAAGAGGGGACTCTCACGTGCGGGCTGGAAGAGGGGTGATGGGCTTGATGTGCTTTTGATGCCGCATGTGTCGAACAATTCTCTGTGAAATTTCAAGAATTAAATATCTCTGTCATGAACTCGGAGAAAACACTCCAACTCAAAGCATCCTCGATTCGTCTGACTTAGAAACAGGCGTTCCTCATGGCCCGAAGATTCTCCGGCGTTTCACTATCGCACCCCTCCATTATCTAAGCCCCACCCCCATTCGTTCCCGTGTCGCCTCAAGGTACCACCACATCGCCTTGCAGCGCTGGGCTGATATATATTCCCCCCTCCATATCCTTCCCCCGACCTTTTCGCGACGGGGCATGCCTGAATATGGCTGCAAGTGTACCTCGACCGGGCCCCGCGAATCTGGGGCCCAATGCTGGCCTTGATGAGTGGTTGGAAGAGGCGAAGCAGTGCCACTACCTGCCTGAGAGGGCCATGAAGGAATTGTGCGAGAAGGTCAAGGAGATTTTGATGGAAGGTGAGGAGTGGTGCTCGGGTGTGCCCAGCGCTGATGGCTGACCCGGCAATCCAGAGTCCAATATCCAGCCGGTCTGCACCCCTGTCACCGTTTGCGGCGACATCCACGGCCAGTTCTACGATCTCCTCGAGCTCTTCCGTGTTTCTGGCGGTATGCCAGGCGAGTCCAACGTGCAGGCGCCAAAGACCGCGACCACAGTCATCACCTCGGACGACATCGAGCCGCCCACCGAGATCACAAACCCCAAGCTCAGGAAGAAGATAAAGGCTTCAGGCGATGGGGCGGCGACGAGCGGAGCTGAAGGGGAGGAAGGCGAGGGAGACGACGCCGAAGAGGACCCCGATGCGACCGTGGCGGACCGCTTAGACTCTGGAGTTGCTGTTACTGCGTCATCAAGTCAGAGCGCCGATACCCGATATATCTTCCTGGGAGACTTTGTGGATCGAGGATACTTCAGTTTGGAAACCTTCACATTACTAATGTGCTTGAAGGCCAAGTGAGCTTCACAAGATGCACCTCTCATGTTTCGCTGCTCACATCTTCGACAGGTATCCAGACAGAATAGTCCTGGTCCGCGGTAACCACGAATCGCGGCAGATTACCCAGGTCTACGGATTTTACGAGGAGTGCCAGCAAAAGTACGGCAACGCCTCGGTCTGGAAGGCCTGCTGTCACGTGTTTGACTTTCTTGTCCTCGCCGCCATTATCGATGGCGAGATTCTTTGCGTCCACGGAGGGCTGAGCCCCGAGATTAGGACTATTGATCAGATCCGGGTGGTGGCTCGAGCCCAGGAGATCCCCCACGAGGGTGCGTTCTGTGACCTTGTGTGGTCAGACCCTGAAGATGTCGAAACATGGGCCATTAGTCCTCGCGGCGCTGGTTGGCTATTTGGAGACAAGGTAGCGACGGAGTTTAATCACGTCAACGGCTTGAAGTTGATTGCTCGAGCCCATCAGCTCGTCAACGAAGGATACAAGGTATGTTCCTCTTTTCTGCTCACTGAACCCTATTAACCATGAACAGTATCACTTTCCAGAGAACTCGGTGGTGACTGTGTGGTCAGCACCCAACTACTGTTACCGCTGCGGCAACGTTGCATCTATCATGGCCGTGGACAAAGATCTAAACCCGAAATTTAGCATCTTCTCGGCTGTTCCTGACGACCAGAGGCACGTCCCGGCGAACAGGAGGGGCCCTGGTGATTACTTCCTGTGATGAAGGGACGGTATACGCATAACGGAACGGAAATTAATGGCAATGGATGGCTTGCATGTAGAATAGCATAGGGTCACGATACCCATGGACTTGTGGTGACATCAGTGGGAATGGATGGGTACGGTTTCTGGGTAGAGTCGTTATATTAAACTATGATCATGTTGAACAACGTCGTTTGATGTATGTTATTGATTTGATGTGTTGGCTGGCTGCCTATGATGAGTTTGCGTTGTTGTGCTCCATTATTGGATGTCCTATTTCTGCGACAGAGAACTTTTGGGCAGGTTTTGTCCAAAACCACATCTGCCACGAAAATGCCAAAACCAAAAACGACAAAGGGAAGTCCAATCCAGGTCGCTATTCGTGATTGGATTGACTCGACTACATTCGAAAATACAGAGACGAACCAAACATGGCAAGATGAACTTCTAAACAGTGCGCCAAAGCGCTTCATAATCTATGAACCGATGGCGCTTCTACCCACGGGCAGCTTCACAAACATACCCTGGACAACCACGCTGCAAGGTGTCGGCCAAGACGCCCGTGAGCGGCTATGGTCCAGGATTCTACAGGAGCTTTCAAGACAGGCCAAGGAACCGTTGACTCACCTCGCGGTAAACGAGGGTATTCCCCTGCACAAGGCTGAGGGTGAGGCAGAAGAGAATGTGCTCAGAAGTCCCAGTGGGCTTCGCACCTTTTACGGAGACTTTGGGCCAACAAGGATATCGACAGAGGGACCATCTCAACAAGATTTCGACAGGACGCTTTGGGTATCGACAAAGCAGAATGGCATCTTTCAGACTTGGGCACCCAGATGGACCATGTTCAGCCGAGGAAACGTCAAGGAAAAGGCGAGGCTTCTGGATATGGGAGATACTGTGAAGGACAGAAATGGGGATGAGAAGTGGGCAGTCGACCTCTACGCAGGAATCGGCTACTTTGTCTTTTCCTACGCCCGCCTCGGAATGAGAGTCCTATGCTGGGAGATCAACCCTTGGAGCGTGGAAGGTCTACGACGGGGTGCCAGGGCAAACGAGTGGAGCGTACGCATCATCCAGGGCGACGACCTGACGCTTCCGGAAGAAGAGATCCTTAGCGGTGGGGAGCAGATCGTCGTGTTCCTGGAGAGCAACGAGGAAGCTCTGCGGAGGATACAGTCTCTACAGGCTCGAGGCATAGCCCAGGATATCCGACACATCAACTGCGGCTTTCTGCCCACGAGCGAGCCGACTTGGAGGCATACATGGGACATGTCGGCACCGTCCAGTGAGACACGGCTGCATCTCCACGAGAACGTGGGCGCCAATGACACTGAGACAAGGCGGAGCGAGATACAGCGCATTTTTGATGACTGGAGCGAGAACACGGGGCGGGCAGCAGATGTTGAGCATGTCGAGCTGGTCAAGACGTTTGCGCCAGGCGTCTGGCACTGTGTATTTGATGCCCGTGTTTACAATATCTAGCTGTTATCATGTATCCCAAAACAAGTTGTTCAGTGCAATTCATCCGTCATTATCTCATGCGCCTCTCCCCACGCCTCGCTCCCACTACACCGTCTCTCGCCGTCGAATGAGTAAAATACAATTTCGTGTCTATCATCTACATGGCCTCTTAAGCTTGTCGCCGGAACTTTTGGGGAATGTTGGACTCGACGATGGCGAGCTTCTGCATGGCCTCGAGCCTCTCCTCGGCGTCCTCCATCTCGTCGTGCTTCTTGAAGTGCTCAATGTCTTCGGGGTGCGTCAGGTCCTCGAGCTTTGTGTTCTCGTCGTGGTACTTTTCCCAGTGATGAATCTCATACTCGTACTCGTCGTCGCCGTGATGGCCAGGTCCACTGCCCAGATCGGGCAGCGTCTTTCCGGCGCCGACATAGTCCATCCACTCCTTGCGGCTGACCGAGAAGTCGGCGTCGGAGTCGAGGAGGCCCAGTAGGATCTCGAGGATCTCGTCTTTCTGCTTTTGCTCCATATTCTTGTTCGAGTCGTCAAAGAGGCCGTACATGCGCATGAGCTCAGAGGCTTGCCACCAGCCGTCGCTGTTGAAGTCGTGGAGGGAGAAGAAGGAGTCAGGATCCCAGCCCTGTACGTGATGCTCCTCTATAAGATGTCAGTTTGATATCCTCCAACCACACGGAATAAATAGTAGCATACCCGCCATGTGCCTCGTCATCCAGTCTGCGTTGGCGTCCACTATAGGCTTCTGAGAATGGGCGCCGCCGTGGGCGAGCACCGAGGTCGCAAAAGCGACGTTGAAGAGGGCACTTGGGCGCATCGTGAGTTGATGACTGGCGCGTCGAGGACCGAGGTGCAGCAAGAGGCTCAGGACTTGCGGCTTGGGGAGGCGACGCAGACACAGAGGCAATTGACGATATGGACAAGCTGGCGACGGCGTGGCTTAAAGGAGATGCTGAGTAGACGGACGGGGATACCTAGCCCGACAGCGATCCTGGCTCAAAGTGGTCTGGAGCTGGCCACTGTCGTAATGGTGGTGGATGTTGCCAGGGGCGCACGCTGTCACTCGGTGGGGGAGGCCACTGAAAGCTTAACTGCTACGGGGAGGAGATACGCTGAAGATGCTTGGCTAGGACGTTTTCATCTGCTGGAATTTCGACGTTGGAGGATGGTATGGAGGAGGAACTTTTGACATCTCGAACTGCAGCTTGCGTCTACCACGTATGTTTTAGGGAAGCAAGCCCACTTGAATCTCTGGTTTCATATTTATCCGTATTCTATCATTGATGTCTCTCGATCAAGAAACTCATTTGTCTTGCCAAGTGATCGGCATGCTTAGCAATTTGGTGGGGGACATGAATAGCTGGCATCTTCAATGAGATCCATGGAGATAGTGGTCCCGTGACCAGGCGTTAGGAGTGACTGCGGCGCTACGCGTCTCAATCTCGTATCGCGTCTCCAACTTCAAACCTCGATCTTCATCTCGCATTTCACAAGCACGACCTCCGAAAACGTCAGAGCTGCTACCATGAGTCGCCAAATCGAGCAGGCGCTGCTCTCATTGATGCCGACATACGGCTCTGATCTACCACCAGCTCTTGTGGAACTCGCGGGTTCATTGCTTGCACAGTCCCGACTCCATGCAAGTACCCTCAAGGCCGAGGAAGAGATTGCTAGGCTCTATGCTTGTGCCAATATTGCGTGCGACCGGTATGATCTCTGATGATTGGCAGAAGTCTTTAAAGCTTATAACCATAGACTTAAAATCACACTCGATCTTCCACCTATCGAACCACGACCACCCATTCCCCCTCGCATCTACAAGCGACTCTGTGGCCATCTCGACAACATCCTCCCCAATAGCGCTACAACACCTGGCAGAGCTGCATCGGGCCGGGTGAGGACACCAAGCTCGAGATTTCGGGATGTTGGAGGCTCACCGGCATCTGGGTCACGGCCGATGCCATCTCGTGGGACGCCCACAAAAGACCAAAGCCTTGCCCAATTTCGAACTCCTTTAAAGGGGGATGCGGGCACACCGACCAAGTCTACGGGAAAGAAAGAAGCTGTTTCAGAGCACGCCCTTCACCCATGGATAAAGCCTACGACTCGATTCTTTTGTGAGGAAACTGATCACAAGAAGCTCGCTCCCACGATTTTGGCCGGCATGGAGGCTATCGTCACACCGGGAGGCCGCAGAACAGAGGATGAATGGGTTCTGAAAAACGTGACAGCCTTGTTTGCTGCCATCTACTTCTTTGTCACAATGCGTACTAAAGCCCTTGCATCAGGGGAGGCTATCGACCGAGAAGGCTATGTTCCACTTCGCAAAGAGATTATTGCTCTACTTACCCGAGCTCGCAGTGAGGTTACTGTCAGGGGCTTGGATGAAGACGAAGCTTGGGATGGGTGGAGCAACTTGAAGACGAAAGAGTTTGACGATGCTGTTGCTCGTGTCAACGAAAGGGCATGGCTCACTGAAGACTGGTATCAAGGTATCGCGGATGTTGTCAAGCTGACCCAGCGAAGCCAACTTGAAGACGTTGAGATGCTCGACGAGGAGACCATGCCCAAGATGCAGGTCAAGAAGGCAGACACCATGTTTCAAGACAAGTACGACTTGCTTAGTGAAGCTAAGCGCGCGGATTTCATGCACTTCAAGGAAGATATGCTCGCCAGGATTGCTCTATTGACGACAGCGGGCGCTGCCATGGAGGTAGATACAAAATGAAGGACCAAGACCTGCTTTTGGCCACAGAATTATACACATATCGAAAGCTCCCCTTCTATCTTTGGGACAGGAATACCCGTCAAAAAACTTCTTCAAATCACAGATCTTTTAAAAGGATCCTCGGGTCTGGGTGAGGAAACCAGAGGGAGCGACAGTGGCCTGGTTGTTGTCGCCGAGAGGGACTCCGGGAGTGGCAGCGAAGGTAGGGATCTCGCCGGGAGCGCTGTTGGCACCAGTGGGCTGCTCCTGGTTGTCGTCACCGCCGGGGAAGTTGCCAGCGCCGTTTCCGGGAGCAGCGCTGAAGGTAGGGATGGCACCAGGAGCACCAGAAGGAGCGCCCTCAGCACCACCGAAGCCGGCACCGGGAGTAGCGATGAAGGTGGGGATGCTGCCTCCGGGAGCAGTGCCGGGGAAGCCACCCTGGCCGGCGCCGGGGGTAGGGACAAGCGTGGCGCGGAGCGTCGGTAGCATCACCGCCGGGGAAAACCGCTGAAGCCAGCACCAGGAGTTCGGGTCTCGGAGCCGCTGTGGTGACCATGACGACCACCGTGGCGACCGCCAAATCCGGGGAAACCACCGAAACCACCGCTCTGAGAAGGGAAAGCGGAGCATCGCCGCTGGGGAAGCCCACTGGGAAGCCACCGAAGCCGCCGGTCTGGGTTGGGAAAGCAGAGAGTCACCACCGTCGCTGCCGCCAGTAGGGAAGTCAAAGCCGGCGCCAGGAGTCTGAGCGGCGTCACGGGCACCAATGTCCCGAAGCCGCCGGTAGGGATGATGGAGTTGTCTCCGCCACCGAAGCCGGCACCGGGAGTCTGGATAGGGGCATCGCCGCTGCCACGGCTAGGGAAGCTACCGCCCGAAACCAGCGCCGGGGGTTTGGATAGGGGCATCGCTGTTGCCGCTGCCGGGGAAGTTGCCACCGAAGCCACCGCTGGGGAAGCTACCACCGCCGCTGGGGAAGTTGCCGCCGAAGCCAGCACCGGGGGTCTGGACGGCGCCTCGCCGTCGCCACCGGGGATGAGACCAGTAGGCAAGTCAGTGGGCAGGCCAGTTGGGATGCCACCACCAATACCGCTGGGAAGACCAGTTGGGATGCCACCGCCGAGTCCGCTGCCAGGGAAACCTCCGGGGAAATCACCGAAGCCCTGAGGACGAGGGCGAGGGGCGGCCATGGCCTGGGAGGAAAAGGCCAAGGCCAATGTCATGAGAGAGAGGACAGCCATTGTGATGGAAGAAGGAAAGATGAGACTTGAAAATTTGAATGAAAGGGGAAAAGATCGTGTAAGAGACGGATCACAGATGCCGGCAACTGGATGTCGAGTGTTGAAAGAAAAGAGCGTGTGAAGGTGGCGATGAAGAGAATGGTAGGAGATGTTCAAGACACCAGAGGGACAGCCATTTATATCTGATCAACTTCAACATTCTACATCAGGGATCAACATGTTTCTCACGACTCCTGTTCCGTGATTCGGAGCCGCCGTGGGTGTTACACGCTGACAGCGTCAATCCCGGCTCCGATGGTTTCACTCACAAGCCTCCAACGACATGGAATTGGGGATGGATTCATCCAGATTCGTTCAAGTCGCCCTGTGCTCATGAACCCCCTGGCGATCAGTGCCAGGATCCACCCGCCTCTGCTTGGCGGAAGATCTAGCAGAGAAAAAGCCCGATGCTGGCGTTAAACATGGACGGGTTTCGAGTTGAAGGGACGCGGCGCTCAGTGCATCGGCATGTGGGAGGGATGACGCGGCTGATGTTTGCCAGGGCGCGTTTCCGTCAGATGTTTCCTTGCTGCTACAACGGCAAGGGGGTTCATCACCAAGGTCTCCGTCGTTGCGCGTTTCAGAGTTCGGGGGTGGGATGCTTGTTCTTTGAGTCGGGACGGGGCTCGATTGGTGTTTCGACCGATTAGCCCAGACCAGGTCCCGGTTTTTCTCTTGTTAAAGGTAAACTAAACTACAACCTCAACTCGACATGGGCGACGCTTTGTGGATATTCGCAATCGATGGTGTGACTGACACTTGGTCCAAGAGATGGTTCTCTCCTGGATCTTGCATCTCGATGGCGCCATTATTGAGCATGTCTACTACATTGCTCACTAGCCCAGCTTTCCTGGCACAAAGGGATGTCCCGCGCTCAATCCTCCGTCGACGGCCCATGCCTGCCCGTTAACGTAACTGCTCTCATCACTACCCAGGAAGAGGGCGACCCGGGCAATCTCGTCCGCGTGGCCACCTCTCTTGGTTGGGTTCAGTTGCCCAATCTTCTTCTCGCTGCCCCGTGCCCTAGCCGCCTGGTAGACCTCGGCCGTCATGCCCGTTTCGATGAGGCCGGGGCAGATGGCGTTGATGCGCACGCCCGTCCCCGCGAGCTGGAACGATATCGTCTGCGCAAGGGACACTACCGCGGCCTTGGAGGCGGAGTAGGGAGTGGAACCGGCGTTGGAGCGGATGCCGGCGACGGAAGCCGTGCCAATGATGCTGCCTCCAGGCCGGGGCTTCTCGGCAGATGTCTTTTGCATGGCCGGTGCGGCGTGCTTCGCAGCCAGGAAGACGCTGGACGGATTCATTAAGCTGATGCCCGCTGTGGAGCCAAGATGTGAGATGAGACATACCTTAGAGTGTTTGTCTTGAGTATAGACATGAACTCCTCATCTCCAAACTTTGTAAACAATGTGGTTCTGCCGACGACGCCTGCATTGGCAAAGAAGACGTCTAAGCGGCCGTAGCGTCCAATCGCATCTTGGACCACCTCCTTGACCTTTGACTCATCCGCGGCATCGAACTGGCGAACGTGGACCTCTACATTGGGGAATGCGGCGTTGATCTCTTGCTTGTGAGCTTCCAGATGCGTGTCATTGAAGTCGCAGAGATACAGGGCGCGTGCTCCGCTCTCTGCATACTGGTGGGCGGTGGCGCGACCGATGCCCAATGGTGAATTGGTGCCTATGAGATCAGTGTGAGAAATGAGTAGAATATCCAAAAGTTGAACACATACCTGTGATGATGACGACCTTGCCCTCGACGCGTAGCTTACTGGATCCTGGAGCTACCTTGTTGATTGGAGGGAGGAGCTGGTTGCCAATGGCCTCGATGCGTTTCTGAGCTTTGTCCGACATTTTGAGATGATTGAAATACACGCAATGGTACAAGGAAAACAAAGATGAACTTATAATGAATAGATTAATGGGGTTTTCATGGCAACTCGGTCCCTCATCATGACCCCGAGAGCTCTTGGTGAAGCCGGGGAATGTGGGGCGAAGAGGGGGGCCGCCCCGGAGCCGAGGCTCGGGATATTTGGATCTGGGGAAGCTCCTATGTCACGTGTGCCTCTCCTTCCTCTTTGGTCGTGGACTTGGAAACAACAACCTGAGGCATTGGAACAACGTATTGAGCATCAAGAACCATGGTTCGTCATCTAGGATCTGTCGAGTTTCTCGTCATCTAAGGCAAACGAACCCCTTTCTGCGCGGTCACCTGCGTAAACGCCTGATCCACTCTCGCATGATTGCATCAGATCGGGCGGCCGGTATACAAATTATTTGCTTCTCGAGTACTCGTTGATTGCGCGAGACAAGGACTCTTTCCCGCCTCCCAAGCGTTTGGAGCAAGTTACCGTTCCTGTGTCGACGGACCATTTCTCCAAGATGCATCGTCAGCAAACGGAGGGAGGAGGCCTCAGCGAGGCTAATGCATGACGGGCCGCAGGTCGTCGGTATCGGTCCTTTGAGGACGACGTGACACTTGGTCAAGGAGATGATGCCTTGTTGCGGAAGTGTGTAATCCGTCATCTCGGGAGTCTACCAAACGCGCACATCAGACGAGGACGGGAAGGAAGAGTTGTGTCTTCGGAACAATCTCAAGCTCGTGTACGATGTGACAACGACCCGTTTGCGCCTATCACAGAGTCATCACCAAGGTGACGAGGAGCAGAAGATGTGATGCCGAAATTATCTGGTGCTTGACTCGTCGCCATTTTCGGATGCTTGAAACTTCTGGGGATGGAACAATCCGAAGCATGACGTTGACGATTCCTAGGGCAATGCTTCTAAGGGACAACTCTGTGGTTCGCTGTCCCATGCCGGGATGTATATCGTCCCGTTGGCCGAACTCAGGGCCTTTGATTGAAATACGAGGTTGCGCAACCCAATTCGACCGGCTGCGGTATTCTGGGCTGTCAGACTGTCCCTGGGCTGGACCTCAACCTGGATCCAGCATCGGCCAATCGCTCTCGCGGGTCCGTTGGTTACATGACAATAGGCTTCTATTTGGAGGTCACTGCCCAGACTCGAGCACTTCAAAGATACTCCCACGTGAATTCTACCGAGTTCTGCCGTGAGAGGTCGATGGCGTTCGTCCCCTGTCCACCCCTGCCGCGGAGGCGTCGTTGCACAGTTCTCAGGCGGGCATGTCAAGCCCATTCATTTATCAGCAAGTGATTGCGCGCACGTTGTCGACTGTTGTCGAACTGGGTTGTGCCGAGTCAGCCTCAGCGTTGGATGTCATGCATCTTGATGCACCTGCCATGTCACTACGCTGAGTTAGGAGGTGTCTCTGGTCTTCACCGCAAAGTGCGCTGCAGGTTTTCGACAAACAAACATGCATGCATGGACAAAACAGTTGTCTCTGAGCATTGATTCAGGGTAGCAGCAGGAAAGAAAGGGGCTGGCGAGGTCAGAGCAGAGGAGAGAAATGCACGATACCGTCTGGGCTGACCGTCAACCAAGGCACGCGTGCGAGAGCCTCAAGACGCAACTGGCTGGGATAAGCTTCCAAATGACGGCATAAAATCAGCCGTCTCTAGGCTCCTTCTCACCGCAATCCTGCAGCTCATGACGCGCGTTATCAACTCAGCTTCAGGCGCGGGAAGCATGGCGGGGAAGGCCTCTTTGTGTAACCACACGGCGCCAAACGCAACGCAACAGGATGGGCCAGCCTCAAGCGAGAAGAGCAAACAAAAGCATGACATGATGATCCTCGAAAGACCAGACGAATGAGGTTCAATGAGAGAAAAACGGAATGCGTCAGGCTCAAATGTCTGCCTCAAGTCAGGATCTGCAAGATTTGCCGGCAAGCTGCACGAGACGAGACAATGTTTTCCCACCCCAGCCCTAGCACTTGCGCTGAACACTGTTCGCGAAAGGACTGTTGCTATTGGTTACCAGGCTGCAAGACCCTGGTCGACTGCTCGCTTGACCTGCCAAACAATGGCCATGGGAGTCTTGGGCATGCGACACAACGAGTGGGAAGTCGGGGTAGAAGAAGGCCTTTGTTAGGCACCCCCATTGTGCGAGGGCTCTGAGGAACCATTGGGGAAATACCCCATCGGGCAGAGTTTCTGAACTGGTGTTGCTTGTTGGTTGATATACCAACACAGAGACAGACAGACATGGCAGTCTTTCTAAACACCAAGTTGGCCCATAGTAGTGACATGCTGCCGGCTCACCTTGCCTCCGTATCAACTTTGACAATGTATGACGGATATGTCTGGCCAGAAGAGTGCAAACCCATCGTGGCAGCCACACCACCGACTCCCGTTTGGCCATGGCTACTCACAACGAGGCACTGATTGTGCGCTGCAAAAGACAAACGACATTAGAGGCCTCGAAAGGCTGACCCGCCTTGTCGCTGCAGCCTCTCGGGACTACGCAGGGCGGCTCGTTCTGAAGCCCGCCATGGACGCTTCCATGCAGGCATCCCCCCTCTCCTTCAGCAACCCGTGGGCATCCGCGTCGTTCGCTGGAAGGCTCCTAGAAGAAGAACAAGGCCATCTCACCACTCATACCATACGAGGCTATTCTCGTCAGACGCGGGTAACCGCAGGGGGGCAGTGTAACGCCCTACGGCCGGTGGCCACGGACACAACAGCCTGATCTTGTCCATGCTGCCGGTCCTGCCGTGGGAACTATCACTGCTTGTGCTTCTGCTTGGTGCGTCTAGACTCACGAACGAGAAGAAGGGGGGGGCAGCGGTGTTGGTGGGTAAAGACTGTTTATCAAAACGAACCCATCTTGAGCCCTTACCCCATTCCTCTTTGCAGCGTCCCATCTTTTCTGTTTGCTGTTTCCTTCCCACCCTTCTCCGTTTACATTACTTCGGTTATTGTTCGTCCCGGCTTTCTTGCTCTGTCGTTTCGAGTTGCCAAACTCATATCTGGCTGAAACCCTCCTATCCATATTGCCCTTCCTTCGAAGAGCATGCTCGGCCCGAACCATCACTCTTCTTTATCTGCCTCTTGAATTACACTCCATGGCACGCCAGGTTTCGAGTCAACTCCGGAAAAGAGGCTGTAGCAGCGGTCACGGCTGGGGCTTCATCGCAGCCGACGTCGAGGATCCGCCGCAATGCATCGCCATGTGCAGGGAGAGGTTCCTGCGGGAACTGTTGCCCAAGGATGAGACATTCGAGCGAGCGTGTGAGGCTCTGGGGGACAGGGGCGAGCAGCAGCATCGGTCCTTCAGGGCTCTCTACTGCTGCGACTCTCAGCTCTGTGGCGTCGATAACCTCGGCGATCGTGGGAGAGACCGTATGTGCGACACTGAAAGGTCTGAGTGCACGAGGTGCTGATGAGCAACTAGCCAATGTGAATTGGTTCATCAACGCCTGTCAGGAGTAAGATACCTTCTATTTGAGACTGTGAGTGAGTTGAGGCTGACACTGCTATCAGGATCGGCTATCACTCGATAGTTGACCTAGGTCCTCCAGACGTAGACTACGTTTGCGATCCCGAGTCTACTCATGGAGGTGATGTTCATTGTCACAAGGCTCAGCCAGCAGATAGGGCCGAGGATGAAGCATTCGAGAGTATATCGAGCACATCTCAGGCACTCAACTCAGAGGATGCCACGTCTAAAAGGTCAACGGCTTCAGAGACTTCAACATCAGCACCGGTACAGAGCTCAATGCCCGATACAACGTATTCCACTAGTACCGATCCATCATTGGTCACTACCTCGGAGCCTTCGAACAAGGAGCAAGACAAGAAGGATGAATCTGGACTTCCCTTGGGCGTCAAGATCACCATAGCCATCTTGTCTGTTGCCATCCTAGCAGCTGTCATTGTCCTGGTCGTATGTCTCCTTCGAAGGAGAAAGTCCCGCCGAAACGACACCCGCAGGCTCATCAAGCATCCAACATCACCTCCCCCTGCAGACTCTCCTACTCCCCTCGTCTCTCCGACTCTCTCTCATACCGACGCAGATGGTGTGCCCCTGACACCACCAGCGCGACTAAGGGAGCGCAAGTTCCTCCCTTCGCTCAGCGAGCCAAGCCTATCACCGACCAGTAGCAGGCATCGAGGATTCCTGCATCCCTCTCTGTTCTCCTACCAGTAGCAACTTGACACCAAGACATGAGAGGACACCCAAGATATACAGCGCAGACCAAGTTCCGCCTGTTCCTATGATTGTCATGACGGCGCCAGAAGGGGGACAGAACCATGGTTCAACCAGCTTCAGCGGTGTCACTCCTCCGCTTCTGTTCAAAAAATGCCTGGTCATGGAAATGGCTCTCCACCACGACCTCCACGATCCCGTGAGGGATTGTTCAAGATACTCGTTAGTCCTGGACCGCCGCCGACCAGGGCACTTCCATCCACGCCCCCTCACCGACCATCGACCCCTACCAAACCCCTATCCAGTCCGCCACGAAAGGGGGCGACAGTCTGTCCTCCTGTCCACCAATTGGCAAAAGATATTGTGCTCTCACCAGAGGCAAGGGAGCTTCGCGACATGACCGAGAGCTACGCAAAAGACGCCGGGAGGCACAGCGGGGGAAGCTGGAGCGGCATTGCTGGGTCGTCCCTCGCCAAGGGGAGGAGTGTGAGTAGCCCCGTGATGGAGGAGGCGGACCTTGAGAGGCTAGGAGGAAGGTACTAGAAGGAAAAAGGAGTGGAGAGAAGATAAAAAGGGTTTGGTTTCATACACGTTCGTGTATGCATCTCATAGCAGGGTGGGAAGGGTCATGGTGATGAGTGAGTACATGGCATTATGAGACGTCATGGATATATCGTTATGAGTGTGTTTGATGAGTTTACAGTATAATTACCCCTTATGTAGTGTGTAGCATGTCTTTAAAAAAACTTGTATTCATTTGTCTAAATGTCTCTTTAAATACCCAGCTCCTTCAGCGACTTGACCAAGTCAATGATACTCTCATCAACCTTGACCCAGTCAATGCCCAAAATCTTGTTTGTCTCATCGACGTTGAACTTGAAGATCTGGTCCTTCGGCGGGAGCTCACCACCCTTCACCTCAGGCCCAGGCAACTTGTCTGCAAACTCGGGAAAGTTGCGCTGCACAGCGTCGACAAACTCGCGGTGAGAGAACCAACCGGCTGTGGCAAAGAGTCGCTTTCCACCGGCTTCTGGGTTCTCTAAACCGCGGACGTGAGCGCGGGCGGCATCTCGGACGTCGATCCAGAGAGGTACAGGTGTGCAGGGTGGGATGCTATCCTTCCAACCGCCACGGAGCAGGGTAACTACACGTTCGTTGGATGTGTTGATGCTCTCTAGAGTAGCGAGGTGCTTTGAGACAGGACCGAGGACGAGAGGCGGACACACAGTCACTAGGTCAAAAGAGGGCTTCTCAGCAGCGACAAAGTCCCAAGCCGCACGCTCGGCGAGAGTCTTTGAAGCGCGGTAAGCAGTCGCAGGGGATCGAGAGATGTCGTTGACGGTGACGGGGTTCCAGCTCGCCTCGGTAAAGGTGGTTGAGGGGTCGGTGAACTTGTCTTCGTCTAGGATGGAAGCAAAAGATGAGGTGATGACGACACGCTTGACAGACGGTGCCGAGGCGTGTAGGGCCTTGAGAATACCCGTGGTGCCAATAACAGCGGGATCAACCAGATCCTTCTTGGGATCAGCTACCTCAAGTTAGTCACTTCTTCTCATTCCATCTGTCAAAGATCACTCACTGATATTAAAGTGAAAGGGGCTCGCGGTATGCAACACAGCATCGATACCAGGCGTCTTGGCCACCTCGTCAAACGCCCCCGGCTGAGCAATGTCGGGCACGATGACCACCTCGAGCTTTCCGTCGGCGGCCTTTTTCGGGTGGGCGTCGCGGATCTTTTGGGCCTTGGACTCGGAGCGGACGGTGGTGACGACGCTGTAGTCCTTTTCGAGGAGCTGGTCGAGTATGTGGGCTGTGAGATGGGTTAGGAGGGAATCACAAGAGATATACTTTGTATCTCTAGTTGAGAGGTATCACGTACCGGCAATGAAGCCTGAGCCACCTGGACGCATGTTAACATCACGGAAATCATATGTTGGGTTATCTTGACTTACCAGTGAGTAGTACCTTGGTCATGATGGGAATGGCGTTGTGGAATCTTGTATCCAATCTAGTCTTTATCGCCGAATATGTCCAAATGGCCAAGCCTCTATCAATCGAGTATATTCCTGACTTGTTCAAGCTCTTTCTTGATATCAATTCAAGGTTGAGTTGGCGAGTGAGTAAAGGAGGGGGTTTATAAGCAATGGAAGGAATGCTTGCCCCGCATTCGTCATTTGAGCTGGCAAAGACGGTCTCCTCGGAATCCCCCACTGCTGTTGCCTCTTTTTTGTCCTGCTACTTCCTTGTTATCGGCTTCTATCTCCGGCATATATTCTTTGATAGGCATCTTAGGTAAACATTGCACTTGAACTAAAAAGGAAATAGGAGATGCTTAGGCCTCATGTCACGTAAAGGGCGTATTCATATCTCGTATCCTTCACAACTACACGTCACAAGTTCTGCATCATACAAAGTAAAATTACAATTGAGGCATATAATCGAGAGGGATTGTCCATACTACACGGGCCTATGCCAAAGATTCGCATCCTTCATTGGGGCTGCTCATTCATGGCTATCGCCTCTTCAGGGCCGCCCAACTTCCAACTCGATGTGCAAATCGCTGTCCCTCCTCCTCATAGAAAATCATTCGCTGGGCGCCCGTTCATTAGGCCAAATTGCCCTCGCTTCATGAATCCCACTCTCGAATATGTCTCGCGAGCGCAATCCACCCAATTCCATTCTATGCTCGACATGAACACATGTCCTCGAGTTAGATCGCCGCTCGTTTCTTTTTGCGTGTTTGCCCATCTACTATCGTGGTGCAAACTCACCAGGGCCGTCACCTCTCTCCTTGGCCCTGACATGCTTTAGTTGCTGATCAAACCGCTCAGCTGTTGGTGTCGGATGTCTCCGCCGCCGCTGGGGGTGCCGGTGTCTCCGGAGGTTGAGGTTGGCCAACACCGCCCAGGCCTGGGGGTGTAGGCGTCTCTTGTGGGATGGGTAGCGTTATGGGCCCCTTGGGTGCCACCACCCGGCCGGGGAGGGACTCGCCCCGGATCACCTTCTCCACTTCAGACTTGTCCAACGTCTCGTACTTGACGAGGGCCTTGGCCAACAAGTCCAGTTCCTTTCGCTTCTCTGTGAGCAGGTGTCTGACATCCTCGTATGACTTTCTCAATGTCTTTTGGACCTCGCCCTCGATTGCTGCCTTGGTCACTGAGCTGAGATTCTCGTATCTCCTGCCATATTCGACAGGGCCTAGAGCACTCGACATGCCAAAAAGGGTCACCATCATGAAGCTGAGATCAGTTGCTCGCTCCAAATCCTACAGTCTTAAAGTTAGTTCAACCCATCCAAAAGCCTGATAGAGATTTCTTACCGATGAAACACCTGACGTGACTTTGTCGTCACCATATCGCATCTCCTCAGCCATCTTGCCTCCGAGCAACACTCGGATGTTGGACATATATTCGGCGGCAGTGTAAGAGTACTTGTCCATCTGAGGAAGTTGTGCCGTGTGACCCAGAGAAGGTCCCTTGGGGAGAATCGTCACCTTATACAGGGTGCTGGAGCTTTCCTTGTCAAAGAGCTGGACAAGAGCGTGGCCGGCCTCGTGATACGCCGTCATTTCCTTCTCCTTTTCCGTGACAATCATCGACTTGCGCTCGGAACCCATCGTCACGCGGTCGAATGCCCAGTCCATGTCCTGCTTTGAAACCATTGTGGCCTTGGCTCGGCTTGCTCGGAGAGCTGCGACATTGAGCATGTTCTCAAGCTCAGCACCGGATCGGCCAGGGCAACGGGCAGCGACAGCCTCCAAGTCGACATCGGGAGAAACTTTGATCTTCTTCGCGTGGTGCTTGAGGATCGCAATTCGGCCACGAACATCGGGAAGTTCAACATTGACATGACGGTCAAAGCGTCCGGGGCGAGTAAGGGCCTTGTCGAGCATCGTGGGCAGGTTAGTGGCTCCAATAATGATAATCTTGGTTTCCTGGTCGAATCCATCCAATTCGGTGAGCAGCTGGTTCAGAGTTTGCTTGGCGTGAGCCTGATCTCTCGGGTTTCGCTTGCCTCCAATGGCGTCAAGCTCATCAATGAAGACAATGGCGGGAGACTTGGACTTGGCAGCGGTGAAGAGCTCGCGAACTCGCTTGGCTCCGACACCCACAAAGATCTCGTCAAACTCACTACCAGACATGTAAAAGAAGGGAACACCGGCTTCACCAGCAACAGCTCGAGCAAGAAGCGTCTTTCCGGTACCGGGAGGGCCAACTAGGAGAACACCCTTGGGCAACTTGGCACCAAGGTCGCTGAACTTCTCAGGGTTCTTTAGGAACTCGACAACCTCCTGAAGCTCCTCCTTGGCCTCATCGCAGCCGTGGACATCGCTGAATCGGGTGGTTTGCTTTTCGGCCTTGACTTCAGAATCCTGCTTGGCACCAGGTCCGCGTCGGTAAGTGCTGAGCGTCTCGATCACGATCGTCACAGCGGCGAAACAGAGGTAGGTGATGACAACGAAAACGGCGAGAAACTTGAACCAGCGGAAGATGACAGATCGGGTAGACTCCTGAACAATGACGTGAATGGGCTCGCCCTTGCCACCCATGGCGTTGGGGCCGACTCCAGACCCGGCCGCAGCAGCGTTGGCCACAGCATGCTCAAAGGTAGGCCACTGGTTGTTTCCGGTAGAAGCCACAGTCGGGTTAGCAGCCGAGGAAGCACTGGCCCCAAGCAGGGCAAGAGCCTTTCGATAGGCATCGTCAGTTGCGGGGTTCGTCGCGAATCGTCCAGACTGGTATCGCTCAACGAGAATAGCAGGCATGTTGGCTCGGAGAAGAAGTTGATAGAAAGCATTTTGCGCATTCGCATTGCCGGGGTTTCGGTTGGCAGATTCCTCCAGGGTCGCCAGTTGGTTGCGAGAAATTCCGTTAGAACTTCCGAATCCTCGTCGCTGGGTGTTCATAAAACCAAAAGTTGAGATACCACGAGAAGATGACAAGATACCCGGGGACGATCGCATAAACGGACGGATGATCGAGGGAGACGACGCAGCACGGGGTTGAAAGTAGGGATGCCGTAGAATGGGGTTGGACGCCTGGAGGCCTACCCGGCCTAGGCTGGAGATGGTGGTTTGTGCAGTAATTGGCTTCATCGCATCGGATCCTGCGCACGAGGCAAGGGAGCCAAAGTCCACTCGTCGAAGAAAGTCGGGAAGCTGGGTTTCGGCGGCCTGCGCCAGCAATTAGCTTAAACTCATGAGCACGCGACCCAGGCTGCGACTTACGTGTTGAGGCTCAGCGACCTTGGTCCTTGCGACAGACTGTTCGACGTTGTCCTTGGATGAGGGAAACCGGCGAGAAAGAGGAGAAGCCGAGCTTCTCCACGGAACCATCACAGTGTTTGCGATTGAGGGCCATAGTTCCGTGGTGGCTGCTGCCATGTTCTGACGCATTCGTCAGCGCCGTCCGCCGCCATGTCAAATCCGCAAACTCCGCAGGCACTCACCGGCAGCACCATGGCGTTGTAAGCCATGACGAGATGTTTGAGGAGCCTAGTATGCCCCAAAGAATGATGATTCAAGACTATTGATCAAAGAACGGTCGGTCGGAGCGGTTCGATGACGTCCAGGTAGAGTTTCGGCTGGCTGTCCTGTTGGTTGCAATGTTTCAACGGCTCCCGGGACAGGCAGGTGGGACGTGGGGTTGGTATCGTACGTCTGATCAAAGACACGAGAAGAATAATCTACCGGGCCGCATTCATCGTGATGAATTGCGCACAACCATCATCGGTAAGTCGGTTGGTAATTGTTGGGGAGTCTGATTTGCTTGCCACTCTCGTCCGCAGTTCGGCATCACGAGGCGACCTTTCCCATTCTGGGCTGCTGCTGAGTCATCTCCGCTCGGCCGCCAGATGTTCCGACCGCCGATTCCGGTGAGGTCATTTGAGGCTGTTGCCATTGGATTGGTCTGGGTTCACAACTGAACCCCTGTTTGATTCTAGAATGGTCTATTGTGATTGAGTGTGAGTCGGAGGCAGAGAGCCATTATCAAAGGGACAGGCATACGACAACTCGCCAAAACGTTCACTCGGAAAAGTCAAGAATTCAAGGGCCAAAACATCAAACTACGCGTTATATATATGGTAGCTGTCTTCCCCTCTACTGCGCTCTGTGCAGCAAATTACCAGAAACCCAGGCCTCGTCTCGTGTGAACGCTCAACTCTTTTTGTTCCTCCACGTTGCCGTCTTTCCTTCCATCCCACCCATCGTCACTCATGATCGTGTCCGTGAATCCAAGCTCAACATGCCGTTGTCAGCGCTGAAGAAGTGGTCTTCTAGATGGCTCCGAATCCCTCTTATATATACCCCAGCTTTGCCGCCACCTCCCGCCACCCTCTGTCTGGGAATAAACTGTACGCTTGATCCAACATCGACACAACTTTTTGGAGGGTATCAGCGTCATCTCATGCCGGAACGGCAAGAACTTGAAATGCAAATCAACTCAAACAAACTGCAACAGACTGAAAAAAAAAAAGCTCAAGAACAGCAAAGATCCCAGAGAACCATTAGGTAGTGAGTCTGAGTTGAAGGGAAACACTCCATCGTGTGTGACTCAGACATCACGCTTGCTGCGCTCAAACAAAAAGAATAAAAATCGCAAAAAGGGGTGAAGAGTAGCCGTGAGTTCGCTCAGGATGAGGCTAGACTAGAACGCCAATAGATGCTCTCGAGTTGGGTATAGTATCTTTCATGCGGTCTAGGGGAAATGCCAATGGACTTTGTTCAACAGGCTCTCAAGCCCGTTCATGTCAGGTCCTAAAAGTCCTGATGGGTATATTCTCTTCAAAAGAACAAGAATCAAATCAATGATAGGGGAATCGTTGCGTGGTCCAGCCCGGGTATGATTATGGTGTTACAAGTTATCGTCGTGAACAAAATGACGATCTGGAGCATGGTCATCCAAGTGAATATTCATTAAACATGAAACGGTCTCGAAGATTGAGTCGATTACAGGCTCGCGAGCCTGCTGCTTGGTAGCTGCATTGTCGGATCATCGAACTCGATCTTCGGTCCGTAGAGATCGTAAACCCCAGTTCCGTAGGCCGGCAACTGTCCAATAGTCGTGACTTCGATCGGCGGGTCATAATGAGCCCAGTGCTCCTGTTGTGGTTGAGCAGGCGGTTGAGGATAGTGATCAGCCGGCGGAGCCTGAATCTGCGGTGCCTGGGAAGTCACAGGCGGCTGAGACTGGCTCATGGGATGCTGGATAGGCTGGTGGTACTGGATTATAGCCGGCTGAGAATCCGCCGCGCTATAGGCTGGTGGGTTTCCAGGTTGATGAGCGTAGAAGCCCTCCGGGATCATTGGGCTAGGAACCGAGGTGGCAGAGAAGGCACTGGGGCTGCTCTGAATCGAGGTTGCAATTCCTGAGGCCGGATATGGTATGTCCATGGGAGGTCGCTCCACCTGCTGAGAGAGTTGATAATGAGGCTGAACGGCACTCGTCATGGTAGCAACACCAGGGTTTCCTTGCTCAGTTACATAATATGCCTGGCGTGGCATATTCGTGGGACGATGAACCATCTGAACGCCCGCATGGTGGTCAGGCATGGTCGGTCCATGGAACTCGTGGGGAACGTGAGGAGGAAGGCCTTGTCGGCCACCATATTGCTGCTGAAGATGCTGTCCATGGACTTGTTGCTCAAAGTCGGCATAAGAAGCCGAGCGATGCAATGAGCCATGTGGGATCCCTTGGTTCATGGGGACCATATCCTGAGGGGACCAGGTCATCCCAGAGTGCTGGGGAGTGGACGGGGGCTCGTCATCATCGGAGTCCGAGGAGCAATCGTCCAGGATATCGTTGGGGTTCATCCCTTGTTGGTGTGATCGACGTTGGTGCTTGACCATCGTCGTCTTTCTGCAGAAGCTGGAATGCGAGTTAGCCAAGGGGATCAAAAACATCCGTGTCTCAACCTGCCTCTTAGAGCACCCATCATGAGCGCACTTGTAAGGACGCTTTCCAGTGTGAATCCGTCGATGGCGAGCGAGACTCGAGGACTGTCATGGCCAGTTAGCGTGGCTAAGGTGTAAGCCCTAATCATACGTACATCTGAGAATCGTTTTCCGCATCCAATGTGCTGACACTGGTGTGGCTTCTCTCCAGTGTGAGTTCGGATGTGAACGGTCAAGGCACTCCGTTGAATGAAGCTCTTCCCGCAACCGGGGATAGAACACGAATAAGGGCGCTCATTGGTATGTATGCGGTAGTGCCTCTGCAAATCGGATTTGCGATTAAAGCTCTGGTGACAAGTGTCAGCTTAGTTGAACATGAGTCTTAGGGTGTGCTCAAGTACTTTGGTGCATGATTGCCAATCGCACTGAAAGGGACGAGCGGTAGGCTCGTTTTCAACCAGTTCCATCAGCTCCATGTTGTCTTCGTAGTGGTCTCGGTGATGACGAGGGGCGTTGCACCGATGATGTCGGTGGTTGTTGGGTACAGTAAAATGCAAGCCACCACCTAATCACAGCATGCTAAGATTGGCTGGCTCGACGACAAATTGCTGCAGTTTCCGAAAGGATACAAAAGTCTTGTTCGGATCTGGAGATAGAGTCACAACCAAGTAGTTGACTCTTAGGCGAGATTAAAAGCACGATTAGCGCGAAAGGCCGTGAGGTAGGGTGGCGGTGGTAGAATAGCAGTCTAGTTGAATACTCCAAAAGATGAGAATCAAGACTAAACGGTTGTCTAAGGAATATGCGTCAAGCGGTTCGTAAGTGAAGGAATCTTCTGTATATCGAGTTTCGGTGGCGTGTCCAACGTGTGACTGAAGATATGAAAGAGGCAGATGGGGGAGACGCAAAGCGCGGGAACTGGCAGCTCAACTTAATAAGGCGTGTTAATGCAGGCAGATCCAGGCCTAGTGGATCGGGAAGAGATTTGGCTGGGGCCGGGGAAAGGATTGGAAGAGGTGCTGAGCCTTGCGCGTGGTCCGAGCTGGTACTCCTGTCCAGGTCCAGGTTGTTCCAGACGAAGGATCGGGGGACTCCGCAACGAAAAAACACGGACAGATGAAGACCTCGTAGATCAGCTGGGGTCGATGGAAGATACGAGAGGGCGAAGCCTGCAGCGGTAACGGCGTTGATGTGAAGGGAGCCACAGTTCGTTCTATACGACTGTGTTATGCCCTTGTAGGCGAGTCGGATGTTGTCTCGAGGACGATTGGCTTAATAGAGCTAAGGAGTGTGTGGTCGAGCCGGAGGATGGAAATGTTGAATAGAAACAGCTCTGTCCTGGGTCTATAAGACACAGTCGCTGGGAACAAGAGCCTTATGTGACGGCAACTCGGGTGGGATGAAGCCGAGGTCAAGGACAGAACAAAGATTGGGGTTTGAGATGGACAAGAAGGTGACGCGGTATGCGCCAAGTGAACAGGGCCTTGTCCAGGGGATGAGATTGGCCAAACGAGCTGTTATGAGTTCGAGAGGTTGAGATGGGTAGGCCTGGCTCAAGTCAGGTGTGGTGTCTAGTTGAGGCGAGTCGAGTCAGGTATCTGAACTGAGAGACGGGGGGGTCGGCAAGATATCAATAAACGGCCAGCTCGTTCTGGGCCTGGGACAAGACGAGGTCCCGCTGGGTAAGGGCTGTGGAGAGAGTGCTTTGATATCAGCAGCAGCCCACGACTAGGACCATGCAGATGCCAAATGACAAAGTGGACGGGGGAGGTGAAAGACAAGACCAGGCGGCAAGCAGCGAACGCCCACGATGTCGCAAATCGCACTTAGTTATAGGTGTGCGACGAGCATGGCATGGCATGCACCGGGACCAGCAAGGAACCACGCAGGAGATCAAGAAGAACCAAGGGGCCCCTGCAATGGCGGGCGTCAGTGGGGCTCATTCGGCAACGGGGGGGAGGGGGGACAAGATGGTCATGGGCGAGGATTTGGGGAGATGGAGGAGGAGGGAGAGAAGGAAGTTTGCGCGAGAGGGAGGGAGGCTGATGGAGAAACAGGTGAGTGAGATGAAGAGATGCATCAGGGGCCAGGAAACGATATGTGGGCATGGATCCATGGGATGGGATGGACGGGCAGGATGGAGAACGGGGCGGGCACTAACAGCGGACTGAGACGAGGAGGTATCGAACATATCGATGGCGGCGCAGAGTGCTCGGGTGAGCTAAGAGCTGGAGTAGGTAGGTAGTGCGTCAAGACGAATGGGCCAGAGTACGAAGCGATGGTCCAAGGTGGTGTAGTGCGGGCCACGATAGTGTGAGCGAGGCCTGTGGTGTCTTGTTTAGGTGTTAGGGGCCGCCCCATCACCACGAGCGCTGCGACGCAACCATTGGGCGTTTCCAATGATAGCACCAAGCAAGTTAAAGCACGCAGCGCAGAGGGGATTTTTTTTTTTGGGCAGAGACACAGTGCGTTTGTCGACGACGTTGAGACCGGGACAGGGGACCAGGAGCCGAGGAGCCTAATGGCGTCGAGGGTGGTGTCGAGCGAGCGAACGAGGGTGCCAAGGGAAGGGTGTCGACGGACGATGAGAACGACCTACGACGAGACGAGGGCGTCTTGCAAGGCAAGGGATCAATTAGCGGATCCCGCCAAGTGCGCGTAGGTGATGCGTAGAAGGCTGAGAAGACGAGCCGACTGCATGCATCAGATGTGCGCTAGCTAACTCATGACGGGAGAGCAAGAGATTTGAAGAGAACGGACGAGAAAAGAAGCATGACGGTTGAGCCATCTTGCTTCCCCGGCGCGACCACCAGCAGAGAAGAAGCAGAAGAGAGCACCTCACTTTCAAGCAGACGCAGACAGACAATGAGGCGGCGGCGATCCGCTTTTGCCCCAAAGTGCCCGCAGAATCCACCGTCGTGATGCCTGTTGGAAGCTGTCTAATGCCCGTACTGCGTCTGCTGGCTGCGTCTGTCTGCGGTCCAAAGTGAGGTATTAGCTGGGGGAGAGAGATCCAGCCCTTGCGAGGGTGGGCGTGCAAGATGCACTCTCTCATCAATGGGCGTGTGAAAATGTGGAGTTGTGGGTGTGAACGAGCGGGCTTGGGATAGCGTCGGGGCTGGGGTGAGGTTGAGCGCGCCAACGCCAAGTGGGGATGGACTTTTCCATGGATCCACAGGCGCCTCAGCCATGGCGCGCGGTACGTACCGTAGGTTGTGCTTTTTTGGAGATGGCCCATGATGGGACCAGTTCACCGGAGCCCAGGGCAGGGCAGGGCAGGGTGGCCCAGAGCCGATGAGAGACTGCACGAGATGAGATGTGTACAAAAAAGGTGGCAAACGGTATTACACGGTAGAGCAGGCAGCTGGACCTGGCTGGCTGGAGGCGGGCATGTATGTACGAATGTACCTCACTCTTACGACTGATGAGCAAATGTACTACTGTCTGTACCTGCAGTCTCCTTTGCGGTGACGCTCGAGGTGGATAATCTCAGCTCTCCTCCCCCACATTCCCCTATGCCGTCCTTGTGCTGCTGTGCTGTGCCTGCTTCGAGCAGGAGTGTGCCTGTTAGTCAGCCATCCTCCCATTGTTGCTCTCCATTGAGCTTCCCGCTCCATCGACTCGCCAGCCAGAACAATGCCATCGCAGCTTGACTCGAACAACTCTCTTTGACAGCTGTTGGCGGCGACCCAACGACGTCTAGGCGGCACCTTGCACGTTGGACAAGGCGGGAGTCAAACCAGACGGCGGGGTCGGGTCGGCCAACCTAACACCAACACTTGCCAGACTGACCTTGGTTAGGCTCGTGCCGGTCCAGGGCGCTCATGTCATCCGCGAGTGAGTGCCTCGTTCCGTCTCATCAGCATCCCATTCTGGCTCGAGCAGGAGCCTGAAGAGGAAACGGGATCGAGCCCGGGACATCCAGAATAGCCTTTTGCAAGTGCTTAGGGAGGTAGGGGGCACTCGAGGCACACGAGGCACGCCGAGTCGACCTGATACAGCGTCGATATCAGACAGGAGTCGGGCTCACAGCAAGCCGTGCAGAACCATTGACCACTATATGGCATCTATTTCAAGCCATGACGCGGAGTCTACGTGCTCTTCGTCCTTAGCAGGATAAACCACGATGCCACTTGAGCCTGCTGAGCGGTGTTTCCCCACCACCCACAGCCAACACCCTGGTCCGTCCCGGCCGATTGTCACCATGCCGTTCCTGACTTCGGCTCTTTTTCCCACCGTCACCCGCTTGACCCTTACCCCCCAAGCTCAAGCCCATGCTCCGGGCTCCAGGCTCAACAGGGCATGGCAAGGGCTTCAGAGCCACAAGGCAAGCTTGGGAGGGGGGCGTCGACTGGACTCCGGGCGATCCCCTGCTGCAATTTTCCGCGTGCCGCTTACCGCAGGTAGACGCCTCTTGGACGGAGGAAACCCTAATGCCTCTTTATTGCTGTCCTTGGTAACACAACACACACACACACACAAGCGCACATACAACACCAAAAGTCTCACCGCACAGCACCTCACTTCAACTCATGTCTGTTTTTTATTAAGATTGCAAACTTTCGATAGTATCGATTCCAAAGTTGGATGTTGTGCGTGAAAGAGCATCCGCCGCAGGTCGCATCCTAGGTGGATGATCCAAGGATCCTGCTGGTGCGGGAAGCCCCCTGCCTTCCGCTAGCCCCGATTTGCTGGATGGCCTGCCCTGAAGGACTTCCAGACCCCGACGTTTCAAACGCCGCCTCCACATCCTCCAGCCAACACAGCAGCCCCGAGGTTGATTTGATGGGGAGAAGAGGGCTTTACGTTACGGGCTGCCATGCCATGTTGTGCCATGCCATGCCATGCCAGCTCTTTGGCAAAATTCGGTTATCAGGTCTGAGTGACGCGCAGCCAGGACGGACAGCTGACCTGTCGCATTTTACCATGAGAGCTGAGGGTCAAAGTTGATGATGGAAGCAGCTCAGTGTAACCTTGATCTATGCCCCAGATGATCAAATGATGAATAATAATACCCAGGTACCCTTGGGGAGGGCAAGCATCCCATATCAACCTCATCCATGGCCGTTGGCCCTACGGTCGATCAGGCCATGATGCATGCACAGCCCTCTCCCGTCCCCTGACGCCGATGCAGCCGCCTGGACGAGCAGCCCAGCAGCACAGTACAGAGGGACTGCACTACACAGCGCAGCATCGCATCGCATCGCATCGTATCAACCGATTCAACCCAGCCAGGCCCATATTATCGAGATCCCTCTCCCCTTTACCCCAGGCTCGAACGATTAGGGCATGGTTCAACTCCTTTTGTTGTTGCCTCACCGGGATGCGAGATTCTCTGATTCAAACATGACGAAGTTGTCGACGGCTCGAGCAAAAGCCTCGTCCATTACGGGCCGGAATGGCGTCGCAGGTTACCAAAACCATGGATGATTGCCAATAATGCCGACCGCGCCAACGCCATAAGGAGATGGTGATAGACGCCTTATCCTGGATTAGAGTTTAGAACTTGGGGGGGTGGTTGGCAACGGGTGAAACCAACGCCTGTGCATTACATGTATTTCTGGCTGGACTGGGCTGGGCTGGGCTTCGCTGCTACTGGTCCCCACACACTTTCTTGTCCCTAGTTGTCGTCGACGAGGCTTGATTCGAGGCCAAACAAACGTCGAATTCTTTCTCCGACATTTCCAGGTCCAATCCAGAAAATGCGGTTGCTGATCATCCGGCACCCGTGAGGCTCGCGGCGGCGGCGCGGGCGCGGGCGCAACCCACCTCATCCGCCCAACCTTCTCTTCCCACTGCTTCCCCAAACGCTGCGCGCTGCGGCTAAGCATGGCTCCCCGGGGAATCGCTTCTTCAGAGATGACATCTCCTCCTCTAGTGTTGCATCCGCGGTGAGGGGCTCTTTGACGATTACACGCAGAGATCATACTAGGAGGGACATGCTAACTAGATTGGCGAGCCCATGATAAGTGTTGGGCTTGCTGATCATACGATCCAACGCTCGACGTTGCCTTGGAAGAGCCTGGAGGAACCGAACCGCCCCGTCCGGAGCGAGCAGCATCCATCGTGATGCCTGTCCTCACCGCCTCGGCGAAGGATGTCTCCGTTGATGTTTGGCTCTCGACCCTGTAAGACACGAGACGAGGCGCCTGCTACGTCCCAGTTGCCAGGCAGGTTGAGCCAGGGCGCGCTGCGGGAATTTTGCACCTACATCCGGCGCGCTAGTGCGATGGAGGCTCACTCTCTTGATCAAGTAGGAGGGCGAGCACGGTACAGTACCTTCGCATTACACACTATGACACTGCTGCTGGAGATGTAGGGACCATTGATGGATCCAAATGCTGGCGCAGGAGTGAGTACGATGATGCGTGAAGGCCCTGCTCGGTCAAGTAATACCAGAGATGTGGCGCTGGTTCATCCCCAGTTTCCGGTGGGCTCCTCTCCCATCGCGTGGCTGGCGAGATACAGCACACGAGTTCATCTGCTTCATCGTACAGCTTGTAGAGCAAGTATCTAGTGGACCACCGAGTCGGAGCGGTCTACAGACACAAGCAGACTGCCTCTTTCAACGCGCATAAGGCGGGCTCAAGAGATGGGCAGATGTCTTGCACATGAGGCCCTTGGAATGTCGCTCTCGGGGGTCTGGTAGGTCCCGCTGGCGTCCTTGGCCGTTACCACCGGGCAGACGGTGTCGCGTGGCTGCTCTGATATTCAAAGTCCACTCCGTAATCTGCACCTGAAAATCTTCAACCCTAATACCCTAATGCATCACATACATGGATAGATAGATGAATGGATCGCAAGCCTTCTCCATTCCTGTGCAGCAATCTCTCATTTCTGCTGGGCAACGTGGCAGCCGTATAGGACGCTTTGACCGGCAATTAGGGGAGAGCTGCGCGTCCATGTGAGAGTGTGCAATGCAGTTCAGCCGATCTACAAGACTGCATTGCAGCAAGCTCACGACTGAGGAGTCCGCCTCCGCCGACGACTGTTGCTCGCATACAACCTTGACTACGTACCTAGGAAGGAAAAAAAGACTCCGAAGGCTACCTCAGACTAGCGCCAGAAGCATGGTGCCAGCAACGGTTTGTCTGCAGCGAATCAATGCCGGTCCAGCAACACCAAGGACAACGTCCGGGAGTTGTGATAGCTCATCCCGTATGACAAGCCCAACCGTTTTTGTAATCTGCACATACGCCCCAAAGCAAAATATACTCTGGGTGGCTTTTGATACTATTTGGATTGGAATACCCAATCGCGACCTTGGCATAGATTGAGAAGGTCAGAAACTCAATGAAGACGGGGGAAGGAGCCAATTGCCATGACTGCCTCAGGCCACCTTCACAGCATTTCAGCAGTCGTCGACGGACGGCAAGACGACCTCCTGCAACCATGACCCTGCCACCCACACAAGCCACACCACTGACCGACTGCTCATCCATCCCTCCTCGTCTGTTCTGGTCTGGTCTGCAAGGATCGCCCTCCAAGAGTCGCCAATCAACTCTTGACGGCAATTCGTTTCTTACTTTGCTGTTGCAACCGTGCCAAAAATGACAGTCAGGACGGCTTTGATCTGCCATCAGATTCAGCAGAGGCTTTTGTCAATGCACCCTCGCATGGATATGGATCTTGCGGTGACGGACCACCCGGCTCTGGCTGGCTTAATCTCGTATGCATCGGCCATGGGTATGGATGGTATGGCATGGTCTGCTATGGTATGGGTGCGGCCAGACGTCGCCAATCGTGGAAAGAAGCAAATATGTTTGCATGGTCAGATCTGAGCCTGACCAAGCTTCTTGATCGAAGAGCACAACGCACACACTCCTCGATCAAAGTGCTTGCTTTCTGTCTGTACGTCACCCAGCCCTACCCTGCCCTGTCGTGTCCTCTGCCCTACGCTTCTCTGGCCCTACCGTCGTCCCTCCCATGATCTGACCTGAGACCAGCTCAAAACAATGGTCGATTTAGCAATGGCTGCCACGTGCCACACCTGCTCACGCCAATCGGAAGCAACCGTTGAAACGGGTACTCAGATCAGACCATTAGCCAGCCTGAACCCTCTGACTGAAATCTGGCACGTTGAGCCAGGGGCCCGCTTCAGCTTGCATGCATTCACAACGCTGTTGCACGTTCGAGGTTTTTACGTCAAAGTTTCATAGGCCAAGGAGCAGCCAAAACGCCCAAGAAGAGAATAGGGACGAGCAGAGTGGCTAAGACCGCTTATTGACATTTGACAGTGTCGTACCAACGGTTCTGCCATGGCTGAGAACGTGGCCTCGTAACCACCAAGCCCAAAGCCTGTTGGCCAACTCTAATACCATTTACAGTAACCTCCCCTTGCCAATTACCGACAATGACGCTACTACGGACCTCACCTGAGAGAAATTCCATGTTCAACAACTGTTACGTTTCCACGAACAGCATATCCCGGAACCCAGCACACCCACAACTCCATCAGATCCGTCCAGGCACGGGCCACTGGTTTCTTCACCATTCCCACGCGAGAAGCCTTGTCGCTCCCGGGGTCATGAGAGCGGAAGCGGACTCCTTGCTATTTCGAGGAGTTCGCTTCGCATGGCGATGGGGGACTAGGCTGACAGCACCAGCTACTTGACTCGCTCGACGCTAACGTATCTGGCTTGTCCATGTTTCCTGACCTTGGCCATGGGCAACTTGAACGATTGCCCCGAGTTTACCTGTGACATAGCTTCATCGCGATCAGGCCATTGGTTCCACCAACTGAATCACGACATGCCTATCTTGCCGGGCTCTAGCGTTGACGTCGTCTGTCTCATCGAGCATGTCAGTGAAACTGAATTGGGTTACAAGGTTTACATGTCAGGCTGCGCTTATATCCGTTTTCGCAAACAGCAGCGTCACTTGACAAGACGTATGGTCACAAGCACAAGAACCCTGAGAAGTGGTGCCCCAAAGGACATGCTACTCATGGTACTGAGAGGGTCGATCAGGTGCACTTCGGCCTTGCCTAGTGCCTTCAAGGACTCACCGAACTGGCATTAATGCCTCTAGGAATCCACGATGCAACGCCGAGGTACCAAGGTGAACGGAGTTGTTCCGCGCAGACAATGGAGACTGTATAGCGAACGGGTAGCGCCGTGATTGGTGCGTGCCTGGAGCCTCGCCGGAGCTGCCATTGTCGACTTGAAAGAACTGGAGCCGGCATCGCTAAGTTAGCGAGGTCGCATTGCAAACTGCATTATAACAGTCCTTGTCATTAGTTATCTTGATGCCGGTGTCTGAATCGCGCCGGCCCTGACAGGTGCAACGGCAAGGGATTGAGCTGAACCGAACTAGTGGTCATAGCCGAACTGTCAGGTGGGGGCGATCCTCGCGGTCGGCTCCCAAGATTGGATCACAGAGTTCCTGATCCGCCTGGATGTGACAGCAGCCCGACATTGTGTTGAGAGAGAGACGAAGGAGAGGCGGTAGGGCGGCTGGCTGAGATGGGATCGTAATGTCGATACGACGTCGGGCTCTCGTCAAGGCTTACTAGCCTGGTCAAAAGGCGAATGGAACCGAAAACCGGGGTTGAGGCCGATCAATGCAGGCATCGATCGCCTCGAGATGACACAGAAACAACTGCCGGTATCAGATGCGGCATCTCGTCAACCCAGACTTTTCATCTAGCATGGCATTCCATGGAAGGATAATGATCCTTGTTGGGCTGAACCCTTCAGGGTTGCCAGACATCTTGGCCACCACGGTTCAATCAGGTGTCAGCAAACAAGTGACAGCCCGTCACGTTTCTTCTTCCGACGGCAGTCGATAACTGACTGTTCTGACACGCATACATACCACTCTGAACTGAACACAACCCAACAACCAGGAACTTCAGAACTCCACCTAAGGGCGGGATCCAGAGATCTTCAGCGCCAGGTCTCTTTACGACCAAGGGGATGAACAAGCAGCAGAGACCTGCAGACCTCACTGGGCTGTGCTGCGGGCTGTGCCTGACTGCAAGTGAAAGGCTCGTGTCTGTAATCTGCGAGGTACAATACAAGATGCATGGGCTGACGTACGTACAGCGAGCATCAGGGCAGAAAATTCTCCGAGCTTTGCAGGTGAAACGTCGTACTCGACGCTCTGCCCACATGTACGAATATGGGGGCTGCAGAACTGGGAGCTGAATTCACCTCAACCGGTCAGCTCGGGGCAAGGCGCAAGATGCAATTCGCTCCATCGCTGCGCATTAGAAGCAAGCCATGGACTCGTCATCAACTGCAATTTGCGCCAGGTATCGCAGCCCTGAGTGGAGGAGAGATTCGAGACCAGCCTCCAAGGCTTGGAGTAATTCAACCAAGCCCCATTCCCATCTTCGTGTTGAAACTAGACAACACACCGGTAACCCGAGATGAAAACGGCCGCGGCAGGAAATATGGAACCGGCTCAGGTCAGGTCAACCAAAGGCGCGGTCCGCTGAGGAGCGGTCCGTAGGGAACAGCTGTCACCGACTATTCTGTACTACCGGCGGATCGACCCTCTCATGGAGTGGAACAAGTGGCGATGGTTGATGGCCTCTGAACGACGAACGACGTGCAGATACTTACAGTACCTGAGGAAGCGTCGACGGTGGCACAGGCAGCTCTGGGCAGCGTTGGCGCTGGGACCGGTGCAGAGACCGCGGCCAGAGCGGGAAATCATTATTATGCATGGCCCTGGCAAACCCGGTCGATGCTAATGACGGCCCCATCGTCAAGAGACGGATATGGCAAAACTCTGACATCCACGAGACTCGAAAAGAGCGAGGCCTCTTGGTTTTGATGAGCTGACATTGACAGCGCCGGGAAAGAGCTGGAAATGAAGTCCAAGACGTTTCAAGCCAGGGTTGACCTGCACATCTCCGAGTCATTCCCCTCTGCCTTGTGAAGTTACTGGCACAACGGGCAACGGTTCAGAACTCTGATGGGAGGAGAATTTGGCACGATACGACATGCTGGCTTAGCGCGGCATCTCGATACAAGGGCAGGGCAGGTCATCCCCCTGCCTCGGCCTGAGTGGACAGTGTCAGTGTGCCATGCCAGCCGGCCGCTCTGCTGTTGCATCCCGGCGTGCAATCGGCCGAGTCCAGTCTCACTCAAGAGGTCCCCTGGCAGCCGTGGAGAACGTTGCAGGCGGGTCCCTTCTGGCCTCACCCCCTCAACCCTTGCAAGCCTTGCCTTGTCCTGTCGAGCTAGGGCGCGACCAAGACCAACGAGTCATGCCGCTGCCCCCCCGCCGCCCAGAGTGCAAGAGGATGAGATCCCCGCCGTCTTGCTCTCGAACGATAACGTACCGGCATCTCACCCAAAGCTTGATGTCACAACAGTCAGCGGAGGATGTTTCCAGCGTGTCGCGGCTATTCTCACAGCACGTTGCCCAGCAAAACCCCCAACCGACACAGAGACAACGGGTTGGGGTCCAGTGGGTGGTGGGCATCGTCTCGTTGATGGTCTAAATGGCGCGATGGCGGGGAACGGTGGGGGTTCACTCAAGCCATGATTTCGTCTGGTTGTCTTTTGGTTCAGTCTTGTCGTTGACAACAGCTGGTGAGTGGTTGAGAAGCCGACCCTCAGCGGAAAGGAAAGTAGTTGAGCTTGGTGAGAGACTTGACAGACAGAAATGGCGCCAACAGCTCCCTATCCTCAGCCAACGGCAGTATCGCGTGTTTCATGTTGAACAGTTGGCACTCAAACTCAAACAAAGCGCCTCGACATTATCGCTCTTCAGCCGTCATCTTGAGGGTGCCAACAGTTTCGAAGGCTGTACCCCGCATGCCCATACGGATATCTGTTGATGGGAATCGGATCTCATCGATCTACCTTTACTTTTTCAAGGCCTCCACTGGAACTTGGGTGTCTTTCCCGTGCCGTCCTCGTGGGTGCGACTCACGTCATCGGCATTTGCCTCCGTTGTTGCAAACACGCCCGAGTACAAAGTTGTGCGAGCCAAGAGTTGCTAGACGAGAAACGAACTATGGAAAAAGAAAGCAGCTTATTTCCCGTCACGGAGAACAACAGGAAAGAGGCTGGAGGAAAAAGAAAAGCTCGGGGAACACAAGAAAAAGCAACGGCTTGCGATGCGATGAGATGAGATGGATGCTCCCTCTACCATGGCCATGGGATCCCTTGCATCTGGCTGAACCTGAACATCTCTGTCGGGGAATGCCCGAAATACGTTAGAGGCTGCAAAGGAGTATCGTTGTCGATATCACTTGGAAACTAATAATCGTTTATCTAGAGTTGAGGTCCCGGGCCGACAACTGTCCAGATGAGATTGCACTTTCGACATCCTCTTCATGGGTAACGGCGCCGTTGACCAGCCTCCCTCCCTCGAGTGGTCGGAGAAATACCCCCACGAGCAGGGTTTCGGATACCTACCAGCCAGTCTTTGCGGTACAGCTTCTTCTGCTCAACTCTCACTCTCGCTCGCTCTCGAGCTGCGCATGAAACGGCGCCGCTTCAGTCACCAAGATGCCCCGGACTTAGAAACCAGCATCGTGCCGCTCCGCCGTCTACTGCGCAGTAGTAGTAGTTAGCTAGTGCTGTCAGCGAAGCCCTGCGAGCCTGTCACAGCAGCCCGTTGGGGTTTTCCTTGGTCCTTCTGGCGGGCTTCCCCCCTTCCTCCGCAAAATATGATATATGACAAGAGCTACAGCTTGTCCCAGTACAGTACGTACTCCCCCGGATCTCAGCCAAAAGCTCAGCCAGTTGTGCCCCCTTGTTCTGGAGCGTCACGCATGCATGAATAGCCAAGTGCGAGTAGGGAAAAAAAGAAGGAAAAAGAAAAGCAAACTCTGGCCTCGACTCGACCGGGGCATGTCTCCCGCCCACCCCCTCCTCCGTCCCTCTCTCTCTGCCTCCACCACAGCAAGCCTGGCAGCCCTGAGAGTTGCGGCAATCCTTCCAACGTGCATTGTATCCCGGCCGCGGATCTCTTTTGTCACAGAAGCCCATGTTTTCTGTTACACCGCAGGGAACTAAACGGCTAGCCCTCGCACTCAAGGTCGTGTCAGCGCCTATCATGACGGTCCGGCCAAGTTCGTATCCCATCCCATCCCCTCCCCCCTCCCCTGGCGAGCCATGGAAGCAACAGAGTTGACCGTCCGTCTCGTCTCATTGCTTGCCTTTTTCTGGATCTTGCTCCTTGCCATGCCTGCTGCGGAACCGCAAGACTACGTCCGCCACCAACGGGATCCTTGAACAAGGAGAGTCATGATAGGTTCCATGGTTGTGAAGGAGGAGGGGGAGGAAGCAACAGTTGCAGTCACAAGCAAGTCAAGTCAAAGTCAGGTCTTGCTTTGTTCCCGTTCGTTCGTCGCAACTCGGGACCCCGCCTCGCCCATGTTTCCCATGCTTCCTCGCGTTTTCTTTGCTTTTTTCTTTTTTGCGGGGGAAATCTCGGGAGAGCGTGTGGGTGGTGATGGGTGATGGGTTAGTGGTGCTTTCTTCAGAACCACCCCCTGTCTGCCCCTTGTCACCGCTTCAAGTTTGTCGATTATGATATCTGCTAGGTCGTCTCTCCTTCAGTCACACACACCAAGAGAAGCAAGCCCTCACCTACTCATCTCTTAGCCTCGAACATGGCAGGGCTTCAGCTGCTAAATCACTGCCTCCCCTCTGTGCGTACGTCGTACCTACAGAGGACCCGCCGTGGGCCACTTTCTGACGGCTGCACCCTGCTACCCGTGTTTGACAGTTTGACTTGTCAGAAGCAACTCCTGCCAACTTTTGCTTTTTGGAGGTTGACAGAGCATCCAACTTGACGGGATGATTGCACTTGCACTGCATTTGCACGCCTTTCGCCCGAAAGTCCCCTGTCCCTTGTCTCCTTTTCAACGCTCTCAACTTGACATTCCAACTGGTGACGCCTCTACGCCTGGAAGTGTCTACTTGCATTCAGCTGGGGGGGAGGGGCTTGAAAATGTGAGCTTGACGAGGCGAGGTGCAAGGAAGTCCACTCAAATACAGGGGCGAGCTATCACTTCTCAACTGTACGTAAGTAGGCGAGGCTAACTCGTCACTCAGGCTCCTTTCCAACACACACGGGTCATTCCGCGCTCGCAAGCTTTACTATTTTGTTGTTTTATCAGTTCCCGGATAGGGAACTAACTAGGACAGTCAACGTCAACCCTTTTTTTGTTTTTTTTGCCTCCCCCCGGGTAACGGAAAACCCTGAGACACACTCGCTGCAGTGTTCAGTTCATTCTTGTCGCACAAGTTGTGAAACATTGATGAACCAACCACACACACACAAAGTTCAATTCGCCCATCTACGCGGAACCGCAATCGGCAAGCGACTGAAACAAATCCATTCCGAAAAGAGGTTTCCCGCTTCCTCTCTTGGGGGGTGCAACCCCGTATCTAGCAACTCCTCTGGCAGGTCTTGTATCAGACACCTGAGACAAGCGACCTACCTCATGGCCTTTGCTTCCCCCCCTAGTCCCCGGGACACTCGCTTGCAACCCAGGTGACTTACTGACCCTCCATCCCCCCTGTGGAAACTTGGCGCGACTAATACCACCACGGCTCGCATGGCCAGACTTGATGATCTTGATAGCCAAGAAGAGTAAACTCAATCGGCTTTTACCCCTGTGACGCGCGTGGCCCCTTTGGCTGAGCATGTGTGGTATTCCCTTCGGGCGGCTTCATTTAAGGAAAAGGACCCTGGGAAAAACGAATGGCACCCTGAGACATGACGTTATGGTATTGCAGAATCGTACGACGGGAGTGCCGCCCATTGTGAACCCTTGTCTAGACGGTGACGATCAAAAGGTCGAGCCCAACGGTGGGCAGTAGCATCACGTCGCATAGGCGAGATGGACTTGAGAGAGTTTAGTCTGTTTGTGTGTGATCTTGGCTCGTCTTCTCACAGTTGTCATCGCTTGATTGTGATTGTATTGAATGGGGTAGAAACAGGAGACATCCCGTCTTGTCCCCCTCATACCTCAAGAAGGAATCATCCTGAGGCTCGCCAAATAGCAAATCTAGATAGGTAATCTCCAGTCCCGTGATGGTTGAACAACAGTCTCCTCGGGAGGTCCATGTTAAAAGTCAACTCTTTCATGACAATGCTCTCTCCCCTTCCCTAGCAACATCCAACAATAGCCAACTCTAACCTTGATTCTGTTTTGCTCAAGGTCCGGCGCCATTGAGCGTCAACTCCTCTAGCCGCTCCTTGAGCAAATGATCAGGCTTGAGGGAGCCATTCGTCTCGGCTTCACCGTTGACGGATGATTCTGACGGAGTCTCTCCACTTGTGAGACCCTTTCTGATGGCGAGGACGCTGTCGACAATGACGGCATCAATGCCCTGCTTGACTTGGCGCTATAGAGTGTTAAATACTATTACGTCCCGTAGACAAGGATGAGGCCACTTACCTGGACCATCAGAGGGTCATTGTTCAAAGTGCCGTAGCTAAAGCACACAATTCCGTTCTCCTTCACAACCTTGACTAGGCGAGGACTGTTGATGAAGGGCTCGGCGGCGGAAACAATGCCGAGCAAGTTCCAACGGCTCGCAAAGCGGATGGCCTCTTGGAGAGACGAGGCACGAACGTCGCAAACTTCGCAGCAGCCCGCGTCCGTGAGGAAGAGGATGGGGATGGAAGGTTGCTTGTAGCTCAGGCAGAGACAAATATCGGGGTTGAAAGAGCTGAAGATGATGTGTCGTTCACCAGCCAGGTCGTATACCTTGGAAAGAACCGTGTCACAAAACGAGTTGAGTTCCACGGCATAAGTATCCATCTCGTGTTCTTCGCTCTCGTGCAACATTGGGTACTTCATCTCTATATTGAACCCGATGTTTTCCGGCAGCTTGCGGAAGAGGTCCTCGAGGGTTGCAAAGGGGGCTTGGATGAAGTTGCCCCTGGAGTTGGCCTTGAAGCCCTTGGACTTGAAGTCAAGGGTATGCTTCATGCGCTCGTCCATGTCCTGTAGCCCACTGCCAGCGAAACCCATCGACTGCGAGCGTGTCGGAGCAAGACTATTGCTTCGTGCTCGGAAGCCACCAGGTTCACCCTCGGCCACAGGCTTCGTTGAAGAAGTGTGACGAGGTCCCCGACGAGTGTCAGGGTTTATGTGCAGAAACTGCTCCAGGGTCAATGTATGAACAGGAGCGTCTATGCCTGTCTCGCTGACAAGGAAATCGTGGTAGATGACAGGGACGTGATCCTTGGTAAGTTGTACGTCAAACTCGACGTACTGAGCGCCAAGGTTGGCCGCAGCAATAAACGAGGGCAGAGTATTCTCGCCAAGCTGAAGGGACTTGTTGGATGTGAGGTTCTTGCCCAGTCCTCGATGGCCGATAATCATGGTTGATGACATCTTCTTCCAGTAGGTCTGTCTTGAGGTAACCTCCATATTGGGGTGGTGGAATGGGGTAATGACCAGGAAGTTGAAGTTGACGGTTCCGATAACATCCAAGCTGCTGGACATGATAGGAACGCAAACATCGCCTTGCAGGTTCATTCGTCGAGACCCCAATGTTGGCTTCACAGAAGACAAGAGAGCTACAGCTCGTCCAACCTTGTTCTGGTTGTTGCCAGAGTAGGTAGGAACAATGTCGAAGAGAAGCTTCACCTTGCTGGCGTCTTTTGTCATGAAAACAATAGGGTCCGTGGCGATGTTGTCATGCACTGGTAGATCGATAATCGTCGGCTCACCCTGGGCTCCAGTGGCAGCCACGACGATCGACAAGGCAGTGTCGAGCTGGGTATTATGAGCTTCAGTGAGCGGGATACGATCCAAGCTCACTGGCTCAACATTCTTCCGCATGTCCATAGACCCCAAGCTCACGAGAACAAGGCTCTCATCCGTTAGGTAACGGTGACCAAAACTCTTCATGGCCTCAGAGGGCCGCGACACGCTTGAGGCGCCATTGGAGCGCCGCTCTTCGATGGACGACATCTCTGAGGGAGTTGGCTGCAGGGTTTCGACAGGACGGGATGGAGGCTCATCCTCAACCGTGTCGACGGCAAGGAGTCTTGCGATATCCATATGGCCTCTCAAGGCAGCATGCTCTCTGGCGGTCCAGCCGGAGGAGTCTATGCGTGTGGTATCGGCTCCAGCCTCGACAAGAAGCTCAGCCACGTTGAGCTTGCCGTCCACAGCCGCAACATGGAGAGGGGTCCATGCATACGTGTTCTCCGTGGCCTCAAGGTCTCCCTTTTGGAGCTCGGTGCCCTTGATAATGATTCGAGCACACTCAGCGTGGCCAAATCGGGCTGCAACATGAAGAGCAGTCTCATTAGTCTTGTCTCTCCAGTTGAGGTCAACGCCAGCATCAACCAGCATCTGCACGATGGTGCTGTAGTTGGATTTTGTGGCGAGGGCCAAGACAGCTCCTGATTTGGAGATGGACTTGCGAATTTCAGCCTTTGACTCACTGCTCCCCTGCCAGTTTTCACCCTGCAAGAGAGCTTGAGTTGTCAAAGGGTGGCCCCCAACAACACTGAGGTGAAGCGGAGCACAACCATCATGATCTTGCCACTCAGGAGTGTCAATGCCATCCTTGACATTGAACTGATTCCACTCCTGCATCTTAGCCATGATGATTTGACAGACCACCACAAACCCGAATTGGGCTGCGTAGTGAAGCGGCATGCGCCCAAAGGAGTCACGGCTCTTAAGCGCAACTCGCTGGTCGGGACGTAGCTGATCAAGGAGATAAATGAAGAGCTGTACAACTTCATCGTCCTTGCCAAGAAGCTGAATCTCGTTTGTGTTGAGCGCCTTGGCACCGGGTGCAGAAAATCCAGCCTGGATATGTTTGTTGCTGAACTGAGAACCTGCAGGCACAGGGTAGGACTTTGATTCCTGGTCTCCAGGGTTCGACTTTGTGCGGCCAATATGAATTACAAGCCGATGAATGCAGTTGCGGCCATTGATGTCGTCTGGCTCATCGAGGCTCTTGAGGTTAGAGAGCAGGAAGGCAATAGATGCTTTCGCCCGTGCAGAGATGGATCGCTGAAGGAGGTTCAAGAGGAGTGGCTTGGAGCCATCTTCAGAGCTGACATTGCTCTCCTTGAGGCCAGCCTCGAGTGCTGCAACATCATCGTTCCGAACCGCCTGATCAAGCACGTCGAGCTGCACCTGCGGCAGGTTTAGCAGTCCTTTTGTTGATGCGCGACCCAGAGAGCGAGTTGAGTGGTCAGACATGGCATCGTCAAAAGTTTGGGCCTCGGCCAAAACAGACATCCACTTGTTGATTTCAGTCAAGAGCCTTGCCGTGTTTGCCTCCTTGGCAAAAGGCTTGGGATCAACCTTGGTCGAAATGTAAGGATGCTGTGTTACAAGGTCCGGGACCTTTTTGTCAAGCTTCTTTGTGATCTTGACAAAGCCTCTGCGGTTAATCTCACCAAACCACTGCAAGTTGCGCAGCTGGCTTCTCAGCTCGAGGAGGGCGCCCATAACTTCCTCAACCTCATCCTGGTCGAGAGTAGAGACGACATCGGGGGTGCGGCCATAGCGGTTGTAGAGGAGGTTCAGTCGGCGGCAGGACTCTGCGAGTTTCTTGTTGTAGAAAAAGTCGACATCTTCGAGGTTTCGGTCAAGGGCGAAAAAGAATTCTGCATGGGGAGTTAGGGGAGAGGCTCAGGGAGCGACACAAAGAGAGTCGTCAAAGCCGCCCACCTGCAGGGTCCACCTTTTCTCCATTCCTGGCCTTTTCTGCTGCAGCCTTTACCAGTTTCTTGAGGCCCTTGTAGTTGATGTACGAGGACGCCCATTCGGGGACCTGATTGCGCGGTAGGCTGCGTGAGTGGTGAGTGAGTGAGCTGAGCTGCGCTGCGGCGCTGATTCGCAGGCTGAGATAGAGGACTCACTTTCTGCCAAACTTCATGCTGCAAAGGTTGATTGGGGTTCTCTTTCGCGTCGAGACTCAAACCTGCGCCAGAGAGTGAGAGAAGAAATTGAAAGGTTTTTGTATGCGACCGGGAGCAATGAGTCGCGCGTCAGTTGGAAGGCGAAGACGACTGTGATAAGAGTCCCGGCGATTCGCCCCCAGGGTAGTCCGGCTGGGACAATGGAAGTTCCCAGACGAAGCTCGTGCTTCAAAACAGCTCGCCAATGGACAAATGTCTTTGTAATGCTGAACTCAACCGTCGCGGTGCCGCGCAGTACAATGATGTCAAGCCAACGCCCGGTAGTGATCAGGAATATCCGGTGGCTTCGATAAGAGAGGATGGAGCTTGTGACGTATAATCCATCGGCGGACGGCAACAGTCTTTGTCCTTGATCTCGCGACACAGGGACAAAGTAAGATGGAGGAGGAAAGAGGAGAGACAAGCCCGGGATCTAGACAGATTTTGTTAAGCCGACATTGCCTTGGAGAAAACAAAACAATTCGTGGGTTGGATTGTGAAAATGGGAACAGCTGGAGCCCTTTCCACTTGTTTGGGATGAACTCCATGTGGGGGAAGTACTGGACTCCATCCTCCAGGCTCCAGGGCTCGCTCACGGCGGTACCTTTTCCACTGAGATGCGCTGGAACAGGGACAAACTCTGGAAGGGTGAAGGGGGGGTGTGCCCCTAGCTCCACTGGAGTCAAGACCGCCAATCCAATTGGCCCCGTGGACCCTCCATGCCTCGTGACTGGATGACGGCGAGTCGAGGAGCATCCACTCGACTCCTAGCCCAGGGCGCATCGTGACCCTTGGAGGGTCCATATCTTCAGCCGAGAACCTGTCAGAGAGGGAGGCTGGGACCTGCGATACAGTGCTAGCTGATGAGGAAACTTACTATAGAAACTACGCCCCCGTGAGACTGCAGACCGCCATGTTCAAAGAGCCCTTTGTCGTGTCAATTCCACTGTGCCGTACCACGATTGCTCATGACCCTGGCTGGTGGCGGCGAGGGCGGCGCCGTCCGGCTGCGGGGGACCATCTAGGTAATCAAGGGATCTGCTCGTGGTAGGCGCAGGTGCCGAGGTAATCAATCCAAGGGTTTCGCAAAGTAAAGCGAGTTGAGCTGGTTGGTAGGTGTTGATACAAGAAAAGTCATTCATATGTATGCTGGGTAACGTCTGCCCGGCCACGTGTAGCTAAGTTTACATCCAATGCGGCTCAAATGTCATATCAACCTCCTTCATCAATGTACAAACAAGAGGGGTCGCCCATCTCCGTCTTTTCTCCGCTCAGACCAATCCCGCCCATTGCCCCTGCTCTAGATATGCCGGTCGCTGATCCGGTACTGGCCATGTGATCAGCCTCCTTGGCCTCGCCTTCATTCGTGATGGCCGAAACTGTCCAGGAGTCCTGCTTATCCGCCCAGCCGACAATCCCGACATTGCTATCGGTTCTGGAAGAACGACGGCCGTCTTCTGATCGTTGAGCCATGCCTTGGCCTGGCTTGGAGCCTGGTTTTTCCTTGACTTTATCCGCTTCTTGTCTGCCTCATCACCCCTGTTGTTGCTTGGGAAACTCTCGCACTTGATTAGCGCCACCAGCACATGCCTCGAGATCGAGAGTTGTGACAGAAAACCAATCAGCTCCTGATTGATCTTCAATGTCTGCTTGGTTGCCGTGTTTCCAATGTACCGAGCCATTGACATGCGGAACTGGGGGTTGAAATCTGGATAGAGGAGTTTACTCTCAATAGAACGTGTTGTCCCTTCCACAAAAGCCACCTCCTTCCAGAGAGCCTCAATCTGTAGTAACCTGCTCTCTGAAGAATGGACGACCTGAGTTGTTGAGCTCTGTAGCTGAAGCTGTGAAGTAGAGTCGACCGTCGCTAGAGCATCCAGGAACTGACGGAATCCTTGAGTTGAGATGGACAGATTGCCCAAAGTTGACTCAAGCACTTGACCACCAGAAGTTCTCAGACCAACAAGGTCAAGGAGGACATGTAGCCGGCTGATGAGATAGGTAGTGCTCTCGTTTCGATCCATCAGCATGGGTTGCCATGTGTCTGGGCAATTCGTGAAGCCCTGAATCAGACGCACAGCAGCCTTCCAGTCGAGAGCGAGGATGCACTCGTCAAACAACTGCTTGATCGTGTTCGTGCCAAGCACAACGTTGGCCTTCATGCATGACACGAAGAAGAGTGCAGCCTGGTCGAATAACTTGAAATGAAGAAGACCATCAATCACCGCCTCGATAATAGGCTTGGTAAGAGGTGCGTGCTCCCAGATCCAATCACCTGTTCGGGTAGATGTCTTGTTACTCAGTCTTTTGGCCTTGGGTGGGGCAATGTCAGTGACATGTCTGCGAGCCAGCTTGGCTCCCGTTTCTGTATCGAGGCCAGTAAGGCACGCAAGAGCGCGAAGGAACCTTCCATGGTTCTGGGAGTTTTTGTAGTGATTCAAGATTGCCACGAAAGTTGATGATGTTGGCTGGACGCGTCGGTAATAGAAGAATGAGTTGACCAGGGCCTCGGAAATGTACTTGTGCCCTTGCTTGTCAAAGGCGACAATCAAGGTGTTGAAGGTGTGCATATCAGCTGGGTACGCTGACACAAGCAAATTGTAGCACACCCTGCCAACCTTTTCCTTCAACCCGAGGTTAGGAGAATTGACCACTTCTCTGAGCCGTCGGTTCAGCATGATTCGGTTTTTCCTAGCTCTGGCGGGGTCAATCGAGTCGAAAGTATAAGGTACACACTCGTTCGTCAAATCGCGAGCCTCATAGTAGCTGGGACTGGGGGATGTCGATTTGTCGTGAGCAGCAGCGCGGTCCAGGAGTTGTGTGACAAGATGAACAATTGTCCGAGAGTCGTTGTGAAGATGTTTCTGATTTAACGGAGTTCGGTGAGGGAGAGATTGATCAATCTCTTCGTCCTTTATAGCTTGCTCAAGGCGTTCATAGTCTGTCTGCCTCAGAGCGAGCATTGTTGCTTCATCCGGGCATTGATAATAGTCGGCTTGCAAGCGGTTCAAAAACTCGGAAACGCGTATGGTAACAGGTTTGTCGATCTCCTTCATATACGGCCGGTTCGTGTAGATATCCTTGAGAGATTGCCATAGAACCTGCATCTGGCTGGCGCTTAGTTCATCGTCTTTGACAATGTTGGATGTAATTCGTGTCGTCTCGAGGGTTCGGAGCATCTGAAGCTCTTCCAATTCTCGCCGCGTCTCCTCCAATTGGCGATCCAAGTCTTGCCTGCGGTCCTCCTTCTTCACGGCATCCACGACAGCTGCGGTCGCAAACATGGAGCTATAGCATGCTGTAAAGACATCGGCAAATGTGACTTTGCGTGGTCGAGAGGCAGTCGTCACCCGTCGGCCGAGGGCGCCGATGGCGGTTTCACAGACCCGGCATCCGCAGCGGTGAGCCTGGCCGGCTCTCGACCATAGAGTCTGCATGATGGCAATGCGGTTTTCGGTCAAGACATCGCTTGAGAGCGATGGAGGCGTGGGCTGATGGCAATCGGTCAATTGAGGTGTTTCGCGGATCCGGAAGCAAGAAATTGGCCAGTCACGGATGGTCCGATTATCCAGGTCACGTGAGAGTCTCCCGACGGCCCTCCGACTGCTATTCGCACACCCCACCACCCCACCTTCGTCACTGGAACCTGACGCAGCTGGATTTTGTTCTGTGCTCAACACACTCTGCGATATTCCCTCTTGCTGCTTAGTTCATTTCTGTTTTTCGTTGTTACTGATCTGCTCATACCTGTCCCAATATGTTCGCTCTCTATCTCACCGCCGAGTTGCAAGGGTACGCCAGACAAGCTTGTGGACGCAAACCAACTGAGCTTCGCTGATGAGGGGCAATGACAGGGTCACCAACTTGCGCCCTGACGACACTCAAGACAACCCTTTCTGGTACATGTTCAAGGTCCAGTGTACCTCTTGTCGTGAGGCCCACGCAAACCATGTTGGCGTGAACCGATTTGTATGTCTTGACTCGTCCTAGCTTCTTGGGTAACTACTTATCATACTTAGGAACCAATGAGATGAGTGCAGGGGAGAGGCCAACTTTGTTTGAAGTGCAAAAACTGCAAGGTAATTACTTCCATATCCCATTCTTTCCCCTGAAACTAACAGGATTCCAGCGAGAGTCGTCGGCATCCATCAAGGCCGCACCAGCTCCCTACGAACAGAGTGAGCCGGCGAAGGCTCAGAAGATCATTGAGTTTGACTGCCGAGGACTCGAATTCACCGAATTCAAGGCTGAGGTGCGTAAATACTCAGCCTTCTCATATTGCAATGTCAACTAATACGGTCTGCAGGGCGAGTGGCTGGCAGATGGTGCCGAAACCAACACCAAGTTCAACGACATTGACTTGGCGGATGGTGAGTGGTTCGACTACGATGAAAAGGCGAATGAAGAGGTCAGCATCAACGAGATCAAGTGGGAAATTCGTCGAGCCTAAAGTTACTTGTTGCTTCTGAGAAGTTGAGTTGGCGTAAGGGTTGATGTTTTTGGGTGAGGTTGTGGTTTGGGGTGTTGAACAAGCGGGCGAAGACCTAGTCGGAGATGGAGTTTTGAACAGAGTTGCAAGAGAATACGGAGCTAAGTGTATGGCTCTTAAAATGAATCAACCTTGAATGAAAAGCCACACTGAGAGTCTTGTAAGTGCGAAGTTGGTTTAAAGTACCATGTTCCTGTCTAGGTAATGAGTTGGTGGTTGTGTGCAAGAGAGGAAGAGCCAATGGGGTTGGGTTATCTCAGCAGACCCACTTTCTAATCGGATCGCCTTCACGTCAAACCGTGTGTGTCCGCAAAGGTTCTGCTGAAGCAGCGACAACTCCAAACCTCAACTACAACATTCAAAGGCATTGATCTTCAAGAGATTATACAATCCTCGACCTCCAGAAACAATGGCTCTCTCTGAGCTTCCGGGAACGGTCGACTTCCTCACCGATGCAGCACACCTCCTCCGCATGACAGCTCCAGAGACCTCGGCGCACCTGATGAGCGTTCGCGGTCAGCTCCTCTTCCAGCAAGGGATCCCGCCATCCGACGTGCAACGCCAGCATGTATGTGGCAGATGCGGTCTAATCATGATCCCAGGCCAGGGAGCTACTCTGAAGGTTGACGCACGAAAAGCCATTCGAAGAAAGGCCGAGGGCGCAAAGTCAACCAAGCCAACCCCTGAGGTCTCCCAGCCTTCAGGCCCTTGCAAGGTTTTTCACTGCAACAACTGCCAACAGGAAACAAAGATATCGCTTCCACCTCCTGGACCTGCCACACGACGCAAGGCTGCGATCCAATCCAAAATTAAGAAGGCAGTTGCTCCTGAGCCACTTAAGCCAACTGCAAATGCTAGCAGCAAGAAGAGGGCCAAGAATCGAAAGGCTGGGCTGCAGGCGCTCCTATCAGGACAAAAACAGCAAGCAACTAACCCGCTCAGTCTCTCTCATTTCATCAAATGATCATGTTGTTCATCAACCAGAGCCCGTGATAACAAGTTGCCACGGATGAATCTAGGCCCGCCTCGCTCAGTCAGGCCGCGACGCAGAACATCCCGAAGATTCTAGCGCCTGCGCCCCCCAAAACTCTGCACTACAGCCCCATGACATAACCACCACCCACCGGCTGTGGCTTGTGCATTTCAGTTGCCCCTCCAAAAATTTCATGAACCCCTCCATCGGATCAGGACCCAACACGCTTTTTGCAAAAGAGTCACGATTCGAGCCGAACAAAAATGACGACCGACGACGTGAACAAGCAGACTCCTCAGGAGTTCTTTGAGACCATCGGTAACAAGGTCAAGAACCTTGCACCCGCTGCTGATGGCCAACAAAATGACGACGACGAGCGCGCTGTTGAGAAATCGAGTCGCTGTGCATGAACTGCGGCAAGAATGTGAGTCGAAATGTTTCTGGAGTTTTGCGCAAACATTAGACACTAACATATGCTTCTAGGGCATGACCCGAATGCTCCTTACCGCGATCCCCTACTTCCGCGAAATTGTCATCATGTCCTTTTCCTGCGAACACTGCAACTTCCAGAACAACGAGATCCAGGCTGCTGGAACCGTCCAGCCCAAGGGCACACACTACGAGCTGCGCTTGACTACCCTCGCCGATTTTGCGCGACAGGTTGTCAAGTCGGATACTGCCACCGTCAAGTTTATCGAGCTGGATCTCGAGATTCCCGCTGGCCGCGGTCAGCTGACAAATGTCGAGGGTCTCTTGACGACCGTCATTGATGATCTCGAGTTGGGACAAGAGGCGCGAAAGGAGCAGGCTCCCGAAGTGTACATCAAGGTCGCCGAGATCATCGCCAAGGGCCGTGCCATGCTGCTTGGCGACTCGTTCCCCTTCCGTGTCTGGGTCGACGACCCTGCTGGAAACTCCTTCATTGCTCCCGACCTGAAGGACGGCGTGGGCAAGTGGGAGAAGCACGAGTATGCCCGAACTCCCGAGCAGAACGCTGAATTGGGTCTCTCCGGCTCCGACCCCAGCGCCGGTCAAGAGCAACAAAACCCTGGCTTGACTGCCGATGGCGAAATCATCCCCAACGAGGTCTACAGCTTCCCTGCCACATGCCCCGGCTGCATGCACCCTTGCACTACACACATGAAGATGGTTGACATTCCCCACTTTAAGCAAGTGGTTCTTATGTCGACCGTGTGCGATGACTGCGGTTACCGATCCAACGATGTCAAGACTGGTGGTGAGATCCCTGAGCTGGGTGAGAAGATCGTTCTCGATGTCAAGGATAGTGCCGATCTTGGCCGTGACATTCTCAAGAGCGAGACCTGTGCCCTTGAGTGCCCCGAGCTCAAGCTCCAGGTCAACCCCGGTACTCTTGGTGGCCGCTTCACCACCGTCGAGGGTCTCCTGACTCAGGTCCGCAACGACCTTCACTCCCAGATCTTTGAGGCCGACGGCTCTGGCCAGGGCGGCGACTCTCTCGCTGCCAATGAGAAGAGCCAATGGGACGAGTTCTTTGACGGCCTCGATACCGCGATCCGGGGTGAGAAGCCCTTCACTATTATCCTCACCGATCCCTTCGCCAGCAGCTACGTCCAGCCCCTGGTGGACCCGCCAAAGCCTGACCCCAGCATCCACCGTGAGAACTATACCCGCACAGACGAGGAGGAGGAGGAGCTTGGTCTCAAGGACATGAAGCTAGAGAACTATGGTGAGAAGGAGGAGAAGGAGGGAGATAAGAAGGAGGAGGAAGCAAAGAAGGAGACGGAGCAAAGGTAGCAGTGGGCAAAAGGTTCCCAATTTTAAGAGATTCCAGAGTATAGACGAAGCAATGAGTAAAAGTTGAACGAGTTAATCCGCTGATGCCGACTTTGCTTATTGTGATCCAACAGCTGCCTAAGCAAACCTGGCTGATGCGGCCGGACAGAATCACGGCAAAGCCAAGACAGATACACATCACTCGGTATTATAATGGATGTGTGTACTTATGGCGTGATGTATATTGCCGCGCACTTGACTTGATTGTCTTGAGAGAGTACCTAGGGTTGGTAAAGGCCACCAGGCTGAACCCTATCCCACCAACTTACATATTTTCGTAGCATGTGAATAAAACCTCGCAACTTGAAGCCGTATCAAGTTAACCCAATAGTTGCTAAGAATGGTGTCCTCGGTGAAATCTCTTCATCATCGGAGTCTTTCTCCTGAAATTCAGTTTGTTTAGGGGTTCCTAACTCACATTGGTATAACCAAATCAATACTTGAGAGCTGAACAACCTTTTCTTCTTGCCAGTAAGCCTTTGATCAGAAATTGCGAGACAAAGAGAGCCTAGAATCAACTAGGAGAACAAGACTCGTGACATGTCTTGTCTAATACTATTCAGACAACCGGTTCCAAGCTGACTTGTAACAAGTATGAAATAACCCATAACGGAAAAGTAATTCATTTTCAAAATCCAGTCAGTATTGATTTCAGGAAATTTCTCACTGTAGAAAAAGGAGAAAGGGATCATTAGATTGCAACTAGGGTTTTACACGCTTTTGATGTGTCATCTAGTTAGGTCAAAGTTGATGCAGGTTACTGATGAAAAGTACATATGAATTCAGTTCATTCCAAGTAAAAACTGATAATCAGACATAGATACGTAATGGTTAGCAGAGATGCTCTCAAACAACAGTGACCTGCTTATTCTTCATGAGTCCAAACATCTGAACGATCTCAACCCAGAATCCAACAGGAACCTCCTCAAAGGAAGCCTCGTAGGCGTCAATCTGCGGCTTCTCCCACACAAGGTCAGCCTCGGAGGCCTTGATAAACTTGGTCTTCTTGGTAAGCTTCCAGCCGAAAAAGGTGATGGGTGCAATCAACACCATGGTGTAGTATGTGAAGAAGCCGTCAACAGTGAAGTTTCCTGGTAGGAAGACGGTGTAGCCGTATACACAGACGACGCAGGTCAGGAAGATGGCCGAGATGTAGGATCCGTAGGGTTGGAACCAGCCACAGTAGGGGAGGGTCTTGCGGTCAAGGCCTTGAGCCTTGCAGGCGTTATAGAAGAAGATGTAAGTGACTGAAATGACGATGTGGTCGATGATCTGTGCCGCGGTGATTATGTTTGTGAGCCAGGTTAGGACCACGACAGAATCGTTCGAGACAGCCAGGAATGCCAAGAAGGGAAACAGCATAACGATCCCCAGGCAGTAGATAGGCAGACCAAAAGACGTGCACTTGAGAAGGAATCTAGGGGCTTGGCCCTCAAGAGCCAGACCATAGAGGCTTCGAGTGCCATAGTATGTCAGGGCATTTCCAGCCGAGAAGATGCTAGATACCAAGAGGGCGTTCGTGATATGAGGTAAGACTCCAATGCCAAGGTTGCCCATGGCAATGACATAGGGAGAGGCAGCTCCAGTTCCAGCACCCTCACCAGTTCCACTGACAATACCAACAAGGGTAGGATCGTTATAGGGAAGAACGATACCCACGCAGACGGCCGAGAGGATAAAGAAGATGCCAAACCGGACGTAGGTGGTCTTGAAGGCGTTCTTCAGATATCGACGAGGCAACTTGGCCTCTCCCGCAATCATGGAAACATACTCAGGACCCACAACAGTGAAAGCTGCAATCCAGAGAGAACCTAGAAAACCTTCGAAGCGTCCGAGGTCGCCAGTGGTGATGTACTCGGCGAAAGCCCCTGGATTCTGCCAGTACCTAAATCCATACGCGTCTTTGGCTGGATTTCCTCCTACCATTGTGATGAATGTGAAAAAGAAGAGAATGAAGAAAAGGAGGACTTTTCCGAGAGAGAGCCAGAATTCAGCTTCGCCGAACCATCTAACGGCGCCGACGTTGATGACACTGTGATGAACAAGTAAGCACGGGATGGCACGGCAAGAAGGGGTAGAAATGACTCACCCATAGAGTACTATGCAAGCGGCTACAACAGCAGCAACAGGTATATCGTCTCTCCAGAATTTCAAGACGACATTGAGGGCTGATATTTCAAAGGGGACAAGGAGGGCTTCGTAGAGGAAAAAGTTCCAGCCAACCATGAAACCAAACGACTCGTCGACCCAACGACCAGCCATGCGGATAAAAGCACCGGAAACTGGCATAAAAGTCGCCATCTCGGCCATGGAGTTATTAACCAGGCCCACCATGCACGAGTACAGGGTGTAGGCTAGAAGTAGACTCGCCGGGCCGCCATGGGCTAGGCCGGTACCGATGGAGACGAAGACGGCCGTGCCAATGGAGCCTCCGATGGCTATGAGCTGGATTTGACGGTTACCGAGGCGGCGGTGTAGCTGGCTCGTGTATGTGACACTACCATTGAGGACACTGCCGCCACCGGTTGTGGTTTGTGGTTCGAGTTTGGTGTCGGCGATGCTCGACGCGTCGACTGGGGGTTTCTCGTCGTAGGGGTCCATGATGGAGGGACGAAGGAGTTTGAGGAAAATATGGAGAAGGGGAGAGGAGAGGAGTGATGATCAGCAAGAGAGAATAGTAAAACGGCCGGGGTTTAGCTGGGTTTAAATGCCCATGACAAGACATGAGCCATCCCTCTAATCAGTCCTGGGTCAAAGAACTAGACTGACTCGAAATCATCTTCCCCGCAGATCTAAGCCTATCAGCAAGTGTCTCCGCTTCCCCAGAGCCTGGGGTAAAAGAAGGTTGCACCAAATAGAATCAAGGCCCAGGCCCTGGTCATCCATGATACCACAAGGATTTCCTCCAGCCGGACTCCCCGTTTGGCTCTTCTTCTTATCCCCCCCGCTTGTCTGAGGGCAGTGCACCTCTCTCCCGCCTTCCCCGGATTAGATACGTTTACTGGATTCGCCCATCCCCAACGGTTCCCCTTAGGACAACGTCATGGTGGAGAGTTGGATCATGCTTTCCATCATGACCCAACAACAAGTCCTGAATGATACGACTAAGCTGTAACGGGGAATTTTTTCCCGTCTAGGTCAGTGTTTTTGCCTTTCGCCAAGTCTCGACTGGTCTGTGTATATCACGCATCCTATGGTGTTGAGCTTGATAGTAAAGGCCCGAGAGCATCCCAGTCTCCAAACTGCTACCTGAATGTACGACAAGATTACATGCTTTCCCCCTTTATCATGCTGAACGAGGGTGTCATTGGCGTATCTTCCAAATCCACAGATAACGGTCTCAAACGGCGGGATTGGGGTATCACCGTATCACAGCTACAACACTACCCATTGGCTCTACATCCCAGCAGGAACTCACCATGGCGCCACAATGTTGATTAGAGGGGATACGGAGGCAGAAGTCTAACCAAGTTGGTTGCCTCCGTCTTTTCGTTTGAGTTCTCCGATCCTTCTCCAAGCCCTCCACATGATTCATGAGCTGAACATCAAGGCTGTCACCCTTGTTCGCGTGGCGTGCTTGGAGAAATGGAACTTCTCCAAGACGTCGATCAATGGTCTTTTCCATGACACCACAGTTATTCAAACATATTAATCTTGAACGTAGAAACAATCAAGACTGCTGGGGGTGCTTTGGACCAAGCCAGGACACCAAAGTGGCAAAGCACCTCAACAAGAAGGAGAAGAAATTCCCGCTCCCTTTTCACTAAGGGACACCAATGCTTTTTATCTCTCATCAAGTAGATTCCCTGTCTCATCATCATGAGCTGGTGAAGCAGTTCCGACAATGGAAGTTGACCTGCCCTTCTCCTATTGGCTGCTCGGTGAGCACATCCGATCCCTGAATGTCAGAGAAAACGACGATTGGTTGGTTCCCGGTGAGGCTTCAAGGATATGTTCGGCTCGGCTAACCGCTTTGGATTGAGTGTCGGATGAGAAGCCGACCCGGATGATTCTTGTTCTCGGGAACTTGATCGGGTTTTCTTCCAAGTCACGGCCTCGGGTCTTGAACTCGACCCGAAGTTCCTTTAAGAACGCTCGGTTGCCCACGTAATCGGGAAGTCGGGTTGGAGGAAAGGATAGGCTTCCCGTAGGACATGACTATCTCCCTTTAGCCACTTTTCCCCCCAGGGAAACCTTTCGACAAATCTTGCATGCACTTTTCAAGAGCAGGAGCGATATTCGGAGCCTTTGATACCGGTACACGATCGATACGAGTGGTGGTTGCGAGACAGTCGTGGCAGAGTGACAAGAGTTGGGCAGAGATATCAATACTATTATGATTCTTTCTTCACTGCTGGGTTGAACGATGCTACAATTCTTGCCTTGTGATTTTGAGGTCAAACAACACTTTCTCATAAAGAAGGAGCCCAGGTCGAGGGATCATTACCTTGGAGAGAGAGGCACAAAGTGGCTGCATACGGGGCGCGTGACAGGACATGATACCGTTGATAAGCGTGGGGGAGGGATCAACAATGAGCCAAAGACGGTAAGGTATGGTGACTTGCAATCGAGCTAGATTAGGCAAGTTAATCAATTCAGATAGCCTAGGATATGTGAATGTCTGTTCCTCACACTCAGACCATGCCACTGATCGTTCAACTTGTCTCTCATAGAGATGAAAGCGTATCAGGGGCAAATTCCACAGTTCTCAATGCAATGACGGTACTCAAACCCCATTTTATGAAAGCTCGTAACCTAGGTTTAGACTACACTCTTAGATATCAAGCCGAGGATCAAGATCCCCCCCTCCAACTGCTCCAAACTATACCACACATAGCAAGCACCATATCAAGTGCCGTAGATTGATGCCCCAATGATAGTCTCTGTGGGGGATCTAGACTGCGGGAACTATATCCGAACTCCACCCCTTATCGAGGAAAACATTGCCCAACTTGGTCAGGCTGGCGAATAGGAGACTCCTACTCCCCAGACGTGACCAGGAACCAAGCTTCTAGCTTATGCTCCCCATGCTCTGTCACTCCCCTTTTGGAAACGCTCCTGCGTCAGTATCTAGACCCCCCAGCTGTGATCACTTGACTGTTGGTTGGTGATCAAAGCATGACAAGTCCCGAAGCGACACACACTCGCTGTCCCCTTGGAAAGCCACTTTTCTCTAACCCATGAATTTTGACCTTAGCTGTTGGTCACGCTCACAATGCCTACGTCCGAAATTCGGACGTGAATATACCTCTTGGCGGATGATCTATAGATATAAAGATGCCCTTCCTCCAACCCCAGGTCTTGTTATCTAGATCATCTCACTTCAACTCCACAAGGACAACCTCCTACCTCAAAGATACCCCAACAGCACTCACTGATAACAACATCCTCGTTCACAATGCCCGGCGCAATCTACGAAACTCCCGTCCCCTTGCCTGTCCGCAAGCCCGCCCCCTTTGTCGTCGGCCCTACCAACAAGACTCCCATCCGTCCAACAAACAAGCTCCCCCAGGATGTCATCGACGCCGCCCGTGCCATCCCCGCCGAGGAATTCGACGCCCGCAAGCATGTCTGCTTCGAGCCGCCCAAGAGGACCTACACTATGAAGGAGTGGGGATATGAGAACCAGGGTGTCTCCCCTATCGCTGGCTCCGACCCCTTTCCTCTCTTCACCGAGGCCGCCGTCAGGCAGATTCGCCGCGAACTATTCAGCGAAGAGATACTCAGGACCTGCCAGTATGCCTCAACTTTCACCAAGAACCAGATCCGAGGCTACACTCGAGAGTGAGTGAACTCCCCTGCGCTGAGATTCATAGCTAAACCACGATGCCAGGATGGCTCCCTTCAACCACGCTCTCTGCAAGAGCCCCGAGGTACTGGCGGCTGTCTCCGAGGTTGCCGGTATTGAACTCGTCCCCTTTGAGTACGAGGTTGGTCACGCCAATCTCTTCTTTAGTGATGGGGATGAGACCAGCGACAAGGACAATGACAACGTCGGCTTTTCATGGCATTACGACAGCTTTCCATTTGTCTGCGTCACCATGCTTTCCGATTGCAGTGAGCTTACACCGAGAATCTTTCTATGTACATGAGTTACTGACATTCTTGTAGCTGGAATGAAGGGTGGTGAAACTGCTGTTCTCACAGGCAGCGGCGAAGTCCTCAAGGTCCGCGGTCCTAGTATGGTATGTCGACCCTGGATGCCAACTCTACGCTCTACTAACTCAGCTCCCAGGGAACTGCCGTCATTCTCCAAGGTCGATACGTCAAGCACGCGGCTCTCAAAGCCATCGGCAAGGAGAGAATCTCCTTCATCACAGCCTTCCGACCCAAGTCACCGTTCGTCAAAGACGAGCTCGTCCTCACAGGCTCCCGTCCCATCAGCAACCAGTCAGATCTCGTCTACGACTACTGCACCTACCGTGCCGAAATCTTGGAGGAGCGCTTCCGTGATCATGCCAAGAAGCTGAGGGAGGCCCGGGCCGCGGGTATCAAGTTCAACCCCGATGCTGTGAGGGAGTTTATCCAGGAGCAAAAGGAGATGCTCGAGGCATCATTGCTCGAGATGATTCCTATCCACGATGTTGTGGAAGTCGAGTAAAGGTGGGCTTTGGGATGAGATGGCCTACGAGATGCATCATGATAATCAAAAAGCGTGTGATTCTTCAAGTCGTTACAGAGCCAATCCCCCGCGAGTCGGGATTTCATGAGATAACTGCTATACTGGTGTCCTTAACTGCCGGGAGAGTACTCGAGGAGTGTCCAAAGGGGGTGCAAGTCCCCGGTACCTGTAACTGCTTCCGGCGGCGTCCAAGTGGAGACGCCGGTCTTGGAGTCCGATTCCCGTAGCGGTGCCGGATAGAGTAACCGTAGTCCCGGAGACCGGTTAGTTTAACCGATCCACCCCAATAACACCCGGTGAGATAAGCCCCCTGCAGAGGAAACAGGATCATGGCGATGTCAAAAGCAACGTCCAGGATGAGCCTGTTTGACTCATCTCCTTCACCCAGTCAACCAAGAGGTTATTCAATGTATATGACGTAGTTCGCAAGAGACATTCCTCTCGCTGATGCAGTTGGAGGCAAGGGACATTTGATTTCCATCTACGCCACAGTTGAGATCTGGTATCATATGATGGTCTACCGGACGAGCCGTTCGTTCTGTTAGAGAACCGTCGTGCTCTTTCAGACTGTGGAAAGTTATGTGACGGTGAAGCTTTTACACAGTTCCCCTTGAGTTCTGCTGATCAGCTTAGGTATTTCTTTTTGTTCTTGGTTTCTTTATTATTCAAATTCTGTTCTCGTGATTACAAATCCGTGCTGGATTTGCCTCCATCCAAGTCCCGGCAAGATTACGTCTTAGAACCACGGACGAGTGTGTGACAGTTGACTCAAGAGACATGCTTCAAAACAATAGCTGAGAATCAAGAGGTCTGTCTAAACAGAATGGCTTGTGGGTTGGTAGCTACTATTATAACCCATATATCAGCTGGGTCACATCGTTCCGTAAAGTGCTCGGCATGACGAGCAAGTAGCCATGCTCTTCTACTAGAGACAAGGGAAGAAAAGGGATTTGGATTTCCAGGTCTGGCATGGCTTTACCATGTCAAGTTGGGGTCAATATCCTTATGCATGCGTTCTGTGCTGCTGACGGGATAAAACTTGACCAAGATAAGTCAAGCGAGGCAGCTCAGTAACTTGATCGGTATCGATCGGCTGGTGAACATCTGCTCGCGTGTATTTTTTTAATTTTTTTTTCTCTTCCTTTTCTTCTTTTTTACTCATCCGGACTCTCTCTCTGAGTCGGGTTTTGTTTGCTGTCATTCAAAGTTTAAATCCGAGGATAAACCTCGCGTGCTCATGGCCATTTAACAGCAAAAAAGGAAAGGAAAAAAAGAACACTCCAATGGCTCAAAATGGCCCATGCATCTTTGTAACTTAACAAAAGTACTAGGAGTATCTAGCAAAAAGACAATCACTTGCCGTCAGCAAGACTCGAACTTGCGTTTTCAGTGCTTCATTGAGCCACAAACTGATGTACTGACCCCTATACGATGACGGCCTCTTAGTGATTGTTGAAAAGCAGGGTTCTTAATTGCGTTCATGTACCCCACCTCATGGTACCCCCCACGTCACATGCCTTTTCCTCAGCAACTTGTCAAATATGTGTCAAACGCCGACAGACAACAATTCGAGCCTTGGGTCTAACATGTCATGCATGATTAAAGTATACATCGCTGTCCTTCTAGGAGATTAGAAGCAAAATTGGTCAGATGAACGCCGACTTGCATCGAGCAAGACTGGAGTGACATGGACATTGGCAATTCACTCGCAGATCGAGACCCGAGCATCACTTTGATGCGTTCGAGAAAGTATCAGCACAGAAAATATCATTTCGTCTTCATACTGTATTACGACGCCTCCAGGGCGCTTTGGTACCATCATGTCGGGTCTTCCCTTCCTTCGCGTCGACACAACTTCCTACCACCTCCAACCAGACAGTTGCCATCGCCATCCAGACTACTGTCAGCATATTATAAACCAGGGTGAGTATCTGATAACGTTGACAGATTGTCTCGGGCCATGATGACCTCTCAAGACACCAAGCATTAGCCTCAGCGAGTAAAACTCACACACAAAACTTCACCAGAACCATAAAGCGAGGAAATGCTTTCCTTCTCGTACAGTAACAACCGATTACGAAACCCCTACACCGGGTATATTAAGCAACACACCCAATTCCGAACACCGCCCACTCCGTTTCCGTAGAGTCCAAGTCCAGTCTTGACTAAACCCACCCGTTTCCACCTCCCTCAACCTTCCAGGTGTGGCCTGAACCGGGGCCCTGAGAGAGACAGAGTGACAAAGGAAATGAGGAAAAGAAAGGGTAAAACAGATTAGGAAGGTCATTCTAGTGTGCCGAAACCGATCCCTTTTTGGCTCAACCTCCGTCCGCTTCTTGGTTGCTGAAAAGCACAACACTTTGCAAAAAAGGGCCCCCTCGCCGCCTTATACCGTACAGACAAGACAGCCCTAGAAAACCAGAAAAAAAAAAAAGGTTGTCGGGAACAACGTAACGTATAAAGTATTATTGGTGAAAGGTTGCAAAATCGTCAATCGCTCCTTGCAACGGCTATTCGTGTATGCGTCTGCCAGCCGTCGCTCGTCCCGACTTGAGCGGGGACTGTCCAAGTCGACAAAGATAAAAGGCGTTGTTGTAGTGATTTAGAAGAAGGATGGCTTGGTAAGCACACGGTATTCCACATAGTCCTCACCATCGATAGTGATGATATTCCCCTGGGACACCAACTTGCCCATGAAGGGACCGTTGGCCTTGCGTTCGTACTTGACTCCACCGTAGATCTTGGCGTCCTCGGATCCTGCCTTCATACGAAGGCTTTCCTGGCGCGCCCAAACCTTGTTGAGGCGCTGCATCTCTTCCGATTCGTGGAAACGCATCCGTCCATTGACTGCCACAGAGGGGATAGCGGCGACAGCGGCGTTGGCAGCATCCGCAGCGGCGGCTACAGCTCGCTCGCGGTTAGCGGCGTGTCTGTCAGCACGTCCTTGAGCAGCCTCGGCACGTGCAATTTCGCGCCGGGCAAGAGACGAAGTCCGCTCGATAGCATCAGTTCCTTGTGCTTTGCCAGCAGCGGGGGCCGACCGAGGCTGGGGTTGAGGTTGGGCTTGGGGCGGTGGCTGAGCAGAAGTTTCAACATCTGCAGGTAGCTGACGTGTAGGGCGTGACTCCATCCTGGCAGCGTCGATTGCCCGTGCAGCTTCGACGCGGCGGCTCTGGCGAAGCTCATGACCTCCAAAGCCAGCCCGTCCAGTCTGGTCAGAATCGTAATCATCTGGCATACGAGGCAGCGCCGGTGCAATAGACAGTGGAGCGGCAGTCTTGAAACTTGTTCCCGCAACCCTAGCCTGGGCATCGTATACGGCCTTTGTTTCGTTTGCCGTTCGTTCATCCGGTGACTCCCCATGGTCAATCTGCCACTGACGCACGCGGCAATACTCCTTGATCTCGGCACGGGGTAAAGACTTGAGATGAGGCTCGAATATGACCTCTTCATACGGGATCCAGAGAGCGCCAGCACCAGTTGGGAAATTACCGTCAACAAATCGGCCATCACGTGTCTCTCTTACAAGCTTGACGCGGAACATGTCATTCTGTCCCAAAATACCATAGACGGCGTGCTTGTCCTTGGGGTTCGGTTCCGCAGACTTTTCCCAGCAGCCCAGGAGGATCCGCGTAGGACGAGTTCCGGGGAGAGGGTCGATGACATTTCGAATAGGCTGGGGTCCGCCGGGCGCAGGCTGGATGGGTGTGTGCTCGTACACAACGCCGTTGGTGGGGGCCGGATTGATCGCAGCGAAGCCTCCACTAGTTCTTCGTCGCTTGGGATCACGGCTAGCAGCGATGTGGTCGGGGAGCTCTGCACCATAGGCAATCTGAGGTGGGTTGGTGGCGTTCTCTGCGGTAGGGTTCTGCTTGACGCGCTTTATCGCCTCTTTGACAGCGGCCTTATCCGCGGTGATGCGTTCTTCTTCCGACGACTCAGTTCCTGCTGTATCGGCACGAAGTCTAACAAACTCCTTGACCTGATAGTGATCGAGGCCGACGAGGTGCTTGAGAAAGACAACCCTCTCAAAAGTGACCCAGCTGCCACCAGGGCCAGGGGGTAGGGGATACTCGTCGGGTACCAGTTCGCCGGTCAAGGTGACAGGTTGGATGCGAGTTCGGAGACGTTCCCGGACATCAATAAAGCCGATAACAGCATGTTTCAGATTCTCAACCGGGGCAGGTGAGTCTCTCCAATGACCAATCGTTACTCCCTTCACACTACCCAGACTCTGCCGCGCAGGCTTGGGTCTCGTTGTGGCTGGGGGTGTCCTCCTCTCCTCAGGCACTGACAAGGGTGCTTCGATCCTGCTATCGTTCAAGTCGTTGAGGATAGAGGTGCGCTTCCGCTTAGGATAGTGAGAGACGATGGGTTCGTCGTCGACATCGGCCATGGTTTCGTCCTCCTGATCAGATACGATGCGAGGTGATTGCTTGCGCAATCCGTTCGCACGAGCACCAACAACTATCTCGTCCTCGGGTTCGTTGAACTCGACGCCCGACGGTGAGTGAACACTGCTGACTGGATCGCTAAGTTCACTCTCAACCTCTCCCTCCCCGAACGAGGTCTTGCGACCGTTGGGTTGGCTATTGTTTCATTAGTACATGTTCATCAAGTGTATCCCAACAACAAGTAGGTGTATCGGGGACAAGTACAGCGACAAAAGAACAAGGTGTTGAAGCGCAAACGTAGAGGCTGAGGTTTGGTGACCCGAGACTGCTCGGTCACGTGTGGGTAGTGACGCGGATGGCAAAGAGGCAAAATCAAGAGAACAAGATGAAGAGATGAATGATTGTGGAGAGTCAGATTGGTACAGGACCATCCAAGACTCGGGGCGGTTGCAGGGATGATGTGCCAGTGCGAAAATAATAAGACAGGGTTGATAGAATGTGAAACAGCAAGAGGGAATGGAGCGAGAAATGGGAGTACCTGAGGTCCTGGGGCACGGGAAAAAGGCCCATAGTTCCAAGGGCAAAGGCAGCAACGTGTTGCACAACTGTCGGCAACTGGGGGGGCACGCCCAAGGGTGTAGGAGGAAGGTGTATTTATCGGTGCAAGCGGTAGAAACCAAGATATGATGAAATGGATGGCGTTGCGTGTATGGTTGCAAGACTTGGGAGATGGAGCGCGTCCAAGAACAGCCAGAAAGGTGGGAAGTGGCGCAGATGACCAAAAGTGCAGAAGAGACGAAAAAGTATGAAAAGGAAAGAAGGTTTGAGTTGTGGAAATGCCAATGCAGACCAGGGAGGATGGATAGAAAGACAAGGCAAGACAAGACAGTGTCTGCCAGTTGTCAAGAAAAGAAGTGGGATCGAGTTGTGACAATGATTCAGCCCGTTGGGCAACTGTTGACCGACTGACTGACGGCTTCTTCGAGCAAGATTTTCCTGGCTGACAGACCAGACCAGATGAGACGGCGACAGTGATTCACAGTCACCGGGCTTTCTCTTTTAGGCCACAACATGAGTTGCATGGACGAGACAAGTCAGGCCAGGTGCGGTCAACAACCTACTGGTCTTGACAAATGGGGACATGCCAACTAGGCCATGACCCTGGACAAAAGCCACGCCACTCATTCACTTGCTCACTCACTCACTGGCTGGCTGAGGACGCGAAGAGATGGCCAAGCAAATGCAACACGACCGACGGGTCGATCGCAAGTGCGAGCGAAATGACATTGGGGGAAAAAAGCAAAACGAATGGACAAGAGAGCACAAACAATGAGATGACAGTTGAGAGATGATGACCTACTTTGGTGAAGCAATGCGAGATGGTTGATTAGCAACAGCAGCACCGGGCGACTTCCTCCCGTTCGTGGTGCCAGTTGCGGGAGCGGGCGCAGATGCAGGCGCAGGCGATGGCGCGCTATCGTGAGGAGCCGGGCGAGCTGAAGTAGAGGTGCCCGGGAGCGGTGATGGCGGCGCCGGAGAGGTCGACGCGGGCCGGGGAGCTGATGCCGAGCCAAGGCCTGTCGTCGAGGTCAATGTCGAGGCAGGTTTGGCGGGCGCCGAGTCTGTAGCCGGTGCTGGACTTGTGGCAGAGACAGAGACGGGAGCAGCGCGAGGAGAATCCGGAGTGGGTGCTGTGGTTGGTGATGCTGCTGGCTTTGCCAGGGCAGACTTGGGTGCAGCAGCAGAAGCTGACAGAGCTGGCGATATTGGCTCAGGTGGCGCAACTGGCGGCCTGGGCTTGTCGCCGTCGATGGTGTCCATGACGCGACGTGTAGGATGCCGGGATTAGCGATGCTGGGCGCGAGATAACTGAAGCGGATGTCAGGCGGGTTGGGGGGCTAAAGGGGAGTTCAGCGAGGTCCTGAAGATGCTGGGCGCGTTTCCGGGGGGGTGGTTGATGTTTGAGGTTGAGGTTGTGGTTGTAGAAAGAAGAAAGAGCCCGTCCGCGTCGACGGTCGCAAATCGACAGTTACGTGATCAAGGTATGTTAGGTTTAGGTAGGCAAGTACCTAGGTGGGCAAAGGTAGGCAGACAAGGTAAAGGCAAGGTAAGGCAAGGTAGAAAGATGCAACAAAGTGTCGGGGGTGGGAATCAGGAATGAGGACCGACACCCTGGTTGGCCGAGGATCTGGATTCTGGAATCTAGAGCCGGGGGTGTGGTCCAGGGCTAAAGGCAATAAGCCCAGTCCAACTTGGCAGAGAGACAGACAGATATGGGAAGGCAACCTACCAAAGGGGGGATGGATTGGAGGGGGGGGCAAAGGGCCGCGGTGCAGTGAGATGGCAGAAGCTAAGACGACTCGAGATTTATCGGAACCCAGAACAAACGCGTCGGATTACGAGGCAGCCAAGACTAGCAAGGTGAGACTGCTAGTAAATGAATGGTGGGATGTACAGTGCAGTACAGCCCAGGTATGTTATTAATAGACCGGGTCAGAGATTTGAGCTCGGCCCAGTGAGCGGGAGGATAGGAAAGGGAAAAAAAGAAGGATTTCGAGTTGGGTTTTGGAGGTGCAGAAAAGGATACCTAGGTAAGGTAGGGAAAAATTGGGGGTTGTTTTGGGTTTTGGTGGGGGGAGGAGATAAAATAGAGGACGGAGTGAGACAGGGAAGAGGAGAGGAAGAGGGAAAAGGGAAATTGTGTGGAGGGTGAATGTGGGCAACAGAGGCAAGAAAGAGAAGAGAGAGTGGATTTTTTGACCATTTAGATTTTGCCTTAGGTTGCCGACTTGCGAGAGCGAGCGAGTGAATGAGCGACAATCACCTCAGCCAAGACATGCCATCCATTTACAGTACTGACCTACTACAGAAAGTAATAGTACCCCATCGCAGAAGCGCCCAAGATTTGATTGAATTGGGGTGGGATGGGGATTTTGTGTGGAAATGGGCTAGCAGCAAGTTCCGAGTGGTGGCCCGCAAGGAAGTACTAACCTCCGAGTCCGAGTCGAGTAACTTTCTCGTCGTCGTCGAAATCTCGCCAGGGGGTGGACGTGTTTTAGTTTCCAAGGGAGAGAGAAAAGGCATCATCATCATCAGTTTTGACTTGGAGCACAGAGATTGGTCCTGGCTTCTTCCTTCTCATCTTGTTGCCCAATTCGGCGCTAAGTCTACTTTTGGACAGCTTCTCATTCAACTTTCCCGCTCCATTTTCTGAGATCAGAGAAGTCAACAGTTGCTCATTGGCTTATTGCGTCAAACAAGCTGATGTTGATTGGCGACGAGACCGATCCCCGACGCGACTTGATGGAACTGAACTTGACAGCACTGCAGGCGCCTTGGTTGATCATTGCGTCCACTAGGTCGGTACTAGTACTCTCTCTCTCTCGGATGAACAAGTCAGCCCAGCCAGCCATCTACCACAACAAAAAGGGGACTCTTGTCAACAAAATGTGCCTCCATTGTTTTGGATCTGGAGAAAGGATCTCTTGTGCATTACTTGACCTCTTCAATGCCCTTTCTTCATTGTCACCCTCCTCGAATCTTGTATTGATTGTCATATGAAACATAGACGCATTCAACCAACTCATGCGCGCCATTCTAGATCCACTCCCGCATGACCCTCGGCCCACTCCTCTCCCGGCACTCACTTTTTTTACTCAGAAGCTCTCTCTCTCTCGACTCACTGCTTTTTTTTTTCTTCTCAACCTCAGATAAGGTGCTACAGTACTGATGCAACTCTAAACGGGGTGACCCCTTGGTTATCCTCAAACTCTGTTTATTGTGTTTAAAATCACATTTCTCTACTTTCTCGTATTGTCATTTGATTGCCCACCCCCAGTTTTGACAACTCATGACACCGCCCTTTTACCCACGAGATGGATACGAAAGGAGATGATCGATGGGTAGAAGAAAAAAAAATCGAACCAGGGTCGTAGGGGCGAAAACACCCAACAGCGATACAGAGAGAGTAGTGATACAATGGGCTACTCGGTTCTCTTACCACTAGAGTGCGAATGATCGACCCCAACGGGCACCACCCGCCCCCCATGACTCCCTTTCCCCCCCTAGCACCACGCGCCGTAAACTCATTACGAATTACGTGCGTGCGCCAAGCTTTGGTTCTTGCCGGGCCTGGGTTGAAGAGTGACAATCATCGGATGGCTCGATACAAGTTCAGATCCCTTTTGGGTTACGCGCCCGTATCTTGTCTTTCTTTCGAGTTTCCATCTTGACCCTTTCAGCTGATGTATAGGTAGACAAAGTCATGCAACGCCCGTCAGGCACTTGTCATGCTCTCTCATCTTACCCGGTTGTGCTTTGGTGCGACAGTAAGGCTTCGGCAGTGTCGGCCACAGCACACAAAAGTAGAGCATTAAAAACAACATGTGCTGATGGGTGATGAACAACACCGAGCGAGCGAGTGATGTTCATCAGTGGCAGTCCCATTTCTGATTATGATGACATGTCCGCTCCCGTCGACTGGATTCACCGACACCAATCAAAGGAAACGAGGCCCGTGGTCCCCAATTCCACAACACACACCTCTCTCTCTCTGTCTCTACACGTTGGAACCAATCATCAAGTGTCGAATTGCCGTGGGGCCCAGAAATCTTGCTTGCAATCTCGCAACTTTATGGAACCCAGAAACATTCCCCGGTCTTGGGCGCACGCCCTCTTTTGCACGCCCTTTTTCCATCCCGGCTCCAAGCAATGAGGAATCATCTGTTTGTGCTGTTGCTCCCTTGGGATCTTTCTAATGCATTCAATCCTTGGTTAATGTCAATGCCTCTTCTTGACACACGACAACTCAAAACTCCCACTCTCGTCCTCGTTTTTAAACGTCACTCGCGAAACTACCGAGGTTGGATCTAGATGGGGGCTGACTTTTTTTTGCACGAGTGTTGTACATACATACAGGACATACATAGTGGCAAAGCAAGGGTTAGACGCGCACAGAAAGAAAGCAAGCTGAAGATGGAAAAATGGCTCCACGTTCTGTTTGTCCAGCTGGATAAAACAAAACTCGTAACCTACCTACCTACCTACTCGAGCATCATGTCGCGCGCACGCACGCGAACTCGCACTTTCTCGTTGGACAGATCGCGAGAAGGAACAGAGAGTTGATGCAACAAGTGCTTACGACAGAGGCAGCATAATACTGTCAGACTTGCAGAAACAAGGGGTTTTGGTTGGTTAATCTTACCAACAAACTTGCCCTCTTTTTTTTTTCTCGAATCTCTCACTGTGGATCTCTTGTCTTTTTCTACCTCAAGACAATGGAAGGGGACTCTCATGACTCGACAAGATAATCAGATGTCGAGTCTTTAGCGGAAGCGCGCGCCGCCAACAGAGCAAATCGACCCATATCTCCCACGCACCCCTGCAGGTTTTATTTTCTCACTCTTGTCATTTATTTCTTCTTTTGGTTTCAATAGCTCATGTAACCGGCAGATGGTCCTACACAGTGTTAAAAAGTCCAACGCGCAGAGCTCTCCTCTTTGGGATGATCTTCCCAACTCACTGCCGTCGGAGCAAGGTTTACGCCAGTGATCCTTTCTTCATTTCAACATACTGATACTTTTTTCCATGGCCCTTGTTTCGTGATAGACTTGCAGTAGAAAGTATGCGCATTAATTCCCTCAGCTGCGACTCTCTTTTGGTGTGAGTTGTCAACATTGTGAGGGGAGTGAATGACTATCCTCCCGAGTACCACAACAACAACAAACTGCATTGCAGACTCGGCGGGATCCTCCTGCAACATGCCAGTAAACGTGACCCCCTTTCTCGGTCATGTTTTCCCGTTCCTGTGTCGCTGAGCAAGTTCAAGGCAACAATTAAAAATGAACAAAAAGGGTGACTTGTGCGCCCCTCGTGTGCAACTCCCGGGTAGCACCACGCTCCATCGCGACTGGTTGGACTCGGGAGAGACATTCTGACGAACGAGCTGCTGTCCATAGCCGAAGTGATGCCTAGTTCCATGTTACTTTTCTTGATTCGCACATAACTCAATGCAGAGGCGATTGTGGAACACGCCTGTTTAGGGGCAGTTGGCAACATGCCAGTTGTCCATGCGAGTTGAGTCAACCTTGACTAGCATCCATACACTACCAACGTGCGCTCGCAAACTTGATGCTGCTATTTTTAAGAGTTCAAAGGCCCAACATATCCTTACGATTCTTACATTCAACTGTTGGTTCTGACAACTTGTATGCAATGCCTGGTGCCATCAATGGCCCATAAAGACTCGACGGCCAACAACACCCCATCACAACCACTCGAAACTTGGCATACGTCAGCTCATCTCGCATGACTTGCTTCATGTTCACGATGCATCCTGGGTAGATCCAATCTTGTCACGTCGATTCGTGCGCGATGCCAGATGTATCATGTTCCTCCGCCCTATCTATCTGATACAAATTAGCCTGAGAGGACTGGCCTATTAGCTCCCCCGTCCCCGTCCTCGTCCGCGACCACCACCCCTGCCCCTGCCTCCTCTGCCCCTCCCTCCGCCGCGGCTCGTCTTCTTGCCGCCCCTCTGTCCGCCCTTGTTGTCGAACCTCTCAAACAGCCTCTCCTCCCCAAACGCCCCCTCGCCGAACCTCATAAAGTTGACGAGGCCTCGGTCCACAATCGCCACCAGCACGTTGCGGTGTCCGTGCTTCAGGCGCTGATACATCCGCCCGGGGCCCTTCCACGCCTCGTTGGGCGGGTCGTGAGGCGTTGATTCTAGGAGGGCCTCAATCTCCTCTAGGGTCGGCACGAATGTGTCACCGGCGTCGACTACGGCGATACGGAAATCCGGCGGCGGTGGGTTCTTCTTGGAGAAAGGTGCGCCGCCAGACTTCCACACGTGCCAGAAGACCCGATATGGCTCTTGCGGTGGGTGTATTGTGGGAGGTGTAGGCAACGGCTTATGGCGGGGGAGGATGGCGAGTTGATCGTAGATGGGCCTATAGGCACGGTAGAGTCCTGGCTGGACAAGAGGTCCTAATGGCTTCTGCCTTGAGGGTGCGGCGTCCGAGCTAAAGAAGGAAAACAACCACTGCCAGAGGGTCTTTGACGCTGGAGCCTGAGATGGTGCCTCATAAGGCGGCGCCCGTAGGACGTAAAAGCCTGCTCGCTTTAGGTGTGAAAAGACCTGGAACTGAGGCAATGTGATCTTGCCCCTCTCGCCTTCATGCCCGATGAGGAGTGAATATGCCGCCTCGAGACTTAGCGGGAGTCCAACATCGTAGTTGTCTGGTCCTAGATCCGTCCTTGGGGTTCCGTCACTTGACAGAAGCTCCTCCAATGGTCGTTCTGGCCACCAGAGGTCCACGGTCCCTCTCTCAACCAAGTAGAGAGCTTCTTCAGGCAGAAGCCAAAGCCGTCCTGCACCAAGACGCTCAACCTTGCCGGGCACCGCGCGCCCAATATCCTTCTGCCAGCTGCCGCGCTCCTGCTCGACCATGACGACTCTGTCTTTTAGCCAGAGACCATCATGCTCGCCAGAGTGCTCAGTCTCGGCCCACCAGTCTGGAAAGCACCAGCCGCGCACCCAGGCATCCTCGCGATGTATCCTCGTATAGCCCAGCACGTTGTCCATGACCTTGCGGCTTTGCTCGAGGAGGTTGTCCTGCGCGCGCGTCCCATGCGACTCAAAGTCCTTTTCGCCCTTGCGGATCGCCTTTCCCGAGACGCCGGCCTTGTCAAACATGGAGAGGAATAGCTTGTAGTCGGGCGCATCTTCGTCGGCGTCTTCCGTAGCAGCGGCATTCGCGCCGTTCACCGGCTTAGCGACGGTGGGGTTATCGTCGTCGTCAAAAGCCATGACGGGCGGTTGAGATTGGCTTCGATAATGATTCAAACAGTCGGGGTGATTCAGAGATTTCTGTGTAGAGCTTCAGGATATGCTGACAGCAGTATAGTATCGGTCTGGTTGAAGAGGAGAAGACGTAAGTTGAAGAAATAATTCCATGCGAGGCTGCGAATGTGTGAAGCCTTGCTCACCCCGCGCCCCACCTTGAATCTCACCGCGAAGACGCCTTAGTCTGGGCTTTCTTGATGTCACCCAACGAATCATCGCTAACTTGGCCGAGTGGTTAAGGCGCTGTGTTTAGGTTCTCATCAGAAACCAAACCCGCAGTGGGAAACCGCGGAGGTTCGAACCCTCCAGTTAGCATTAAGCGATTCAATTATTTTTTTGCCCTTTTCAGGAATCGTGAGACTCGTTGGTATGGCTTTCGTCGTTGCTTGCTCATCTATCCGTTGTTGGATGGTTCTCAGTGATTATTGACAATGTGGTGGCTTCTTTTTGCTCTTCTTCAGTGGCACTTAGTTCAGTTGCCTTGACGTCCAGAGTCACTCACCTTGCCTTCATGTCCTCAAGTGTAAAACTGGTAAATACTATTTTCTTTCTGGCTGTGATAATCGCTAGGTATGGCATGGGATACACGTCCTTCAACTGCTTTTACGGTGCATCACTTTCAGTCAACATCACCCAATAAACCCCTCACCTTCATCAATACATCTTGATTCATCTCGCTACTTCGTATCAACATCTACAAAACATTGCTTGCCATGCACTTGCCCACTGCCTGTGCCCAGAACCCCTCCCTCCTAGGTAGTCCTCCGGAACGCCATGAACTATGCCCGACTATAAGAGCCCCATCCCATCTTCGCCAAACCCCTGAAATGCAAACGCCCCTGGGTATACTTCAAGTGGCGGACCTGGCCTCCCCCCTGGACCTACTCCAACCGTCGCCTCCGTCCATCTCCGCTTCCATCTGTCGTGCTGCCGGTGTGATCCAGTCCCGAGGCCGGAGTGCTGTGACGTTCGGCCTCGGAGGAATTCCTGACGCGGGAGATTTGTTTCTTCCGACGCGGCACTGCCTACAGCGATATACGGGGCGCAGCAGGCGTCTCTCCGTCATCGTGCGGACGTGGCGTGCGGCTCTAGAGGCTGCTATAAGGTGACTATCTCGGAACCCGTATTTTCGTCACTCAATGAATGGCTTCTTTTGTCCGCCCACCATGCAAAGGCCCAGAGCTCGTAATGAGTCGCGGTCGTTGGCGAGAATAATGGTCTGCGCGGGCAGCATGGGGTTATTGGGGTCGACGTGCGAGGCTTCTTTGGCCGCTTGCTCGATGGCGTCCATCTCTTCTTTGCAGGCTTGTTGATCGAGGGGGCAGATAACGATCGGTTGTCGTAGGGTCACGTCGCGAGCGCCGCTTAGATTGACCTGGGAATGTTAGCAGAGACGAGACAAAAGAGCGGAGCCCATACCTTGATGCTGAGATAAAATTCTATCTTGTAGAGCGTCGAGGTCGTGGTAAATGATGTGACCTCGTAGAGAGGGAACTGTGGTTTTCCCCTCTTGATGATTCCGTCTGGATCGCGCAAATCCTTGGAAGGAAAGTTGAGGCCTATGTTGGTGGCATATCCTGCCTCGGGTATTTTCGTCTTGACCACCTGGACCTGTCTTGATATCTTGTTTACTTTCTTTGAGGGTTCGTCGCCCTCAGGGTTGTATGTAATCTCCTCCTCGATGGTTAGGGTGATCTTGTCAATGGTGACTCGCTTTGCCTTGTGCAGCCAGTCGGTGTTTGGTGACAACTTGATATATACTGTGATGGGGTCGCTGGGGCCGTAGCTCCATCGTGGGAGGTTTATGCCCAGGTGGACAATGTTGTCGTTGGTTACGAGCTTGGACTCGGGTTTGTTGTACATGCCAAAAGTGGAGAGGGTATCGTAGCGCAGAAGTGGTATAGGGAAGCTGTATTTGTACTGGTTGCTGTGGCCCTGCTGGACCGTGACGACGAGTTCGTAGTATGTCTCGGCGGTTCGACTCGGGAGCTGGAGTGAGGCTGGTGGGATGCGTCGGTTCGACTCTTCTCCGCCGCGGCCGTAGGGAATAAATAGGACGAACGGGAGGTCCATGGCGATGACCTTTTCGGCTTCCCTCCCGGATGCGCAGCGAAAGAGAAGCTGCTCCTTGCCGACGAGGTCTGTAGTCTCCCGTCGGGGGGCGCCGAGATGTCGTTTCGCGAGGCTGTCGGCGTCGGGGTGGATGGTTTCTCGGCGCTGAAGGCATATTCGAACGAGGGAGATGGGTACGGGCATGGAGTAGCCCTGACCAGGACGGATCTCGACCTTTCCTTCGATGCGCGGCTTTGTCAATTTGTCAGCTTTGGGCAGGAGACATTCACAGTCGCGCAACAGAGCGAGAAGGCTCCGGGGCGTAAGCACGAGATTGAACGTACCAGAGTCGCAGAGATGCCGGGGTAGCCCACGAGGAAGCTGCTATTGGGAGGGCCGGATACCCTCACGCTCGCGGGAGCCGACATGATGGCGTTGTGCTGCTGGAGGGGGATGTTGGGAGGCATTGCGAACTTGTGCTGGTCCGGGTCGGTTGGAGCGGCGGTGTCGTCGAGCTGCGGGTGGGGGAGATGACGGCGACGAAGGCGGAAGCGGAGCGGGAGCGGGCGGCTGGCTGAGCCCCGAGGGCGACGAGAGCGTCGGGCGCTACGCCAGAGCCGGAGGGCAGAGCGTGAGCCAGTGTCGAGGAAGCCAGAGCGGGCGCGATAGCTGTCGACTTGGGGATGCGGCGGGCATGAGAGTCTGAGCAGCAGCAGGCAGATGGACGCAGAGGACGAGATGCGTCGGTCGCTGTGCTAGGCCACCCACTAAGCAGGTGGTGTGCGGGATCGGGAGTGGTAGACGGGGTTCGCCAAGGCCGATGCGGGGGGCTTAGTTGTATAATGAAGAAGAAATCAAGTGGCAATGGAAGCGAGCGTAGAATATAGAGAGAGGGTTATTAGAGACGATGTGACGACGGTTAAAGGACCAAGGTTGGCGGTCGCATCACGGTTCAGCCAGGAAAACGGTAGGTAAGGTAAGGTAGGTCAAGGTTGGGCGGCCCCCTCCTTACAGTAGCAGTAGTAGGCTAGTGCTGTATAGCACGCGGGCGCGAGGCTCTGAGTGGAGTAATGCAGGTAAATGGTGATGGATGGCAATATTCTTCAGCTTAGTCTGGAGATTGAGTGAGAACACAGCCTAGATTATCCAACAGCACAGCTATAGTGTCATAGTTGTGCGCTGTGCTGAACAGCCTCTACATCCATACAGTCAAGGGTCCAGATCGTCCACCTCACGCGCGGCGCGGCAAGGCAGCCTCGACGTCTTTAAGGCTGACTTGTCTCTCTAGCCTGGGGGGCAGGTCAGTCAGCAGTGGGGAAACATCCATGGGATCCATGCAAATAATGATGACAGGTTGTAATGAGAGGATTTTGTTTCTGAATTGCCTATTTAACTATGGCATAACGAAACAGTAAATAAACTACCTACACAATGGCATTTGCCTAAACCTTGCTTCAAGCCTCAACTCGCCGTTTCCTGTCTCCAACATTCGTTGCCATGGCACCCGCATCCGCTCCCGTCTCCATCAAATGTTGATCCCCAGGTCACGTCAGTCATAGGCTCTCTCCTCTCAATCCAATGCTACCCCAGCTGCCCAGCCCAAACAGAGGCACAGCCGAGCTCCTGCTGCCCTAACCAGGAACCCACATCTGACAGAGACTCTGACTTGTCCTTCTCCTTCTCCTTTCCGTTTCGCTCTCGCTTGCGAATCCTCCTTGCCCCAGAGTATTCAACCAAAGTCCCTCGCCTTGACTGCCCCCCTCCAGACCCCAGTCTCATGATGGTGGCGTCGTGCTCGGAGATAAAACACGGACGGACAGGCCAGCCAAGGGCCATTCCCATTCCCCCACTGTCGCAGATCAAGATAGTCAACGTTAGCGCCAAAACGAATCGAGCCACTGTGGCTGGTGCATTGTTCAAGTCTAATTTAAGACGTCTGATCCTCCTCCCTTCTCATCTGCTCAAGTTGCGATGGCTGCCGCTGTAGATATTGTGTCGGGGGATGAGTACTAATTAGGGAGTGGATAACTGCTCAGCCACATGTCGAATTTCTGTTCCTGTCGTTGTTCGATTCGTATTCTCAGAGGCTGGTAGGGCTGATCTTTCACTCTTTACTCTAGGATGCCCTGCTCGGAGGCTCCAAGCTGGAACAGAATTGGGTCCTGTTAGATCCAGATGAGAACATGAGTATGGGGCTTATGCGATGGTGGCATATTAATCGACTGAGCTCTTCGGAAGTCACATCAGCAACCATTCTTCTCATCCCCACACGTATTCTCCTGTTGACCTTCACCGCCTAGTGGAGGTTACTATAGATACCTAGACACTCAACAACACAAGCTCTGATACTGACTATTTGGCATTGAAACTAGAAGGCAGTCAATAATCCATCTTTACAGTCCCCTAGGCTTCTTGGATGCCTGCCCCGACCTGCTAGTACCCTCTCGATGCCGATGGACTCGCAAATTGTTGCCGTTTCTCACCCCAGCGTGGGGACTGACGCAAGCGTTGTAGCTGACGATGATGCTCGAAATATCCACACAGCTGCCCTTAAGCTTGGAGCAGGGAATTCGGTTCCTTATCCCCAGAAAGAAGGGCCGTATCCAAGTCATCGGGCCCACGCTACTCCTCTAGTCGTAGGAGGCCTTGCTTGACTCGGCGTCAGCTAAGACGCGAGAGTCAATAGTACCAGCTGACTAAATTTTATACGAGGGAGACCAGGGAGTCTTACGAGAGACACAACAAAATATCATTTCTGCTATTGCGACGTTGAAAAGTTCTACTAACCTTGGTCGCTACTGTGCCTTATTACCAGTTCACTACGGCCAAACTAGCTGGCCATTCAGCTTGCATCATACTCGATGCAAGGGCGTCTGCATCACAAGGCAATACACGAAAAGGGAACTGAATCATGGCTGGTTCTAGGTAGCTCGGCACTTGTCCCCCACTGTATCAACATCCGACGGGACTTGGCATCGAGATGGTGGACCTCGATCTCCGTGTGGGGCCGAGAACTAGACCGGGGCCGGGATCCCGGTCTGCCGGAGCGGCACGGCAGTTGGTCCTGTTCATGATAAGGACTTAGGTTATGAAGACACACTCTCAAGGGGACGTAATTCCCAGCATGAATGCTAATTTAATTTGTCTATACCATCGTCCAAGACGATATCACGCTATGAAGTGCGCCTTTACAACCAAAGCAAAGACCTCAAAACGCAACCCTGCCATCAACTCTACCCTTGCCCATCCTGCACTGTAATAGAATGATGATTTACTCGCAGTCCTCAAGGATAAAGACATTCATATCCACCTCATCCTCTTCTTCCCATTCTCGCCAGTTGGGCTTCCGGGCCGCTTCTTTGTCTTTTCCCTGTTTACGATCTGTACCCTTTGAGATACCCGCGGCTCCATGCCATACGTGTTACGATCGGCCCAGATATCAACAGTTATTTGGCTCGCGCCAGGACGCCCGGGGACGTCAGTATCGACAATGCGCTTGTGGTCCATCTTGTGATCAAACGTGACGACGGGACGCTCCTCTAGTGCGTCTAGCTGAGAGCCTCGCACGAGCTGCTTAACTTTGTGCCGCTCCCATCGACGCTGACCAGGCATGCGGTCCGCTCCGAGCACGTCACAACGGTCTTCACCGAACCAGATATTCATTCCAGGTGCTCCTGCAAAGTAACACACCTGGAACGGAAGCATCCCAGAGAGACGGGCGTCTTTTGGGTTCTTCTGCCGGACTGCCAGGGCCGCCTCGCTGACATCTTCTCCGCGCTCACGACCAAGTTTGACCTCTTCATCAGTTAGAGGCCCGGGGTCGGGGGTTATCCCCTCAAGGAGAACCATGACAGGGGTGATGCCGCCTAGCTCGACGCTCTGTAGGCCAAACTGGGTTGTCACCCACGAGTGACCGACCATCATGGCGACAGACATCAACGCGCATCTCGTAAATCGCGGCGAGGGTTGAAGAAGTCGCCGTGTGTTGACATTGATGTGCGTCTGAGGAGGATATACCCTTCGATCGATACCAATGATCTCCAGGTCAGTGTTGTACAGGCAAGGATGAGACGCGCCGCTGTCGAGCTGCATCAAAGAAGCATCGCGCTGCCATCTCGTCGTCCTCAACCCAGCACTCATCCCTGGGCTGGGGCTGAGGCAAGGTTCTCACCCGAGTCTTGTACGCGAGGAACTTGCCACTCTGGGTCGGTTGGGTGCCGTCACGACTGTGGAAGCCCTTGACGCGGCGAAATCCCATGGTAATGTCCCAGGCCTGGTTTATACCACCGCTCAGGGTGCTGGAGTCCTTCGCTGGTTGAGCCCATGTGGCTGCCTTGAGAGATGGTTGATAGCCGGCACCTGGAGCTAGTGGAGGCTCGTACCAGAGCCAACCTGGGCCGTGTTTCTCATAGTATCGGTCGAGCCTCTCTGCTCGATCGTGAGTGAAGGACTCGTAGGAATAGCAAAGGTCGACGAGATGACCGGCGTAGAATAGAGCCCATAGTTCCCAACACTGAATAGTCCGTTCCTCGTAGGCTTTGATAGCAGCGCGGATGTTGATGCTTGCAGTCGGGCACTCGTTTTTCTCAAGAGCGTTCCTTAAAATGTGAATGCGTTCTTGGACTTTTTGTCGTTTGGCAGACTCGAGTTGATCACTGGAAGGTTAGTTAAGGTTGACTATGAGTATCAGGTCAACTCACGCAGGTACCGAGTTCTCTTCAGAGTTCTCCATTTCGTTGAACTTCGCCCGGGCCTTCTCCAACTGCTTCTCAAAGCCTGACAGGTCGGCCAAGGGCTGCGTCTGGCGGGCATTTTCTAGGATTGCTTCCCATTGCAAGACCGATCGCTCTGCCTCCTCTATCCGACTTAAGTTGTCTCCTAGGGAGGCACCAACGGCCAAAGGAGGCTTCCAGCTAGGAGGAATCGGCCGTCGAGTTCGTTTGGGGGTTGGAGGAGCAGGGACAGGAACACGCCGAGGTTGCGTCTCTACCGGCGACTCATCCCTTTCAACCCGTACTCTCTTGCTTGCTAAAGAAGGACTCTCATACGTCTTCCTGCCAGTATCTGGTGTTTGTCTAGAAGGGCCCGCTTGCTGATCTTGAGCCTGTTGTTTTCGCTTGAGTCCAAGATTGATCTCTCTGTTGGCTTCACTCCTCCCAGGACGCCAGAGTTGGCGCCGAGCAGGAGTCTGCTGTCTAGAAGAACTACCAGATAGCTTCTCAGGAGGGTCTCCAGGGTCGGGATCCATGGCCTCGGGCTGGCGTTTCTTGGGCTCTGGCTTAGATTTGTCCCCCATGACTGAAAGATTCGGTTGGTATCAGCAAGACGAATATTTCCTAAGAGAGGACAGTTGAGTTTTACATTGGTATTTGGTTCAAGTGACCCAAACCCCTCTTCCTTCTTTGTCTTGACAGCTGTATAGGAAATACACACTCTCAGGTTTGTGGCGCCTGGTTGAACAAAAGAAACCAGTGATTGCCAAGCCCTCCCTTTCCTCACTGGCCGCATTCAACCACCCCCTGCCAGTTTGTCAGGTTGATTTTTGGACAGCATGAAAGAAAAACCCATGTGTCAATTGAGGGTCGGTTTCGCCGGTCTCTTTGTTATGCCTATTGTGAGTGAGGCGTCAATGTTGGATTGGAGTCTTTACAGGTACATGCCTGTACCGTGCACCATGCAGGGCGAAGTTCTTTGAGCTTTCACAAGTGAGTGGTATTGGGAAGCTATGAAAATACGGTATTTCTTTATTTGGTCCTTCCCCTCCTTCACCGGTCAGCTCTCTTTGTCTCATCACCTCACCTGAATGATTGCTTTCCTCGCTCTCACCTTCACGTTCAACTTTATCCTCGGTTTCCTTTCAACTACCAAAGACCCCTAAGGCAGCTTCATTATGGGCGAACCTATGGAAGAGGACCCCTTTCTGCAGGCGGGCGAGGAAGAGACAGTTCCCGAGCCTCAGGAAGAGACTACCACGCCAACTACGGACCCAGCTCTTGCTCGGCGCCGCAAGAAACTCCTCGGTGAGTTGAGAAGAAGAGACAATTCCTCCAATCAGTCGCTGATGCAAATTCAGAAAAAATCTCTTTGATCTGGCATTTCGACTTCCAATCTCTCCCTAGCGAGGCTCAGGAGGCATACTGGAAATTCCAAGAGGACCGTGGCTTTTCCAGGTTTGCCATCGACCTGCAGCGCATACTCCTCGATCATAAGATAGACAACTTTCTTCAACAGTGTCCAGCCTTTCTGCTTGCTGTTGCTGAACTGTTTGGCAAGAAACATCCTCAGCTTGGACTTAGAGAGCTCTGTGAAGGTATGACTGGTCCCGTCATGTAGACAAACAGTTTGGTTAACATTACAAAGAACAAGGACTTACCCGTGATGATGAATCTACGCTGGAGACCCGTCCTGGTGACTTTGGCACCAGGTATTTGCCGAGAGATGATGAATCAGATGTTAGCGATTCCGAAGGGCGTAGGTCTTTTACCCTTCTTCTCTCCTCATAGAAACTAATGATGCGTAGAAAATCGTCCATCTGCTCAACTTTCGAGAACTATCACCTTGACTTCACACACTCGCCAAGCTCCGACAATGGGGCCGTGGGACCAAGCGACCCTTCGACTCATGGCCGGTCCATCGGCTCAGATGCCATACGACGAGGAGAACCCAACCCAAGTCCCAGATCTTGAGCCTACCAAGACTAAGCCTCTCATCCCTGGATTCGTCATCAGCACCCGAACGCCTTTGACCTCGCCAGAAGAAAAGGAGAAAGACACAACGTCTGACAAGCAGCCTCCACAGACCGACCGTGGACCAGCTAGAGACATCCGGTCCGAGGAAGAATACAACTTGGGTTGGCTTAGAAACTTTGCCGGTGACAGAAGTAGGGCCCTCCCTGACTTCAACCTCTACCCATACAAGGGCTGGAAGATTGAGCCGCCCCAGGTGTTGCTCAGCCGAGCCAAGAACTTTCTCGCCGACGAGGACGTCAACCGGACCGTCGAGTGGGATCGCAAGTTTGCCGAGCTGGCAGAATACTTCTCGTATCTCCTTCACAACTGGAAGGGTGAACGCTGGGGTGCTGACCTCCACGAGTGCATCGACATGCTCCATGCGCACCGAGTCTTTGAGGACTACCACTACGGCAGGCCCAAGTTGAATCTCAACTTTCCTGACAAGTGGGGAATCAAGAGCTGGAGACTGCCGCGAGTACCTGGTCGCCACGTTGTCGTTGAAGAGGAGGAGGACATGGGGGAGCGGAAGCTGCTCTTCAACCCAATCCGTGCTGTCCATGATACCCACTACGAGATGCATCCAGATGTTCTGAAGAAGTACGTGGAGGAGTATGGACAAGATGCCGAATACTTCTGGTCGTCGTCACACGGCGTCGAGCCTCGCCCAGAGAGACTCAGCGATCAAGACCCCAACAACAGAAGATTCAACATGGTTGAGTGTGAGAACAACGCATACGAGAGGAGCATCCTGAAGAACATGCAAGAAACTTGCGCTCAACTCAAATCTCAACCTCGACCCCCTGCTGAGCACGTCGATGGCACACCAGACACCAACTCTCTCCGCCAATTTGCGTGGTTCCGTGGAACTCGACGAGCCGCCCTCCAGCAGTGTCTTAGCCAGTTTGGTAATGCTGAGAATGCTGCTGTGTGCAACCAGTGGCGAACCATCATCCTTCCACCACCCAAGAAGCCAAAGCAACCTGATGCTGGTGTCCTCTTCACCACCATGCAAGTCGCTGATATCCCCGAGAAGGAGGCCCGCGATCCCTTCAGCTACACCCTCGCGCACAAGTGGTACATCACAGCGGATCAATGGTGGGGTGCCTGGATGCGTCCTCACTCCATCAAAGAGTCCTACGGGGAGAGACTCTGGTTGAAACGTAAGGAGTCCATCATGGAACTGCCTCACAACTTCAAGGGTCCGTATGTCATAGACTATTTCGACAAGGACATGAGGAAGACGCAGGAGCTCCTTAACAAATGTCAAATCATCTGGGATAGACTGGATGACAAGGAGAAGCACTTCAACCGCGAATTCTTGACCAGAGTTGTCAAGTGTGTTTGGGAGGGACTTCGATCAGGGGAGGGCAGTTATCTTGAACAGGGTTCTCTCGTTCGAAATGATGGGACTACTCCTGTCCCTCAAATTAGACCCCTTGAGGAGGAGCTCCTTCGTTTCATCCTTGAACCTTCAGTCAACGCCGCCATGCTCGGCATCAAGCAAGGCGCCGACGCAGGTCAGGATGACGACGGGGGAACCTCCCCTGTCCTCGGTGCTCATGGTCAACTGTTCGAGGAGAGGGTTGACGAGATGCTAAACGATATCAGCCACGACTCCTTTTTTCATCCTACGGCAGGACCCAACTCGCAGGATTTTATGGAGGTTCTCAACCGTGACTGCGACGGTCCCATGAAGCGTTACAGATTCTCCAGAAAGGAGGCTATCAAACATGCACTTGCGCTCAAGAAGAAGGGCAAGATTTAGTACGTCCCTCACCCCCTTTCCAAGAAACAGAACCAACAAGCGCAGCGCAAACAAGGATTTGGTGGTCCGTCGCCCCAAAGTCGATTTTCACCCAGAAGAACGAATCCGCTGGCTTGAGTCTGACAACGAGATTGAGCCCCCGCCACCTGTTGAGCCCAAGAGAGGTCCAGTCAAAACCGTAGCCAAGGATGACGATGGCGTAACCATCTCAACCGACGTCTCGACTGAAATCAGCGAGCCCGAGTCCGTCGATCTCGGTCCTTACGCCAAGGGGCTTCCCAAGCTGGCCAACATCCGATCCTGGGTCGAAACCATCCTCGACCGCCAGGCCGTCGGCACCGACATGGAAAAGACACTCGTCTTATTCGAGGGCCTTGGCTATCGTCTTGGTAGAACGCTTCGCGATCTCCGTGAGCAGCATGCCAAGGATCTCAAAAGTCTCACTCCCGAGCAAAGACAAAAGAACCGCGACTACCTCTGGAGCATCTACCGATGGTGGGAGAAGGATTTACCGCTGCGAGCCAACGATCCTAAATGGAACCCGAACATGACTGACCACTGTTGGAGGATCCGTCTCACGCCAAAGGTCTGTGACGCCATCAAGATGGCCGAGCCAGAGGCCTACCAGGAGTCCTGGGACCAGGAGAAACTTTACATTGATGACTCGAACTGGCCGGCGTCTGATATGCTCCTTAGGGGTATCGTCCGTGAGGCCTACGAGAACAAGAGCATGCTGTTCCCGACTCGTGTTACTCGCCGTATCGATGACACCGGCAAGACGATCACCTCGGAGCCCCGTCGTGAACCTGTCTGGTCGTTTGGGCATCCTGAGCGGTGCGGCAAGGGACCACGATTCTGGGACATTGACCGTTGGCCTCCGCACTTGCAGACTGATGAGACAAGGGATTTGATTGAGAGTTCAGGCCCTGATGATTCCGTCTGTGTCGTTCCGCCTTCTCTGGGGCGCAAGCCTCTAGAGAGAACTAAGAAGAAGAGAACCAAGGGCCGTAGGAGATTTGGAGAAGAGGTTGAGGAAGGCCAAGAGAAGGAGGAAGTGAACTGGGAGTCGAAGGGTAAGGGGCGTGCTCATGACGACTCCCTTCTTCAGCTTGGCCAGCCATTCGGGTTCACGTTCCAGGACCAAGCCCAAATCCGACGACGCTTCAAGCCAGGTACACCAGAGTATTGGCTGGGTGACACGCCTCTCCAGAAGCAGATGATCGAAGACAGAATCAAGAGCGGTAAGCATCACCCCAAGCAACTGAAAGAGCCTCACTAACACGATGTCATAGGCCTTGTGGGATCAAAGAAACCTCGCTCCTCCTGGCGTCAGCGTCTCGCAGGCCTCCTGGGCAGCAAGGAAAACGATCCCACGGCACTTCCGTACGTAAACCCGCGGAACATCCCCCGGAGCAAGCCACTGCCCAGTGAGACCGAGAAGGATAGCCCTATGTTGCCTCCTGTTAGTCCAGGGGGTATCCGCAGTCTCAGGGTGTCACCACGTCCTATGCAGGTAGGTGATCAACTTGGATCGAAACCACGGCGCAAAAAGACAGATTCGCGAATGAACGCTCCTTACCTGGTTGAAACAGCCGAAGATGATGGACAAGAGGACCGTCGACGAGATTCGGGCCGGATTCACTGTTATGGTCCAATAGACTCCCCGAAGCTCGTCCACGTTACTCCTCCACCTCCGCCTGAGGTCAAGCAGTTTGAATCATCGACGGCTGAGCCGCCAAAGGTCGCTCCCACGGGGCAGCGGCGACGAAATTCTCGCCCAATGGAGTCTCAGCGCCTGGAGCTGGAGATTATTGAACCTGAGCAGGACGAGTTGGAGAGACCTATCAGGGATCCGGAAGATGAGGCCCTCTACCGAGCCATCCACCAAGAGTTTTATGATCAGTATGTTCAACCTGGCTCGCAGTAGAGCAAGGACATATTGTGTATCGACGTTGGCTTTTTCTGCTTTGTACTGTTAGTCGTTGACTTACCTTTCGTATCAACCTTGATAGCTCTTTAATCAGCAGCCTTGACACTCAATCTGAACTTCACACAAAACAATGCAGGCCAGCCTCTTTACTTCATTTAGCAACGTAACAGGTGAATTTTTTTTCATTCAGACCCTAAGCCATTATTCTCATAGCCTCAAATCTGACCGGCCAAAACCATGCAATGAAACACAATGGGTCGTGACTCCGCGCACCGTTTCCAGCCCGTCCTCTAGTATCGCTTGCCGTCCCGAAGAGTGTCGGCGTACTCGTCCAGGGGACTCCGGATGAGCTTGGTCTCCTTCCACAGGTTGGGGGTGAGGAAGCCGTAGGTGTTGGAGACGGCCACAAAGGTAGCCTTGAGGGTGTTCTCGAGGGTCTTGGTGGAACCAGCGGACGAGGTGTAGGCGTCCTCGACACCGGCGAGCTGGAGGAATCGCTTGACGGCGGGGGAGGCAACGAGGCCAGTACCGCGGGGAGCGGGGATGAGCTGAAGCTGTAGTCAGTATTTTGAACTCCCTTTGTTTTCTTGTGGCTGATACTTACACGGACGGTGACGGAACCGCACTTGCCAGACTCCTTGCAGGGCAGGGAGTGAGGCTGACCAAGGTTGGTACCCCAGTAACCTCTTCGGACGGGGATGACGCTGAGCTTGGCGATGATGATGGCGGCGCGGATGGCGGTAGCGACTTCCTTGGAGGTCTTGATGCCGAGACCGACGTGGCCCTCGGAGTCACCAATGATGACAATGGCCTTGAATCGGGTTCGCTGACCGGCACGGGTCTGCTTCTGGACGGGCTTGATCTGTAGTTTCGCGACATGTCAGTATTTTTGTTCTATCCCAATGCCTCCCATCACAATCGTCTGAGGCTCCTCGTGTAGTCGTTCCGCACCTTCATAACCTCATCCTTGAGCTTGGGCAGGAAGTTGTCGACAATCTGGTACTCCTTGATGGGCAGGGAGTGCAGGTAAATCTCCTCCATGCTGTTGATCTTGCCGGCCTTGACCAATCGACCGAGCTTGGTGACGGGCTGCCACTCCTTCTCCTCGTTCTTGCCACGGCCACGGCCACGACCACGTCCACGTCCACGGCCGCGGTCACCACCACGGGCTCCGAAACCACCACCGCGAGAAGAAGCTCCTCGGTCAGCCATCTTGAATGTATATGTTGCGCTGGGGGGGAAGTCGACGTCAAAGGTCTGCGCAAAGATGTGGTTTTGGTGTTTCGGCCTTGGGCGTTGCTGGGAACTTTTTCGGCTGGCGGGGTCTGCGCACTGAATTTTGGGGAATGTGCTCGAGTTAGCGAGCCCTAATGCGTTTGTGGATTCCTGCCTTGGGGTTAAGGCACCAAAATGGTGGGGTGTGGTTAGCTTCACCTCGACCTCTCACCTCGGTGAGGACTCCGATTCTCGGTGAGACAAACTGACCCCTCACAAATTGATCGGCAAACTTCCGAACTCCAACGCCGGCATCGCATGAATTCGCATGAAATTGCAACACCATCAGTCAATTGATTCGCAACTATACACCTTGGAGTCTCTGAAAAAGTGTGGAGATGATACAAGAGAACCAAAACTACATTGCGCCCAATGCAGGCGTTCAAGAAACCTCAAGCCATGCGAGAATAGAAGTCATGTCACAGAGGGGGATGCATGTTCGTACACGCCTGGCAACTCCAGGCCATCATTAAGGAGGGTATCGCAACTCAACAGCCTCGTATATCTGCCCTCTCCTAGAGCCAGATCACACCACGTCTATTCCTTTGTTGTCTTGAGAATCAGGTTTTCCGCAGGTTTCACTCGTTGAGCCCATTCACTATGATGTTCTGTTAGCAGGTATCATGAAAAGTGTGAGAATTTCACTTACGTCCAGCTGCCGTCGTAGACCCTCCGAGACTCGTGAGAACCAACACCAGCCTCTTCGAGGGCAGTCTCAAGAACGCAGGCAGTCACTCCAGTGCCGCAACTTGAAATAATAGGGTGCTTAGAATCCACTCCCTTCTCCTCAAATACCTTCTTCAGCTGGTCGCGGGGGAGGAAAGCCTTGGTCTCGGGGTCCAGAACGGCGTTGAAGGGAATGTTGATAGATCCAGGCATGTGCCCAGAGGAGAGGCCTTCGCGAGGCTCAGGGGCTTCACCAGTAAACCGGCCATTGGGTCGAGCATCAAGGATCTGGACGCCCTCGGCACCCTCCTTGTTGTAGTCGTTGGCAATCTCCTTGACCTCCTCAAAGTTTACAACCCGTGTAGACTCGACGTTGGGAATAGGATAAGGACAGCACTCGACGCTGTACAGCTCTCCTGACTCAGTAGGAAGGCCCTCTTCCACCCACAGCTTAAAGTTGTTCAGGATATGCACCTTGGGATGGCCAAAGACCTGCAATGTCCAGCCCACGCGGGGGGCACTGAAGATACCAAGCTCCTTGCTGTCATATACCACCACTGTATCCTCTTTTCGAATTCCCAGTTCGCTCATGGCGGCGGCAAAGCCCTTGGCGTCGGGGAGCATATGGGGGTAAGGACTGCGCTTGTCGATGACCTTGTCGAGATCGAAAAATCGTGCCTTGGGAATGCGCTGCTCGCGGAACGTTTGGATACCGGATCGACCATCGTTGGGGAGAAACCATGAGGCGCAGAGAGGAATTGTTCGAGGCTCAGGGCTGATCGGTGAGGGAGGGTTCTTCTTGAGGGCTTCGTCGAGTTCCTTGGGAGATACGAGGTAGTTTGAGAAATTCCGCCGGGTGAGCAAGACGGGTCGGAAGACTCTGGAGCCCCATTGGGGCAGGCTAGCTCTTGTTGAGCGAGAAAAGGCGACAGCGGCCATGTTGTAGAAGTTGTAGCGGATTGCGGGATGGTAGAGGGAGGAGTGGTGACTCGTACGAGCCGTTTCGGAGTGGTTGATAAGCCCGAGGCCAAAAGTTGGCGACAACTGCAGCTAAGGGAAATGCGGCGGGTCAGACGTTGGATAGAGACAGCTAGCAAGAGGCTGAACTGTCGTTGTTCGTCCGCATCACTCGGCGGGAGAGCGCCCGGTTTGTGTGTAGAGGATTGAGGTCAAAGTTGGTGACGGTGACGAATTAGTTAGCGGCTCCTTGTGGGATCCGATTTGATGATGGCGACACGGACACGGGCGAGGTTGGCGTCAAAATCAGGAAGGAAGCTGCGGGTTTCGGGACCTGCCCTGGAAGCTTTGACCCGGGTTTGCGGCTACTGGAGGAGGGCCCAGCTGTTCAGTGGAGGGCTTTAGCGGTGCGAGCCCTTTCAGTGGGCGACTCTCAGCGCATGAGGTCACTGAAGCGCCCTCACGTAGACGCCCGCCCACCTCTTCCCGACCTCAGCTCATGTCTCCCCGCCAGATCCCACACCAAACCTTGATCCTCCGCGTCAAGGTTCCATCGTCATCTTGACACTTTCGACTCTCTCGAGTCCCTCTATTATCAACCCCGTGACTCTCCCTAGCGGCGAATCGCCATGAAAGTCACCATCAAGGAGTGGAACACGGTCGCTACCTGGCGATGGGATATTCCTGAGGACGACGTCTGTGGTATTTGCCAGGTCCACTTCGACGGGACGTGTCCGACTTGCAAATATCCCGGTGATAGCTGCAGCCTGTGTAAGTAGTCTTTCTGACAAGCACAGGCACATCAGGCCATATTCTATGCTCCCATTCTAACAATATCGACTCAAAGTATCGGGAAAATGCGGCCACAACTTTCACATGGTCCGACTTCTCCTCCCTTGTCTTTGTTGTCTTTGTTGCTCACTGTCGGTGCGTGTTTTTAGCATTGCATACTCGAATGGATCAAGCAGGACTCTTCGAGGGGTCAGTGCCCTATGTGTCGTCAACGTACGTTGCCTGTTCTCAACTTTGCCCACGACTCTCAATTGACATGATGCACAGGGTTTGAGTGGGAAAATCCTCTAGTTCCGAGGCCACCGCAAGCTGGATAAAGGAGCTCGAGTGGGTGTTTGGCGTTATGGCATATGAAAATGGGTGCCGGGCATACCCTGAACAGGTCGCAGCAAGTCGTTTTATTGTTCTTCAGCCAGCCTTTGCCTGTTATTCATGACACTTAAGATATAGTCTTTGAGTAATCCCAGGTGATCCTCAACCTGGGGGTAGAAGATGCTCCCATGGCTTCTTTAGCCAGTCACCAAGTCGTATCTTTCAACATCCCAAACCTCCGGGAGTCAGGGCTGACATTATGCGCATGTGACGAACATGGATAGAATAGCCTACATTCAGGTGAAATATCCAGTACACTTTAGGCTAGTAGCTGGATCTGAAAGCGGCCTCGCGAGAAGAGTTGCAAAAGGGGCGACGCAGTCAACACTATAGCCTCCTTGAATCACAAATGCTGATTCTACAGCCATAATTCGATGGGCTACTTTGGTGATGACCGGATGTCATAATTTGGGATTTCGAGGTTTCACCTGAGAGGTTCGACTGCCCGAATATGGATCAATAAAACCTTCTGTCTACCATTTCGAGCCCTTGCCATTACTTGTGTATATATATACATCTATTATTGTAGTCTTTGATCCAAGTTTAAACCAGTTGGAACCTTTGAAACATTCGTCTTGAAACGATAAAGCAGTCCCTTTCCCTTCTAAGCCTCTGGGACATACACGCCGTCCTTGCACAGAACAACCACCTTCTTGAAGAAACGTCGCCATTCAAGAGGGTCACCCTTGACCTTGACGAAGCGCACATCGAGAACCTCGGTGCCGTCAGGTAGAGGTTGACGGTCAACCTGGATCTCACCGTGGAGGCTTTGCTGACGGCCGTCGAGTGCCTTGACCTTGATAGTGGCTACGGGGCTGCCGTAGAGATTTGGTGAGACAGGGGCGAGGGGGACGTTTAGCTGGTGAAGAGCATCGCTGAGCATTTGAATGATGTGGGCAGGTGGCACAGCAGAGAAGAATCGAGTGAGTGACTCTGGTGGACAAATATCGCGGAAACGGCGAGCTTGTTGTGTAAGACTCATGGAAGGGCCAGGAGTGTGAGAGAACTGAGACATGGAAGGTTCGTCGGCGAGAGAATCCATCATCACGCGACGAGCGTCGTGAGCGCGTGAAGGTAGAGACGAAGCTGGGGCAGCCATAGAGCGAAGCGCCGGTCGTTCCCAGTCCCAGTCGCGGTCGACGATGGGGGCTTCAGGCTGGGTCGAAGAGAACTTGCCAGCGTTTAGGCCTGTGTCAAGGTCCATGTTATCGCTAGATGACGGCTGCGATGTGGGTTGCTGGCTAAAGTCGATACGCAGGTTCTCCAGCATCTGCGTTGCCAGGTAGATAGGATCCGAGACTCGGCCGTCGGCGGTGAGAAGAGCATTGTGTCGTGTGTACCAAGGGTGCTGGCGGACTTGAGTGAAGCTGAAGCGTTTTGTCGGGTCGATGCTCATCATGCCTCGTAGCAGAGAGAGGGCCTCTGACGGTATCCTCTCCCAGAGTGCGTCGGTGCTGCGGCCAGCGGTACGAACGTATTCTTGAAACTCCCAGCTACCTTGTGATGGTTCATCCCACGGGGTATTACCGACCAGAAGGACAAAGAGGATGACACCACAAGACCATACGTCGACAAGATCTGGTGAGTACTTGGCAGCGTTTGGTGATCTCCTGTCGGCGCGGCCGCAGGCGAGAATCTCGGGGGCGATGTAAGGAGGGCTACCGCAGAGCGTAGAACTCATCTTCCGCTGACCCTTGTACTCAAACATTGTAGCCATTCCAAAATCAGCAAGCTTAAGTGAGCCATCCTGAGAGAGGAGAATGTTCTCCGGCTTGAGGTCACGATGCGCCACACCCTTTGAGTGCATGAAGCTCACACCGCTGACGAGCTGCACAAAGTAGATTTGGGCAATGTCCTCCCGAACACCCACATCGGCCTCAATCTTGTCAAAGAGGTCGCCACCTTCTGCGTACTCCATGGCGATCCAGCGCCAGATAGCGTCTTCTCCGGAAGCGAACCACTCAATGATGTTGGGGTGCTGGCCAATGTGTGAGTGGAGGGAGACCTCCATGGCAAGCTGTTTTGTCGAGATACGGCCATGCTTAACGGCGTACCCCTTGTGGATGAGCTTTACCGCAAAGATTGGTGTTGGAGCATCAAGTGGAATGGCCTTTTTGATCCTGTCCCGTGTTAGTATGGGGTAGCATGTGAAATATTGGCGAGTGAAACTAACGAGGCATAGGCACCTCGACCAACGGTCTTGGAAACGATTCGAAAGGGAAGATCCCTTGGTAGAGGATCTAATTGAGACTGATTCATCGATGTTAGTAGAAGAGTAACGTCAAAGAAGTGATACAAGGCCGTATAAGAGCCAAAATGAAGTAGGGATAGCCTGGTGATGCCTCATCCATTCACAGATGAAGAACCACGTGCAAGCTGCACAAACTCAGGAACCAGAACCACCTCGCAGGTACGATCAAAGACAAAAAAAGATGGGGACTTGCCATGATTCAAACTTGCAACTCTCCAGCTGCCCACGCTACAAACCCAATCGCGTCGTGAAAAAAAAGTGTGTTTGACGGGATGATTGGTTCAGTCGTGGTTATGATGCAGGAGTCCTCCAAGCCTGTGAAAGGCGGTCGCGTTTTTGGTCGAGTTTGTCGCGTCGCACCGCGTAAAGTGTTTGCTTGTTGCTGTGAGACCCCTAAACATTCAGTGGCATCTGGCGCCCCGCGCTTCCTCCTCCAGCGCTTCCCAGGCCTACGGTTTCAGGGCCCAAGCCCCCCATCCGGTTCCATTGGTCGCAGGCGTCCGTCTTTGCCGCCCCTCCCTGGCCTGGTCGCGCCGTTGCTGCGGTAAACAATTCAGTTGTTTCCTACCATCCAATGTCTTTGAAATCATAACCTCCCTTCGCTCTTCATTATTCCTGTCGCATCCCGTTCCCGTTCCCAAAACAAGAAAGAAGGCGTCTCGCGTCAAAAGCTTGTCCTGGCCTCACTTTAAGACCTCCTTCCCCTTCCTTACACCTCCCACTTCTCCCGCAGACGCCACCAACTCTACCTTGACCCTTCGTCTTCCTTCACCCGCCCCTGCATCCATACCGACCTCACCTCCTGCCGGTTGCGGAGTTGCTTCTTGTGAATAACAATTCCCTTTCTCATCTCAAGTCTCTTCCATCCCCATTCACGACTTCGGATCCGACATTTTTGCTCGTATCTGTTTCTAGCCTGTGTCTTTGAGCATCACCAACAGCATCATACAATGGATTACACGGAGGACAACCAGAACTCGGCTCCTGGCAGCGTCCCTGCTGCCAAGCTCAACAATGGTCGCTCAGGCCCCGACTCTCAGAGCACTACCAAGAGGTCAGTCAAGGTCCCCTCGCATCCGCAGCTCGCCAACCGCTAACATCATGCAGACTCCAGACCGAGTTGATGCAGCTCATGACGTCGCCCGCTCCCGGCGTCTCGGCCTTTCCCTCCGCCGACGGCAACCTTCTCTCTTGGACCGCCACCATCGAGGGTCCCGACGACACTCCCTATGCCGGCCTCACCTTCAAGCTCAGCTTCGCTTTCCCCTCCAACTACCCCTACGCTGCTCCCACCGTCCTCTTCAAGACACCCATCTACCACCCCAACGTTGACTTTTCCGGTCGCATCTGTCTCGACATCCTCAAGGACAAGTGGACTGCCGCCTACAATATCCAGACTGTCCTTCTGAGTCTGCAGAGCTTGCTCGGTGAACCCAACAAGTAAGTATTCTCCTTCCGGTTTACTACATCATGAAATGTCCTAACACCTTTCAGCGCATCCCCCCTCAACGGCGAGGCGGCCGAGCTGTGGGACAAGGACCCCGAGGAATTCAAGAAGAAGGTGCTGGGACGTCACCAGGACGTTGAGGACGAGTAATTGACTTCTACTGGGTTGGTGCTTAGGCTTGCTTGTATAAGGGACAGGAGTACCAGGTGTAAGGATTTTGTTTGATGACTTGTTAGGGATACGGGATTGCATGGCATTTCCTGAACTGGACAAACAAGGGAGGGATATCGTTTGGGTCAGAAACAGGCAGACCATTGTCGATAGAATACCCTCATCGACATGTCGAGACATCCACGACCACTAGATCCGAAAGACATGATTGATTCGCCCCCATAAAAAGCCTTGAACTGACCACTTCACGCCGAGGCACCGATGATTGTCGTCAAGGATGGACTTCAAAGCTTTGATCACATTTTCCCTCTGTGTATTTTCAGCGTCAAAAGCCAGTAAGCCGATTGCAACTCCAAATGCCATGCCACCGTAGACCTTGTCCCAGAAGAGAAACTTTTTGCATTTATTCCTCAACAAGGACCGTGGGGAGGCCCTTGGGTTCCTTGACGTTCACAGCCTGAACGTAGCTGTACAGCTTCTCCTTGGCACCCTCCTCGTCATTTCGTCGTCGGGAAATTCGGATTCGGAGTCGGTAGTCAACACCCTTGATACCGTTCTCCCAGACCTTCTTGTTGAGCTGGGGGTCGATGCGGACATCAGAGGTACCCTGGGATCCTGTTAGCACTGGGGTCGTTGAAAAGTGACAACTCTGCCGGTTTCAATTGCAACTCGCTCGGCGGCAGGTGTCTCGGGTGGGCGGTCGTACCATGGCCTTGGTGGCGAAGGACTTGATCTCCTTGATGGCACGGGGAGCCCTCTTCTTGAAGGTGACACCATGGAGCTTCAACCCATTAGCATATGATCCTGATCTGGAGCTTCGATTGTCGAGCTCTCCTGGGAGAAAAACGTACTCGCTTGTGCATGTGGATGGTGTACTCGCGGGCGACGACATCCGCAATAGCGGAGCGCTGAGTCTTGCCAGAGGGCTTCTTGGACGACATGGCTGTGTGTGGTTTGTTAGTCGGTCGGTCTGGAGGAAACGAGGAGAGTGTAGGCGCAGGCTTCGAGGCGCTCGTAATCTCTCAAAGATGTGGTCGTAGGAGGGAGTAGAAGTTGTCGGGGGTATCGTACCTGCGGCTCGTCTCTTTCAAGGTCTGGCGTTGAGAGGTGTTGATTGTCGGAATAGTCAAAATCCCACAAAATCTTTGTGCGTAGGGCAGGCACGAAATTCAGTGGTGGGGAAAGCGAGCCAATGGCCTCGAGCCCTTACTCCCCACCAGTATTTCACGTGACATTGCAGGAACGACCCACTCCTAGCCTCCGAGTTAACGGGAGTTGGCTTAGGGGCCAAGTGTGGCCCGATCCACGTCGACCTGCGGCTGTTTATCGAAGCAACGCATTGTATCGTCGCCTGCATAGCGAGCGATTCCACATTCCAACGGCGACTGACCTTAGAGGCACCGCATCGCAACGTTTCTCTACGCATCGGCGCCCCTCCTGATTGTGTTCGTAGGGATCGACTTGACCAGGAGAGAGCGTGCTGCGGTTGCTGCGACAAGGAAGCCTCTTTTTCGTCGTCATCAAAAGGGGGACCTCGTCTCGCGTACCGGACCTTTCCATAAGCTCTCGGCAGTTGACATCACCCGCGCCGCCGAAACGAAACGCCTCTTTCTTAATCATCTACACTCTTTAACCAAGCTTCGAATAACCTTGCCCAACATGGCTGAGCACGAACCTGTCACCACCATGGCCTCGCCGTCACCGCAACCTGACATGGCGCGAAACCGACTTCCAACGCTGTTCGAGGTGTTGAGCCGTCGCACCCTGCCGCCTGTCGACCTGTTCTCGTTCTACATTTACATGCGAGACCAGCAGAGATCAGTGGACTACCTTGACTTCTGGTAGGTGAACGAGAAGCTTGGTAACCTGGGCAAATCACTAACAATCACAGGCTCGATGTCGCCCAGCACATGTCTCTCTGCCGTCACTATGTGCGAGAGCTCAGACGTTCGGTCCTAATTGGCACGCCCGAGATGCAATCCAAGAGGTCATCCGCTATCCTAGAGAACATTGGCGACCTGGAACCCCGAGCGGCTGGCCCCTCGATGTACGCCACGGAGAAGGAGAAGAACCAGGATGCCCAGATGTCTGCTTTCCTGCGAGAGGAGCAACACGAGTCCCCGCAGAGTACCACCGCGCCTGTGCGACCCAGCCCTCAGTTCAGCAACTCGCACGATATTACCACCGACTCCAACTCTCCTGCCCACACGGTTGCGCGACAGGACATTCGCGCCTCGGCGGAGAAGATTCTCTACACCTTCCTGCTTCCCGGCGCTGAGCGAGAGATCACCCTTCCTGGCTCCATCACCCAGGAGGTTACCACAGCAATCGAGGAGTATGGCCGTGACGATCCCGAAGTATTCGATGTGGCCAAGGACTACGTCTTTCAAGCGATGGAGCGAGATGCCTTTCCCGGATTCCTGAGAATGAAGGCTCTTGGCAACCTGATCCCACCAACCCTCATCATGAGACTGATCTTGGGTCTCATCGCCATGTTTGGCGCCTTCTGGACTGGCTTCATTCTCATTTTCCTTGACAAGTCTCGTCTAACGAAATGCTGGGTAAGATCACTTGTACACGTCGTTTAGGCCCCCACTGACCAGCGCCAGCTCATCATCCCCTTCACCGTCGGTGTCTATTTCCTTGCGTCTTACCAGTACTCACTCGACCCTATTATGGCTTTGGTCGGTTACAGCGAGTACACCCCATTCAACTTCTCTCGCATTCGCGAACCGTACATCCGCAAACTACTCGCCAAGCGAGCTCTCATGGTCCTGGCGGTCACCATTCTCATCGATGCCGGACTCTGCGTTCTCTTTATCCTCGTGCCAGGCAAGCGCCTGTAGGCGCATGTTCTTGTCGAACAATCGCGGCCATTAATGCCGGCCGTTACTGGCCTTCGGATTTCATTCTAGAGCAAGCCACTAGGCGAGATTTATACAGGGACAGAAAAAAGTTTCACGACCGTAATGACTTTGAGAGCTTTGGTTCGGCAGCGATATCAGCCGCCCTTCACACTGGAGGTTGTGGCCCTTTTCCTTTCTCTTTGGAATGTTGGCGTCTGGAGATCTATCTGTCTTGTATTATCTAGGGCTTGCGTATAACTTTGCTATTCTGCAGCCTCTGCTTTGAGATGTCACATCTCGGAGTTTCTGGCTATGTCATGTTTCTTCTCTTCTTGACCATCATTATGTAGGGCGGTAGCGTCACAGTTACGGTACAGGCACTGGCGGCACTCGGTACTAGGGGTAGCTAATCAAGGGCGTCATGTCGTCTATTACATCGTGGTTCTTCGTGATACATACGTTTTATGCAGTTCTCGCCGCCGTGTCTAGCCGTCATCAGGGACACTGAGTATCATCACATCTTGCGCTTGCTGGCTCGCTTCTTCTCCTCCTCAGACTCGTCCACGTCCATGAGCTCACTCTCTGGCAGGCTACCGACTTCCATGACGGGCCGCTTGTTAAGACCTCTTCTATTGATCATTTCCCTCGTCAAGCCTGTCATGCCGAACGCGCGAGCGCTTCCCTCCTGGGCATCACTCACTTGCTGCTTGAGCTTATCGTCAGCAGCACGCTGTTCCCGCTGTCGCGCCGTGGCTGTTGTCTGGATATCCTTGATCTGGGTTTCCAAGTCCCCGAGGGTCGAAGTGCAGCGGTCTGACCATGCCTTGAGCGCCGTAGCCAGGTCTGGTATCGCTCCCGGGGCGAGATCACGTAGGGGCGCGACGCTGGTGACCTGCACGGCAGCACGAGCTGGATCGAGCGTGGCATGGAGAAGACCGGCGTAAACAGCCGAAATAACGAGGCTCTCAACTTCACGAGCCCCGGGTAGGTCGAGGGCACCCTGTAGCGCGGCGTAGGATAGGTTCTTTCGGTCTCGGGCTAGTGTGAGGAGCGAAAGCTGACGGAGCTTTGTTGCCTGGGCCTCTGAGAGGACGGGCAGACCCTCGGTAGTTTTGTAGGAAGCGTATGTGCCATAGGCGAATGTCTGGAGGATGTGAGTGTGACGCGAACTCTGAACCAGTGAGGCCCTGGATCGCGGGTGTTTGGAGGAGCTCGGTGAAGAGAAAGGTGTTTTGGGCGGAGGTGGCTCGGGTGACGAGGTCGGCGGCGGCGCGGGGAGAGGTGGCCGACTTGGAGAGAGCGAGGAAGGGCTGGCAGGTGTTAACATTGGTCATGCCGATCGACTATGTGTTCAAGAGTTTACCTCGAGAGCGTTGAGAGCTTTTGTCTGCTCCATGATGGGCTGCGGTTGAGGCTACAGCCTCGCGGGGTGGAGGTTCACGGAACAGTGGACAATGGACAGAGTCGGAATGCTCAGCGGCCGTTGGATTGTGAAGGCTCGTGTAACTGCTGTGATTCGTTCTGCCGGCCCTTCCCAGCAGAATAATTCGCCGGCGATGCCTGGTTTCTTGTGTTTTGTTGGTTACTTGAAGTTGCTGAAGTAATAGGCAGATGCAGTTGCATGTTGGAGCTCGCCCGGAGGTGAGGCTGGGGCCTGTGGCGGCGCGGGGCTCATCCTGTGGGGAAGAGTCGTGGGGTCATTTTGAGGAATGCGAGCCCAGACTCAAAAATTGAAGTTGACCTACCCTACGACATCGTGCCGACGGGCCGTTGACGTTGAGAAATCTTATTGAAACGACATGGACGGTTTCTTAATTACTATTCCCCTTGGGCATATGGCATACATGTGTTTCGTACATTATCTATATGCTCATACGCATTGGTAGAGAAGGGAGTATCCAGTCAATTAAAAGAAGCCAACTTGACACGAGAGCCACGAACACTCTCAGTATTAACAACAGCCACAATACCACTAGCAGACATGCCTTGCGTGAATCAAATCAATGATCATACCTATCTTAGATCATCGAACCCAGTACAATTATTCAGCAACGTTCGGATGTCATGGCTGGAGTCAGCAATCTACACAGCCAATTGTCTACTCCTTCGACAAAACACAGATGCATGTTCTAAGCCGAGTTACACGAGCGCCCCCGAATAAGCACACGCTACTGCCGGAACCTTTGCCATATTGCCAAATCGTCCTCGACCACGGCTGCGCAGCTGACCTACAGCCTCAGCTGGATGTGGCCACGCTTACACGACCTGTCGGAACAAGTGAGACCCGGGCTTGCGTCTCACTCTTGGGCGGCATGGCGTCTTACAAGACATCAAGACACTGCCATATTAGTCGCAGGCGGTGATTGGTAAATGTCGTCAAAAGCGCTGGTGACAGAGTTGCGATCGACGGCTCCTAGGTCGAAAGAGTGAAGCTTGAAATTAAACATCACAACCCTCTGCGTCTTCTTGGACAAGTTCATGTCTGTTTAGAGACCGACACTACGCCTAGCCTCGATAGCTTGGCAAAGTCAAAGTCTGGTTGGACGACAAGGTTAATCGGAGGCAGCCCCCGCGAGAGATCGACGCTCACGTCTTTGAAGGCGTGGGATGGCGACATCACGAAACAGGAAACTACGGAGCATCGGCAGTGCTTTTCTGGGAGAAGAGTGAGACGGCAGAAGTGGACAGCAATGTAAATATAAACACGGGTCAATTGCGCCTCTCTTGTGTGGTTGCAGCGACTCTTCTCACTCACACTCTTCCAACTTGCACTGCACACACACTCTTTTTCCAACTGCACCAGTGCATCAGAAGCGTGGATCACATTCCCCGTTTCTATCATTCGGCCAATCGCTTCACAAGGAAGAGTAACTTGCCCGGCGGGTGGATCACGCCCAAGAATCCCGCCCCCAGCGTCTCAGGCCTTGCGCCCCAAGATCCAGTCCAATCCATCCATTGTGGTGTCAGTGTCCGCAGGTGACAAACGGGACGGGACCTACGGGACAGAGCGTTCATTGTTCTGCGCTAGCAAGCGACAACAGAACAAGAAGGCAAAAAGACCCTTGACTGACATAGACCCCTGCAACAAAGATTTCCGCCGCGGCTCCTGCAGACGCTCCCTGTCTCATCATCAATCCCACCAACGAGACTTGTCGGACAACGTCGAACCGTCCGGGAACCGGTCCAAATCTGGAACTTGGCCGCAACAGCCGTTGAGCCAAGACCTCGTCAAAACAGCTTCGGATCTGGGATAATCTGGCTGAGGAGCCTGTTCTCTGCTGCGGCCGTCCTTGGTAATGCTGTGCTAAGAGGTGTGTGAGTTCCCTTCCCTTCCCTTCCCCTGAGCGTGGGTGCGAATGGGCAATAAAATGCCGTCGCATCCGTCTCATGTCATTCGCGTCCTGGTCTAGGCGTCCTCTTTTTTTTCTTCCTCACCCAAGTGGTCATTCATTTTGTACCCATTTCATTTTGTTACTAACGACAAAATCGCCCAGTCTGGATTACTGACGCCTCGATCAATCAGACGACGACCCGCCTCAGCTCGACAAGAAAGAAGCCGGTCTTCGGGGTCCAGTGGCGTCGTTTCTCCAGCCTCGTTCACTTAACGTTATCAATCAGCATCAGCTGTTGTTTTCTACCCCATTTTCCTTTAGTCTGCTTGCGACCTGCTTTTAGCTGCGTTTCCTCATTGCGGCGTTTCCTTTACCTTTTCCCTTCTGTCCGAGCTACTGCTCGCTTTATTCTTGGCTGAATTTCATCATCACTGTTGCGATACGAGTTGATTTCCACCGAATGCCCGTGGCTGGAATAGCGAACTGAGGGACCAAAACTACTGGGGAACGAACCCAGCACAGTCAGCCAACCAACCAACCACCACGACTAATTAACCGCGAGAACCACCTACGTTCCATCGACTCCGCCCGCCACTGTCTCTCTTATCACCAACACCACCTTCCGCTCTCGGTGCTCTTGGAGAGCATATTAATCAACCAAGGAGGCTCGCGGGCCATAACCCGTCTGTCGCCATGGCTCCCTCGTATATTCAGATCCCCTCGAGGGAACAGGGCAATGACGTTGGCGCTGCGGATGCCGCCCTCTCCGTCCCCAAGAGCGCTGGCGCCGGCGCCCACCTCGCTACCACGGCTCTCCGCGTGGACGGTATGACGTGAGTTGCTTGCTCGCCCCAACATCAACCACCTCCGGACATTCCGGCTCCGCCATGCCGAGAAACTCTTGGCCGGACATGGCTGTAGATATATTACTAACGCCTGTTCCTCTACAGATGCGGCGCATGTACTTCTGCTGTTGAAGCTGGCTTCAAGGGCGTCGATGGTGTCGGAAACGTCTCAGTCAGTCTGGTTATGGAGCGCGCAGTCGTCATGCACGATCCCAATGTCATCTCTGCCGCTCAGATTCAAGAAATTATCGAGGATAGAGGCTTCGACGCCGAGGTCCTCTCTACCGACCTTCCGAGCCCTGCTTTCAAGCCCACCGGTGGCCTCAACCTCCTCGATGGAGACGACGACTTTGTCACGACTACCGTTGCTGTCGAGGGCATGACCTGCGGCGCCTGTACCTCTGCTGTCGAAGGCGGCTTCAAAGATGTCCCGGGTGTCAAGAGCTTTAGCATCTCTCTACTGTCCGAGCGAGCCGTCATCGAGCACGATCCCGATCTGCTCACCGTGGAGCAGATTACCGAGATCATCGAGGACCGAGGCTTCGACGCTACGATTATCGACTCAGGAAAGTCAGCTGCGGACAAGGCGACGAAGGATTCTGGAAGCAACGGCGACGTGGCCATCACGACAGTTGCCATCGAAGGCATGACGTGCGGCGCATGCACGTCGGCCGTTGAGGGTGGATTCAAGGGTCTAGAAGGTGTCCTGAAATTCAACATCAGCCTGCTCGCGGAACGAGCCGTCATCACGCACGACGTCACCAAGCTTTCACCGGATAAGATTGCAGAAATCATTGACGACCGGGGATTCGACGCCAAGGTCCTTTCGACGCAGTCTGCCGGCGACCACCCCGGCGGCTCGTCCTCCAATGCGCAATTCAAGGTCTACGGTGTTCCCGATGCGGCTGCGGCGAAGGCTTTGGAGGCTACATTAGCTTCGCATCACGGCGTCGACTCCGTTTCGTTGGACCTCGCCTCCTCGCGACTCACAATCAATCACCAGCCCAGCGTTATTGGCTTGCGAGCTATTGTTGAGGCCGTTGAGGCAGCGGGCTACAATGCCCTCGTCGCCGACAACCAAGATAACAATGCCCAACTTGAGTCACTGGCCAAAACCCGCGAGATCAACGAATGGCGGACGGCCTTCCGCACTTCTCTGGCTTTTGCTATTCCCGTCTTTATCATTGGCATGATACTGCCAATGTGTTCGCCTAAGATCGACTTTGGAGCCTACGAGCTGGCTACCGGCCTGTATCTCGGCGATGTTATCGGTTTGATTCTCACGATACCCGTCCAATTCGGCGTTGGAAAGCGATTTTATATCTCGGCCTACAAGTCCATCAAGCACCGTTCCCCTACGATGGATGTTCTGGTGATTCTGGGCACTTCGTGCGCCTTTTTGTTCAGCATCCTTACTATGACAGTTTCACTACTTGTGCCTCCCCACACAAGGCCTGGCACCATCTTCGACACAAGCACCATGCTTATCACCTTCGTCACTCTCGGACGTTATCTGGAGAACAGCGCCAAGGGTCAGACTTCCAAGGCCCTTTCTCGTCTCATGTCTCTGGCGCCTCCTATGGCGACCATCTACGCGGATCCAATTGCTGCTGAAAAGGCTGCTGAGACTTGGGACAAGAACCCAACTACGCCCCGAACTCCCAGGACTCCTGGACTTGGTGGATCGGCCTTCGAGGAGAGACTCATCCCTACGGAGCTGTTGCAGGTTGGTGACATAGTGGTTCTCCGACCTGGCGACAAGCTTCCCGCCGATGGAGTCCTTGTCCGCGGTGAGACTTACGTTGATGAGAGTATGGTTACGGGCGAGGCGATGCCCGTCCAGAAGCGAGTGGGCGACAACGTCATTGGCGGTACTGTCAATGGCGACGGTCGAGTCGACCTTCGAGTCACCCGTGCTGGACGTGACACTCAGCTTAGCCAGATCGTCAAGCTGGTCCAAGATGCGCAGACAACCCGGGCACCCATCCAGCGACTCGCCGATACTATTGCTGGCTACTTTGTCCCTACCATTCTGATACTGGGAGTGTCGACATTCCTCTGCTGGATGGTTCTTAGTCATGTTCTCTCTAACCCACCCAAGATCTTTCTGCAGGACGCCAGCGGCGGCAAGGTTATGGTTTGCGTTAAGCTGTGCATCTCCGTCATCGTCTTTGCATGCCCCTGCGCCCTCGGTCTGGCCACGCCCACCGCCGTCATGGTCGGTACAGGCGTTGGCGCTGAGAATGGCATCCTGATCAAGGGCGGCGCAACCCTCGAAAGGACTACCAAGGTGACCCAGATCGTTCTTGACAAGACCGGCACTATCACCTACGGCAAGATGAGTGTTGTCGAGTACAGCATTGAATCTGCATGGGATGACAATGGATGGCGCCGTCGACTTTGGTGGACCATTGTTGGTCTTGCTGAGATGGGTAGCGAACACCCCGTGGGTAAGGCCGTTCTGAGAGGAGCCCGTACTGAACTGGATATTGAAGTCGATGGCGTCATTGAAGGCAGTGTCGGAGAGTTCAAGGCGGCCGTCGGCAAGGGCGTGAACGCTCTGGTTGAACCTGCGTCAGCCGTTGACCGCACTCGTTATCGTGTGCTTCTTGGAAACGTTACGTTCCTGCAGGATAACGGAGTTGATGTACCCGAAGAAGCCATTGAGGCGTCGGAGCATTTCAACTCGAGCGCAAGTAAGGCAGCAGGAAAGGCACCCGCTACTGGCACGACAAATATTTTTGTGGCCATCGATGGCTCTTATGGCGGTCACCTCTGCCTGGCCGACTCCATCAAGGAGGGTGCTGCCGCTGCCATCTCCGTGCTTCATCAGATGGGCGTTAAGACAGCCATCGTGACTGGAGATCAACGGTCCACTGCCCTCAGCGTCGCCGCTGCAGTGGGCATCTCCCCTGACAACGTCTACGCTGGTGTTAGCCCCGACCAGAAGCAGGAGATTCTGAAGGAGATTCAAGCGCAGGGTGAGGTCGTCGCCATGGTTGGCGATGGTATCAATGACTCTCCTGCGTTGGCCACAGCTGATGTCGGTATCGCCATGGCCAGTGGCACAGATGTCGCCATGGAGGCCGCAGACATGGTGCTCATGCGTCCGACAGATCTGATGGACATTCCTGCAGCGCTCGACCTCACACGCTGCATCTTCCGTCGCATCAAGCTCAACCTTGCGTGGGCGTGCCTGTACAACCTTGTCGGACTGCCCATCGCCATGGGTTTCTTCCTTCCTCTCGGCTTCCACATGCACCCCATGATGGCAGGCTTCGCAATGGCGTTCAGCAGCGTTAGCGTCGTTGTGAGCAGCATCCTGCTCAAGACGTGGAAGAGGCCTAGGTGGATGGACGAGGCGGCTGCGGCTCCTCATGGTGGCCTGCACTGGAAGGGCGGACGTGGCATCTTTGGCTGGGTGCGCGAGGTGCTTGGAAGGAGAAAGGTGAAGAAGGAGGAAGGATACGTGCCGTTGTCCAACCTAGAGGCGGCGGAAGTATAACATGGCATCTAATGATGCATTGTTCGCAAGCGGTGGAGTTGTTGTTTTGGTGTAGATATGTATAGCCGATTTACTCAACCTTGATGATATCCTGTAAGTAGTCAAAAACATGATCAAATTTCAACTATCGGCGTCCTCGGAATGATCGAGTCAACTTGGGTCTTCGTCTCTTATTATTCAAATCTACCGGCCCCTTTCACATCCCTGCTCTTTCGACTCTGCGCATGGATAACGCGATCGATGGCAGTTGCTCGTGTGGTGGTCGGGTGGTGCTCGTATGTTGACATGTGGTGTATAGACACATACGTATGCAAGCACGGACTCGGATTAGATGGTGCACGTCTCGGTTCTGGAACTTTGATAGCTCCGTCCATCCTCAAGTTTGAGGCATGTTTCTTATCTTTTGGTGGGGTGATGTACGCGACATTGTCGTCCATCGAGTTAATATCTCAACTTCAAGATGAAGTGGGTTAGTCATCTCACATGCCATTGCCCGAGAACACCGAATTATGGCCGCTATTGTTCTTTTACATTTAAACTCAATTGGCAAAAAGCACGGAAGCAGAAAAAAAAAGAGGCCGTTGGAGGTTGCACGTGATCCCGCAACCTCTTTGACGAGCAGATCTTTCGTAGCTCCCGTCAAGCTCTCTTCACAAACACTGTCGGCTGTCAATCAATCACTCGCTTCACCAACGATGCTGGATCAAATGGCCAACGACATCAAGCTCCTCTCGGGGAGCGGTCATCCGGAGCTCAGCTCTCTGATGGCCACCCGGTACGTCGAGCAGTCATGATGATGATGACGATGCACAAAACCCCACGCTGGTGAGCACAAGGATCTTATTGGGCTAACCAACCCCTGCAGACTCGGCATCACTGTCGCAAACACCATGTGCCTGAAGTACTCGAACCAGGAGACAAGCGTCTCCATCGGCGAGTCGGTTCGTGATGAAGATGTATTCATCGTTCAATCGGTTGCGCCGGGCCAGGTCAACGATGGCATCATGGAGGTCTTTATCACGGCCAATGCTTGCCGCAGCGCTTCAGCTCGAAGCATCACCGTCGTCCTCCCCTTCTTTCCCTACAGCAGACAAGACAAGAAGGACAAGTCGCGCGCCCCAATCAGCGCGAGGCTGATGGCAAACATGCTGCAGGTGTCTGGTGTCGTGAGGATCCCTGTTCCCTCAAGCCCACGTGTGTATCGCTTACAAGATGGTCAGAACCATGTCATCACGATGGACCTGCACGCCTCGCAAATCCAGGGCTTCTTCAACGTGCCCGTGGACAACCTCTTTGCCGAGCCGTCCATCTTTCGATGGATCCGGGAGAATCTAAACATTGACGACTGCGTCATTGTCTCACCTGATGCTGGCGGCGCGAAGCGTGCGACATCTATTGCTGATCGTCTTAAGATTGCCTTTGCTTTGATCCACAAGGAGCGTCCTCGACCCAACGTCGTCGGCCGGATGGTTCTGGTCGGCGACGTTGAGGATAAGACTGCTATCATTGTGGATGATATGGCGGATACCTGTGGAACTGTACGACCCTGCCTTTTGGTTCTTTGTCGGATAAACAGCTGACCTCTGTGTAGCTTGCAAAGGCGGCGGCCACGCTTCATGAGCATGGTGCTCGTCAAGTCTTTGCGATTGTTACCCACGGAATTCTCAGTGGTAATGCCATTGAGACTATCAACAATTCTTGCCTTTCTGGCTTGGTCGTAACCAACAGTGAGTTGCTCCTCTAGGATGTGGTTGACTTATTGCTAACAAGTTTAATAGCTGTGCCCCGTAAGTCTCAAAAGTCCACTCGTGCATCCGTTTACTGTCAGATTCATTGTAACTCTGACTTGTACTAACCCATGGAATAGTTGGCGACAAGGTTGAGCGATGCCCCAAGCTCAAGGTGATTGATGTGTCTGGAACTCTGGCTGAGGTAGGTCTAACACGGCTGGACCGCATTATATGTGACAAGCATACTAACACTCCCTTAGGCCATTCGGAGAACCCACAACGGCGAGTCCGTCTCGTACCTCTTTACCAACGCTCCTCTGTGATCTGGATCAGCATTGGGTATCTTTTGCTTTTTGCGGAGTTGGGCTTGGAACTGGGGTTTGGGAGTTCGGATTGATATGCTTTCCAAGTCTGTAACCTGGACTGGAGCTAATGGGTATTTCTTGGCGATGAATTTCTGCTAGGTAGGTAATAACGCCTCAAGGTAGTGTAATCAGCTGTTCTATCAGAACTCACACCGAGTGGACATGATTTGCAGTAGTATGCTGATGAAGGAGCCTCAATACCGTGAGCTGTCACGCTGACAGACTCATCAGCAGCAGGGCGAATGTCACAACCCAACAGCCGAGCACAGAGTACGTAAAAAAACGCGGCTAGGGCTGTCTCAAGGACGGGTTCTAAGACCAGGCTCAGGGGTTTGGTCGATCTAACGGGTCTTCGGGACTCTGTCTGAATCATCTGCTAACTACCCTGCTGATTCAAAAGAAGCAAGGCTTCTCAAGCATTCCGGGCTTCAAGTCGTTTTAGAGGCGTCTCGGTTCGCGAAATTGATAGCTTAACGTCTTTTTTCTTGGATAAGAAACAACGGTGTCAAGTAGTGTAAAAGTAACCGGCCTTTTTTTTTTTTTCCCCATCTCATGCCAGATCGTAAGCCACTTGAGCTATCAATTGTGTGGAAAGAGGGCTTTTGATGCCAAGAATTTGGGACATGAAGGGGTGGTCTCTCTTACTTGGGCTCCGCCGCCACGTGTGGCGTTTGGGATGACAGCAAGGGGTAAGAATGGAACATGATAGATGGCAAGAGGATAATGAGAGATGTTGTCGTCTGGGCAGGGATTTTTTCTCATCAATCTCTTGCAGACATGACGACCGAGCTTCGTCTGGACTATACTGCATACATATGAATACAACAGCTTCTATCAAGTGACACACTCTAGGATGAGTGATAACCTTGTCTGTCAGACCCGGGGTTCGGATAATGCCCCTATTCCCAGACGGCATGCATTCAATAGCTCCCGCGCCGATTTGTCTGATAGCTCGCGCCGCCGCCCTTATTCTGTAGGGCTAGTCGTGTGTGGGTGGGCTAGACATCTTTGATCGGCGACGTTGGAGAAGTGAGAGAGCACATACCAACAAGGGACGAGCGTTTAAAGTGTGTACCCGGATAAAAGAAAGGAAAAAATTCTGCCCCCTTGCCTTTTGTTGGTTCGTGTCTTGTGCAGGATGACGTGCCCTCTTCTCGCTTATTGCCCGAGTAGATTGGGGATGTAAGTGTTGCTGAAGGATGTTGGGCAAGCATGAATTGGAGATGGGAATAGGTAATCAGTCTTCTACAGCAATGGCGGTTAGTTTCACCAGCTGAATCCTTATCCTCCTTGCCATTATCTAGTAATCCTTTTATCATAACCCATCCAAAGACAACAAAGACCATCCCAACGCGGTTCCATCATTCAAGAAAAGAATCGCGCGTCAGTGGTGACGAGGAGCCCCTGGATGCAATCCCAACCCACGCTATCGAATATGTCAGCACACGACGCCGTGATTGGATCAAAAGAAGTGCGGCGGGTTTTCCCAGCGATCTTCCTTAGTGCACAGATTTTGCCCCCGCCCCCTTTTTCTTCGAACCCCTGGATTTGATTGAAGCAAGACGCGTTCCAATGAATCTCGGGGCGGATAGGGTGACCTAGATGCATCTAAGAGACCTGGATCGTTTGCTCTCTTTTCAGCCCAATCCAGATGTCGGTCAGGGATGAGGAGGGGGGTTACTGCATGTGAGGGTGGTCTTGTGCAGGTAACCTTTGGTACAGTATGATGCCGGAGTCCGACGGAAGAGTGAGTGAGTGAGAGTGTCTGATCGACAAACGGTTAATTAAGGTGGTGGATTCATTTGTTCGTGTTCTCTACCCGAATGTCTGCCTGTCAGCCTGTATGTACTGTACATTCTGTTGTGCACTGTTGGCTTCTCCCCTCGCAGCTGAGGTGCAACATCCCATAGAAAAAGGTAGAAGCCCGTTCGTTCCTCTTATAATTCCTTTGCCCACCATTGAGACCCTCGATGTAATTTCCCGCTTGCAGTAGAAGATATGCACATGCTAATGGTAGCTCCGGGTGAGAATTTAGGTCTAGCGCTGGCTGGCAGGTCCTCGTAGGTTCCGCCAATGCTGACACTTGTTCACTTAATTTGGCACAGCCCTTGAACCCAGGTGGCCATGTGTACTTTGGCACGGGGTACCTCGAAAATGGATGGATGCTGCGACCACAACTTGAAATCCTGCGCGAGCCAGTCAGCGGAGAGAGGCCGGGGGACCCTCCCTTGAAGTCTAGGACCCGAGGGGACGCTGGAGAGAAGTGCCCGCTGTGCTGACAAGCGCCGTCCATAAGCAGAGCCCGCTACACGCTACGCTACCTTTGCTGCCCGTCATCCGCCATCCCCATCCCCATCCCATATCCCTCCTCCCTTCTCCTCTCCTTAATTTTTTAATTCCCCTCTTCTCTTCACGAGAGTCTCTTCTTTCTTCTTATTATCGCATCGCATTCCCACGAGTCTGCACTTCCTTTCTGTCTCACCTGTTGGGTCCAATCGCTCGCTACTACTTTTTGACTTCAGTCTCCCGCCTCCGCTCCGTCCATCCCGACCCCCCCCTCTCCTCCTCCCTCCCTCCCTCCTTGGTCTTGGGTCTTGGCCTTGGCGGCCCCTGTATTTTCTTCGCTTCTCCGTGTTACGTTTCCACTCTACCACCTACAACTTCAAACCTCTTGACGACCTCGGCCGCTCCGTGCCCATCATCATTTGCATCTGTAATCGACTTTGTTGCGCGTCGATTCATCATCATCCTCCATCTTCATCATCAGCGAATCGGTCCCCCGAGATTAGCATGCTAGAGACCCGACGACAGTAGAGCGCACACGGTAAACTCTAGCACCCGACCTCCTCACCACTACCACACTCTCTCGATCCCATCTTCATTTGAACCCGGCGAATTCTCCTCTGCGAAAAGCGACTCCAACATAACCAGCATAATGTCTCGTCCCAACAATGAGGAGCCTGTCCCTCTCCTCTCCTCCGAGGAGAGAGATCTCGAGACCAAGGGCGAACTCGACCTCGAGAGCCATGCCGGCCGCGCCGAGCCCCCCAAGAACCAGAACCTCGAGCACGAGTACTCGATCCCCAGCACAGTCAAGTTTGCTTGGCTCGGCACCTACTTCTTCTTCTCGCTTCTCCTGACTCTGTACAACAAGCTGGTCCTGGGAATGGTAAGTCTATAACCTCGAGTTTGATGGCGTCCGCGCCCGCGTTCTCTCGGCCCGCGCCGTCATACGCAACTCTGTTCGACACGATGCTAACGATGCGCCCGCGATGCAGTTTCACTTCCCTTGGCTTCTGACTTTCCTCCACGCTTCTTTCGCCAGCGCTGGTACCTATGTCATGATGCAGTTGGGCTACTTCAAGCTGTCGCGACTGGGTCGCCGTGAGAACCTCGCCCTGGTTGCCTTTAGTGCCCTTTTCACCGCCAACATTGCCGTCTCCAACCTGTCTCTGGCCATGGTTTCCGTTCCCTTCTACCAGACCATGCGCATGCTGTGCCCGATCTTCACCATCCTCATCTACCGCGTCTACTACGGCCGCACCTACAGCACCATGACCTACCTCTCTCTGCTGCCTCTCATCGTTGGTGCCGCCATGACCACTCTGGGTGAGATGAGCTTCACTGATGCTGGTTTCCTCCTCACCATACTCGGTGTTATTCTTGCTGCTCTCAAGGTAAGCTTGATTTGTTGATCTAAACCGATCCGACCACTGACTGTTCCAATAGACCGTTGTCACCAACCGATTCATGACTGGCTCCCTCGCCCTGCCTCCCATCGAGTTCCTTCTCCGCATGTCTCCTCTCGCTGCTCTCCAGGCTCTGGCTTGCGCCACCGCGACCGGTGAGGTTAGCGGCTTCCACAAGCTCATCACCTCGGGCGACGTCTCTCTTCCTCCCGCCTTCGCCTCGCTCTTCGGAAACGGTTTCCTCGCCCTGCTGCTCAACATCTCTTCTTTCAACACCAACAAGCTCGCTGGTGCCCTCACCATGACTGTTTGCGGTAACCTCAAGCAGTGCTTGACCGTTGCCCTCGGCATTGTACTCTTCGATGTGACCGTCGACCTGCTTAACGGAGCTGGTATGGGTGTCACTATGCTTGGTGCTGCCATCTACAGCAAAGCCGAGCTCGATAACAAGAACCGAAAGAGCCAGCAGGCTGCTGCCGCCGCCGCCGCCGCTTACAAGCCCGTCGACCAGCAGGTCCGGTAGAACAGACTTGTGTTGGAAATCAATACCCCCCGCTTTTTAATACATGACCTTTTTTATAGATGATCGGGTAAGGGGGCCAGCGAAGACAAGGGAAAGGGGAAGCACTTCTTTTTTCGGCGTCTTGCTATGCTTGCTTCCATTTTTGGGATTCTCACTGGGTGCGTCGGGCACGGGATGGATCTCTCTGGTAAAGCATTCTTCTCCTCGCCTGTTGTAAACTTTTTTGATATACGGTGGTCCTCCACGGGCTGTTTTTGTTCGCTCAGCAGAGCAAAATGGGGTCAAAGAGATTGGGATGTTTTTCTTTAACTATTGTCATGATCATGGGCTATGGCTTCTTCTTTTTTCCAGAACCACGCAGGGCCAAAGATGTCCTGTGGCTTTCTTGCACAACCTCGGTTGTTGTTTCTTCCTTTTTTCTTGGATAGGGTCTGCTTTCCTGAGTAAAAATAGACACTCTACATTAATCTCCTGGTGTCTCGGCGTTTGTAACTACTGTACATGAATATCATAGTTTTGAGTTTGAATATGTATTTGCATGTGATAGATGTTGTTTACATGGAGGCTGGTTAATGTGAATATTATTTGTGAATCCAGTAAAGTAAGATACTGATGGGTTATAAACAAGAGGTTGGTGCATTCCAAACCACCAAAAAGATCCATTCAACGCCGTGCTAAACGAGATACAAAGTAAAAAAAGATAGAAACACGAGTCAAGAGGCGTTAGATATCCTCATGACGTTGTGGTGCATCAAGGAGGCTCTCCTCCCGCAGAGCCCAAATACCCTGCCGAACATCATCAAATGACGCATTCGCCTGCAAGCCCAACGTCTGCGCTAGAATCTCTAAATCGCTCGGTGGCAGCGGGATGCTTCCTGACACGCCTTCGCCGAGGACGGGCATGGCGAGGGCAGGGTTCGCAACAGGACCCTTGGCCTTGTGAAGCATACCGAAGCGGATTGCGACCTCTGTGACGGTGACCATGATACTGATGACAATGAGGACGATGATGATCCAGGTGATGTAGCTCATCTTTGCGGTGGCAATCGAATCGGAGAGGATCTCGGCGAGATCAAGGAAGACACGGCATCGTTCGTTGAGGACCTTGATTCGTGGGTCGATCTCGAGATAGTCACGGATAGCTGCGTAAAGAGGGTGAAGGGTCGGTTCAGACTCCCAGAAGAAATTGGGGACGTCGAGGATATTGGATGCTGCACAGGTTAGCTTTCATCTAGATTTATCCGACTGAGCACTTACAAAGGTTGATGTCGACACGGCTCTTGAAGAGACGACCGACCATGCGTATAATCTCAGCGCGCGTCATGTTCAACTCTCCCGTGAGAGCCAGCGTCTTGGGTACATGCTGTGCATCTAGCATCGTCTCACTCATACGCTCCTCAAAGAAGCACAGGCGCGTGCTCTGCGCGATGGCATGGCTAATGGTGAGCTTGATCATGTGATCAGAGCGTGGCAGCAGAGTAATCATATCGTTAAAGACGCGCGGGCGCTTGATATCAGCGCTGTACTCGAAGTGGAACTCTTCCGTCTCAAAATCATCTTGATCAAGTGGCCGGGTGAGCAGGCTGCTGGTGCCGTTCTCAACGGCGTCAGCATCAGCAAAGGTGAGGTCGGCGAGGATATCCTTCTCTTGATGCTCGGTAAAGTTCCAAAAGACGACGACACCATAAGAGTACACAAACATCTCTGCAAAGTTCTTGACGTCAGGCGCAAGACGGTTCATGGCCGAATCGTCATCATCGTGACGGAATGGGTTGATGTGCTCCTCGGGGGTGACCGGGCGATCGCTGAAGTGAGAGGGTATCGAATGGCCCTGATCAGGGCTGGCTCCAGTATAAGCGTCGTCTTCGAAGTAGCCCTCGTGGTGATCTCTCTGCTCGCTGCGCTCAATCTCAAGGTCCAGAACCGTCTTGCCCGTCCCAGGGGTCTTGAGGATAGGTCGACTCCGGACGCGATATCCATCGGTTCCATTGAGAAGCGGCAGAGCGTAGATGACATATAAGCAGTCATCGTACAGCTTGGTCTTGGCTTCATGCTTCTTCCGCAGGAACTCGGCTGTCGGCTTAATCTTGTATGCCTGCGCGGTGCAATAGGCCGTCACTCTGCTAACCCTGTCGGTCCTCTGCATCTTTGGCAACCTCTCGGCGTAGCTCTTCCCGCGGATACCACCTCTCTTTCGAAGCACATCAAGCTCTTCATCCTTCAATGGTCGGTTCTCTTGATCCTGTAGGCGCCTCGCGAGAATCGCTTCGCTCTCAATCTCTTCATCGACGTCATCGTCCTTTTCGTCTGTTTCGGGCAAGAGTACCAGCTTCTCGCTGATCTTGGTAGTTCTTGAAGGCATCGGCTGACCAGTACGGGACTGCACGTTCGGAAGACCTCCTGATACGACTCGGCGATTGCTGATAGGACTTCCTCCTGGGCCTCGGGGGAGGGGCACCGGCGGACCGCGAGGTTGGCCGGATGGGATCTGGGAATTGTACTGGAGGACATTGTCGACGGTCATGAATCGCATCGGCGCGGGGGGTCCGGGAGGGCCTGAGCCGGTATCCTGGCGTTGAAGAGCCCTCCTCTGAGGTGGGCGCTCTCTAGCATCTGTCACCTGGAAGTTGAATTAGCAAGCTGTGTGTGACGCGCAAACATCATGATCGTACAAGGACAGATGGGCGCTGCTTGGAAGCCATCGGTTAAGCGGCTGAGCCTAATACAATTGGCTTTATCTGTAGAAGATAGTCGCGACAGGCAAAAGATGCAGATACTTGAGTAGCCTGAGCGGAGATCGCGAATAATTAATTGATGATTGTGGTTGGTGGGTGGTTCATAGCTTGGTGGTGAAGCCTGAAGCTTGGGTTCTAGATACAGTGCAAAGATTGGGGATCGCTCCTGCCTACAGTGCGCTGCAGCCTCGAGCAGCCTAAAATCGGACCGCTGGGCCAATCACTGGGCGGAATCCATCCTTGCTCTTGCCATGACATTTATCGTGGCTTATCGATTGGTCGGGGGTGGAAGAAGATTTCGCGTGGATGACCTCATGGAACCCCACTACGACAGCAAACTCCATTTACCACGGATGGATGAACCACCTTTTTGTGCTGCCTGTGGATTCACGGTTGGGGAATCATTGATCTTGATGTTATGCTGGTGAGTCTGGTTGAGTGTCGTATGCATGTCTCTGCTTCCTTTTTTCTATTGTGTGGATTGAGTGCTTACTCTATGGATTGCGATCGAAGATCTTGCTCTGCATGTGACTGATGCCTCACTCTTTGCATCCAATGCAAGCTGATGTTAGGTTTACCTGGTTGTTTTGAACCGTTGCCTGTTTCAAACTGCCCAGCCGCATTTGATATGTAACACCGATGCTTTGGCTTTGTTAGGCCATGTTCTAACTCAAAACGTTGTTGCGTCTGCTCGCTAGAAACCTTGTGTAAGATGAGAGTGAAGGGGAGAGTAAACATCAAAGAGTCTTCAAACCCAGGTCAATTCATCCCATGTCGCCAGTCATATGCGCAAGTTCGAAACAAATAGAAAAAGAACAGCGCATGAATCAATTTCTGTGTGTTGGCACTTGATTTGCATAATAATCTGGCCATATTAAACACATGAGAGGCTCGCAAGGATGAGGTCGACATAAAAGCGGACCCACAACCAATCGGGGCCAGGGCGGCCGTTGCTAGGCGGTTGGCCCGTTGTTTGTTTACTACGGGATTTGGCTGGCCGAAGCCTCAGGCCCCGCCAAACAGACAGAGGTATACTCTTCCTTGGTCTGCCGTCTTCTTGGGCACTATTGACAATTTGTGACATGGGCCAGATCGGAGACGTAGTAACGATCCATCTTCTTCTGACGCTCCAGCACTTTTGGTGTTTTCCCCCCTCTCACTCATCCGAGTTCCTCAATATCATCCCTCATCACCAGGCCAAGCGCATGTCTTGAAATCGAAGCTCCGTGCTCAAATCAAGTTGAAGCGCTGACCACGACCACGACCGCTCTTCCATCTCTCTGACGACCCGAGCGCCGCACGCTCGAAACAATGTGTTAACGTCACCCGGAAGGTGTTATTATTTCTTAATATTTTCTGAGCTCAACCGTTCCTTGACCGTTCCAAAGCGAGACCGAGACTGCGGCTCGGTCGACGACCACTACAACCACAATGTCGTTCCGCACTCACCATTTCCAAACTCAACATCTGCATCAACCTCAACACCATCTTCACAGCCAACCATCACCGCAATCTCCCCCGCATCCGCTTCGCCAGTCACAAACCCTCGACTTTGGCACCGCTACATCACCCTCCAACCTCAACCGCTTTCCTTCGACAACATCCTCATCCGCGTCGTCTGGCTATTCCCACGGCTCTGAACATAGCCTCAACAGCGGGTACACATCCGTCTCTAGTTCAGCCGGCTACGGTCAAACAGCTCCCGGTCATAAACGTGCCCAGAGCGATGTCAGAGCAAGAGCAAAGACTTTTGAATCCGGGCAAATGACGAGCCCAAGAAATCCATCGACAATCCCTACGGATCCGTTCGACAATCTCTTCGACCGCTTCCTCAGGCTCCTGCAGCCTCGCCGCCAGCTACACTCCTCATAAGTCGCCCCGTCATGACCGTGGCAAGAGTATCGATATAGGCAAATTGTCCTTGTATGACGATGGTCGTGCCTCACCCACTTCGCCTTCTCGACCAACAATGATGCGACCCAACTCGATGCTCCTGACAAGATCCGACTCAGTTCGCCCACCATTGCCTCATCATGCTACATCACCACACCATGTGCATGCGCATAGCACAACCCTAGCTCGCGATGAACTAGAAGGGTTGGGCAAGTCTTCGACAAGCCAGCTGAGGACGCTCTCTCGCCTAGTATCATCAGATGCGGCCGATGACTTCACCATCACCTCGCCTGCACAAGAAGTTGTTGGTTTGCGTGGTCGGCGCAGGTTACAACGGACAGACAAGACCAATGGAGGTCGCGGCCAGAAGTCGACTGGCTATAGCTGGGAGGGTCGAAATTGGATGGACAAGCAGCGCCAGTTCCTTCAAGCCTACGAATATCTCTGCCATATTGGTGAGGCCAAGGAATGGATTGAAGACGTCATCCAAAAGAACATTCCTCCTATCGTTCAACTCGAGGAAGCCCTTCGCGACGGTGTTACTCTGGCAGAGGTTGTAGAGGCACTCAATCCCGATAGACGCTACCGAATCTTTCAACACCCCAGGCTTCAATACCGACATTCTGACAACATTGCCATCTTCTTCCGATACCTCGATGAAGTGGAACTTCCGGATCTGTTCCGCTTCGAGCTCATTGATCTGTATGAGAAGAAGAACATCCCCAAGGTCATTTACTGCATTCATGCCCTTAGTTGGCTCCTGTTTCGAAAAGGCATAGTCGACTTCCGCATCGGTAACCTCGTGGGTCAGCTTGAATTCGAGCACCATGAGCTGGAGGCGATGCAGAAGGGTCTCGACAAACTTGGAGCGAGCATGCCCAGTTTTGGCAACATGGGCGCTGACTTTGGCGTTCCGGAACCTGAGCCTGAGCCTGAAGAGACTGAAGAGGAGAGAATCGACCGCGAGTTGGCAGAGAATGAGGAGTCTATCGTTGACCTACAAGCCCAGGTCCGAGGTGCCCTTGTTCGCGTGCGACTTGGCGATGTCATGCAAAGGCTCTGGGACGAGGAGGAGTGGTTGATGGACCTCCAGTCCCGAATCCGCGGTGACTTTACCCGGCAGATTATGGGATATCGACTGGAGATGAGAACCTTTGCTGTCAAGCTGCAAAGCGTAGCACGAGGCTTCTTGGTCCGGAGGAGGATGGGTCGACGGGATCAAATCCTGGAAGCGCTGGAGCCTGATATCCTCGAGTTGCAGAACATGATTCGGGCTAACAAGGTCCGAAATCAGGTGCAAAACTTGACTTCTCAGCTCGAGGTGTGCGCAGGTCCCACCAGGCAGATCCAGGCCATCGCGAGAGCCTTTTTGGTCAGGAAGAACCATACCGCCCAGTACGAGGAGACCAAGGAGACGGCTGCTACTGTCCAGAAACTGCAGGCGGCTGTTCGCGGAGCATTGCTTCGTGGAAAGATGGAGCAAGATCTTCAAGAGCTGGATGCCCAAACACATGCCATCACCGACCTGCAGGCAGCGGCGAGAGCATTGATGACTAGAAATGACATTGGTCGCCAGCAAGAGCAACTCAAGGCTTTCGGTCCTCAGTGGACCTCTCTCCAGGCCTTTGCTCGGGGTCTCCGCGCTCGAAAGGAGACAGACGCAGTCAAGACCGAACTTGACAAGCACATCAACGACATTGGCAAGCTTCAGGCTTTTGCCCGTGCAGCAGCAGTTAGGAGAGATGTCACGAGCTTGCTTGACGCCCTGCAAGAGAATGAGCCTGCCGTCATTGACCTGCAAGCATTCATCCGAGGTGCTCTTGAGCGAAAGCGAGTTGGAGCAGACTTGGATGCGCTTGAAGAGCAAGAGCCTCAGACTGTGGACCTCCAAAGCAATATCCGAGGATTCTTGTACCGAAAACAACACCAAGCCTTCCTCGATGAGCTGGCTTCCCACACACCGCAGATTATTGATCTTCAGAGCATTCTCCGAGCCATGATGGAGCGCGCTAGAGTCGAAGACATTATGGCAGAACTGGAGCAGGAGGAGGAGTCAATTGTCGAGTTCCAGGCCGCTGCCAAGGCCTTTATCGTCCGGGCTCGATTCGAAGAGAAGAGACGGTTCTTCAACGAGAACATGCAAAAGGTCATCAAGATCCAGAGCTTCGTACGTGCCAAGGTACAGGGTGAGGCTTACAAGAGCTTGACTACTGGCAAGAACCCTCCTGTCAACGCCGTCAAGAACTTTGTGCATCTTCTCAACGACAGTGACTTTGACTTCAACGAGGAAATCGAGTTTGAGCGGATCCGCAAGACAGTCGTCCAGCAAGTGCGACAAAACGAGCTTCTGGAGAACTATATTGACCAACTCGATATCAAGATCGCCCTCCTGGTCAAGAACAAGATCACACTGGACGAGGTTGTTCGACATCAGCACAACTATGGAGGCAACTCGATGGGTTTCCTCGCCAACAGCTCCATGTCCTCTGCCAACCAGTTCGACCTCAAGGCCCTCAACAAGAGCTCAAGAAAGAAGCTTGAATCTTACCAGCAACTCTTCTTCAACCTCCAGACCCAGCCCCAGTACCTTGCCCGACTCTTCAAGCGCATCCGGGAGCAAGGAACGGCTGAGAAGGAATGCAAGCGCATTGAGCTCCTTATGATGAGCCTCTTTGGGTATGCCCAGAAGCGACGAGAGGAGTACTACCTTCTGAAGTTGATTGCCCGTTCTATTCGGGAGGAGATTGCTGGAGCTAGAGCCATCCAGGACTTTATCCGCGGCAACTATTTCTGGTCGAAGCTCCTCAGCAACTACACTCGCTCACCTCGCGACCGCAAGTATCTCCGAGACCTCCTTGGTCCCCTCATTCGGGACAACATTGTCGAGGACCCGTCTCTCGATCTGGAGAGTGACCCTATGCAAATCTACCGATCAGCTATCAACAACACTGAGTTGGCCACTGGTCGACCCGACCAAAGACCACTGGATGTTCCCCGAGAAGTTGCTATTCGCGATCCTGAAACCCGACGACTCTTTATCGACCATCTTCGTGACCTTCGAGAGATCTGTGATGGGGTGTTTATGGCTCTGGAAGACCTTCTTCACAAGATGCCCTACGGTCTCCGCTTCGTGTGTAGTCAGATCTTTGAAGGCCTGCGACAACAGTTCAAGCGGGAGTCCCCAGAGAGCCTTCTGCAGGTCGTCGCGAACTGGCTTTGGAGATTCTACCTCCAACCGGCGGTGACGGCACCCGAGAACGTTGGTGTGATCGAAAAGACTCTGAGCCCCCTGCAGAAGAGGAACCTCAGCGAGGTTGCCAAGGTCATCAGCCAAGTTGCCTCTGGTCGACCTTTCGGCGGCGAGAATGTCTACCTCCAACCCCTGAATGCCTTTATCGCTGATTCTATCGAGCGCCTCGTCCAGATCACCGGCGATCTCATTGCTGTTCCCGATGCTGAGAGAACATTTGATATTGACGAGTTCAACGATCTGTACGCCAAGAACAAGCCAACCCTGTACATCAAGATGACGGATGTCTTTGCCATCCACAACCTGGTGGCATCGGAGCTTCAGACAATGTGTCCCGGCCGTGAGGACGTTCTCCGGGAGATTATGCACGACCTCGGCAGTGCTAAGAACAACGAGAGCGAGATGAACGCTGCCGGATCCTCGGATATCCAGATGTTCCTGACACCCAAGCTGCACGACATTGACGACCCTGAGGCCGATGTCAAGTCTCTGTTCATGGAGACCAAGCGATGCGTGCTGTATATTATCCGCGTGCAGACTGGTACCAACCTGCTCGACATCCTCATCAAGCCCATCTCCCCCGAGGACGAACACAAGTGGCACATGCTTCTTCGTGATGACTTTTCTGATGGCAGCAACACCCGAGGAGCCTACTCAGACTCCAACATGATTGATGTCACCCGGATGTCTTACCAGGAGCTCAAGCGGACGGCGCTGGAGAATGTGATGAGACTGGAGAAGCTGGGGCCCATCTCCAAGCACAACTGCTACCAGGATGTGCTCAACGCCATCGCTCTTGACATCCGCACCAAGAGCCGACGAAGAGTCCAGCGACAGCGAGAGTTGGAGGGTGTCCGCATGACTCTTAGCAACTTGCACGAGAAGGCTAAGTACCTCGAGCAGCAGCGCAAGAGTTACGACGACTACATTGAACAGGCGATGAAGACCCTCCAGAACAAGAAGGGGTAAGTAATACCAGTCCTACTGTTGAGATGACACTAACTAACAACTTGAATAGGAAGAAACGCTTCCTGCTCCCCTTCACCAAGCAGTACAACCACCAGCGCGAGCTTGAGCGCAGTGGTCGCGTGCCCAAGTTTGGCAGCTTCAAGTACAGCGTGCGCCAACTCTCAGAGAAGGGTGTGCTCGTGTCGTGGACCGGCGTGGGCGAGCGCGACATGGGCCAGATCAACCTGACCATCTCGTGCGACGAGGTGGGCGTCTTCAGCCTCGAGGGCTCACGAGGACACATCCAGATCCCCGGTGCCAGCGCCTTGGTGCCCATTGAGGACCTCTTGCAGGCTCAGTTCGAGTCGCACCAATTCATGACGCTTTTCGAAGGCAACCTCAAGCTCAACGTCAACCTGCTGCTGCATCTGCTGTACAAGAAGTTTTACCGAACGCAGTAAAGCGAGATTCATGTATACTTTTTTTTTCTTCTTCATTGGCTGCCCCTGGAGGGAAAAGCGACTGTTCAGGCTGGCCACGTTCAGGGGAGAGGATGGATATACGTACGAGACTGGATGAAGCATTGCAATCGGCGCGATGGCAGGGTATTGTGCAAATGCGTGTTGTTTATTTCTTCCTTTTTATGGTTTTGTTTTCAGGTTGCTCTGCGTGGGAGGAGATGGTGGAAGCGCTCAAGAGGCATGAATTGCAAACGACGACGACAACCGAAAAAAATACTCACGACGGGCATTCATTGGGACAAAGCGGAGTAGGGAAGGGAAAGGGAAAGGGATGGAAGGGGAAACAGAGGGAATTGTTGATGCCTTTTTTTGTGTTTATGCTTTTTGAAAGGGAGAAAGAGGACGGTCGCTTCGGATGGTGTGTGAAGGATGGATTGATTGATTGATTGAATTACTAGGATATCGTTTCTGATTGGCATAATGTATGAAAATGGCATTAGAGCCTATTATCAAGCGCCTCTAACTCTCCGAAACTGCCGTGACTATTGTTTGATTACTTGTACTGTTTCGTGTGCTGTTCGCTTCACGTCCTTGCGAAGATCGAGTTGTCAGCACAAAACAAAGAGTTGTGCCATTGATAAAACACAAGACAGCCACTCAATGAAGAGAGGTTGTCGGTGATCGGGTATCGGAACAGCTAGTCCATGATTGGCTGGCTACCTTAGTTCAGGCTGTTAGTTGTAAGGAAGCCCCGGTGGAGAAGGCGTGAACTAGCAAGGTTCCTTACGAGTCGAGGCCAGCAACAGCGGCAGCGACAGCGACAGCAAATTGATTGATAGGGGATTATGTGTTAGCTTGCAGGTCGTAAGGAAGGGGGTGACTAGGGGATACGTGAATGGGGCAGAGGCAAAGAATTGCATATCCACTGACACTCCCGACTCAAGATGCAAAGTGGGCGCACCGAAGACGAGAAGGGAAAGAAGGCACGTAGCATGGATTACGAAGGGAAATTGCTCACGGGCGGTGGGCGAGTTGCAGCTGATGTGTGTCGCGTGAGGGGGACATTGGTGCCTTGCTAGGGAGTGAATCTTGAGTCGAGAGACGAGACCAGAGGAGAGCGGTAAGGCCGTTGAGGCGGTTAGTCACAGAATTGTGGAAGAGACGAGATAAGCCCAACCCAACCTCGGTAAAGAAAGCAGACAAAGGAAGGTGAAGGATGATCAGCTGAGAGACCCTGATTGTGCACGAGTCGATCAGTTGTCCATCCTGGATCCAAGACCGGGACTTGTTGATTCTTGGTCATGGCCGTATCTAGACGGAAATCGACCTCCTTCACGACAGTTCATCAGTCAATTGTGCTGACTGGCGTCGCAGCAGAAATGCGAAAATGCGACCCTCAGACAACCAAGAGTGCCTGATTTCGTCTTTGCATGCGTGGCAGACAATGAGTTGTTCGGGTACTTGCTGGCTGGCTGTGCGACCACAGCAGAAGCGACTGCCTGCTTGCCTGCTTGCCTGCTTGCCTGCTTGGGTGCGGGCTTTTGGTGGCGGCCGTGGTGGATTAGATGAGCAATGAAAGTCCGGCCGGAAGTCGGTCGGCGTCAAGAGGGTCGATCAGCAAAAGCCCCAACAACCAAGCCCGGGCTGATGTGGACATTTGCCCGGTCCGGGACCCAAAATTGCGGCGAGCAATTCATGAAAGACAGACGGAGGGAAGCGACACCAGAAGGCCCCGGATCATCAGAGGGAATCGTCCGATATTTCAATGTCGACATCGGTAGTTGAGAAGGGGTGATTGCGTCGTGTCGTGTCGTCCTCGGCCAACTCCAACGCCAATTCGACTCTTACGGTTTCGTGGATGGCCGTAGCTCGCCGGATTGTCGGAAAAGGGTTTGACAACCCCAGATTGCACCATCCAACGCTGACAAGGCGTTATGGCACTACCGAGGAGCGCCTGGCGATGGGTCGGGGTGTACCAAGTAAATTGCGAACGCTTGCGCTAATCCGGGCGTGCCGTACGTGTCGTCCTTCGGGTGTCTTGCCAGACCAGAGCCTCGTAGTTTGAGCAAACATCTCCTAACTGCAGGCCTTCGTTTCCATTCCATGAATGTCGCCTCGTTTTTGTTTTTTCCTCCCTTTAGCGGGATAACCGTGGTCAGACAGAGACGGTCGATTGCCGAAGGAGGAGAAGAGACAACAGAGGACGCGTCGGGAGGGAGGGCGTTGCAGATGGATGCGCAGCAGAAACAGGCAGGCTGTGGCGGGCGGCCAAAAGACGACGTGATGAATGCAATGGCAGCAGATTATCGCCCTGTGGAGCGCGTGAGGATTCTGAAAATTGTCTATACAGTAAACGGGCACGGTCCGTGGCACCGGCTATCGGGAGGGTCGTACAGTGTCATGTAGGATCCCCATGCACCGTATAGACAATTCTTGGAGGTTGCAAGTTTCTCGAGCCCTTGGCCTCAAGGGAGGTGCAGATAAAGGATGCAGGGACCGGCTAATGGGCGTCCGAGGCCAGTGCGTCGTCAACTCCCAGGGCTCCGTACTCCGTGGGCCATCGTGACGCCCGCTAAAGCAGGAATGCAGAAGCAGGAGCCAGTGGAGAAGGACCTGGGTGCTTGTGTTGCTGCTCGTTGCTCAGAGATGGTGGGACGAGGTGCAGGTTGCATCGTTTGGTTTGCATGAAACGAGGGACGGGAGGCGGAAGACCTTCGACAGGCGCATGTGGAGAATCAGCAACAGCAACACCAGCAGCGACGCCATCACGGTTGAGCTGAGGCGGGCACTGTATGTATGTACCAATGCTGAAGCTGGATGCATCACGATGGAGTCGCGGATGCGTAAGAGAAGGAGATCCCCGAAGCCCAGGTCAACAGAGATCGGTGTCCATGTGATGAATCGAGAGCGAGGTTGTGACCTTGGCGGTTGCTACTGATGCTTGTTCTTGTTGCTCGTTGCTCATGGCGCGGATTCTGCACCTTGACCAACCCATACAACGGCATGCAGTTGAGGATTATGCCTACGCAAGATGCAATCTTTTTCGGACGTGTTGGAATTACCTGTCGAGGCTGACGAAGCCGAGGACTTGCGAGGCTCAACACAGCCAAGCTTTTGATCGACTTGTTCTCTGACGACATCTTTTAGCGAGACTCTCGTTATGGCTTGGTCAGATTTATCTGATCCCCGAACAGCAGCAGCGCCAGTAAACATGATGTATGATGATGATGCTGATTCTAGTCAATGGCCGGAACGAGTGGGAAGGATGTGGCTTCTCGACTCGGAGCCTGGATGGCTGATGGAGGGTTGGATGGAACATGGCAGATGGACCGTGTAAGATGGAGGGGCTGTCAATCTCTGTGGGCTTGACCGGGGAGGGATTGGCGAGCAAGGCGCTGGCCAATCGCGACTTGCCGCTGGCCGAATTGAGTAGTCGCTCAGCCCTGAATCCCTGCACACGAATTCGAGGCAGCCATCAATTGTTTGGCGCTTAAACAAGACTTTACACTATCGAGGTCCGGGGGCTTGTGAGATATGGACACAGAGGTCAGAGGGGATCCATGGACCATGGAGGGATGTCCGACTCTGCGGCTGCGCACTACGGTAGCGCAACCGGACATGTGCCACGGATATCTACATACCGCCGTATCAAAAAAGAAGACAGACTTGAGGAGGGGCAAGGATAACAAAGGATGGCCATGTGATATGGTTCTTTTTATTTCCCAGACACGGCATTCACGGACTTGGGAGCCGAACGCCGGGCTCATCAAGGGAATGATGGTGGGTAGAACCGGGCATCCATCCCTTGCGGCTCCGGAGAAGGCGTACGTGCATGATGGTGACTTTTGGAGATGACAATAACCAGCAAGAGTCTTTTTCTCAAACAGTGCTCCGGCATTCGTGGTGTGTTGATCATGATCCTCGTGACAGAGTCTGGAAAGCCAGTCAGTCCAAGCTCGTGTTGATTGACGGTGGGATGGAGAGAGGCTGGCCTCAGGATTAAATTATGCACTATTGAGGGCCACCCCGAACTCGGACAGTCACTGACACACGCGTTTAGTGCATATCCAGCTCTCATCTCCCCCAGCTTCCACAGGCTCCAATTTTCCCCATCTCCATCATGTCGCAGACACACACGCCCCTTTGCCATGCCCTAGCGCGCTCGTCTTCTTGCGTGATCGAACTTGCAACATGGCTTATTGGAATAACCCCTGGCTACGCACCCCTGCCACATCATGGACCCAGCAGTGATATCGTCTGCCGAGCAGGGGTCGTCCTCCACCGCCGTCGTGAGCCGCCTTTACACACCACGCCCGTACCAGAAGAACTGATGGAACAATCGGAGGGGACACCCCCAGCTCCCAAAGGATAAAAGGGCGACCATGTTCCCACTCGTGTCTATTGCAAAACTTGTGGCGTCAATCACCTCACCGGTTGCCTTCCCTTTTTTGGCCTACCTAGTCGGGGAATTTGCTGCTTGTCTCGTCGTCTCTTACCAGGATTTCCATCCCATCTCGAGCTCTCACCCACACAAACCCTCACGCAGATCCAGCCTCTACCCCATCTTCCTCCACTCCGCTTACCCCTGCATCTCCCACTGTCCCCGTGTACATACATCGAGACAGTATCTGTTTGTACGGAGCGCGCTTGCTTGATCATCATAGTCTTGTTCTTGTGCAGTGCTTCCGCGTGTGCCGTACAGTCCAACAACAAGTCGTGCTGCGCCCTCTCGGCCCCATCGATCCTTGACTTATCCCATCCGGATCCCACTTTGTCTTGTCTGAGCGGCAACAAGACGGACAAGGATACGGAGAGACGACTAAGCTAGTAGATCTCCGCATCGAATCTCACGAGACGTGTAGTAGCTTGACCCGATCTATCTACCCGTCTTCGCAAGCACGCCATACATTTATCAAGCCATCCCCTTCCTCCTGCCGGCTTGACTCACCTCCAACATCATAAACCTTAACCCTCTTTACATACAAACATCCCTCGATACCCCCTACCGTTGTCATCAATTCTTTTCCCAAGACAATACCAGCAACATCAAGACCGTCAACAGTTCCTTCACCAACACTTCCCAACATCACCCAGCCATATATCCAGACTGAGCTTTGAATCTCACAATGGCCCCTGATCTCAACTCCCTCCCCCCCTCCAACGGGGAGACCTCTGCGGCTCCTCACCTCTCCCCTGATGCTGAGAAGCCCAACATTCTCTTCATCATGGCCGACCAGCTGGCTGCTCCCCAGCTCAAGATGTACAACCCCAACTCCCAGATCAAGACACCCAACCTCGACCGTCTTGCTTCCACTTCAGTCCAGTTTGACTCTGCGTACTGCCCTTCGCCCCTCTGCGCTCCCTCACGCATGAGTTTGATCAGTGGTCAGCTGCCCATGAAGATTGGTGCTTACGACAACGCCGCTCAGATCGGCTCCGATGTTCCCACTTATGCCCACTACCTGCGAGCCAAGGGCTATCACACTGCTCTTGCTGGCAAGATGCACTTTATTGGTGACCAGCTCCACGGTTATGAGCAGCGTCTGACCAGTGACATCTACCCTGGCGACTTTGGCTGGGCCGTCAACTGGGACGAGCCTGACACCAGACTCGAGTGGTACCACAATGCCAGCTCTATCCTCCAGGCCGGTCCTTGCGGCCGAAGCAACCAGCTCGACTATGACGAGGAGGTCATGTTCAAGAGCACCCAGTACCTGTGGGACCACGTTCGTGAGGGCCCCAAGAAGCGACCATTCTGCTTGACTGTTTCTCTCACTCACCCCCACGACCCTTACACCATCACCAAGAAGTACTGGAACTTGTACGAGGACGTCGACATTGCCCTGCCCGAGGTCAAGGTTGCCAAGGAGGACCAGGACCCTCACAGCAAGCGACTTCTCAAGGTCTGCGATCTTTGGGACCAGAACTTTACCGATGACCAGATCAAGCGGGCCAAGCGAGCTTACTATGGCTCTGTGAGCTACGTTGATGACTGCATTGGCAGACTGCTTGAGACTCTTGAGGATGCTGGTCTGGCTGAGAACACCATTGTCATCTTCAGCGGTGACCACGGCGACATGCTTGGTGAGCGTGGCCTCTGGTACAAGATGAGCTACTTTGAGTCATCCGTCCGCGTTCCCATGTTGATCAACTACCCCAAGCGCTTTGCTCCCCACCGTGTCACCCAGAACGTGTCGACTCTTGATCTTCTCCCTACGATCTGCGACTTGGTTGGAACCAAGCCGGCTCCTTACCTTCCCATGGACGGTATCAGCATGCTACCTCACCTCGAGGGCCGCGAAGGCCACGACACTGTTATTGCAGAGTACACTGGCGAGGGTACCGTTCGTCCTATCATGATGATTCGACGAGGTGACTGGAAGTACATCACTTGCCCGGCTGACGAGCCCCAACTCTACAACTTGGCCCGAGACCCCAAGGAACTGGACAACCTGGCCCGATTCAAGAAGATCCTGCCCAAGACCCCCGAGGAAGAGGAAGCCAAGGATGCCATCCTCAAGTTTGAGGCCGAAGCCCACGCCCGATGGGACTTTGACGCCATTACAGAAAAGGTGTTTACCTCTCAGCGCACACGGCGGATCGTGTGGGACGCTCTCAAGGAGGGCGAGTTCACCAGCTGGGACTTTGACCCTGTCGATGACGGCAAGAAGAAGTAAGTCTTACTTTACCCCTACATGCAGTCCAAGCCACATCGATCACATCACCCGCAAAGTTGAAGACGTGCTAACGCCGCTGCCGCAGGTACATCCGCTCCACCATCCCTCTCGATGACCTGGAGCGCCGAGCTCGCTTCCCGTTCGTCGACGCCAACGGGTACGAGAGCAAGGCGGTCTCTTCAGTCCGTAACTCTTAAGGGGGGTGTATGTGTAGAGAAGGAACTTTTTTTTACGAGACATGATGAAGCAAGGAAATTTGTTGGTGGAAGCTCAGTTTTAGCGGGTTTTTGTCTGTCTGCCATGCACAGCGTCTGGGTTTTTACTTGAAAACCACCAATTCTTTGCCATTTGCGTGCATAGCCAGCTATTTGGATTTTTGTTTTGGAAATTAGTTAAAAGCAAGGCTGTATGTAGTCATGATGCGATTTGCAATTAATGAAAAATGAAGATATCTTAAAAAGTCAAACAAACTCCCCGTGCATAATTGTGGAGTTGGGCTTGAATTATCGACATGAGGGCTTACCGAAGGTGGCTCAAATCTCGAGACTCCCGAAGCCAACTCTACTCAATTGCTGGCTTCGGCGTTAATTCGTCATTGATTATCGCGATTATCATCTTGCATCATCTCCCCGGACAATAATGAGCGGTGAGATTTGCTCCGTTTGATCTTGGTGTGAAGAGACAGTTCCCAATGATGAGCTCTAAAGACCGAATCTCCGGAGTGTCGGCCTGACTCGCCCGACACGGCCGATCGCGCGATACGCGGGCCGCTCGCTCCGGCGGCTACAAAAGAGAGGAGGAAAACGTCTTATGCAAGAGGCAAAAAAAAAACCAAAACCAAGGCTCTGCTTACAAGCGCGATTGTGTGATTTTGGCGTTGGTGTCGACAGAGACCCATGACGTGTGTGAGTCTGGGGTGAAGTGGACCGCAGCAGGGTCCAGGCGTTCTAGCGGATGGGTTTAGAAGCTTCAGGGGCGTTGTTGTAGAAGGGCCCCTCTATCCACTGTGCTGAAAGATGTGCCTGGCGCTTCAGGCACTGAAGGTGAGCTCTGCCTGAGGGTGAGGCTGCCAGCTGGAAGAGCTCCACTTTCCGAGGTGAGTGTGCGCGTGGTGACGCGCTTCTAATTGAAGCTTCTATTGGAGAGCCCGCGCATCGTGAACCTCCATTCTCAATTGCTTAGACCCATACGAGGTCAACAGATACACCTAGCGTATTGTTATTGCAGTGTTTATATTCATCGTGAGCCTTTTTAGCAACCGAGAGGGTGTTTGTAACCGCAATCGTTAACTCCCGAGAGGCGCCTTTGTGTCGACATCATGGACGAATCAAGAACGCACACCTTGGACGACGATGAGCTCAAGGTCCTGGAGCAGACGCTTAGCAAGCTGGCACAGCTTTCTAGTAGCATTCAGAGCTTGAAGCAAGACCTGATGAGAAGCAATCCACTACCGCCAGCGTGCGCTTCTCACCTTGCATCTTTCTCTGGGTCGCAATAGCTAACTTGGAACCAAGGTCCTCCCTTCAAGCCTCGACCCAGATTCTCCAGCGAAACCTTCAAACCGTCCTCGACAGTCTCAACGAGAACTCGGAACTCTTTAACCGCATGGCCATCCATCCTTCACCAAACTACCCCGGCCGAACCCAAGAAAACGTCCTCACTCAGCTACTCCGCAAGAAACTCGAACCGGATGTGGAAGAACTCGTTATTGAGGGTCGAGAAGTTGCTCGTCTCGCCACACCAGAAGGAATCAACGATCTTCAAGATATCTGGCACGAACTACGACAGTGGACGATCGACCGAGTAACGGCCTACGTCCGTGACGAAGCCAGCGACGTATACACTGCAGAAGAGCGGGCAGCAGGTATAGAAAACGTGCGAACGGGTCTACGCAGGGATCTCGAAGATGAAGACGAAGATGAGGATGAGGAGGAAGACGAAGACGACGGGACTGCGCAACAGAAGATAAGGGGCGCTGAGCCAGAGACTCTGTTGTGGTTTGCGGCGAGGGGAGACTTTGAGGTGCCGCGCAATGTCGAGTATGAGCGGAAGAGGGATGTGTACAAGGGACTTCAGGGTATCAATGCCTCGCCTTTTGATATGCCGGCACAAGGGATGTAGAGATCCATGGTTGGACAGGTTGCGATGGTATATTCGTGATATTACGAGGGAGGGACTACAGCGTGGTTTGGTCAAGTTGGCTATGCCAGCCGTCAACGTTGAAAATGGGTTAGTCAAGGTATTTGCTTTCAGGTCATATCTTGGAAGCTGAGCTGACAGCTGTTTAGCGCTTGATAAGACAGCCACGCTTTGACGTTGCAAAGCTGATAGGAGTTTTAGGGGTTAGAACTTTGGGTGGGTTAGATTCCTTATTGATTTCACAGTAATATGCAGGTCGCCAAAAGAAGGAAACCGACAATTAGCATTGGTTGTTTATTCTTGTCATGTGGCGTCTATCGTGTATCAATCCAGATACATGCCGTCCATCCCACTCATGACCACGAGCAATGGCTTCATTGCTAAAGATTCCAACAATACGCCATCTGAGATTCCTCGCTGAAAGTTTCCAACGGCGGGTCATTCCATCAAGTACAATGCCACCGGTCAAAGTTACCAACACTGGGTACTCCCATCTCCAAGTTGACTCCCAATTGGACGTACCGGATAACCCCTCCAAGCTACATCCAGCACAGTATGTACGGTATCCCTCTCGTCGTAAGCTGACCTTGACTGTGGCTGACCGGCCACAGCCAGTGTCGTCACTCCAACGTCCATGGCGCCGAAGCTAGGCCATTTGACTTGCTCGCGTTTCCCCGCGTTTCGTTGACAGCGCATGGCTTGGATGCTAGTGCTCACGAGGACGGGCGGGTGCAAAATAAATGCGACGGTCCTCCCTCGGTGTGTGGTTGATGTGTGTGTTTGTGTTTTTTTGACCGAGGAACATGAGTCGGTTACATATACCTGGAGGTGAGGAGCTGGCGTTGGAGCTTGCCTTGCTTGCTCATTGCTGTTTTTGCCATCATCATTTTTGTCATGATGGAATATCAATTGTGTCGCAGTGAGCGACCGCATTTTCAAGACTTGTTGTACGGATCAGCAGACATGGATATCACGAACGACGATGCGACGCCCCGTTCAGTACCTGATCTCCCAAATGAGGGCCATGAGGGCCATGAGAGAAAGCTTACCCTCCTCTCTCTCCCGCTCGAGATCCGTCTTCATATTTACCACTGGCTTCACCTCATGAGCCCCGTCGACATGCCCAGCTCGCGCGTGGTACCCTACTCCCGTACACTGCAGTACATCCTCCGGCCTCTCGACCACATCCTCCGGCCCCTCAACCACGAAGCAGAGCCCGACGGTGGCGATGGCGTAGAGGCCAAGGGCCTGCTCTCCCGTACCGCCCGCTTTCCGGTCTCCCGACGAGCCTCCTCAGGGCAAACTCGCAGATCTACCACGAGGCACGACTCATTCCCTTTTCACAGAATGAGTTTGTCTTTGTCAATTGGTTCGCTTCAGGGCTTTGGGCTGCTCGCGCCTTCACACGGGCTCTCGCCCCCTGGCAGCGCGGTGCCTTGCGGTATGTGCGCCTCGAGGTGCTCGCCCGGGATGTTGTAGTTGGCGGCGCGGGCCGGGAGGAATGGCGGGCCCTATGCGGAGAGTGGGCCTCGGGAGTGCGCGGCCTACGGATGAAGATGGTGCTCGGGTCGAGCACGGCGACCGTCTCCGGACCCTCGGCAGGCGGAGGAATGGGACCCCGATCGGAGGCGGCACGGCGGTGGGTCGGCGAGGGGCTTGGCTTGATGAGAAAGCTCGAGAGGGTTGAGATGGAGGTTGTGTCGCGGGGGATGAGCGACGAGGCCAAGATGCTATGGTGTGAGAAGCTGGAGAGAGAGCTGAGGGAGGGAGGACTTAAGTGGGCTGTGGTTGTGTGCGCGGAGAAAGTGCATGAGAGGATGGAATGGATCAAGAGTGACGTTGCGTGGAAGAATCAGTCTGGTTAGATGTTGGTGTTTTGGAGCTTCTGTTGGTTTAGGAGTTGAGGTTTGAGATTGGCATTGTGAATACGATATATGACTGTATGATTAACATCTATATGGAATGGGATATCTACCGGTGGAGTTGTTGATAGGTTATTGAAGCAATTATCGAGACAATCCTCTCCGACATCCGGACTACATCTCACCGCGTCACAAGCAAATTGAATACCCTCTCCCATTGACCTATTAACTTGGATCAATTACACAGACTCACTCTGAATCCGTCATCCGCATCCGGTCATCGGCCACCGACAGTCCGGAGATAAAGACAAGAACGGGATAAGAGTCGATGCTAAGAATGCAGCTAAACTGTGAAGACACGGGTAAGCAGGCATTGGGGGCATGTGACTTCGCGCAACTCTCGCCCGCCCAGTGGTCGGCGTGAGTCACGTCACACGTCGTCAGTCACGGATCCTCTCTACTCCACGAAGCGATAACGGCTGGATAATTGACCGACTCTTTTCTTTGAGTGACTGTGTGTTTGTTCTTTGGTATTAATATTCTCATGCTTGCTGCCTGGACTTTCGATTCATTGGCGACTTGAAACGTCATCTCACCCCCGCCTCCACTGCCTCCACCTTTGGTCGACTGAGCTTCTGGACGACGACGCAGTGAGACTTGGCAGCACTTGTTTCTCTCAGCATACACGCATATACACGATGGAGGCTCGATGTCAATGCGGTTCCGTGTCTTTCAAGACGCCCCTCCCTCAACCTCTGGCCCTCTACATCTGCCACTGCAATGCGTGTCGACGGCAGACGGGCTCTGCGTTCGGGACGTCGGCCATCTTTCCTCGATTCAATCTGCCAGAAACTGATCAGTTGAGCTGTTACAGGTATTTAAGCAGAAGCCACACTCACTTGAATATGTAGGCTAATCTGTTCGGCAGTCGACCAACTGAATCGGGACATCAACTCTACTGGTAAGTAGTCGAGATCACCTCTCCTAATTCATTATCGATTGACCTTGTATAGCTACTTTTGTCGTAACTGCGGTACTCGTCTCATTCACTCGACGCCAGTATGTAAATCTCTCACTCTCACCACATCATATTTACCTACCTACAGACCAAAAACGTCGTCTCAGTCAAAGGAGGCTGTCTCGAAGGCCTCGACTGGAAGCGCGCCATTCACATCTGGACCAAGAGCGCCATGGTCCCCATCCCAGAGGGTTCTGAGACGCACTCTGAAGAGTCAGGCTTCACCGACTACGGAACGACGCAGGAGGACCTAGATCAGCCTGGAGACCTCGTGGGGAGTGGAGGGTGCAACGAACCCCCCAAGAAGAGTAAGGACGTTGTTGTGGGTGGTTGTGATTTGAGCGGTTGAGCTTGGTGTATAGGTGTTTGTGGTGCATTAGAGATACCTGGTGGGTGGTGAGATGAGTTAAGGAGTTGATGCCTTGAAGATGGGGAAAACATCATCTCAACATGAACCTGATGGAATAAAGTCTTGGGAGAATCATAGGCGCAATATATGCATAGTGGGTATACAAATAAATCTACACTCTTGATAATACATAAAATCTTATAAATGCTAGTCTTGCCTAAACCAACCCATCAACGCTTTCCCTATTGCGCTCATCACGTCTGTTTCCTTCACGACTTTCCTCATTCGCACCACCAGGTTTGTTCACATCCGAGTGCTTGGCGGGATCAAACACGTACATGGGAAACTCGAGAAACAGCGTTCGCTTGAGAAAGACGGGCATCTTCTCATATAGCTGCGGTGGGAAAGGGATGAGAATGCTGGTACGGTCAAGCCATCGCTTGTAACCTTCCCAGTTGTTTCCCTTTTCGTATCGTGACTTTGCCTTGGGGCGCTCTGAGAGTGGTAGACCAGAGACAAACATGAGGAGTATGGTGAGGAAGAAGGGACCGAGTATGGAGGCGTAAAGGGCCTTGTATGCTTGGCCGCCAACGTATCCGTCCGCGGCAGAGGATACGGCAATCATGTAGATGGCTACTTGGTCAGTAAGAGTCAATCGATGAAGAATTTGGACTTACAAAACTGCATGATGATTTCTCCAAAGTAATTCGGATGTCGTGAATAAGCAAAAAAGCCCTTATCACAAACATCCGACCCATTATGCGTCTTCCTAAACCGATACTTTTGCACATCACTCAAACTCTCCATAACAAACCCAACCGTCCACAAAACAACACCAGCAATATCCCTCCCGGTACCAAAATCATGCTGACGATACTGCGTGACATTGGGACAGTTGATCAGGGTAACGGGCAGAGAAACAGTCCAAACCCAAAACATTTGAAAGACCCAGAAGCCGAGAAACGGGAAAAACTTGTCGCGCTTGTCGTCGAAGCGGTCATCTTTGCCTGTTTTTAGGATGCGGAAGAGGAGGAAGCCGGAGAGGCGGAGGGCCCAGATTATTAGGAAGAGGGAGGATACGATTTGGCGGGCGTGGTGGTGGCCGCTGAAGGAGAGGGTTAGGATGGCTAGGAGGGCAAAGTTGGTTCCTCCGGCAAAGTCTAGTGATGTTAGAAGTTGTAGATGATATTGAAAGAGTGGTGGATGTACCTGTGAGTTTATCGAATTTCAAGGTAAAGGCTATGGCGAAGAAGAATAATTGGTAGGCGACCGTTATGATGGCGGTGATGCCTAGATAGTAGTTGTCAAGGACGTGTACGACCGTCATGTTTGCTGCGAAAGATGGTTGAGTTGTACAACTACCTTCTCACTGTCAAGTGCAAATCTTTTAAGAATAAATAACCTCAAGAGTCGCACTCGCATTCGCATCAAACAAAGTCAAGCATGTCATGTTTATCATTGATTTCGTGTCGCATTCTTTCAGTAAATGTCTTGGACCCTGAGTGATGACGTCGATGAAGTTATCCCGTCATCGGGCGCAGCACCACGGAAGTACCCCACCACGTGTTTTCACGCGGAAAGGTACTCCGCACACTTGTCGGAATTAAACGATCTTGTAAGGACAACCGATCGAGCTTTATCGTTTGGCGATCCACGGCTTGCTCAGATCTACAGTAACCTCAACGGTCCAGCCACGGTCCAAAGGCACTTTACGCGTCCTCTCTCGCTTTATTTCTCCTCCTTTATCAATTTCTCCATTTTCTTGTTCTGCCCGCCAAGGCTTAGCTCCCAAAGTCAAAGCGCCCAATGAACCAGGGAGGTTTCACCCTCGTCTCGCCATTGACGGAGAATTTCTAAGCCGCCGCGTCTTCTTAAGCATAGACAGGGGTTTTCTCTTGGTCAGCGGAAGACTTGCCGAACACGTTCTTTTTGACAGCAGCAACTGCACGCACAATCTCGGTAGGATGCGCGTTCCTGCAGTGCCCAGACTCTTGGGTCTGATGAAAGGCGCTTGTCAAAACTCTTGGTGAGACTGTTAATGTCTTCATCTGATGTTTGACACTTGTTAAAGGATGGTTGTATCAGATTGGCGCCTGCAACTGTCATCATCTCGTCTTGCTCCAATAGATGGATATCAAGTTAATATCAACAATCAATTCTACAACTTCACTTCACATCTTGAGTCAAGTCTTGTATTTCAAGAAAAGTCCAGACCCCGGGCTATAAACTAAATGGCACCATCACCGAGTCCACCGCTTCACCCGTTCGCCGCGCCGTCTCAGGAACCCAAGCCCCCCCTTTGAAAACCCCTGAACCCCAACCCACACCCCTAGCTTTCCAACCCATACCTCGGGACGGTTTGAGCCTCAGTCGCCGATTCCAGAATCAGAAAAAAATGCGACCCTGGCCTTGGCGATTAAGCCATGCAAATCGTCCCATTTTCCCTCTCTCCTCTCAGGAACCTCTTCTTCTTTCTCTTCCCCCTCATGGCTCTCTCTCCCCGTCTCTCCTTCGGCTGTTGAGAAAACCCCCTCGTTGTTCTATCACGTCGCGTGTCTTTCGGGCTAGGACCCCCTCCCCCCTTCTTCGCCAATCTTTTTTGTGCCGTATTCTCTTCTCATCTGCCGCGGGCAACTGTTTCAAACTTTGGCCCAGTGCCTTGTCGTCTTTTGTTTAATGCCTGCGTCGGGATAGTTTCCCCTCCTCCCTCAGTCACTCGTTCAATTATTTACCCTCGTCAACCAAAAAACATCCCAACGGCTGGACTGTTGTGTCATTCTTTTTACCCGAGTGTTGCGTTACGTTGCGTCTGAGATACCCTCTAAGTAATCGATATGAGGCTGGTGGCTTGGGGCCTCTGGCTCGCCTCTGTCCAGGTTGCGCAGGTGGGTTCTTCAACCTGCACATCTGTAAAGATCGACAACTGACACTCTCTTAGGCCGCCACTAGTGGAAGGTTTGGACATAGGTCTTTCAGGAAGAGACAGGCTGTTGAAGAGCCCGCCGCTCCCAAGTTCGAAGGGTATGACAAGTTGTGATAATGTTGTTGATAAGACTAACACTCGTGTAGACTCCGGCTCTCCTACGTCACCGAGACCACCACTGAGAAGGTGACCGAGACTCAGGTCATCGTTCAAACCGCCGAGAACGATGCTGTCGCCGCTGCCGAGACTGTCACCGTGACTATCAACCCACCCGCCGTTACCGTCACCATCAATGCGCCGGCTGAAACTGTTACGATCAACGCGCCTCCCATCACCATCACTGAAGTCGCCGCGGCACCTGTGAGTTGCTTTGCTAGAAACTCATGTAAAACTTTACTGACGAGAAAATCTAGCCTCCCATCACTGTCACCGAGACTATCACTTCAGCTGTATGTTGTGCCACTTTAGTATTCGAGTTATACTAATAGGCAAAAGGTTGCCCAGCCGTTTACTGTTGTCGAAGTTTCGCCCATCACCATTGTCGAGGTCTCGCCTATCACTGTTGTCGATGTCGTCACCCAGCCCGTCCCACAGCCGGCTGTGACTGAGACGATCACTGTCGCCGGCGAAGCTCCCGTAAGTCCTCTCTCTGATGCTTCAACATTATATGCTAACTGGGTGAAGCCTCCCGTTACCCTCATCGAGACTGTGCAGGCACCAGCAGACAGCGTTGAGGATAACAAGACGGCGGGACCAGGCGTCACCACTGTCCCCATCGCTGAAAGTGCTCTCCCGACGACGACATTCTCCGAGGATCCTCTGGCCCAGTCCCGCGTTGAAGAATCATCTGCTGCTGAGGAAACGACATCTGCCAATGAGCCAGCAACATCTGCTCAGGAGTCAACTTCGGTGGTCCAGGAGTCAACTTCGCTGGCCCAGGAATCAACTACATCGGCCAAGGAATCAACCGCTAGCTCCAAGGCATCGACAACCGCCGAGGAAGAAGCAACCTCCGAGGTCGCCAGCGTCCCCGACACTACCGAAGCAGTCTCGACGACCGAAGCCGCTCCAGTTGCAACGTCTGTCCCCGCCGTCCCCGTCATGGAGAGCAACATCGTTCTGGGGCCATCGCCATCCAGCGATGTAGCAGCACCCGCACCCGCTCAGCCTACTGGGGGCTCCAACTCGCTCAACCTCGGTGACCTCGCACCCGACGCAACTGCAGACGCTGGCACGGCCTTGCCTGCCGTCACGGCTGAACCAGAAGCCGAAGAGCCCCGAACCCGTGCTCCCATCAACATCTCAACCTTGTCTCTCAGCAGCGCGATCAACTTGGGAAATCTCGGCGGAGGAGGAGGAGCAGGTCTACTCAAAGCTCGTGCGACGAATGCTCCGTGAGAATATGTCGGTAATGTGGTGGTAGAGTAGGAGAGGGGGAATCGCTAGTCGATGGAATGCGAGCGTGTGGTTGTTATCAAGATACCTCTTCCCAAGGGCCCTATGCTAATTCTTCTGCCCTGATAATAATGCGAGCGAGTCTCTGAGATTTGTGTAAATTGTGCCTCCTTCTATGGGTATCATGCCATCTTGTGTTCCTTGTCCGGTCCTAAACGCCAGTGTCGATTCACTTTTTCATTTCTTGTCTGGTCCTGCTCCTCTTGACGCCAGCTTCATCTTCTTGGCCTGTCGCTTGCTCATCGGTTGAGCGTCCTCCCCGTCACTCTTGCGCTTCTGATTCTGTCCCTTGTTCTTCTTCTTTCCAGCCGCATCCGAGGCCTTCTTTCCATCCTCGTCAGCATCGCCTTGTTCCTCGTCTCGCTTGGCAACCTCGACTACATCAATGACCCCTCTAAATCCACTCCTCTTCATGCCCTCGTTCACCACGATGGAACGAGGTATCGCGCCGAGGCCCTGCATTCCCTTTTCGCTGTTCAGACCCCACACGTTCAGCAAGTTGACCACATCCGCAGGCGCACGGAGTGATAGCGCATCCTTTGCTTCACTGCTGATCATGATGCCCCGACCGCGAGTCGCCCGCACCAGACTCGTGACGTTGCTGATAAAGTTTGCGCGACCTCGAGCGTCAGCGGCTAGAGCTTGGCTGTAGCACACCTCGAATCGCACACCGCGTGTTACGGCAGCCATACAAGGCTTCGGACGAAAGTGGAACTGAAAGTGCTGAGTAAAGTCCATGGATATTATCGGCACATCGAGGGTGAGGCAGGCATTCTGAAAGGCCTTGTCGGTAAGAGGTCGGATAGCGAGGATGTCGTACGCAGCAACGAGGGATGCCAAGCGGTAATTTGATGCCGCCGGGTCTGTGAGCGGGAGTGTCGCGCGGTGGAGGATGTTTGGGAGCTTCGCGGACGATGTTGGCAGCTTGGGGAAAGGCGCGACAGGGGTGGCGGGGAAAGGAAGGGTGAGCTCGTGGCTCAGGGCGACAGTCGAGTAGCCGAGCGAGGACGATAGAGTGAGGGTCTGCAGGAGTTGGTCGGGGGTGGTCGAGGGCGACCAAGCGATGTTGAGGTCGTAGAGCATGGTGGGTGATGGTGGGCTTGCGCTATGGTGTGCGGGAGATGCGGCTGGGCATGATAGAGCTGAGACAGTAGTTGAAGTAAGAGCCCGTCGTATTGTCTATACTTCAGAACCTTATACAAAGGTGAAGCTATCTCAACGCTGGTTCAATGGCATGCGAGTCGAAGTAAAGAGTCGCACGCGATGGATGTCTGGTTTGGCTTTTTTTTGCGGGACGTTGTACCTTCCCCATCCTAATGGTTGGTGGCGCTGGGTGTCAGGAGAAGCTGTGGTCCGTGCGTCCACGAACCTGCCGCTAAGCAAGCGCGACTCGTCCTGCCTTCGTCATCACCTTCTTTCCCCAACAACCAACCAGGAACAGCACTGCATCTCGGGTCTTGAAAGCTGCAGCCAGTTTATTACTCATGACCTTGAATCTTTTCTAACCTCACCTCTATAAGCTTTTCACTCTTTCCCTTCTCTTGCAACATCTCCCCGTATATCGACCGACTACTGTGTTCCAATCCTCCGACCGTTACTCATTCCTGCGTCTACCGGTATCTGTCGCAGTGAAAGAAATCACCGAGAACCCACGCCAAGACCTGCGCCCCCTTGTGACGACGCCCAACCTTTAACTTGAGTCCGACACACAACCACGACACAACCGTCCTTCTACATCATCTCATACTCAACCGTCGACTCGACCCGATCTTACTTCATCGTCGTCCGCTTACAAACCTCATCATGTTCTTCTTCTTTGTGTGTGGAGAGCACACCTTCCGAAAGGAAGTCAAGGGCTATGAGGGCATGGTGTGCCAATGCCACCATTGCGGCAACATGGCCGCTCACGTCACCAAGAGCAATCCTTGGTTCACCTTCTGCTGGATTGTACGTCCTTATGTTTTTCGTCACTTTGAGCATCCCCTAATATTGTCATCTTACAGCCCGTCGTCCCTCTGTCCATCTCTGGCTACACCGACGTCGCATGCCGCATCTGCAACTTCCACCAGCCGCTCGGAAACCGACCAGACGTAAAGGCCATGGCCAACGGCGGAGGCCAACCTCAAGGCCAGTACTACCCTCCACAGGGGCAACCTCACGGACAACAACCCATGCGGTATGGTTAAGACGAAAGGACGTTTCGTTGTGTGCGCAGTTATCCAGGAAACAAGCCACCATAAGGGTAGGCTATGCGGATGTATATTGCTGGTAGGGGTAATTTGGGCGCTTGTCGTTTTGGTTTGTGTTTTGGGATTTAGAGGCAACAAGCCTGGTGTTGTGGCGAAATGGTTCACAAACGACGAAGGGGATCATTTTCCAATTTTGCCTATGTGTTGGAAGTGTATTTGGGTGTGTCTTCGTTTGGGGTGTGTCTTCCCGTCAGACACCTCTGTTGGACCGGCCATGGTCCTTTGTCATGGAAGAGTCTACAAATACGATGCCCGAACCAGTTCCAGCACAACAGCACATGGTTCAAGACACTCTCTTGTCCTGAGCATGTCAATTACTGGCCGGGAGTCGGCTCGACTTGATCTGGAACAGGTACCAACTGCCGACCTACACATGAGACAATCGAGCTACCGGTTCGGCTGGAAGGCCGGGTTGTCTCTTCAGCATGTCTGGAAGCAGATGATTATCCATCGAATCGAATCGAATTTCAGGCCTCAAAGATACAACTCAGTTCTACTTGACCGACCGTCAAGGGTAAAGACAATATTCATACACATTCAAGCATCACAATAATCAGGCGTACCTCGGGTTTTCTTTTTCTCATCTTTTATTATGGCTCTAATTATGCCTTCTATAGCACTTGCTACCTTTATCTCCTATCTATCCATCCATCATTTCTTTGACTCAACGCTCGAGTGGGCCCCTGAACCACATGTTCAGCACATGTAATTATAGTGAGGGATAGTAAAATGATCCCATAATCATTTGGGGCACAGAGAGGGTGAGGTCTGGATAAATCTCTGGCTGCGCATCATCCCAAGAGGGAGGCACGCCAGGATTCTCGCTTGGCTTGGTGACATTGAGAATGTGTTGCTCGGCCTTCAATCTCCTCTCCCTTCCCACCGTCGCCCAGTATTGGCTCTGCAAGATGCTACGCTCGGGCTGCATCTTCTCGTGCCAATCCTTGAACGGTTTGCCTTGGGTGACAGAGAAGCCCTCGGCGCTTAGTGCCATGTGCATCAGGCGCTGCCAGTCTTCTCCTAGGTTGACATCATACCGGCCAACGCATGCTCTAGTCTTTTCCACGGGGATGAAGCCGGCAGAAACCCAGTTCTGGATGCCAACAACGCATTTTCGGGGTGGAAAATTACATTGCCGGCAGACAGAAGATTGTGGGCAAATACGAGCCTGGAGCAGTTCATGCCCATGGCCACACAGTTCTCGAGGGCCGTCAGAGGCGAGTTGCTCGTTGTCCAGAAATGGACAAGACAAGCGTCACGCATGTGGCTACCGTCAACACCCCCGACACCCTCGAAGCTATGGCGCTCCCACGTCGCAAGCTCCTTGCAGAATTTCGCGATCTGAAGCACACAGCGGTTCTTGTGGTCTGCATCCAGGCCCGGCCAGACTTTGTTAAGGGGCACGCCGTCAAGCTTGCTATAGATGACGTATTCATACCCATCAAACTCAAAGTCGACGTGGACGACAGGCACCTGGAGGCTCAGGGGCCACCCCTCGAGGGCTCTCGGTGTGTCTGCCTCCTTGGTGTCGCGGCTCCCTATCCTGAGCTGCGCCCTGAGCACACCCTGGCCAATCTCCCACATGGCGCCCTCCTCCTGCCAGGAACGCACCAGCTTGAACCTGCTGGAATCCCGGACGGGTGTTGATTTCGGGCGCGGGTTTGGCGCCTCGGACGCGTGATACCAGCCCACTCCGTCACCGACGGGCCAGCTGGTCTTGTCCTTGGGCGCTTGAAGGAGCGTGATGAGGACTCTCCCCCCAATGATCCACGTACACTCGTCGACTTGACGGAATGTCCGGTAGAAATGGATGTACTGCGGCAGACGCTCGGGGTCTATTTGGGATGCCATGCTTTTTGTTTTTCTGTTTGGTTTGGTGTTGTAGATAGTTTGCTGTGATATGATGGGTTGTCTTTGAAGTGATATTGTGAGTTGATGTGCAGGATGATTATTACTGTCTGAAAAGCTCATCAGATGATATTTATAAGAAACAGATTCCATTCCGTCAACATCTATCCATAGGTCTGAAAAGTCTTGTCCACGCAGAATAAACTCGGCACAGGCAAACACAAATAAGTGTATAAGCCTTCTCTCTCGCCATGTGGGCAGGAACATGATTTTGATGCTGTACGCAACAGCTGAGCAAGCATGCACGTTTTGCATACTCGACTGAGCAGCGTGCCCTCATCATAATCCTCGAGTGAACAACACCTGAACCTTGTTACTTGGATTCTTCAAGCCACTGCGTCTCTTTGTGTTCTGCCGTCATGTTGGAGAAGGCTCGAACTCCTTTTCCTCACCCAATCCTCACTTGGCTGAGGGACACACAAAGGAGAATACCCCTGAACAGCCACCAGCACGCCAGCAGCAACTCAAGCACACAAAGGTATCATTTCCGTGGTCATTTCTCATTACCCTTTTAGTCGATTCCAAGCAACAACTTCCGCCATGGTACTATGTATTACTATTGTCTGCAATGATGACAAGAAGCCATCAGCAACAACAGCAAAAAACACAGCCAATGATACATGACGGTATTAAAACCCAATATCATATAACACAGTCATCTTAGTACTATATATCACTAGTATTCTTAACCATAGTTCACCAATGGTACGTTTCATAATGCATATAAAGAATAGCAATAAACTGAAATCCCTCCATCTATACATGTTGCAATGTGGGTATCCTAGCCTCCTACGGCAATAAAAGAAATAACAAAAACTCATCCCATCATTCAATCGCTCCGTATAGCATCAAGCCCCTGACGGGCCTGAATAGTCCCCTTGCTCATCTTCAAGCTCTCCTCCATCGCCCGTCTTAGTTCCTCGTCATCATCCTCCTCATCTGCGTTGCCTTTTCCTTTCATCATCTTCTGCCTGTACTCTTCCTCAGCCAAACTCTGCTTCTTGACATATTCCATAACAATCTCCTCCTCGGTCCTCTGACTCGTCTCTTGTGCCATCGCTTCTTTAGAGGCGGCGATGGCGCGTTCGAGGTCTTCGTCGTCATTGTCTCTCGGAGGAAGAGGTGGCGGGTTCTTAGATGCTTCAATAGCACGCTGCAGCTCGGCATCTTCATCGTTGGACGGCTGTGGTTGTGGTTGTGGCTGTGCGAGGGGAGCCGGTTGGGAAACCGCTGTGTCCACGTCAAGTTCCACGAAACCAGATTCCTGGGGCAACTGTGAGTCGGCAACAAGACTCTGCTGGATAGCCTGCTCGATGAGAGCCTGGTACTCCTCATCCGTAATCTGGTAGTCTTCGTCTGCGAATATCGACGGATCCTTCAATGGAAGCGGTGGGGCCTGCTCTGACTCGACCTTTTGTCGTACTGCCTTGACGCTCTCTCGGACGGCTGCCTCGATCATAGCATCCTCCTCGGCATTTCCACGTGAAGTCTCCAGAACGGATGCCCGGATAGCTCTCTCGAGCTCGGCATCTTCAGACATGCTTGTCTGTATACTCGAGGAGTCGCTAGCTGTCGGTGGTGGGATCTTGACGTCCACATAACCCTTCTTCCATGTCTCCTTCTCAGCATGAAGCTTCTTCCTCTCATCAAAAGATAGCTTTCTTGTGTGTAGCCATCCAGTACGCGGGCGATCAAACGTGGAATCAGTTCCTCCACTGGTGGGCCGCGGGTCTGCTGGGAGCTTGCCTGCCACCTTCTCCTTTCTCTTCATGGCGTAAAAGTTCTTGAGATCGAATTTGACATTGTTCCAACGTTTGACAACATCGTCTCTCTCCTCAGGGGTCGATTCCATCATCTCATGCTGACCTTGAACAGCTCGTGATGAGACGATGTAGTTGTGAACGCTTTTGGTGAAGAACTTGTTGATCTCGGCGTGAACTCCTTGCATCGTGTAGGCTGGAATGCCCCAGATACCTTGAACAAGTCAGCATAAGTTTAAATACTTCCATCTCATTCAACTCACCAGCTGCGGGCTTCGCGACCAATCCACCAATGCCTTTACCAAAGCCTTTGACCAAGCCTTGCACTCCCTCCTTCTCAGCACCCTTCAGGGGTTGTGTAACAAGACCAGCGACGCCATCAAAAAATCCATAGCCGAGTTCCTTGCCAGCCACCATGATTCCAGAACCAAGGCCAGTAACTTTCTCAACCGGCCGTATAGTGTCGTCATTGTAGAGTCGTGGCATGTTTCTGAAGCCTCTGGCAAGACCCAGACAAAAGTTCATAGGGGTCTTCGCGCCTGTGGACACAATCCTACCAACTCCCTTGCCAGTACCTACCGCCGCGTTAAGGGTCATGTAGTTTGTAGGCGAGGAGCTCCGTTCTCGATTGCCTCCACCAAATACTTGCTTCAGTTGGTCTCTTGAGGGCCTATGAAAGGTCGAGCCTTGGAAACCTGAGGATCCTGGGGACATAGGAGCCGAGAAGGTGGATGAAGCATCGCTCAAAGTGGGCTGAGATGTATTAGAATGGCTAGTAATGGCGAGCGTCGAGTTCACAGTTCCAGTCTCGGAGGCGCTAGGCACAGGTGTCAATCTCGAATCGGTTTCGGTTGCCGGGGGTGTGAGCAGCGAGGTTTCACTCGGTGATGCTACAGGTTTCCCAGGGGTTTGCGGCCGATCCTGTGAAGCTTCAGGCTCTTTAGTCTTTTGCATGCTTCGGAAGATCTCCCTGGGCATATCGGCAATGGCCATTCCGATGCCTCCAAGATCAGAGACAAGGGACATGGTGCAAGCCGAGATGGGGTCTGGCGGCTGGTCCTCGGTGTTGTACTCATTTGGGCGATATCTGCTCTTGATTAGCGTAACACTTCCAGACCTGTCCAGGTGACTTACAGCTTGAGGTCAGACCACTGAAGTGAGCCGTCGTCGACTAGGACTGCAGCAGCAAAGGGGCTCAGCCGCACTTGAGTCCTCCTTACACGCCAGGCCGCGGCACGGCTTGGCGACACAGAGCATCGCAAGTTGTCCACGTTGAGATGATCGTGGAAGCTCTTGCCGCCCACATCAGTACCCTTCTCTTCTCGAATCCTTGCGCCCAATGCTTTCGCTTGCTCCAAAGTCTCAGGGCGAAGACAGAATTGAATAGACTCGGCCAGCTTCTCTGCCGTCAACGCCTTGTAAGGAACCGGCTCGGGACCTGCGTTAGCTCTTGCTATCATGGCACCCCAGAACTGCTGATCACCAAAGAATGGAACCACAATCGTGGGCTTTCCGGCTTTGATACCAGCAGCAGTAGTTCCTGCGCCACCGTGGTGGACAACACAAGAGACATGCTCGAAAAGCCAGTCATGAGCACATTTCCCAGCATGTACACACCATCAGGTATACCAAGTTCTTCAGCGCCGAGTCCTCCCCAGCCTTAGATACCAGGGCTCGTACACCCGCAAGCCTGACTGCTTCGAAGATCATTTCAGTCATGGCGTTGGGGTCGTCGACGACGATGGAGCCAAATCCGATATAAACGGGAGGTGGACCGTCTCGCAGGAATGCCTCAAGCTCTGGGTCTGGTGTGTAGGAGGATGCTAGGTTAAGAAAGTAAAAGCCAGCAATATCAATATGACGACCCCAGTCATTGGGCTTTGGGATCAGAGCTGGTGACCTAAGTTAAAGTCAGAGGTGTTTTCATTCAAGCCCGGGTATATACTCACCAGCAGTATGTCCAGGAAATCTGGAGCCTAGCCAGTAGTCCAGGAGCCCAGATCAGTGAAAGTGGAGGAAGATCCAGAGCCTTTTCTCGAAATCGGTTGATGACATCTCCCAGGCCTTGCCAAGTCATCATCTCGACAAGTGTGTAAGTCATGTAGTTGGTCATAATATCATCCGTGTTAGAGGATTGAATGTTAGCCAAGGGGTGAGGGAATGCCCTTGTCGGCGACCAAGGCATACTGGACGATCATTAGCAGTTGCTCCTCCATTAATGATAGAGTAACTCACGTAAACATCATGTGCACTGGAATACCCATCTTTTCAGCAATGTGAACATGGGCAAAGCTAGGAGGGTTCGCAATGATGGCATCAGCGACAAAAGGCTCTTGGCCTGCACCAGATACCTCCAATGACGCATCCAGAGGAGCATTCTTGGCATGAGGAGTCGGGGGTGGTCCAAGGCCGTCGCCTCCTTCTATGCAAGATCGCCAACAACCGAGGAGAATATCTTGGATACCCTTTCGACGCTTGCTCACTTCGCCGCTTGTAATAGCATCAAACCCAGGCATCAAGCCAGGATGCTTGACCATGAAAGCCATCAGTTCAGCGGGTCACCGCCGATATTAAAGAATTCGAGGCCATTTTCTTCGACGAATGTTTGAAATGTAGTATGTGTAGCAATTCGAACTCGATGTCCGTATGTATCCTTGAGTACTTTGCCTAAGGCGACAAAGGGTTGGACATCACCTCGGGAACCGACAATCTGTACGACGAGACGTTGAGCTTTGGTGGTGTCTGGCCTGGGAGGCCGCCAGGCTTGGAGGGATGTATGCGGGAGGAAGGACAGGAGGTTCAGGTTCGGCGGCGGTGACTTGTCTTTGTAGAGTCGGGCAAGGAGATCAGCGAGTCTTCTGTTCTTGGTGTTGATATTGATATTGACTCGGCCATCGTCTAATGACATCAGTTAGGTGGGATGTTTCCATGATAGCTGCACACATGCCAGAACATACCCGTCACCTCGGCGCCAGCATCAAAACCAGGCTGAGAGAAATGAACTTGATCATGACTCTCTCCATATGGCGGTGGAGCGCCATCACCAGGGTCGATATCAGGCAACTGAAAGCCATCTGTGACAAGGGCGTCTGCCATATCATTGCGGGGGAGAGCCTGTTGTTGTTGCTGGCTCGCAGCAGCAGCGGCAGCCTTCTTCTCGTCCATGACTGCCATGGCGAGGAGCTTGCAGTGTTTGACGGAAGAAAGAATAGTAGAAGCCTGGCATCCAAGGAAGCTGGGCGGTTACAAAGTGGGAGATGGAGGGGTCTTGTATGAAGCTCTCATGGTGGAGCAGAGAGGAAGGTCTCATAGCGGGGAACTTGAAACTGAGTAGCATCAACCTCCTACGTCAGCCCTACAAATTCGAGCTCCAGCTCTAAGCCGCCCCCTGGAGCTTGGTCCTCGATCCACTATCCCAGAAGGGCTTAGACGCTATTAATAGCGGGCATATCGCAAACTCGCTCTCGCACTGGTGTGCGAATTCAAGACACAAAGATGGTCATTGTTGCGGTAATTACGTGGCCAATCATACAAAATCACGCTCTTACATGGATACAAGAGCAATTCAGTGTTGCCTGATATCCTGTCCCAGGCACGTAACGAAGCTATGGTATTCAGCGAATCATTACACCTCATTCCACTCGGAGTACGGCATACGGATACGGACCACCGACACGGAGTATTACAAAAGAGACCTCCACCACGCAAACGACGACGCGTCTCCTTCTCAACCTTCCATCTTCGCTTAGATCATTCATTTCATATCTGATCGCTCATACGGAGCCAAGACGGACTGTGAATAACGGCAACCTACTAGACAACGACCTCGAGACCCGGTTCGTCATCGGCCCGCCTTGTTGTCAGGGGGTTGTCAACCGGTCAACCGAGGTCTTTCTGCATGAATCACTTAACTGATATATCCACAATGTCATTCCCCGTCCTTGTCTAATTCATGACAACACCGTCCAGTTAATGGGAGGTGGTTTCTCTGCCTCTCACGCTGAACACTCCATCATCTTGCACTTCACTCCCAGCAGATCCTTGGTAAATCTTAGAGGTGATTCATTGGACTATGGTTATCAGCCCAACCCGCAAACAAACCACGTGTAGCTCATTTGTCTAATCACACCGAACCTCGCATTGACTTTGAGAAACTAAACTTCACGGACACCAACTCCCATGGCGAAAGTGGATGCGATCACCACGTGGATCACTCAAAAGCAAGCAATTATTGTGTTATGTTGATGGTGTTTTTAGGAAATATCTAGGCAGGTCGGATTACTTTGCTGTGACCAGATCGGCCACCTGGTGGATCACTCTACATCTCCATAGAGCATGATTCACCTACTTACTAAACAGCACAGAATCAAGCTCAGATGCTTGTCTACCTCCAAGAAGCCACCGAGTTCTTCGATGAATAGTGTGCACCCTACCAGTAATCCTGTTTCCGTGTGTTCAAAATTATGTTTGAGTGTTCCTTATTACGAGACAAACTCACAAACTTACACCGAGGTCATCATTCAGAATGACGATGGCCAATATCTAGCTTATGAGTGTTGAAACTTATTCAAGATTTATTTCCCCTTGCTCCCTCAATCCGAACGGTTTCTGCTGAGACTGTTGGCCATTGTTGAATATTACTGTTTTGGTCTGTGCCTGTGATTGTTTGACTGATCACCGATTGTATAGCAACTCGTCATAGCTTGCTGCGAATCACTGCCACCAAACAGAAAGGACAGTGATTCACACAAACATGAGGGTCACCGAGGGGCTGCCTACCAGCACAAACTATTTGAACCCTGAAGCGTCTTGACTTTCAGCATCTTTCCTCCTCCAACATCCCTCATCTCAACACTCTCGAGGAAAACATCTTTCAGCACTCCTCATTACTCTCTTCTCACCAGCAACACCGACAACATCTGCTTACTGAGCGGGTGTCCGAAAAGTCTTTGATACATTTCACAAGACTCTCTTCGAAGAAACCCATCATCATGGTACAGTTTCCCATTACCCAAGTTCCTCATCGCCCTCTAATGTCTATCTGACAGGCTCCCTGGGGCTCGTGGGACCCAGAGCCCCCTTCCGAGGCGAACAACGTCGTGACTGGTAGGGATTTCACCGTTGTAAGTCTTCCAACATCTTCTCCAACAGTATTTTACCTTGTTTTAATCACTTCCTCCCTGACAGGTCGACCTCCCAACCGAGAAGATCAATGAGCGCGAGTACGGTAACGCATCGCCTGCGTTTACCGAACGCCATGCCCGCAAGGACTCCTGGGGCACTTACGGCTTAGACCACCGTCCCTTCCAGCACCATGGACCCCCTCGCGAAGTGCCTTGTCTTCGGTGCGCGAACCGCATGATGGTTCGCGGGTTCCACAGCCTCTGCTGCGATCATCCGGGTACGATACTCTTCTCCTACAACGTCAACTACACCTGAAAGCCACTGACTTGGATTTCCCTCAGATAATTCAAACGGCGAATGCTATTGCTGTGTTCTCCATGGATTGGAATGTGAAGAGGTACGCCTTATGCTTAGTTCTCCCCTCCGCAGTGACTGACTGTGCAGGTTCCCGAGACTGCCTTCAAATCAGCCTACGAGCTCCAAGTTTGTGCGCGCAAGATGTATGAGGGTTATGAGGGTGACGAGGTAACTTTTGTGTCTACCTTTGTCTTGATTATGTCTAACACGATCATAGGACACGGACTGGGAGTATCTCCGCGGGAGAGTCGAGCTCGCCCTTGAGAAAGAAGGATTTCTCTGCTTCCTCCGCCAGGATACATACAACTACTGGGACGGAAACAATCATGTCAAGGAGGCCGGCAATGGCAGAGCCAACCAGGTCCACAACGGCAAGACCGGCTGGGACGACAAAGACAGCTGGGGCGGCAGCGACAACATCGATGTCAACGCCAACGTCAACCAGGTCAACATTGCTAAGACCTACTGGAATGACGACAGCAACACCAACTGGAACGTCAATGAGAACGTCAATGCCAATGCCGACACCAACCAGGCCGGCAACAACAAGCCCGACTGGGACGACACCGGTGTCGCCCGCTGGAACACCACTTGGGATGGCAAACGCAACACCGACTGGGGCGACGAAAGCGACAGCGATAGTGACAACGCCCGGGGCATCGAGACCACCCCTACTTCCGAAATTGACAACGACTGTGATGACGAAAGCGACGACGTCCAGAATCCGATCCAGCTCGCTCCTGAGTTTTCTTCCGCTGATAAGATCATCTCCGCCATCGACCGCAACACCGACGTCGTAGCCGATCTCTGCGAGATCATGGAAGGCCTCAAGGCGAGCCTGGAGGTTCTTCACGAGGACAATGTCCAGAGCAAGAAGTTGCTGCAGAAGTTGTTGAACGAGCAGCGAACTCTGGGAGATAAGCAGACGTAAGGATCCTCCCAAGCTGATACTCTGGTGATATGAAGCTGATCGATTTTTCAGAAGCATCATTTGGTGATCATGACCACTTTTGAGGTGGAACTGGAGGGTTGCGTGGAAGTGAGAGGATAGTTGGACTACAGCACTAGGGCATATTTGAGGATGTGTTACTATGTTAGGGTAGTTCCCATAGTGAACTTAGTCCTCGCCTATAGACAGTCAGCTCTATTGGACGATCAGTCCTGAATTGCCTCGCCGTTTCCTTGAGAGTGTTCATCTGGTGTCAAGTCAAGATATGGGCATTCAGCATACGAACCGTACGGAACCAAGTGACACTATAATAAGGAGACATAACCCAGGCGTGATTTGGATACATCTAGCTAGGACTCATGGCATCAACTTGCCACTTCAGTTGAGTAGCTGCTATCTTTTTGCATTCGAAGAGTCCCCATAGCGTATTTTCTGCATCCCCAAGTTCCCAAATATCCACACAGATCTAACAGTAATTCACTGGCCAACTGCAGAGAGCAATCAGAGGAATCAAATATACCCCCACTAGTTCAGTAGTCGATTAACGGGACAGCATTGCAAAGCCTCTCCTCTGATTATCTCAGTATCGGGGACCATCAAACACTCCGATTCCAGCACCTTATTTTCCTTCTCTTTCCTATCGCCCTCCTCCTTACCACTCCTCACTCGAGTCTCAACACAACACGCCTACAATTTCACATCATCACCCCGTGCAACTACTTTCACCTATCCAACTTCATCCTTTAACAAGATCTCATCATCGATTCAACCATGAGTGGAAATGGGAGACTTGCTAGCCAGCGCGCTGCTCGGCGCATAAGTCACACGGCCATGAGATTCGTGAGCACCATCAACTCATCCGACATCCTCCTAACTCCAGCTTAACGTATCCCATCCTCTTAGGCACCTCCTTTTGATGGCTTTGACGACAGCGGGAGCGAGTTTGATGAACACGCACCAAGCATCGCGAATAGCGGCATCACTCAAAGCACGGTGCCTCGTCGCACTAGACAGAGACGCAACATGAGGCCCCAAGACGAACCTCGCGAAGTCACATGCGCTTCCTGTATCAACAGAATGGATCAGAACGGCCCTGTTGCTGTCTGTCGCTCTCAAGAGTGTTTGTGTCTCCGTCCTTGTCTTTGAACTCGAGTTGATTGTTCTTTCATCCAGCTCCCAACGCCGTCGCATGCTTCGCCTGTGCCAAAGTCGGACGCAAGTGCCTCCCAGTAAGTCCCCTTTCTCAACGTCACTTCTTTATTCATATGTTAAGTTTTCTGGAGGTTTCTGAGGCGGCGCTGCCTCATGCGCGTGTCCTTCAGGAGGCAGCAGGCCGTTTGATCACCGGCGAGCCCGTAAGCCATCCCCAGTGAGTATCTGATAACTAGAACACTAATCAACCAAGGTTCTGAACTGGGACACGCTTGTCTTTGAGGCCAAGGAAGCTGTTTCCGGGGTCCGACAGAATCCTCATTTTGTGCCCAACCCTCCCTCGGCCATTGACCAAGGCGCGGCTCCTCTCCCAGAGCCATCCCAGTCTCCTCAGCCGCTCCAGGAAGCTCCAGCAGATGATATTTGTGCCGCAGTATCTCGCAACAATGAGCTAGTCGCTAAGAACAACCAGCTCCTGCAGCGTGTCCTAGGTGGGATGGAGGCGTTCGCCCGGGCCACTCGATGAGACTACATCCATCAGTCCAGTTGAGATGATGGCTGGTCTCGAGCTGGATTGAACCGTTTCACCGCACATGATACGTCCTTTCATGGACATTTTATGCTCATATTTCCATCTAGTCATCCAGTAGGTCGAGCCCAAGATGCAAAAGGGGCCTTGCACTAACCCGTACTCAGATCGATCCATCACTTTGACCCCTTTTGGACAGGGAATACCCTCAGGGGCTACACAGCTGGAGAACTCATGAGGGTCTCTAGGAGCTGGCCATGAAGACTTACATGGCCGAGCTACTTGATGAGGTTTCTGTTTAGGGGGCAGTAGATGAAGCACTGTGTTGGATGTGGTTTGGCAGAGTTTGTGTGGTTCTTATACTTGTACCATAGCAATACCTGGCTAGCAAATGGATGATGAGCGTATGTGGTATCCTTTCAGACCTCTTTCGCCTGTCAAATGCGGTATTAGGTACCACCGGTCTCCTCATTCAGTTGTTAAGGAACATGGCGTATCATGTAACCCAGCCTGAACTGCTTTGGTGTTTTCAGTCACAAACATGCACCCAGTTGCCAGGAAGGCCAAGTAGACATCACCATCTCAGCACGAACCAAGACACCATCAAATCGCACGAAACAGAAAAAGTCCAGATTGCCGTCTGGGTTCCCTTTTGCTGATATAATACAAAGGCTTTATCTCATAACCCGCAGCAATTCAACAAACGACAAAAAAAGTTTCCGGTATGGCCGTATTATCCTCCCCCTCACTCCATTGGTAGATTTTGCGCATCCTCAAACATCCCAGATGTGAAAAGCCTACGCCCACTAAAGCGCCTCCCTTCTTCATTGATTCCTCCTCGTCGGTTATGGGTGGTGCAATTAGCTAGAGAATTTTCGGGTGATCTTGGCAATAACTGTTAAAGGGTTAGGTGTCGTTCTTGGCTCGTGTGAGGACAGATATGGACGTACTGTGAAGGGCGACAACACTGAAGATGAAGACCAGAGAGAGAACCAGAACAACAACGGGGTCGACCTTCAGACCAGGCGACTCGTCAGTGTAGAGTCCTGTATCGCATGTTAACAACCTGTCCCAAACGCTCCAACCTCCTTTACACGAAAAGGGGCAACATACGCAGCATGGTGCTGGAGGAGCCACCGGCGCCGGCAGCACGGGTGCTGCTTGGTCGCGCATTGGCAATCTTCTCCTTCTGATCGGCGGCGGCACGTCGTCGGATAGCAGTTCGGGGACCGCCAGGAATGGCAGGGGACGAGGGGCGGCCGACGCTGGCACCGCTGGCAGCCGCGCCGCTGTCGGGGGAAGAGGGACGAGGAGAAGACTATAGCTCAGGGGTCAGCATTGGAACTCTTGATTGACAAGATAGCGATGGAGCCCCTCGTGAGGAGGAACCAAAGTCGCAGCGCATCGCCAGCAGCTCGCGACACTAGCAATGGTAGCATCGCGACCACGTGCGATTGACTGGCCGAACAGAGAAGACGGGTTCCGTACCATTGTGAAGAAGAAAACCGAAGAGACCTAGGAAGGACAGTTGACACGGAACCGCTGCAAGATTCCAAAGTCGATAAAGCTAGAGACGCGAAAAGGAGAGAATGTCGAGGTTGGAATTAAAGGTCGAGACGGGCTGGGCTGCGTCGAAATTATGGGCGTCTTCCCCAGTAAATGGGTCGGTAGGGAGTTGAGGCCACCTTCGCCAGAAAACAGGGAGGTCGGGTCCTCTTTTTTCCGGGCCCCCGTCCAAGCTTCAAAGTGGCAGCTCGACCGGCGCATGCTCCACCAAAGGGACATGCGACTGGCTACCGGATGAGGCCGAGATGGGCTCCTGAGTTCAAGCATGATTCACCACTGGGATACAAAGGCGTCGGGTCGGGGGGATTTTACAATTTAGTGACAATAGCTATGTATGGTAGAGATGACTATGGACTCTACTCCCGCTGATCCTACTGATCAGCACAAACGCTGTCTTGCTCGCTTCCGAGTCCGCTCGCAGACTCGCATGTATGAGGTGATGTATAATTCAAGAAAAAAAACAGAAGCAGAATCAAAGACGCAAACCATGAGACAAATGGAATCGCAAAAAACCCGCCCCTCGCCGCTGGCAGGTTATCCCATCCACACACGGGACTCCCTCTCACACATGCTTAACCGTTCCTCTACACCGTGAATGGTCCAGAGGCCTCTTCTCCCATCGCAGCAGAATTCGCCCTCCTTTTTCTTCCTCCGCCAGCGTATTTGCACAAAAATGGGTTGATAGTCCTTTTCAAACACCACGTGTCCATCTCCGGGAGAAGAAGATCCTGTTCTTCCACCAATGATCGTCCCGTGCTTGCTTGCTTTTACTTCTGGTTGCTGATCCATCTTTTGCCCCGAATCCGTGAGATGTAATGGCAATGCAATGCCCGCTCCAGAGGACCTCCGCGCTGATGCCAACCGAGTTTCGCCCGGTAACCTCGCGTCGAGGGGAAGTTTGAGTTCGTTGGTGAGGTCCGTTTCCTTCCAACCGCTCAATTATGTAACATTAGACAATAGTACATCTACACCAGGAAACGAAAGCTCTCAACCAAACGCCTTCCGCTATGATGGCAATTGTGCAGATCAAGGGTTGTTGTGTGTTTCGAATCGTTGGAAAAAGTTCGACATAGAAAATAGAAGTGAAGGTGGGTATTTTAGAGAGTGACGTCAAGGACAAGGCTGACATCGGCCACGTTGGGGCCAGCCAGGTCTTCAAGAACGGGTATCAAGTCTAATAGCTCGTTATCGTGAGCATCAGAGAACCAACTGCTGATAGGAACTGCGTGTTGGGGGTGGAAGATGTATGATGTTGGTGAGTTGTCGATGATGATGGTATCCTTCAGATCTCGTCCGACTTGAGAGAGATCCTTGACATAGTTGCCTTGGTGATTATAGCAGCTCTCTCGGAAGAGTCTGTGGTGGACGACTTTGTGGATATCGAGCTGGTCCAGCAAAGGGTCTCCATACTGCAGATCATTACATTAGTACTAGTGAACCATTGCGGAGGATCTGACAAGACTCACCTTAGAGACAGACGCTGTGAACACTACAACCTCGTACAGCTCGCCAACTCGCTTCATGAACTCGTCGACGCCTGGTCGCTTTATCACATAGACGTTGTGATAGTTACCCTCAATCTCAACAGGGATGGTGAAGTCGGCCTGATGCAGAATCTGTCAAATAATTAGCGCATGCTATACGATAGGCCATGCAAGACATACCTTGAAGGAGCTATGGACCAGAGTTTCGTCCAGGTCAAGAACCAGACATTTCCGGCCCTTGTGCTCGGGCGCAATCGGGGGAAGCAACCACTTCTGCGGCTCAGGCGCCGATGGGCCTTCGGAGAATGGAACGGGTGCCACGGCAGAGGGACCCGGACCTGGGGGTGGAGGTGGAGGAGGTATCGTGCTTTGGGGTGGTTCTTCGGCTGCAGGGGCTACCTGCACTTCTTCGGCCTCATCGACGGGAGCATCTCGCATATCAACGTCGCCAGTGTCGACCGTCTTGTTGGCTTGCTCCTTGGGCTCCTCGTCTGCTGGAGATGGCTTGGGTGGCTCCACCGTGACGGCGGGGGGAATCGATTGCTTCGACTCCCTGTTTTCTCGCTCTGCCACTGTGATCTCGTCGTTGGTGCTGCCAGATGAAGTAGGCTCGTCCTTGGGCTCTTGTGTGGGGGCTGGTTGGGCTTCTTTCTCGGGAGCTGGCTTAGGCTGCTCCTGGGGAGTGTTGGTTCGCGACCTAGCAGATGTTGGCCGCTGAGGCAGTTTGTCCAGCTTGTGCACGTTTTCGTTGTTTTCCTCGCCGCCGTTGGGGCCCTCGGGTGTGACGCAACATCCAAGGAACGAGAGCAGACCACCTCTCTTCTTCTTCTGGGGGGGAGCAACGGGAGAGCTTGGCTGAGTGTTTACAGGGGTGTTTGTGGGTTCAGTTTCGCCGCCAGTCCGGTTGCTAGAGGTGCTTCCGTTCCGTCGTCGCCCCCGGAGGCTACCTTTGGAGTCTTTCGATCGGCTTCCGATGCTGTTCCGGGGGTCGCTGACGGTCGCCCCACTCAAACCCGTAGATGTTGGTGACGATTGGTTCCGCTGTGACGATGATCTCGAGGGAACTTGGAGGAGCCCACGGCCTTTCTTGGAGCTTGACCCATCTTCTGGTGACAGTAGATCCTTGTCCTTGCCCATCTCAGTGTCGGCGGAGTTTGACTGAAGTTGGATTTCGTCGTTGGGGGTCTGCGGCTTGTCGGACATGTTTGCTGTTTGCTGTTTGCTTCAAGCCTGTTAGTGAATGTCTAGCAGAAGTTGATTTCCAAGCAGCGATTGGGAGCCGTCAGCAGCCGGATGGAGTACCACATCCAGGAGCGCGCAGACGTGCTGATCACCGGCTCACACCAATATCATCCCAGCACAGTCTTCAAACTGGTCGCGACAAGGTCGCCAAGGAGACGATACTGTTCCCGTGTTGTCACGAGCATATAGCAACCAGAAACCGCGCAGGGGGCTACCAGGATCGCGCAAGGGATGATGGCAACTCACGTCGTCGACCACGTCCACACACACAAAACCAGTCCTAAATCAACAGCCCCTAATTCTTTGTAGATGGCCTACAGAGGCCCGGAACGCGGGAGGAGGCGAGACAGTTCGATATGGCGTCGATGAAGGAGGCGAAGGGCTTCAGAGCGCAGAGGGGGCAAAGTTGGTGGGAAATTGCAGCGCGTTTGGGCCGAGGCAAGCGGTGGCTGAAGGTTGTATCAAGGCAAAAGGTGCGAGTAAATGAAGCGAAAGGTAACCAAAGGGAGAACCGGAGCGAATGAGTGACTCGTCAAGAGACTGCCGCAAACGGGAAACCTGTTCGGGGGTTGCGTCGGTCGGGGATGGAGCTCGGTGAGGAGGAGGAAGAACGGAGGGCGGGCGGAGGACGGAGACGAGAAGCAGGGCGGATCGGAGGCTGAGAGGGAGGACCTGGCGCGCAAGCGAGATGATTGCCTTTAAAACGTAGATTGGGTCTTGGGCTGGGCACTTGGGGAGGAAGAGGAAATTGGAAGATCAAGGCTGGGAGCGCGCGCAGGGGGGTAAGTGGTAAAACTGCCCGGTCTCTGGAGACTCCCTACCTGAAGGCTGAAGGTTGGATTTGGAAGGCTGGACGGGCGCGGTGGGAGCAGCGGGAGACGTGCTGGAAGCCGGGGGGAACATCCGCTGGAAACGCTGAGCGGCAGGGACACTGGGACGTCGAGAGACTGTGTGAACTGTGAGAGGATGGCCGAACGGGACGGGGCTCGACTGGGGTGGGTGGGAGAGGAGGTGTGAGTGGAGTTTTGGTTGAGATTAGCCCTCGGCGAAGGATAGTACAGTATTGGGGTTGATTTGAGATTTGACTTTGCGCACTGTACTTCGTGCACTTCTTATAACACAAAACACAGTGTAGAACCCTCGCAAACACTACCCTCACAATACCACTCTATCTCTCCCCTTGTCTCTCATCTCCGCTAATAATGGTGCCCGCCAAACTCATCTTAACCACCCTGTCCTATGGTCGCCCGTGGCCCGCCCATGCTCGGTGCGGCGCCTAGGACCCCTGCCCCAGGCTTAAGTAGCAATAACTGACTGCGGGAGGATGTCCCCTTTGCCCTCTCCCGCGACCAAGTCAACAGCAGCTTGACTTTTGCGACGTCTGTGCTCTACGATATCCCCTTGCCGGGTCTACAGTGTCTGCGTCCCAGCTCTCCGATGCGCCGCTCACGAGTCGAGCTCGCATGTTAAGGGGACTCATGATGTGGGTTCAATCCGGAGACCTGGCGCCCGCTAGGTTGAGATAGACTCTCGGCCACGGCTTTCACGGGCTTTCGTTAGCAGGGCCGAGAAGAAATGGGAGAGCTTGCCTATTGCGTGGTGGCCACTCAGTTCACGCTCGACCAGCTGCTCCATGCTCCAAGCTCTCCCCGGCTTTTCAACCGTGCTCCCTGCTGTCCGCCGTCTGCTGTCCGAGAATGCCTGGGCGCACTCGCACTCTTCCCGGTTTCCTTGTGGCAACATCATGGGCCAGGTGCCAGGGCACAAGGGTCAAGAAAAATGAGACACCGGTACATAGACATCAGCTTTCTATCCCATAGGAATGCGTATAAAGCTGCGGTAAGATACCAGAATAATACGTCAAGCTCCTAGGGCTTTGTCTTCTAATAGTATCTTTTCCCTGTTTTTTGCTATTTTTTATGTGAATTATGTCGTCAGAAAATAGCCGCCTTTGAGAGAGTTCGAGGTACTTTGCCCTGGGCTGTCTCATTTATTTCTTAACCCGCCTACACGGGTAGATGCAGTCCCGACGAGGTCTGGTGGTGTGCTGATAGTGTGTCCTGCGAAGGTCCTCTTGTGCATGTTTCATTGAAGCGCCCTCTTCCGATTTGTACTGAGGCCCAAAGCTCTCGAAGATGCATTGCTGTTGCTCCGTTAGCAACGCCGAATCTCCATAGCATGGAGATGAGGACTCCCAGCAAAAAGCACTTCTTCAGCCATCCCGAATGCTCGAGTCCGTGGTCAAAGAGACTGAGACACGTAGAAAGGGCCATCAACCTTGTCAGTCCAGGAAGATACGTCCTGTCCAGGCGGTATGATTGGCCGCGTTGGCGCCTGGATCAGTGATGTCTCCATGCATCGTGGGCCCCTCAGAATTGACCAGTCGAGAGACCTACATACCCGCTGTGGCCGGTTGGAAGACCTCTTGCCACCATCCCAAATCCGTCAGAACCCTTGCGCCTTTCTCTGGTGATGATGAGGTTCTTGATGGTTCTCGGTCGGCATTGCCTACGTTTCCCAGAACACGACAGGGATCAGCAGGGAAACTCGTGAGCCTCAGCAAGCCTCCCGGGGCACCCTCCATCTCGTGTCACAAGACAGGCGTCTGGTCATCCCCATGAGGCTACGTAATTAGCTTGTGGTCACCCAATGGGTCTGTGGCGACTCATCCTTGGACCCTGGAGATAGAGAGAAAAAATCGTGGGAGCTTCCTGTGCATCCGAAATGTACGTGTGAACTGGCAATGAATTGGCCATGAACTAGCCCAGCTTGCGACCTGTCGGATGTCGATGTTCAGTCGCATTGCCCGGGTCCCATACCCCTGGCTACCTTAGTTAATTGCATGGTGGATCGGCGCTCGATGTCCATTCGCCCTTGGCTTTGTGGAGGAGACCTTCATACTGGACCCCGTTGATGAAGACATGTATGTAGAGTTGGCTGGGACTTGGAAACCAGAGCCGCATGCTTAAGCACCGGCAAGGTCTGTCTTTATCTTGAGGGCGACCAACTATAGATCAAGGCAATGACATGTGGCTCTGCGTGCCTGCTTTTGTTCCACCCATAGAAGTTCTAGACCAGTTTCTTCTGTTACATTCATCCAGATGAGATGCGGGCCACGACAATCCGCGACAGGCACAATCCAGTTAAAAGCCCCTGGCGCTCTAGATGTGCCATTGTGTACGCCCAAGACACGTCACATAATTTGATGCATGCCAAGCACACGATAAGGATTGCATGAGGCATCAAACGTGCCTGTGAATAAACTTTTTCAGATTCTCGAAATGCTCTAGGGTAGACGTTCAGCAACGGGTTAAGACAAGCTGAACAGGAGAGCGGAGAAGCTTGTCTGATTAAGGATTAGCTTCTCCCCCATGCTTCATCCGGCCAATCAGGAGCCGAATGTTTCGGCCCATGCTTTTCCCCAGCTTTTCCCACATCATGTGACTGCACGCTGTGGCGTCATTCCCGTCCCGAGCTGGCCGCTTCCGTCGGCTGCAGCAGGCACAGCCAGGCGAGTTGCAGTCGCATGTGGCACTTGCCTCGGAATCCGTATTCACATGCTCACACGGCGGCTTGATGACACCTGCCTACCTAACCTAAGCAAAGCACAATTATTGAACCTGGATCGATTCGGCTATCTGATTTCTCGCATCATCGAATCTTGCACCGTTTCATTCTTCATTGAACTTGCTGTTTTCATCCCGAATCGTAAAAGAGACCCTCTCGCCGGATGGGGAAGTGAGGGAACATTTCTGAGGCTCTCTCGAGTCGCTCGTGCTGCTGTGGGGAAGCTCCTCCAGCGCATTCAACGTCATCCCAATCATCACCAATGGCTGCGCAATCAACATTGCGGCATACTGCCGCTGAGGAGATGCTGGCGGCATTCCTCGACAAATGGACTGGCAGGATACAGACAAAACTCCGCCGAACTTCGCGCACGACGCGTATCCTCGCGACTCTGGCACTCGCGGCCTCAATTATCCTCGGCGCAGAGGGAGGGCGACGATGGTGGAAGAACCGACGACATGAGCGAGAACAAGGTCGCAAACTTGTGCGCACCAACTCATGGCTACATAACAAGGATGGATCACGAACAATTTATGTTCCGTACAAAGATGGGACAACCAAGGTTGTCATCAACACGACCAAGCCGCTCACATTCGACGCTCATCGTCGCCTCTTCCTTAACCCACCGCGCGTTTCTGGGCTGCGCGAAGGCACTGTGCCCTCAGCACAAACAAAGCCTGGCCTGAATCTTGCTTTCCTGCATCAGTTCCTGAGCCTGATGAGCATCATGATTCCGAGGTGGTCAAGCAAGGAAGCTGGATTGCTACTCAGTCACGGCGTATTTCTGATGTTGCGGACATATCTTTCGCTGGTCGTGGCCCGTCTCGACGGTGAGATTGTGCGCGATCTTGTCGCTGGCAATGGGAAAGCTTTCCTCTGGGGCATCCTTAAGGTAAGGGCGAAACCCGTATGTGTGAGGAGTTGGAGCTGACAATCAATAGTGGTGCGGACTAGGAGGTTTCGCTTCATACACCAACGCCATGATCAAGTTCCTCGAGTCCAAGGTATCGATCGCATTTCGAACGCGACTTACACGGTACATCCACGATCTCTACCTGAACGATAATCTTAATTACTATAAGCTCTCGAATCTGGACGGAGGCGTTGGCCAAAGCGCAGACCAGTTTATCACCCAAGATCTGACTCTATTCTGTGCAGCCGCCGCCAACATTTACTCGTCACTTGGAAAACCATTTGTCGATCTTTGCGTCTTTAACTACCAGCTTTACCGGTCGCTTGGTCCTCTTGCCTTGACCGGTCTTATGAGCAATTACTTCTTGACTGCGAGCATCCTTCGGCGGCTTTCCCCGCCATTCGGCAAACTAAAAGCCGTGGAAGGACGTAAAGAGGGTGACTTCCGAAGCTTGCATGCCAGATTGATTGCCAATGCTGAAGAGGTTGCCTTCTATGGTGGTGCGGAGACGGAAAAGACGTTCCTGAACCGCGAGTTCAAATCATTGAAGTCGTGGATGGAAGGCATCTACATGCTCAAGATCCGATACAACATCCTCGAAGACTTTATTCTCAAATACAGCTGGAGCGCCTACGGATATCTCCTGGCATCATTGCCCGTCTTTTTGCCGGCATGGGGCGGCGTCGGCGGCCGAGCTGAGATGGCCGAGAATGGACACCGGGGAGGCCGAGAACGCAACCGCATGAAGGAGTTTATTACCAACAAGAGGCTCATGCTCTCACTTGCAGATGCTGGAGGTCGCATGATGTACTCGATCAAGGACCTTTCGGAGCTGGCCGGGTACACCAGCCGTGTATACACGCTCATCTCGACTCTGCATCGAGTACATGCCAATGCATACCATATCCGAGGTGGCCAGAGCGAACTGTATTCGCTTTCCGATGTTCAAGGGACGATCCAGAAGGGATTTGATGGTGTTCGGTTTGAACATGTTCCGGTTGTGGCCCCTGGTCTGTGGCCGCAGGGAGGCGAGGAGTTGCTTGACTCCCTGTCTATCATAATTCGAAGGGGGGAGCATCTACTTGTACGTTTTCCTAGACATGATATGTGCCGCTGCTAACACAAAACAGATCTCCGGATCAAACGGAGTAGGTAAAAGTGCCATTTCCCGAATTCTCGCAGGCCTCTGGCCTGTATACAGAGGATTGGTGAGTCGGCCCAAGAACATCGGCCAAGACGGCATCATGTTTTTGCCCCAGCGACCGTACCTGAGCCCAGGCACACTTCGCGATCAAGTTATTTATCCCGACGGCCACGTGGACATGCGGGAGAAGCGCAAGTCCGAAGATGACCTTAAGAGCGTACTGGAGGCGGCGAGGTTAGGCTACCTTCCTGATCGAGAAGGAGGGTGGGATACGCGAAAGGAGTGGAAGGACGTCCTTAGTGGAGGTGAGAAGCAGAGGATGGGATTTGCTCGTCTGCTATATCATGAACCTCAGTATGCCATCGTGGATGAAGGTACCAGCGCCGTGTCAAGCGACGTGGAAGGCTTGCTCTACGAGACATGCAAGGAGAGGGGCATTAGTAAGTTGATTCCATGTCGACATTTTTCATGTGATGCTGACATGCGGCAGCTCTTATTACCATCTCAACTCGGGCTTCCCTTAAGAAGTACCACACATATAACCTCGTCCTAGGAATGGGAGAGCGAGGCGATGAGTGGGAGTTTGAGCGAATTGGAACAGAGCGAGAAAAGATGCAAGTTGAGAAGGAGTTACAAGACTTGCACGAGCGACTTGCACAGGTGGACGAGTGGAAGAAGCGACGGGATGAGATCGAGGCTGAGCTGGCAGCGGTGTGGACGGATCAGGGAGAGAAGCTGGAGGCCCCGGCGTACGCGGAAGAGGATGTTGAGGCCCAAGAGTAGGCCTGTCCCGTAATAGGCGATTGGAGTCATGGTGCATGGAGCAGGCTGGCGGATATGTCTTGTACAAGCAAGTAAGCAGAAAGAGGGCGAATGGATATCTAGGCGCCCACAACTGACGGCATCTTGGGGACCATGTGGCTGGCTGCTTCGGCCGAATATGCGGAGTTTTTCGAGTTGTCTGATGCTCGAATGCGTAGATTGTCTAAGAGCCGAGGCGGTGAGGGAGGTTGTAAACTCTGATCTTTGTCTCTAGACTCTGTCATTGAATCCCAAGGGTTAGGGTTGTCAGAGTCAAGATCAAGAAGGACGGACGAGTACCGAGATGGAGCGCCGGCACTCTCCTCACATCATGGGGATGGGATGGTAACTTGAACCCTGCCTTTTTCCTCCCAAGCTTCCAATTGATCATTGACGCCCCGGGAGCCTGGTTCACAGCCACCACCAACGGCCCCCAGAAGCATCATCCATGCATCGGTTAGCTCTCAATAAGCATGGAGCAGCTACTGTACAGGGCTTGAGAGAGAAAAAAAAGCCCCCAGCAGCTCATGGGCTGCCAGGTTCTTTCCAGCTCACGCACGAAACGCCACTAACCAGGCCGTCATCCCCCCAATCACTAGTCTCTCTGGGCACACCACCGCAGGAGACTATTAGCGGCAAGCAGCATTTTAGGGCAGCCGGATGAGCGTCGATCCTGGTAAGCCTTCTTTTGCCCCCAAGAAAGAATGGTGAGGATCTGGACCTGAGCTGAACCAGAACCACAAGGTTGTGTAGAGACTATTGATGAGGAGAATTTGAGTGACAAAATGATCAGCAGAAAGAAAGAAAAAAGAGACTATTTCCTCTCTCCCTGCCACCCTTTCTTTCCCTTTCCCTTTTTCACACTTTTACCCGTGCCGTGCCGTCTTTTGATGCTTGTCTTGACATCCCGTCTAAAAGCTCCATGTCTTGCCTTTCAACGAGCTTTCTGTGGAAATTGCGCAACTTTGACGCAGAAAAAAACCAGGCTGTCATTGAAAAAGAGAGCTCTTGTCCTCCTCTTTCTGCCTCGATTGAACAGACAAAGCCTGACTACCTAATTAACGCGCTTTTTATTCTCCCCAATCCCTCTCCTCTCCTTCAGCTAAAGCTTGGGTTTTCCCCCCTCTCGTCCGCTCATCGTCATCAAGCTTCTTCTCCCCCGCATATTTCACACTCTCTTTAGAGTTTCAGAGCTATGGTATACCTTGCTCTGGAATTCCTCTCAACGCCATAAAACTACCAAGAAGGAATACATTTTTTCGTATTGATCGATAAATACCTGCAGCCATGATCCGTGGCCACGGCCGCGGTCCCGGCTCCCTCGGTTCTCGCTCCGGCGTCTCTTACATGCCCCCCATCAACGAGAACGAGGTCGCCTCTACACCTTCACCCAGCCCTCCCAAGACTCCTCTTCGAGTACCGCAAAAGTCGCCGCGGCGAGGAATGCAGACTCAAAACGGCGTCACAAAGATCAGCAGCAGCAGCAGCAGCAACAATAACGGCGCCGCAAAGCTCAACGGTGTACTTCCGCCGCCGTACGTCCCACCTTATATACTCTCTGCTGGGTATTCGCCCCCACACGTTCCGCCAACGCTGCATCCTCCGCCGCCGAGCTATAAGGAGGCTCATGCGGGAAAGGGTAAACTCGTTGAGGGGGATTCGCTTGGTGAGGAAGAGGGAGTTGTTCCACGAGGGCGAATTTGTGGTCTTGATAGGAGGAGAGTGTGTTGCTTGTTCGGTGTCGCTGTGGCCATCATGGCTATCATCGCCATAGGACTTGGCATTGGACTGACAGTTGGCTTGAAAGACAAGTAAGTGAAGCTATCACGAAGAAGAGAACCAACCAATTGACCAACCACTCCAGGCGTCAAGACTCAACCGAGGACAACTCCCCATTGAAGGATCCCAACTTCCCAGCCGGCTCTTTCTCCTTCAAAGCAAACCTCCAGAAGCCGTCGACAGAGTGTACCTCGAATCCATCCACATGGCGCTGCTACCCCTATGCCGAGGGTGAACCCGCGACCTTTTTCTGGATCATTACCTACGTCAACACCCAGTTCTACAAGATCTCATCCACCGACAACCCCTTTGCACCCTCCTTCACCAACCTCACCCTCGAGCTCCTTGACGAAAACACCCCCAAGGAGCGTCTTCTCTTTTCCTTCTCCATGAACAAGACTGTCGTGCCGGATGATCAACTTTCCTCTAGCAACCGTGCTGCGCGGTGTACCTTTGACGACACGCGATTCGAGGCTACACTGTGGACACACAAGAGCGATGGTCACAATAATGACGACGACAAATCCGATAACAGCAATTTTGTCGCCTGGCCTGGCGACGTCGAGATTGTTCAGAGCAAATCCTTCAAAAGCGGATCGCCAAGATGCGTGGACGAAGACGGCGACAAGGTGGGCGACGTCAAGTCTCGCTCAGGGGCTTGTGAATGTCGATACACCAACTTTGACACGGACTAATCAGTCCACCACGTGCATACCACAGCGCGTCGACAACATTACATGAACTATTGGTAATGGATGCTTGGGTGATTTTAGTAATGGTTTAGCGGGAAAAGGAACAGGCGATTAAGCGATGGAGTTAATGATACCCAGAGATATGACAAACTGCTTTTCAGTCAATTGGTTTGGAATAAGCGACAATGATACGTAGCGGATATGAAGTACAAAATGAACACCAATTAATGAGAATGAAACAATCCACCTACAAAAAAGAAAGGGAACAAAGCGGTAAAAAGCAATCTGCCTGAACCTTGAACTCTTGCATGCATGTATCACTTGATACGGTCTCAAAGGAATAAGACATGCGTGACAACCGAGAGAAAAAAAAATCAACTTTGACCTGCCTTCTCAAATCAATCATCAAAATCTCCCTTTCCAATGTACGCCAAGGCAGGAAGATTGCCGTCCGCGAGCCTCTGCTCGAGATGCTTCGTCCTGACCATTAGATTGCGGATGGCCATGGGCATGTCATCCATAGCCGTCTGAACAAACTTGTCGAGATTGTTCATCTTGACAGAAGTCTTGAGACTCCTTGAACTAGGCACAGAGACTCGCTTGTTGACCTTCCATCCAGGTTCCTTTCGACTCGGGAACCGTTTCTTGCTCTTGTCGTATATTGAGCCAGTCTTCTTAGTCTTCCCTCGCCCAGCGACATTCTTGGGAAGATCGAATTTTACTCCCCGTCGTGCCGTATGAACAGGCGATCTATCGCTGCCATTTTCAGATATGTTGCAATCAGGGTCGGCGCGTGCGCAACGCAAGTTGGCGTAAGACCCCTTGGCATCATCCTGAGCAGCTTCGTCATCGTCCATAGCAGCAGGGTTGCCCCCATTCACCACCGTTTCAGGACTGGGTGAATTGAGCCACGAGGGAGCTGCCGCTGCCGCTGCCACTGCCGCTGACGGCTGGTCGTCAACAGCCCCCCGGGCAATCCGCTTGGGTACACGCAGATTGGCAGGTCGCCGAGGGCCCTGACGATGGTCTTGACCAGGCTGATGCCTACCAACAGGTGGTTGAAGGGTCTGGTCTTCATCCCTATCCTGTCGATCCATCCACTTCTGAAAATACTCGAGTCGTTCTGCTGGGGCGGAACCTGCCTGCTGATCATGTCGGTGAGGCTCTGATCCCGGGTCTGGGTGCATGAATGGCATCATGCCTCCTCCGGCCATAGTCTCCTCGATGGCATCGGAAAATTCGTCATCCATTGAATCAGACATGGAATCCGGAGTCCTGGGACTAAAGAAATACTCCCAGAAGAGTGCCATCTCTTCGGGGCTTTGGTAGAAGGGATGCATCTTGCGAATCGCAATCTCTCGCAGAAGGGACGTGACGCTGGGTCGTTCGCCCGGCACCTCATGCTGGCATCGCATAATTAGGTCGCGCAGGGCAGGATCGACATGGGAGAATGATCGGTCTTGCAGCACCCACCCATAGGTGTTCCCTGATTGTGTCCCATCCATACTATCAAAATGATAGGCATCGAGTGGATACGCCTCGGTAAGGAATGTGATGGCCGCTTCCATCTATGGCTTGTTAGAGGGATCAGGGTGTAGGGATGGTGAAACTAACCACTTTGCCAATGAAAAAGATGTTTGTCCAAGTACCAAACCGGCCAGCAATCGGATGTCCTTGAGTGAGATCTTCGCCTGCGAATTCGGATCCGTCCAGGTTAGCTCCCTCGTCCGTCCGAATGTGGTCCCAGTCCCGGTGAGCTTGCTCCTAGTAGCGGTTAGAGACTCTTGATGTATGTGATGAATATGTTACGTACCGGGGACACTCTGTGGAGCTTGCAAGGCCTCCTCATCTTCCAGTACTTGACATCGCCCCAGGTCTTCCAATTTTCGCTCATGATGAAACTAAAGGCACCGAGATCGTGAAGCTAGGAATTCGTCAGCGCGTGCCTCATGCACTCAGGTGTTTGGGGAGATACCTTAAAAATAGGTTTGTCCGGATGGCTATTAGTTGCACCAGCGAGAACTATCAACCAGATTAGAAGGGGCGAATATGTAATGTAGAACACTATGCACGTACTGTTCAACTCTTCCAAATCCAGGTGAACATCGTGCGATTGTTGGATATGCTCCAGCTGCGTCAAGAAGTGTTCCAGGCGGTGAGTGTCAATGGCTGTTTGCAACTCTTTTTCAAAGTCTCTGTTCATGGCAAGGAAAGAAGGCACATATGCAACAGCAGCAACTCCTCGGACCACTGGACACGAATCAGTACAGGGACACAAATGTATGAGGGGAGATACATACAACATTCCCAGATGCCCCAAAGAGTCCTGTCTGGGAATTGCACATCCATCTGACTGGCTGAGGTCAATACTTTGTACAAGTCTCCGTGTTCCATGAACTCAAATACGATGAGTCGGAGGGAACTGGCATTGAAGTTTGAACCATTCCTGTACTGGAGATGAGCCAGAGGATTCCTCTGTCTGACTTGATCCCGTATTTTCATAGCTTCAGCGTGTAGGTCGATGATCTGGCTGGTATGCTCGGCACCGGCGTATCGAAGGTGAAAGCGGGATTCCTTTTCGACGTGAAAGCTTTGACCGAGAGCCCTTTTGATCACCACCTTTTTACTGGATCCATCCTCAAACCAAACCCTCCATAGGGAAACGAATCCATGACCGCCGGCAGCAAGGACTTTGACGAATTCGAACTTGAAGCCCTTCCACTGTACATCGTCAATGCCGCGCCTTGCAGTATCGTCATCTACGTGCTCAGGTATCCGGGTTTCGAGCTCCGCGCTGCGGTAGTGGAAGTTGTATCTCTTGCCCAATTGGAGATCGTTGTGTCGGACCCTATCCCAGTATTCTGGTGGAATCGTTGGACAGTTGTGGAACAAGACCTCGGTTTCGCCCCTGATGATGGCGCCCTGCAAGGCCATCATATTGCGCCAATGGAGGAGGTCGTTGTCAGGGACCATGATGGTCCTGACTTGAATGTCTTCGGGCCGCATATTGAAATGATGGTGAATGAATGGCTGGAAGTGTCTGTCGTGTGAACATGGCGAAGTGCCAAACTCGGATGGGGGATTTCCTTGGTAATAAGCATGTTCAGGAACAAAGACGGGACAACTTCAACGTCGGGTTGGTTCTGCAGGGCGGCAGTCCGATTCGTGACAAGGGAGGAATCTCAGATGTCAAAGCCAGCCTCAATGGCAGCATTGTGAGGGACTCGATGCCGAATCTGGATGTCTTGGGACAAAGGATCGCGGGGAGACCGTGTGGTGCTTGGCGACTTCTTTGTTACTGTCTGGTTGGGTCCAACAGCGACGATAACCAATTCTAATTCGGGAGTTGAAGCCAGGGAGACGAGGAAGGCCGTGCGCGGACGTGAAAGAAATCTCTTTGATGCTGCGATGCACTCCATGATGATGGATGAATGCGTAGGTGATTCGTCAAAGCTATTGTCAATGCAGCCATGATGGCTGAATCTGAGGAGGGGAGCTCCTATTCTTACCTGAAGACACCGTCTTTGTCCCAATGATGATGGTATCATTAGAGGGTGAGCGTACCTTGATTGACTTCGTGTGGCACAATGAATTGAGTCTCGTGGGGACGGCCTTGGTGTTGACCACCTCGAGTCTGGTGTCTTCATGTCATGTCCTCGGGTGAATTAGAATGGGGCCCAGGGTAGGTCCGTAGAAGCAACGGGCACCATGTGGGGCAGCATGCCTTCTGCGCTGTAGCGCCGCGAGGTACGTATAATATCCGCCCGCGTGGAACGACGTGGGACCACGACTTTAGGCTAAATTGCTTTCTCCCGCAGCATCATCCTCTCGGTCATGATATTCAGCATCAATTCTACCCTTATTCTTCCGCGCAAATCCACCGACAGAAAAACACCTCTTCAAGCTTCCCAAGACTGGGGAACCCGGGCAAATGCTCATGGGCTGTAAGAAATCTGTAACGATATTATTACCACGTCACCCAGCCTTGACCAGAGTCATCCGACGACCCGGCCGGGGTATATGGTACGGGGGCGCGTCTGGGCTCCCCGTGAATGGTCTGCCGCATCAATCACAGAAGGCCAAATGCTGTCCTGGCACACAATCCACCGGGTCTTTGCCGCGATACCGACTCCGGTTGTGGTTAAACGCACAAATGGGCGTCGACGGAGCTCCCGGTCTGCCACGGTAAGCTGCCGCAAGCTCTAGACGAGCTACGCCAAGGGACCTGCATCATCTGGGCTTACAGAATGGGACATGACACCCATCTCGCTGTCATGATATGTTCGGCGTATAATTGCTTTTGGCCTAGATCTCCTGTCGTTTTCCCTCGCTTCTCTTCCCCCCCACGACGAGGGTTTGGTTCGCGGGGTGATTCTGCATCCTTCTCCTGGCCCGGGGTGGCTGTACATGTGCCAGATGCTCGAACGACAAATAGAGTGACTCGAGTTTCGGCGTGCGGTGAGTTTTGCATGCTTCTGATCCTGCTCGGTGAGACCTTGACCGACAGTATGGGCTTTTGTTTAGATGGGCATGGAAAATCACTCGGGACGTCGGTCATGATGGTTAAAAAGCCGGCGTTTGTTCTCAGCCTCAGACAGCTCAACCGCGGCGATAAGCGATTGAGATCCCAGCTCGGCCATGAGCGTCTCTCAGTGGATCACACGCCCTTCTGGAATTGCTAGGCTAGTGATCCAATTTGAAAATATCCAGAGCGGCCACCGCTTTTCCCAAACATCCAGATGCCCACCCTTTGCCGGGTGAATTCCCTTGGGCCCCACAGAGGCGGCAATGGTGGCCGGGCTGGTCAGTACGACCTCGAATCGATGGATGAGACCACGCCTCATTCTTGCACGACCGTTGCACACCTCTCACGATTTCAGTTCACGCCCGGCTAGACCCATGATGCCTCCTGTCCCCTACCTTACCCGGGAACAACACTGCACTCTCTCCTCTGCGCTAGCCGTCCACGTCTCGCCGACCCATGCTCGATGGAGTCGCGCTATCAATGCCATGCCGTGCCATTCTCTGTCATGTCGCGCCCATGAGGGACGCCGGGTGAAGCTGCAAAGTCGAAAGCTGGGCCGACTGAGGCATACGGGATGTGGATGTTCTCCTCTCTGGCCCAGGAGCTCGACGTAGCATAAATACGCCTGTTCCCTCCCTCCTCTCGGGGTTTGCTTCTTCTCCCTCTTCCTCCTCCTTGTACTCATCTACCCAATTATACCCAGAGACAACATCACAATCCACCAAAATGGCTGATATCCCCACCGTCAAGCTCAGCAGCGGCCACGAGATGCCCCAGGTTGGCTTCGGCCTCTGGAAGGTTGACAACGCCACCTGCGCCGACACCGTTTACGAGGCCATCAAGGCTGGTTACCGTCTGCTGGATGGAGCCTGCGGTATGTGAATACTTCTTCTACCAGCTTGAAGTCACTATAGACTTGTCCGTCTCTGTCGATAATATCCTCGAGGCAACAACACCAACAACGTCTGCCCCTCCTTCGATGCTATATCCCTGCTCGCTGCCCCTCCATTGCCCCCTGTCCACTCCCAATTACCCCGGCAGAATAGCCACAAAGGACCCCTGCAAATCTGCCCCTCCACCAGCGTCATATCACTTGAGAGCTTGGCCCCACCAGGCGATGGCTTCATGAGACCTGTAGGATTGAGCCATGATATGATACCTTTTCTTCCCCTCAAAGACCCAAAATGAAGCAAATTCTGATATTCAATCTATACAGACTACGGCAACGAGAAGGAGTGTGGTGAGGGTGTCGCCCGCGCCATCAAGGAGGGCATCGTGAAGCGCGAGGACCTCTTCATCGTCTCCAAGCTCTGGCAGACCTACCACGAGGAGCAGCACGTCGAGCCCATCACCCGCCGACAGCTTGCCGACTGGCAGGTTGACTACTTCGACCTCTTCCTCATCCACTTCCCCGTCGCCCTCGAGTACATCGACCCCTCTGTTCGCTACCCTCCCGGCTGGCACATCGACGACGCCCAGACCGAGATCCGATGGGGCAAGGCCACCAACCAGGAGACCTGGGGTGCCATGGAGAAGCTCGTTGAGAAGGGTCTGGCCAAGTCTATTGGTATCTCCAACTTCCAGTCCCAGGCCATCTACGACCTTCTCAAGTACGCCAAGATCCGACCTGCCACTCTCCAGGTTGAGCTTCACCCCTACTACCAGCAGACCGAGCTCGTCCGCCTGGCCAAGGCTGAGGGCATCGCTCTGACTGCCTACTCCTCCTTCGGCCCTGCCGGCTTCATCGAGCTCGACATGGACCGTGCCAAGGACGCTGTTCCTCTGATGCAGCACGAGGTCTTCACCACTCTCGCCGAGAAGTACGGCAAGACCCCCGCCCAGGTCCTCCTCCGATGGTCTACCCAGCGAGGCATCTCCGTCATCCCCAAGTCGACCCGTCTCGACCTCATGCTGGAGAACCTGGCCTCTGTCAACTTTAACATTGACGAGGAGGACATGGCCCGCATCGCCAAGATGGACCTGCACCTCAAGTTCAACCAGCCCACCAACGTGAGTAGCAGTCCTTCCATCATCTCGAGTATTATGCTAATGCCTTGCAGTACTTCCCCACTGAGAAGCTCTGGATCTTTGCTTAGAGAAATGACATGTGATGACGAATTTAAAAAGACAGAAATAACTTGGGAAACATTTTGTTTTGGGACATTAGGCGTTTGTTGATGATGGGCTGCATTTTGTAGATTCCAAAGGACATGCTGGAGGAAATCTGCCTCATAGAATTCAAAACACCGTTACCCCTTCAAAGGAATGTCCTGGCTTTTAATGGTGATGATGTGGCTGAGTTGACACATGACCGGTTGAATAATGCGCATTTGATGAATCTCGCCTTCACTTGAAACTGTCTAGACGTTATTGACAACTGTAGCTGCAAATCTTTATTCTGTCTTTGATAACCATCAGTGCGTGTGCTACTGAGGTGCCGGAATGCGGACGAAAGAACCCCCTCCCCAAACGCCATGCTGTTTATCATGATGCCTTTCCAAAATCTTGATGTTTATGCTCTCACGAAAGCTGGTAGTAGTGTTAGTAGAAAATCTCCTCTGTGCTGGAGGGAAAACTTACTGGCATCAATCTGTTTGATCTGAGGCAATGTTAGTCGGATCCTGTTCCTATACGCCACCGGCTCCTGCAGTTGTAGCGGGTTTCCCTCAAAGTACACCGTCGTGAGGTTTTTCTTGTCTGCAAGGTACTTGGACACCTCCTTGTAGTCGCTGACGAGGTTATAACTGGCCCAGAGCTCTTCCAGCTCAGCGAGGGGTGCAAGACCCTCAATGCTGGTAACCTTATTGTTCGAAATGTCGAGCACTCGCAGCTTAACGTTGTGCTCGAGACCCTCCAGCGATTCTAGGAGGTTATGTGAGATGTATAGCTCCTCGAGTTGTGGCACGTCCTTGAGCGGGGACAAGTCGGTTATGCGGTTCGACTGGATGCTCAGGAGGCGCAGGTTGGGCAGGCCACCGAGACCGGAAAGCTCGGTAATCTTGTTCTTTGCCACCCACAGCTCCTCGAGAGCGACGAGGGTGTCAAGATTCTTCAGCTCGCGGATACGGTTCGATCCAAGCTCCAGCGAAGTCAGCTTATCCAGGCCTTCGAGCCCTTCGATCTTGCTAATCTTGTTGGCTACGAGGAACAGCTCCTTGAGATCCTTGAGGTGGCTGATGTGCTTGATGTGCTTGATCTTGTTGAAGCTGAGGTCGAGGCTCGTGAGGTTTGTCAGGTCGTCGAGGCCGCGGACGTGCGAGATGAGGTTGTCGTAGAGGTCGAGGTCCTGGAGGGTCTCGGCGAGGCCAGAGAGACCGTCGATCTCTTGGATGCTGTTTTGGCGGAGGCAGACGCGGGCGGCCTTTTTGAAGCGGTCGAGGCGGAGCGAGGTTATTGAGCCGATGCGGGAGTGGGAGCACATGATTTCGTCTGTCTCGGGGTCTTCGTCGTCGAGAAGGTCTGTAAGCCGTGTTAGTGAACCGTCGCATACCCTGTGCGTAGAGTACCGGGTTTATTACCCTCATCGGCGTCAATCGTCTCGCCGCCCAAGACATTCTCGTCGTCTGAATATTCAGGATCGGACAGAGCCTCTGGATTTGTCACGAGAGCAGCCTTGGGGACCCGAAGCTTTCCGTCCCAGCCCTTGCTGTTCCTTAGGCCAGGGCTGGTCTCCCCCTCGGCGCGCGGAGACGGGTTATCATCCTGGATGTCGATGTGCGCGTGCGAGTCGTTTTCCTTGTCGGAGCTAGGCATGGTCGCGATTGAACGGTTTCTTGGAGGAGGAGGGGCGGTGATGATGTATTTGATGGTGGGGTAGGAAGAGAGGTTGGGAAACGTGTATCTGCGTTTAAAACGGAAAAGTTTGGAGAGTGGGCGATGAGAGTTTAAAGGCAGAAAGTTCGAGAATGCGAATAAAAAGTAACCAGGGAGGAAAAAAGGAACAAGTGGTGAAATTCGGTCGGTTCGGTGATTGTAAATAGTTCCAGTTTTGGGGATCTCCAGGAACCAAGGCGACAAAGGTCCCAGTCTAGGCGGGCTGCATGAAGAAAGGTTGGGTCCAGCCAGGCACTCGCTCACGCTCACGCTCACTCACAGGCGGAGAAGGGCGCTGTAATGGTTGCGCCAATTGGCATGGGCGTCGCAGGAGCCGAGTGACGTTGAGGGCGAATCAGTCCACCCCAGGCTTGCAAGATGCCTGAAAGCGGGGGTCAATCGTTCATGGGCTTTTCAATGTAGAATATTAAGGAAGTAGTTATACGGAGTACAGAGTGTTATTATAGAGAGTAAACTGTTGAAAGGATTAGATATTGTTTAATTGTGAATAGACTTTTCGCATAGTTTTGCTGGCTATTTCGTGTGAATTATTCTTACCACCTACCCACATGCTGTACCTCTGAACTCTCACTCAAGTGTCGCCTTTTCGCCTCACCAACTGGCAACACCACTCGTTCTCCTGCACATCATCATCCGCAGCTGCAGGGCCCCGAGCCCAGTCGCGAGCGAACATGTCATAAAGCCTCATCCCCTTTCGACCACAGCATCCCACGTCTCTATCTTTTCCCTTGCCAGCTGTCCCTCTTTTGCCTGCCCTGCCTTTCAACAATGGTGATCCAGCGAATCTCGCGGCCTTGGACCGCCGGCAGGACGTTGCCGATATGCAGAACAATCGGGCGGCCCGTCGGGGGAAGCACGAGGTGCTTCCATGTTGCTCCTGTCCTGATGCCCCCGCTGATCTTTGGGTGCCTGTTTGTGGCTCTGTGGTCTTGGAAGTGTGCCATGATGGTGCTGTTCCAGAACGCCATCATCTACAACCCATTCCTGCCGCCCAATGCTCGGAGCATGCGCATTGATGAGTTTTCGCGCGAGTGCGGGGGCGTTCAATGGAGGGAGGAGAGGATACGATCTCTGGATGGGACTGAGATTGCTTTGTGTGTGTCGGATATGCCTGCGTCTGCTACTGGGGTTAAGAAGCCCGTCTATATCCTTTACTTTCAAGGTTGGTTACTTCATGATGCCTTTTCTCGTACTTGATCTCATCCGAGACTCTAGGAAATGGATCTTCAATACCCCCAAGACTTCCTCATTTGTCTTGGATTCTTCGTCGAGCTCGCGATAATGATCCGTCAGTCACCTATACCATGGTTTGCCTAAGTTATCGAGGCTACTGGACATCTCACGACCGGCCATCTGAGCCAGGAATTGACTTGGACTCACAGGCGGCACTGCAATGGATATCTCAATTATACGAGTCCAGAGCAGAGGAAACTGCCCAGAAGGCGGCAGTCGTACTCTGGGGCCAGAGCATTGGATGCGGATTTGTCACCAATCTGGCTGCCAAAGGAAAATGCCCTCCCAACATCAAACTTGATGCCCTTGTCCTGGAGACTCCATTCACATGTACAAGAGCAATGCTGCAGGCATTATACCCTCAAAAGTGGCTCCCATACCAGTACCTGTGGCCATTCCTCCGGAACCACCTGGACAGCTGGACCAACCTCGGCATGATAGCCAAGAGGTTCAAGGAGAGCCCGCCGGGGGTTTACATCGTGGAAGCGGGGAAGGACGAGCTGGTACCCGGCGATCACGGTGAAAAGCTCGAGCGGCGCTGCGAACACGTTGGGCTCCCAGTGGAACGGCACAGGGTGCGCGGGGCGCTGCATAATGAAGCCATGGTGAGGGCCAGTGGGAAGCAGGCTCTCGCCGACTCCATCTCGACGGCCGCTGCAAGGGCCCAGCACGGAGATTGATGAACGGGATTGGGCTTTGAGACTCAGGGATATGGCATCTTTTGACAATGGATGTCTGGTTCAACTGGCGTGAATTCGGGACATGTCGGCCGGGGCGGAACAGGGATATTTACAGTGTGTGACTGAGAAATGCCGTCACGGTCAAACAGACTGACGGATCCGTATGGTAGATCACCACCCCCAGTCGATGCCCTCAAGTCTCAGGGAGGTGTTTTTGCACTAGGCGTCGAACTAAGACCCAGCAAACCGAGTTGTGTGGAGGTGTTGAGAGAGCCATCCATGCCAGGTACCGTACACACACACACACAGCAGCTTACCACCCCCTGGCAGGATTCCTAGCCCACGGACCCCAAGGCTAGCCCGGTGGTCCACCACCGTCAAAGGGAAAAGAAACATGGGTTTTGAAAAGAAAGTTGCTTGCCGGAGTGTGTGCGAGTGTGAGCAGCTGAATTCGCTTGGTCGTGAGGATTAGATAGAGAACGACAAGCTCCCACAGCGACACGTCCTCAAGGAGGCTCAGGATGGGCTTCAATTGAGTCCAATTGATTCCTCCAGATCTCGCAATGAATAACCAGCAAAAAAATGACGAGGCTCGCTCAGAAATTGTGAGCCTTGCAGCTCCATCGCCGAGCATGCGTTAGCATCTAGTCCCAGCACCACCAAGATGTCTGCCTTGTGATGGAGGCTCACGCAAGTGGGGGGCTCCATATTTTCTCGAGGCGAACTGTTGTTCCACGCACTTGAAGCGCAAGACTTGGAAGCTTTTTTCAAGCCAACAAACCAAAAGGAAATAACGAAATGGTACTAACCCTTGCATCATTATGTACGCACCCCAGCCCCCCCTTTTCAAAAGTGTGACTCCATCCCTGTCTTACACAGCAAACCTCACTGCCCCGATTCCAATTAAACACCCCTGTCTAGCATCACGTGGTTCCGTGGCAATATCGCGTTCCCCTTTGGCTCAGCCAACGCGTCCACTGACGACTTATCACCACCCCAAGTCGGCTCCCCGGGGGCTGACTCGCCTTGCTTCCAGGGGGCTTTGCAGGCCGGGTGTGCCGCTATAGCAGCAGAAGATGCCTTGATTTTCCGCACGGGGCATGCCTGGCTATTATAAAGATGGCGCGTCTGCTCGCCCATTTTGCTGAATGTTGGATCAGAAAAGAGTGTGAATACTCATTTAAATAAAACGGGCTTCATTCCTGACCCCGAGGTAGGTTTTTAGAACCAAAACAGATTTTCTTACGGCGTCTCTTTTATCGTTTCCATCGTTTTACTCTTTTCCCCTCGTTGCCTCATCTGCCTGCTGCATCATCACCAAGGCACCCCCACACATCCAACTCAAGTATAAGAAGCGTGAACAAGTCCTCATCGCTCGCTCGCCTCCGATACCAAATAATCACGGGTAACTCCTTCGACAGCCGCCAACATGTTTTCCTCATCCAGACGACACGAATCTTCGAGCAAGAGCTTCTCCAAGAGCCACAAGGTCAACAAGTCTAGCTCTTCTTTCAGCAAGGACAGCGGTGTTACCAAGCGACGACATGAGTCTCGCCATCGGAGACCGACTACGGCTTCTACAGCCACTGCCAGTGATGACACCGTTATGGGAAAGTAAGTATACATCATCTCTTTTCATGAACAATACAGTTCTAACATTGTTAGCAACTTGACTTCTGCCATCGTCACACTCGTCGTCGGTGCCGAACAACGCCTCTTCGCCGCTCACGAAGACGTTCTCTGCGGCAGCCCCTTCTTCAGTCACGCTCTTCGAAACGGGTACATGGACGCCGCTACCAAGCGCATCGCCCTTCCTGACGAGGAGCCCGAGATCTTTAGTTCCGTGCTCGAGTATCTCTACAAGGGTGATTACTACCCTCGTCTGGTGCATAACAAGCGACGTAACTCTTGGGAGATTGAGCCCACCACCGAAGAAGAGCGTGCTGCCGTCGAGAGCACCGTCTATCATCGTGGCGTGGACGGTGATCTTCTCAAGGATACTGTCATTTACTGTGCGGCTGAAAAGTATGGACTGGATGAACTGAAGAAGCTGGCACTTCGCAAACAAGGACTCCGTAAGTCACACCATTTCGTCTTTCTCGATCCAACTAACATGTTGCCCTTTAAAGAGTCTGGTATTCAGTGCAGCACCATCCTCGCCTCGGCTAGATACGCCTACGCCAACACTCCCGACACAGACTCCAAGTTGCGGGCTCATTACCTCGCCCTCATCATCCGTTCTCGCAGCACCTTCAAGCGCAGCGGAACCATGCAGCTCGAGATGTACAATGGAGGCACGCAGCTCTTCTTCGATCTCTTTGTCGCGCTCTGCAACCACGTCGACGACATTTCCTCTGCCCAGTGAGTTTAATACAGTCCACTTCAAGTTGATTACTGTTAACTAACAAGTCTACAGAAGCACGCCTCGTTCAAACCGTCACTTCTCTTAATACCCATCATCGAGACATGCGGCGCCTTTCTCCCTCATCATTAATGAACCATGAATCTTTTCTCTTATTCTTACAATACACGGGAATGGCTTTGCAAAGATTAACAATATGCAAAAAACTAAAGAAACCAACGGGGGATGGGACGGAGTGCAAGGCGTAAAATGGGTTTTTCTTTCTACGGAGTTGTTGACAAATTTGCCTGGGAAACATCTTTCTGTACTACTATTCTTCTCATGAACCTCTAGGGTCTTTTTCACTTCGGAGCAAAGGATGTTTTTGGAATATTGGTCTCGCTCTGGCGAGCCGGGTTTGGGTTACTTTTTCACGATGGGATCTTTTTGCGAGCGGGATACCAAGACTGACATCTGACGACGGATGAGCGGAAAGTTGTATCATTACCCCTTTTTTCACGACGCTCTTTTTTTCACGAGCTATTTTGAGAAGCGTAAAAAGAATTCGAAGCTTTGTCACTTATGGACATGCGACTCCTATTCCGTGAAGACAAGCGTGAAAACAACTTGGACTAGAATCCGCCCAACAAGGTTCGCCAAGACGCCCTGTTCTTAGTGAAACATAGACTGCTTGTATCGGAATGCCTCCCCGGACGTGAGTCATACGACCGACTGGGGGCATGTCGGATCGAGTATCGGCGTGGAAAAGAAAGGCGACCCATCCGAACCAGGAGTGTGAAAATGCGGGGAGACCACCACGCCTCAGGATTCGATGGGAATTTCGAAAGCGCAAGATAACGCCTTTACCGGCAGACACATGCTTTAGGACTTTGCATCGACTGTGGGATGGGGGCTACAAGGACGTGGGCGGAAGCGGATCGATAACAAGAGACATGGGTGATGCACGGTATGGTGCTTCAGCGTGAATATGGCGCAAAGATAACTTCAAACGGGCCAAACAGCTCCGGTCGGCTCAGATATCAGCTTGGGCTTAAAAAAGCAAACACCAATGAGTGTCGCCGATGCTATTGTATGATTTGTTGGTGCCGGCGTCATCCTGACGGCTGCAGTGTCTCTGTCCTACCCCGTGCTGCTGAATTGTGTTCAGACAAGCGACAGTGAGTCTAAAAGAAGCATCTCTAAACTGCCGTGTTTCGCCTAGTCTTGATTCAGGTTGTGTTGCACACAAACGACTTTGCTCGCTCGCCTCACACTCCTGTGCCGGGGAAAGCACCCTTCTTGGACAGAACCACAATGCCTCGCTCCCTAGCGATATAACCTTTCATCAATTCCTAGAAAACAAAGGTGCCCAGTCAGTGACTCAGATCTTGGTAAGGCTGAGATGGAGGGGAGTGTGAATAGAGACCGTGAATGCCCCAGGCAGACATGAAAATAAGGCAACGACTTGGTGACGAGTATATAGTCAAATGACTCCCGTGGGGATGCCAACAAACAATTTTTGCCCGTTTTCCACCGAAAAAAGAAAGAGCAGGGATCAAAAGGCAGCCGGTGCCTCGTGTACACGAAAGAATCGAACAACTCACCTTGTAAATCATGTTGGCCAGTAGGCACTCAACCTCGTCACCCTCGATCATCTGCCCGCTGCTCATACTAATGGCCGCCTGAAATTCCGTCACCGGGATTCTAGTACGACGCACGGGAGCCGTGTCGGCCTCTTTTGGCTCATCGTAGCCGCCGGCGATAAAGACCTTACGCAGGAGGTTACGCAAGGCGATATCTCTGCCCCGCTCGAGTGTCAGGTAGATTCGCCGCTTGACGAATTCATCTTCGCCCTTTTTCAAGGCTTCGTCAAATTCCTTCAGGTTTCCGGATTTGATGCATCGGGCCAGTGGGAGGAAGAGTTCCTGTAGTCGGGGGTAATTTTCCAAGAGAGTCTTGGTGGGGAGGACATGGCTGGTGATAAGGCGGCAAGGGATGAGGTAGGTCAGGATTCGTCTGGCATCATGTTAGCGGTGAATCAGCTTTTGTTAAGTCATGCATACTCAGATTGGGTGATTGCATCTCTGTGGCACAAGTTCCATGCTTCGTTGAGGTGGGATTCCGCCTGATAGACCTTAGTACACATCATGCAACGGACCAGATGATGCCTTACCGCAAGGTAGTCCTCTTCTAGGAAACGCAAGACGCCCTCGTAAAATTTGAATGTCACTCGTTGAGACTTTGGGAACATTTCGAGGGCGGGCATGTCTCCCTTGTCGTTATACACGGACAACGTCTTGATGATAGTCCGTGATAACGATGCTGAGTTAAGCTTGAAGTAAGTTTTGAAAAGGAGGTTGATGACGAAGTAAATTCCCCATTTCCTCGATTCTTCTAATGGGGCTCTGGGTATTGTCAGTAACAAACAGAGCAAACGAGGGGATGGTCCATACCTGTCGTTTAGACACAGGGAAAAAATTCGCTTGAGGTGGCCCTCGCAGTCTCGTAGTTGGAGCTGCCCTTCGGTTTGAGGGTCAAAGTCATCGTCCATCAATGAAGCGCCAGGTGCGCTGCTGGTAGATTGGCGTTCCTCGTCGGATTTGATGGCGAACAGTCGCAGGTACTTGCCCACCATATACAGAGATGGGATCGTCCACGCCTCAAATCCGTGCGAGTTGTATCCGCGAATAAGTACAGAAGTCAGTTCCTTCCAGGCCTCATACACTTTTGTCCATGTAGACTGCACCATTGTTAGCAAGGAGATTCCCGAGTGCAGCCACTCTCATACCTTGCCACTTTCTCCAGCCAAAATCTCACCGATTGCCTTCCAGTAGGACTGGTAGACATCCACCCAACCCGTCACCTCATCGTGATCCAGTTTCTGCCGATGGGAAGTGTTTGATTTGATGAAGTGCTTGATATCACCCTTGACGCTGTGAGAATTCGTACTACGCCATACAGCCAGCAGCCGTTGAGGGTCATCTGGTGGGGGAACAGGGGATAAGGTTTGAGCTAGCTTGTAGCCGTTTCGCAAGGCATGAGCCTGCGCAAACTGCTCGAACAGGGTGTTCATGACCTTGGCCACAGATGCAAGAACGTCGCGATGTCTATTCTGGCAGGTCTCGAGTCGGGTGTCGGTATTTGACTGGGTAGAAGGCGATGACGAGCCCGGATGCGGATAAGCTTGACGATATGTAATGATGAGCTTGATATGATGTACTATTATTGTCCGAAGTGTGTTTTGGTCAAAGTTGATCTCGGTCCTATGGCTTTGTCGTTCAGGCTCATCGCCTTCCTTCCCAACTTCTTTGAGCTCGACCACATCTGATTGGACGTTGGACCCACAGTCTTGGCAATCAACACAGATGACGACGCACGTGACTGTTTTCGCAAGTGGGGCTTAACTGACCAATCGCCTTCGGGGCCAAAGCCCTGCAGGTGCTACGTCTCTTAGCCCTCCCACACCTTCGCACAAAAAAATATCGCCCGCGACTTTCAACTTCGGCCATCTTCACTAACCTTCACGCAGTTGGAATTGACCACCGTCACAGTAAGTCGGCAACATAGGACACATCCAAGCAGACCACTGACAGATATTACAGATGGGTAAGCATTTTCTGTCTCTCGCGCTCGATCATGGCGATGCCGCCCGCCGGAGGAGGACCGACGAAAACAATTTCGATAATTTTGCACTTCGATTGGGACGACAAGAATGAGGGATCGCACTGCTACCTGGGACTGCGACGGCACTCTAGACTGGTGGATTTGACTTCGATTGCGTCTCGACGGGGTTTCTTGGGGAATTTCGCCTCAAAAACCCACAGCCCTCGAATTTTCAATATCTAGTCTCGACCAACCCCGACCAGCCCAGGATAGCTCCTCGACACTCGATTCAACCCTCCGGCGCGCGGCATCACGACACACAATTCCTGTGAACAAAAATACTAACCATGAACTCAGGTCGTCTTCAGGAATACGAGGTCATCGGGCGCCACCTGCCCACCGAGGCTAACCCTTCCCCCGCCCTCTACCGCATGACCATCTTCGCTCCCAACGAGACGGTCGCCAAGTCCCGATACTGGTACTTCTTGCGTGGTCTCAAGAAGGTCAAGAAGGCCACCGGTGAGATCGTCAGCGTCAAGGTGGTGAGTAGCGACAACTGGAATCGATGCCCATGGACGACACTGACCTGAGATGCACAGATCCACGAGAAGCACCCTCTCAAGGTCAAGAACTTTGGCATCTGGATCCGATACGACTCTCGTTCCGGCACGCACAACATGTACAAGGAGTACCGTGAGCTGTCCCGAACAGATGCCGTTGACTCTCTCTACTCCGACATGGCTGCCCGCCACCGTGCCCGCTTCAGGTCGATCCACGTACGTCGCACTCTCGCCTTGCCTAGACCGCAGCTGCTAACCCGAGTACCAGATCCTCCGCGTCGTCGAGCTTGAGAAGACCGAGGATGTCAAGCGACCCTACATCCGCCAGCTCACCCAGAAGGGCCTGAGCTTCCCTCTCCCCCACCGAATCACCAAGGAGAACACCAAGAAGGTGTTCAGCGCGAAGCGACCATCCACTTTCGCTTAGAATGTTTTCGGTTTCGAGGACGGTTGGGCAGGCTCTGCGGGTGTTACAACGGATCATGGAAATATCAACTGCATTGCTCGATAAAACAGGTGACGAATGAACCAAAAATTCTGAGCATGCTGATGCTGCTGGGTGATGCACAATTGAATGGGTTTTTGCTAGCAAACTACCGATTGTGAACTTGTCAAGCCGACTCTCCTGTACCGCTCCCGCCCGGCGAATTATCCATCTGCGTATCGTTGTAAAACTCTGTCCAAAATGACCACTCCATGGGGGCGCCCTGTTCCATTCCTTGGCCCAGGTCGAGATTGAGTAGCTCTGGTGGATACTCGAATAATATTGAAGGGTCCATGACACTGGTGTCGTATTGTGCCAAGGGAGGTCCTTGATTTGGTATTGTTGACTCTGCGGTTGTTGTCTCGCACACCATAGGCTGAGTGATGGTTTGTGTGGGAGGGATCAACGGCACCGTTGATGTGGTGTTGAGATTGAGACCCTTCAAGAGAGCCTCCGCTCTTGCTGCCCTTGCCTTTTTCAGCAACTTCTTGATAGGTCGCCAAAGCGAGCCCGTTGCAGTATCAGCAATGTGATTTCTTGATGCAGGAAAGTTGCGCTCGACGACAACCCATGCCCTGTCGACGAGCTCGCCCTGTGTCTGTACACACAACTCAGCCAGCGCAACCGCCAGAGGATGCCATTGCACATAAGTGTCTGTCCACCAAGCGAACCGGTCCTCCCATTGGTCCTTTGTCATGCGTTCGCGCAGTTCCATGATAGACACGGCAGTGCGAAGCATCGTCTCCTTGGAGACGCGGGGCCGGTCTGGAGCTGGTCCACCGTTGAAGGGGTATTGGATGTTGAGCCATAACTTGAGGATGACGACGCGGGCGATTTCGGAGGCGTACATTGAGGGGAGGTGGGAGGGTCGGGCAGTGTGAATAAATGTGTTTTCGAGCAGACGGATATGTGCTATAAGTTCGTCTTCTGTGTACAGGAAGTGCTCGGCTTCCCCTGCTGCGTTGTAATGAGGATGTGATAGGAGACCAAATATGCTTGAGCACATAGCTGTGCACATGCAGATGACGTTGTCGGCGGGAGTCGACTTTGGGACGAGAGGTCCGGTTGAATCTGGACCAAAGTAGTCGTCGTCGATTGGTGTTGGTAGAACAGTATCGAAGCGAGCCCGGGTGAGGATGGCGTCAGAGCCTCTATCCTCAGAGCCGCGAACGTCAAGGACAACGATAAAGTGCCACAATCGACGTCTCATCTCAGCTACAAAGGGGGTATAGCGATGACCGTCTCCGTCGCGGTCGAGGCCCATCCCTTGTGCTACACGAATGACAAGAGATGTGAGTGCCCAGGAGGATCGATTATGAGAGTAGACGCGAATCATGGAAGTGTAGAGCGTAAGAGCTTGTAGTGTCTCTACCTCATTCGTGTTGAGGTAATCTGCCTCGGCGAGAGCTCGCTCAGCAGCAATGCGATACCGAGCCGTTAATTCGGTCTTGTTCTCGCCCAGTTGCTTCTGACAGTCTTCCGGTCCGAGACACATGGCTGCGCAAAAGTAGATGGAGAACATTACGGCGTTTGTTGAAAGGCTGAATGAATACATTGATGAGATATCGATATGTGATTGAATCTGTTTGGTGACGGTAGGACGGTGTAGAATCTTGACGAGAGGGTCGACATTGCGGCAATAGATGGTCCAGAGTCGTATCATCATATCCGAAGGAGGATGCTTCAGGGGTTCCCGTTCGTTGTAATGTGGGTTTCCGAGTATGAAACCTGACGGCGCTGTGGGTGCTGGAGGTGCCGGTTCATCAGACTCTGGGCTATCGCCTTCTTCCTCTTCCTCATCATCTTCAGAGGGTTGATCCAGCGCTTGCCGGATTCCCTCGACTTCAGAACACAGGTTCCCCCAGAAACCAGCGCTGAGGTACTTTTCCCCAGCTTGCGCATTCGCTGCATGTGTAGCAGCGTCTTGCGATTCCTGGCATTGGCCTTCCAGAGTGGCAGATAACGTGGTGGCTACCGACCCGGTTTGCGTCTCCTCATCGAGCTGCTTCAGCTTAGATGGATCTGCCAGATTAACAATGTTCTCAAGGCGACTGATCCGATCCAGCAGCTCGCTCTGACGCGGCCTCGGCGCGCGACGGGTAGGCTTCCTCGAAGGATAGACGCATTCAAGGCCGAAGCGGGAGCACTGGGTGCAAGCAGGCTGTACCTTGTCGCATTTGATCTTGCGAGTCCTGCAGCTCGAGCAGCTGAGGACTTTCGCAGGGCGGTCTTCTCTTGCGCTCATCGTTTTCACTCGCTCCGCGGTGCGTCGATGATTGTGATGAAAATGCTGTAAGTTGGCTTGGTCAGGGATTGACCAAGTGCCGGCCCCACCCGATAGAATGATTGACGATTCGATTTTGTGGGCGTGAGACTTTGGGGGCTTTTTGTTCAAGGCAACACTACATCACCTGTTGAAATTGAGGTTATTGTGAGAAACCGTTTGCCTTTTTCGATTTGAATGTAGGTGCTACATGTTCACTTGCGACGTGCCTAGATATCTTCAAGTTGCACACGGAGTTACCGGCCTTGAGATGAATGTGTCAGCGGGCGGCCGACTCTGAAATCCTTGACCGTGAATTTAGGAAGGTAGGTAGGCGTGACTCATCGGCAATATTGTTCGTATAAAACAAGGCGAACGAGATCCGACGACGTTGGTGTTGATTCTCATTTCATCACCATAGAAATTCTTCCTCACTCACTCATTTTGTGGTTGTTTGAGACAATCTGCTCACTCAAAAGATGGAGCCATCCCCAATCGAGTTCGTCACCGTCAAGACGACACTTCCAAAACTACCCTTTCCCAAAAACAATGAGCGAGAGCCTTTTCGGACGGAGCGTCTGCTGATGCGGCCCTTCACGGAGGACGACTTTGAGGCATTGCGCGTCCTTCGTACGCAGCCCGAGGTCATGGTGTGGTTCACACAGGGTAGGCCAGACAAGGATGTCGAGGAAACTAAAAAGGCCCTCGCCCTTCAACTTCCCCCGAACGACCTTGAACGATACAACTGGGCCATCTGCCTCGCTGAGACGGGAGAGTTTATCGGCATCGGAGGAAACGGCATGTGGAAAGGAGAGCTGGGCTGGCCTGAGGTGGGATACAGCCTCGTGAAGGAGCAATGGGGCAAAGGCTACATCACAGAGTTCCTGAGGGCCTACCTCGCCCAGTGGTGGGCGCTTCCTCGAGAAGAGGTCGAGCTCAAGGTGGACAAGAACTCGGTCCGCGGGGACGGCGGTGTTGAGAAAGAGTGTGTAGTAGCCATTACAGTGGACGACAACGCATCGAGCCAGAACGTGTTGCGAAAGTGCGGGTTCGACTTGGTGACGGCGTGGGAGGAGACGGATCTCAGGGACACGAGCAAGATGGTTACCCTGTATGGATTTGTTGCACATAAGGAAAAGTCTCTATGAAGACGAACTGGATTCAATAATGGGATTAACGAATATGGATATTTCAATACTGCATAGCCGATTGATAATTGAAAAGCACGGAGGGGTTGTGCCGGACACGGCCGGACATCTCAGAAGTCCGTGAGAGTGTCCGGCACCGAAAGGACCCACTTCTGTCCGTTTCCGACACTATAAACTTACATGACGTCGAGATGAATCGTGCCTATTTATTCGATGTGATGCGCTCCTACTTCTTGCGTGTTTCGACCTCAATTCATTCTCGTCATACATAAATCAACCGGGATCTAAGAGCTACCAATCTCATCCATCCTCAACAACATGCACTTCCCTGTCCCATCCTTACTGGCAACGGCCACTGGCCTCACTGGCTCAGCATGGACCTCTGGTAAGGCCTCACTCATGATGGTATGTAGTGTTACTAACGGGTCATTATTAGGTGCCATTGCTAGTCTTTCCCTCGTCGGCATCCCGGCCGCTCTTTCAGCACCCTCTACCTCCGCCACTGTATGGGCATCCATCTTTAACCATGGCGTCGCCATAATGCCCAAGGTTGCCGTTACCACAGCCCTAGCCTACATATACGCCGCATATGATGCCCGGCAGAACGGCCGCAGCTGGAAGGGGTTCGTGTCCGGAGCTGTCTTGACTGTCGCTATTGTACCGTATACGTTTGTGTTTATGAGCAGCACAAATGAGCTGTTGCATGGAGCTGCCAAGGGAACTCTCCAGGCTACTAGCGAAGAGGTGGCCAAGTTGATTGGAAGATGGGGTATTTTGAACTTGGGGCGGAGTCTACTTCCCCTGGCTGGGACAGTTACAGCATTCCTGGCATTGTTTGAGAGTGTGTACTGAGTTATGAGTTGGGAAAAGGTGGTTTGATGGTGCACATGGGACCAAGCGCTGTTATATTTAGCTTCATAGTTTCATCCCTTTACTTCAGTCCCTTCCACTGTCCTCTGATAGCATAGCCCCTGTCTCTGAGCCATCTCGCCATCCATTAGCCTCACTTGCTCATCGTCTTCTCAAACTCTCGGACCAAGTTGCGACAGTTGCTCAGGTTCTTCTTGGGCTCCCAGGTGTTCTCCTTGGCAGAGTAGCCCTTCCACTTGACGAGGTAAAAGTGCTCGCTCGTGTCAGCGTCAATCTGCGAGCCGAGTACCTTCTCAACCTCCCATTCTTTCCCATCCCCACGATCCGCCGTCTTTTTGGTCTTGGCAGCAGGACGTCCACGACCTCTCTTGGTTGGCGCCTTGACTGCGAGAGGCTCTGCCTTCTTGGGTGGGACAACGGATGAGATGCGAGTGGAGCGACGGACAGTGGTGGTTGTTCGCCCGCGGATGCTGCGCTTGTGCTTGCCCTTGAGAACCTTCTCAGGCTTCTTGTCGGTAAATTTGTCGTGTTTCTCGGGCTCGGCAGAGTTTTCAGAGTTACCGTGAGTACCAGATTCGACTTCAGTGCCGGACTCGGCATCCTCGCCGCTGCCCTCGCCATCCACAATGTCCGAAACTACCCGGACCATGGTATCGTCGTCCTCGATGCTCGGAATGGGGCTGCAAGAGAGTCAACACCAAGCGACGAGACATGGGAAAACAAATGATGACTGACCTGCGAGTGCTATCGGAGAGTTCAGGCTTGTCGCGGGTAAAGAAAACAGTTCGTTTTTTAGGGGCAGGCATGGTGAAGCTGGAGAACTCAACTTGAGGAGGTGACTTTTTGGTTGGAGGGTGATAAGTTTAATCGTGTAATGGAAACGAAACCTCGGCGCAAATATGCTCTATTTGCTTAATTCAAGGCTTCAATGTTCAATGTTTAGTTAGAAACGGAAAATACGGACTCGGGGTGATAGAAAGTGACAAACGCCGCTGCAGTAACAATCAACAGTTCAAGCGTGAGATCATACCGTGAAGATAGGAGCTTAATCGCACAGGCACACCTTATTTTGGGAATTGTGGAAATTTATACAGAGTTTTCGAGGCGGACCGACGAAAGATGAAAGAGTGAGTTGGTAGTTCGTCAATGACCCGGTAGTGCGAGATGCAGGTTTTCGGAAAACATGATCAGAGCACAAGTCATCTTATTAGTTTCGTTGGAGCGTTATGAAACGAGTGCTACAGAGTGGAGGAAGTCTGTTGCTCGCCTAACGCTGAGTGCATTAATCTCTGTCTCCCTGCATAAAACAGACTGCTTGCTCTTGACTGACAGACCGCTGCTATGCCCTAACCGGTAGTCCTGTGATAACCTCCTAATTCATTCTATGATATAAATACTGGAATATCATTAGAGAACATGCCTTAGTCTTTGCAACCGTCATCGTGTAAGACCCTGCTTGCTGGACTATCACGCTGGCTGCTTCAAGCTGGCTGACTGCATCTTCGGATCGAACAGGGTAAACCACAGCTAAAGCGTCATTCTTTACCCTTATCTACCGTATCGTCCTTGGCTTCCGGGGACTGACTCTCTGTTGTGGCAGTCTCTTTCGGGTCCTCTTGGACGTCTGTGAGGCTAGATGGGTTCAACCCTGGATCATGTTAACCCTGTGAGCCCCAACAACGCAATGAAGCTCGACTGACCGATCAAAAAGCTCAAATAGTTGCTCAGTTTGCCGGCCCTTCTCCTCTTGTGTCAGCACCCGTGGCTCCTGCGAGCCGCCAGCACCACCGCTGAACGCCTCTGTAGCAGAAGCAGGAATGGGCATGCTTTCCTGCAAAAACAAGCCTCCTGCGAAGCCATACCCAACATTCTCCACGTATTTGTTGGCGTCCCTATCCGACATTTCGAGGAAAAGGTCTGAAATATCGACCCGAAACACTGGGCATTTACGACTGGTCAGGTGTTTGAGTAACTTGCCGGGCAAGGTATCTCTTGTGCCCAACTCGTCTACACGGTCCTCAACTGTGGGCATGATTAAACCGCGCATGTGTTTCTTGGCCAAGTCTGGGGCACTGATGTAGACCTTTCGTATGACCTTGGCGGTTGGTGACGCAAATTCATCCAGCTCCGTTTCCGTATACGCCCTTATCACACGGTCAAGAATGTCGATCAGCCTGTCCGCAACCTTGAATGTGTCGCCTTTTGGATAGAAGGCTGCCTTGTTCTTTTCGGTTTCAAAATCGAGATTGGTAAAGGCACTGATGAGCGCCTTGAAGGGGCCATCAAGGGGTTTGGGCTCCGGGTCTGGATGCTTTAACAAGATGAATACGAGATGAGGTACTGCGGCGCTCAAATCTGAGACGCGATCAGGGCAGTTGTGCGAAACGACATACAAGAGCTTCGAAGTCTCGCTGAGCGCTATGTCCTGCATGGGATCAGCTTTGGACTTGGAACGGGACTTGGACTTGGGTTTGCTCGATAGGTCCTTGGCATGGCGACTGAGTATGTCGACGGCCTTTTTGGATAGATCCTTTGCATGCTGATTGAGCTTTTCGACAATGTATTCCGCCAGGTGGTGATTGGCAATGAGCCCCTCAATGTCGATTGTCGTGTCGTAAGTTGAAAGGAGGAGAATGCGGGAGTTGAGAAACTCGTCATCAAAGTTCTCGCCCTTGAGATCTTTGCAAGCCCTTCTATCAAACTCCTTATCGACAAAAATCTGTCGAGTCTCGGGTTTTAACACCATGGCGTTTACCAAAACACGAAGAGCCTCGCGTGCCGTCTTGGTGGAGGGGCTGTAGAAAGCATGGTGCATGAGAGTGACAACACCCTGGAAGAGTTGGTGTTAGTGGGACAAGAAGCGGAATGATAGAGACAACTATGATGTACCTTTTCCGAGAAAATCGGATCAGCATTGTCGGGCTCTCTGCTGTAGATCTTGAGTTCCTCTAGGGCGAGATCGCGGTCTGCATTGGCAGGGTATTAGGAGGTTGCACGTTGCTGGCTGCGACTAGGATACATACCTGACGGGAGGAGTGTGACCTTTTTGAGGTCGCGATCGAGTTTGTCGATTAATTCAGTGACTATCTTGAGCTTTTCAGCTCCTGTGGCCTGACCGAGTGGACTAGTCATGATGGATGCTGATGATGGCTTTGAGGAGTGATAGAGAAGACACGATTCTGAGTTGTTGACATTGTTTCATGAAATAGACTCGCATTGAAGATCAAGAGAGCGGCCGCGGCTTCCAAACGTGTTGGAATCTTTGCATCATACTTGCCATTACAAGGCAGAGGCTTCATCCGGCAATCGTAGCCATGGCCGTCTTACCTCAGGACCATCTATGATCCTTATCCTTCCTCCGTTCAGTCAAAGGTGCCATACGAGTCACTAATGAACATTTAAAACGAATCAGGACTGGAATTCGAAGTATACGAGCTTCGATTCTATCTCGTCCTCTGACTTAAAGTTAGGAGACGGCAGTTGCAGGCAGAGAAGCCTTAGTCAGCTGCCCTTGTCCGGAATCAGGGCCGAACCGGGGAAACGCGCACGGACCTCTCGTTTAATTGATTTTCGACCTGACTACCCAAAGTCGCGCGCGCCGACGCGTTTGCCGGGGAAGGCAAGCGTGGCCCGCTCGTGTTTGAAGGTCCTGCCTGACTCGACCCTGGATGTTGAAACTGAGTTAGAACATTTGACTTGCCAGCGAGATTTACCTCAGCACCCACGCATTTCTGTTCAACCTGCATTCACGGTTTCTCTTTGCTTTCAAGACTGTTACTGATTCTTGTGTGAATTTTTGCTTTCGTCTTTTCGAGTTTCGTCGTCGGCTCTCGTTTCAACCAGCTCTCTTTTTCTGCATGTGTCGCTAGCGGTTTCCCGGCCAATTCACTGCTGTCTAGATCGCCAAACGCTGCATGGCAGCCATGGCATCTTCAGCTTCGGCCTCCAACCCCGTCCTCGACGCTCTTCCCACCCGGCCGCCGACTCCTCCTCGAGAATCACGAGCTTCCATGAAGACCGCCGCCGGTCGCCCGTTCGACCCTCGACTAAATCTACAGACACCGCCTGGTGCACACACACCTTCGTTGACCGGGGCAACCAACTCCAACTCGACCTCGAAGCGCATACGGAAGAAGGTCGAGTGGTCAAGTCATACCGAGTACAAAGAGCCTCCCGATTACCGCGACTTGACCAAATATTTCAGGTCATCGCCACTGTCTGCTCCCTCATCCGCCTCCTCAAAACCCGTCAAAGGCATCCTTAAACCATCTGCATCCCCGAATCCTCTCGCATCGCCTCTCAATGGCCAGCTTAATGGTCTCACATCCCAAGCCAGCATTGCCGAGATGTTGGACTCGACCATCAAGCAGCTGGCCGGCTCCGACCGTGCCTCGCGGCTCGATGCCTACATGATGCTCTCTCGTGCCCTCAAGGCCTCCAACAATCTACCTGATCGGATTGCCTTGCAGGACAAGATGAGTCTCTTCATGTCGTTTATCGAACGCGACGTAAAGGCTAAGAACGAAAACGGATCTCTCGACACAACCCTCATTATACACGCTCTCAACCTTCTCTCGACTTTCCTCCATTTCCCGGCCATCGCTTCGACCCTTACTTCAGATTTTGGAGTTTTCATCATGGATCACTGTATTCGATCTTTCGCCGACCCATCTCTGCCAAAAGACCTTGCACGCCACCTGATGCAAGTGGTTGCCTTCCAAAGCTTCCCCCCCAAGATCGTAACTCTGGATCGAGTTGGTCGACTGGTCAGCTCTTTACACAAGATCGAGGACCACCTGACCGGCAAAAGCATCATCATGAGCCGCATTCAAATCTACAAGCGGCTTATCAAGCAATCGCGGAATCACATGGCTGTCCACACTGACTGGCTGGAGGATATGTTTACAGATATGTTGAGCACGATTCGAGATATCCGAGCACAGGCAATCAGCTTAGGTACTGAAGCTGGCTTCGCACTTCGAAACGAGAAGCAAGTCATGCGTAAGGTGACCGAGATACTACAAACCACAGACGAGGAACAGACCTACATCGAGTTCTATATTCGGAAACTGGAGAGTATGCTCAAGGACAAGCAATCCCTGTCTACTGTGCCCCAAATCTGGGGTGTTATCACACTCTTCCTTCAGTGTCCACTCAACAGGTGGCAGTATTTTAACTCTTGGTTCAAGATCGCCCAGGACGCCTTCAACACAGCCGACATGCAAACCAAGCAAGAAGCGAACTACGCGTGGAACCGATATGTCTATCTTTCTATCACCAACAGCAAGATGCCACCCAAGTCCTTGGCATTATTGGGTCAGCCCTTGGCAAGTCAATTACGAAGGAAATTCAGCTCAAAACAAGCGGACGATGCGGTGAAGCTTCGAAGAATAGTCATTGGCGGAATCTGCAATCTCTACTACTACGCCTTTCGTCCTATCCATGACAGTACTTGGACCGATGCCGCCTGGGACCTTGTCCTTCAACCTGTCATGGCACAGCTGATCAACGTGGATGGGAAGGTCGATATGTCTGCCGATTCAGTAACACATGCTTCTCGAATTGTGACTGGCCTCCTGGATGTTTCGACCCCGCGAAGTTGGAAAGAAGATCGCATCAGGGAAATGCCGCTAATAAGCCCCGACGAGTTGCCCTCAATAGACCCCCGCTGGACTCGCCGGAATTCCGAGAAGGTTTTTCAACTTGTTGGCCCAATTTTGGAAAAGAAGTTCATCGACCTGGCAAACAAGGAAAGTTTGGCATATAGACTCTGGCAGGCCTTCGTTGGGTCTATTGCTGCTGCCTCAGCAAAGGACATCAAAGTGGCCGACGACACGGCAAGATTCATTGCCCAGTCTTTTGATCTCTTGTCCAAAATGTGGTCCAAGGGTTTACCAGAAGGCTCCGAATCGCTTTCTACCAAGTTTCTTTCAAGCATTCGCTACTACGTCGAGGTCCTTGTTTCTAGCCTTGGCCTACTCCCTTTCACCGAAAAGAGATTTTCCGTATCTCTTGCCAATACCTTTGAGCCCGCTTCAACACCCTCAAGTCGGCATGACCGAGCAGAAAAGTCAAGTGGTACCGCTCAAGCGCCAGTCTACCACCTCTTCTCTATGCTCTCCTCGATCCCTCCTGGCGCAACCGACAACGAGGATCTGGCCGAGTGCTTCCTATCCGTGTTTGAACCATTTTTCCACGACAAGAGCATGAGAGTCCGTGTGGAATTGTCTCGGGATCTGCTGCGACTGTTGCCCCGAGACACACTTTCCCCATATGGCCCCTGGGTTCTGGCCGCGCAGAATATTCGCTTGCTTCTGGATCAAAGCTACATTTCATCGGGCTCTCATCCTTCGAGCAGCGAAAGATTACTTGGGCCCGAATATCGAGAAATTGTCTCCCTTCTCGAGCGTGGCCTCGTATCTCACCCTAAGCTTCCTTCACCACAGTGGTTCTCTCTCTTCGACTTACTCGCGGATCATGTCGTTCAAGAGTGTGGCGATGCTGGCCGAGCACTTGGCATCGTCGAGCCCCTGGCAAAGATTGTCGCCGACAACTTCTTCGAAAATGAGGAACAGTCAAACCAAATGGCCCTGGATGTGGCGACAGCACTCTTCAAGGCTGCAAAACTTCCCCGTGATCGTCAAGCCGTGGAGGCTGCTCGACGGCGTTTATGGGGTGCACCACCGACTGTATCTCGATCAACCTCATTTGATCCTTTCCAGTACCTGTACCAGCTCCAGGACCGAAGTATGAAGTTCTTTTACGAACACTACGACAAGATGGGCGACAGCGGCTCAATGGCGTCCTTCTTTGAGGTGGTCGATACTTTCATGACAGATTCCTTCCCTCAAACTGGTGTCAAGATCTTGTCCAAGCTACAAGACGGGCTTTCTCCATGGATCCAGGACGAAAAGGCTCAGGTCAAACTGAGTGACGAGTCCCCCTTATCCAATGCAGTAAGCTTGCCTGCCGTGTATTAATGTGATGTAAAGCTAACGATGAGTAGTTGAGAACCATCTGGGACAACATTTGCAGCCAACTATCGGGTCTTGGCCGCCTGGAGGACAAGGACCTCAACACTATCGAACCAATTTTTTCGGCCGGTTTTAAGAGCAGGCACCGACATGTGGTAAACAAGATGGCCGAAACGTGGAATGTCTTGGTCAAAGATGAAGAGAATCTGGACTGCTCTGACAGTCTAAAGTCAATCATCGCTTCTTTGCGGCCAATGGTGGATGTTTCATTCCCTGGCATGGAGGAATCTAGTGGCGAGTTTGGTGCCCAAGCTCAGGCCTTTGTTGACTCGCAGGAGGACATGAGCTTCATTGCTCTCTCGTCCGCCAAGTCATCTGGTCATGTCGACCAAGCAGTCTCACCGGCACCATCAATTACGAAAATGAGCCTGAGGGGTGCTTCGACCCGCAAGCGTCGGCGAGATGCCACTCCTGAGGTGGTACAGATGAAGCCTGCCAAACGGACGAACACACCTCGTCTCCGACATGACAACTCACAGATCCAATTTGCCCCGATTGTTTCTTCTCCATTGGTCGAAGATTCCCAACATCTCACCGAAAGGCAAAAGGAGGTCCGCCAGCGGCAGCAGGAGAATGCCGCATTATATCCCAGTATTAGATCCAGTCCCCGAACTCGGTCCCGAGCCGCTATTGAGGAGCAGGAAAAAGAATCCGACACAAAGAAGACGAGAAACCTGGAGTCCACACCCGAACGTCCTGCTTCGTATGAAGACTTTATTACCTCAACACCAACTCCTCGGCGTGGACAAGCGTTACAGTTGGAGGGCTTCAATGACCCGCCATCATCACCACCAGATCCTAGACGAAACCCGCTCCTTTCCGAGATTCAGACCCGATCAAAGGCCAAGAGCTCTCTTGAGAGTTGGCAATTCTCTTCGCCCCCAGGATCACCCTCGAATAGCCAACTACCTACTGAATCTCAACCTGAGCCGCCAGCTCCGTCGAGCACCAAAAAGTCGGGCAAGGGCTCGCGGTCCAAGAGACGGAGAAAGTCGAGGGCTAGTTCTCTGGCTAATTCTCAAGTCAACGAGGAAATTATTCCTTCTAGTGTGCCGGTGGATGAAGATGTGACAGATCTGTCTATTCTTCCGGATGCGGGCGATCTTGCAGACGTGGAAGAACAGAGGGAAGAAACAGGCGAATCCCCCACAGAGGAGCACCCCACCACACCTCCGCAACCGATGTCACCTGTTGCCCAAGTTCAAGAGACACCGAAATCCGGGGACGACGAATTCGTCGATGCCAGGAGCAGTCCTGAGGATCCGTCAAACGAGCAGCCACCTGCAGCACCTGTGGAGGTTGCTTCAAGCCAGAACCAGGACTCCTCCTTTGCACTTAGTGAAGGTGACGAGAGCAGTCTCATGCGATTCGTGGTGGAGCTTGAGTCAAGACGGTGCAGCCTTCCCTTTGACAAGGTCAACTCTGCATCTGCCTCCCCGGAGAAGATGCGTATGGCACCGGCCACGGAATGCATCGAAGTGCAGGGAGATTCATCGCCCGAAAAGCAGAGCACCACTAAGAGGCCGCTGTCGCCGCCGGTGATACCCTCTACACCTCTCCGCTCGGGCTCTGAGAACACTGAAAGTCAAAGCCACAGCAAGAGCCAGGGTGGAAGTAAGAGAAAGAGGAAGAGAAGTGCAAAGATCGAGACTCTTCGCAAGAGAAGACGGTCAGCCGACCCCCGGGGTTCAGACCAGGGTGAGGAGAGCCAACAGACATCCCAAGATACTGGTTCGCCTGTACCAACGCCGTCGGTCCGACGGTCGTCTAGGCGAAATGCCGGACAGAAGGGCAAGAAGCTGCAAGGCAAGGATACTCAGGTATCATCAACTGAGGAGTCCCCCGCACCTCAAGCAAAGTCAACCCCAGCAAAAACGAACGACGCAATTGGAGTCCGCGACGGCGGTGACACGGATGAGGAGCTCATGTCACAATTGGTCACGGAGTCTTTTGCGGCCTCACAGTCTCAGCAGGAGGTGGAGCCTGAATTGCCCAGTGCAGTGATTGAGGACTCAATGGAAGTTGTGTCTCCGGAAGATGAATCTCCTCCAGAGGTTGCCGACGAAGCAGCCCAGGCAAAAAGTGAGGAAACACCAGAGACACCAGAGGAACCCGAGGCACCTGAAGCATCTGAGGAACCTGAAGCATCAGAGACGGGCAAGTCCAGCACAATCATGGACATTCTACGTGGCGGATTAGATCAACTGCGCGGAGCAGCACTATCACGCGAAGACGTATACCAGTTGGAAGACATGTTGATGGATATGAAGCGAGAGCTCTTTGAGGCAGAGCGACGAGGAAGACGTTGAGGCATGACAGGACAGAACTGGAATGGACTGGAGCACAGGGTGCATGTATTGTTTCTTGGGCGCAGGTGTATTTTCGGGAGCTGGCTGTAATACTCCCTGTACAGATTCTTGCTTGGTCATGGCTGTGTAACGTCTTGGTTGGGTGGGAGGGCCTCGGGAAGCACATGCAGGACAATAACTATACCTATACCATACCTATACCTATGTAGATACAAATCAACAACAAACAAATAATTCCAAAACAGGAGTGCCGAAAGTTGGGGTTGAGCAATTAGACTTTGTCTAATTCAGAGGGCGAATCTGGGGAATGTCGGGGTAAGCAACGATATACTAGGAAAGGAAGCTCGTGGGCGGGAGGTGTGGTTGCGGTGAGACAAAATCTGACTGTCATGACTCGTCTCGCGTAAACGGGAACGGGGTGAGGCCGAACTTTCACGTCCCGCGTGCATGTAACGCTACAATTATTGAGTGCATGCGGAGGATCGTCAAGGCGAAAAGATGAAGGGGAGGGAGGAAAAACTGGAGGCCGGGTTGTCCCAAAGAGGGAACCCGACGAGGTGACAGGGTCGGTGGAGAAACGGAACCAGGGAGGGAACCTTTGGAGTGGGTGTGGTTCGGCAATTTTTTTTTTGATCTCTCGGGGGAGAAGAGAAGGTTTGAGATTTGAGAGGATTGTGGCGGACGCAGAAAAGATTCGGCCACTGAGGATGTTTTCTAGAAGAATGATGAAAAGCTTGTGGTTGCTAGAGTTTTGCGGCTCTACAGGTGACCATCATGTTTATGGCTCAAGTTCAACATTGGAGGTAATAGGCGTCTTGTAAGTCGGCTTAACGCGGCATTGCCCATAAACGGTGGTTCAATCAACGAGCGGTTAATGACCCCATCGTCGTTGGCCGTTTTGCTGCTGCCTGGAGTTCTCTTTACTCTGGGCCCCATCCGGGGATCCATCCATTGCTGCGAACTGACGTTGGGTACTTTGCGGAAACCTTGACCCCAGCCTCTGCGGAATCTACAATGACTGGTCAACGAGATCTCTCTCTGAGGGTGTGTCCCAGTTTTCATACGAAAAACAAAACTGCCGGGCAGATCATTGTTCAATTGTGGAGGTCTAAAGAGGAAGGGATATGCGGTTCCGGGGTTTTGCGAGAAATAATTCAGCCCAAGGATTCTTTCTTGGACAGGGAAGGGTTCCTCGAACTGTGGCTGTGGTGTGACGTGCAAGGATGAATTGTCAAAGAAGATTGATGTTGTTGGTGCGGTTGGTTAATGCCATCAGATGTGGATTGGATTGTCAAGTTGTGTAAGGGAATGGTGTTGTAGACTGTCAACGTTACCACGAGCCATTATCGCTATTTCTTTACAATATTCGGATTGCATGTTACTTGCAAAGACAATGCTTAGCTCAGTAAACTTTCCTGATTCCTGCATTGTCTGGTTTCGGCTGCATTTTGCAGTCTGGCACATACTTGTGAAGCATCACCACCCAAATACCATACTTGCCTCATGACCACATCTCCGAAGTAACCTCGATTGTGCTTGGCTCAAGTACGCATTGCCCAAAACAGAATGGATAAAGGATGGAGAAATGTCTCACGGCCGAGAAAAGACGGAGGGAACCTGCCCGAGTGGAATCGCCCGACTTGACATGGGTTACAAGACCAAGATCGAATATCGAACAATGTAGGTATCATTGGGTGGAGACGAGTCAAGACAATAGATACAAGGTACCTCGAGAGTATTCATGGGTTACTGAACCCGAAGGATGTCCGGAGCCGTCGCCGCGTTGGCCACACGGCAGTCAAGCGAATACGCCGGGGGAGGTTGCTTCTTCTACCGTCTGTGTGCTGTTTCGAACGGTTATTGCGTCCAATGTAGGAAATCCGAAGAGAAATCACAGGTACCAAAATATTGGAATTAACTGCGCCCAAGAGCCGCCTCTCTTACAGTATCAATGATAACTAGATAGACGCCCATCGTTCTATTCGGCCCGCCAGTGTCTATTATGACGTCAACCGACTGGAATATGGGTCTCCCCTGGAACTAAACTGAACGGCGCAAAAAGAGCAATCTCCATCTCGAGAAGGATTTTTGGAGAACGGAGCACCAACAAACTGTCCAACTGACCCTCATTGCGGTTTATATCCGAGGAGCGGGACGGAAAGAGTGGTCCCTGGATTTTACGGTCAAGCGATTACACCGTCACAGACGTTGGTCATTCGTTGAACAGCTGCGGAGTCGTAATCTTGGCGGTTGACAAGGAAGTGTGTGAAGCGCGGTAAATGGCACGTTTTTGACTGTTTGTTGGACAGGGGACCGGGCTTCCGTTCATGACGGGGCCGAGTGCGGAATAGGTACTGTACATGAGACGGGTCATTGACATGGATGGGTTGGTTCTTCAGTCATTAACGTGTTGCTGACTCTGTCGTTCCCGATGATGGAGCCCCAGATGATGGGGAGGATCCAAAGCAGTGGGTGTCGACGACGGAAGAGTTAAACCAGAGTGGGATTGAACCTGTGAGTGTGAGTGTGTCTGCATGAGATGGGGATACACACTTATCCAGCTCGTTGGTTTACCTCTGTTTAGCGAAAACGTTGCAACGCACACTTTATTCTACACATCTCTCAGCCTCGCGAGATGGAGATGATATTCAACATGCAACAGATTTATAGATTTCATGAAATGTCGTTGATCAAGCCAAGAGCCAAGCTGTCAAAAAGCAGAGCCTCATCACTGGGCACTTCTAGTCTACGCCATGGCTCACAAAAAAATTTCTTGTCCCGTTCTTGTCCTTCGATCTTGTGGAGAGGATGGTCGTCTTGGCTGACGTGATCACGTGAGCACCCTCGATCTCATCGGTATACCTCTCTTGAACAGGTGGCTGCCTCGGCTTAGAAGCCATCATCTTGAATCATGTCAAAGCACGGGGAGCCTCTAAAAAAGGCCTCAGACAGGGGTTTTTTTTTTTCCTTCGGATCATCGTTTTGGTGTTGGTGTCATTCTGTAAGTGGTTTTCTCTCATCGTTCGCCCAACGATCAGAGACGTGCCTCGGCTTGCCCAATGGCACAAGATATGGAACAGAGCGGATCCTCAAGGTCCCTCTTCCAAGGATTGAACTTCTCCAAAAAGTTGGTTCGATAATGTCAACATCCATTGGGCAACATTCCCCAAATCGAGAGAGTGTCAAAATATGGAGATAACTTACTGCCGCACTTTGACGCCTTGCCCCGATTTTAATTCACACACACCCCCGGTCAAAAACTTACCATGACGTCGTCTTTCCCCACGCCTTCTTCGCAGGGACACCATGTTTTTTCTTTCCCCAACTCAACTCGCGCCATGGAGCTGCGGAGGCGAGATGGTAATATTATGGGTTTTTTTTGGGGGGGGCCGGCTGGAGCGGTGACTTGATGTAAGAGAGAACGCGGAGGTGAGCGAGTGTATTTGTTGGGCATGTTGCTATGCAAGGCAAGGCAAGTCTGTCTCAATCTGCTTCCCGTGCGCCTCCTACTCACCTTAGATATACTTCCTCGTTGATTTGAGATGCTTACTCTGGATCAGCGATGGATGACCTTGTCTTGTCTTGCCGTCCATGCAGGGGTCCATGGCGTACCGCATGCAACGCGAGAATTCGACTACGGATGTATGTACCACCCTTCCATCCATCCATCGCCTCGATGGATCCATCCTCGGCCAAGACATTCATGGTTCAAGGACCAAGGTTTCTGAGACGCCAACGTCGTGGGTGTGGATATCACCATTACAGCCGTGGACCCAGTAGCAACCACACACACCGTCTTGACTCTTTGCTCTCTGCAGTGCAACATGGAAGCCCGAGACCCTTCCTGCCGGGTGCGATCATCGCCGACCTACCTCTTTGTATAAAGACCCTCGCGATCTCCCTCCGTGACGTTATTGTCCCGTGCTTCTCGTGAATCATTCTGTGGCTCATAGTTTGAGGTGAACCAGCGAGTTCCTTGTCCTTTTTTCATCATGTTTAAGAAATACTTTGGCCTCAAGGGCCAAGTCCTCAACTATGCTATCAGCACTATTGCAGGATGTGATTTCCTGCTATTTGGTTACGGTGAGCCCTCTCTGAACCCTCGCGTCTCATGATAAGCCATCAAGCTTTATGAGATCATGTCAACCTCACAGGATGAAAGACTAACAGACGTTTCATCACAGACCAAGGTGTCATGGGTGGTATCTTGACCATGAAACCCTTCTTGGAGCAGTTCCCCGACATCAACAAGGACGAAGAGGGCATTTCCAGTGCTCTAGCCAAGAACCGTTCCAACTACCAGGGAATTGCCGTGTCCTCATACAACCTCGGCTGCTTCATCGGCGCCATCATCACCATCTTTATCGGCAACTGGCTCGGCCGCAGAAAGATGATCATGCTCGGCACCAGCATCATGGTTGTCGGAGCCGCCCTTCAGGCCTCGGCCTTTTCTCTTGACCACTTCATCATCGGACGAATCATCACCGGCCTCGGAAACGGAGGCAACACCTCTACAGTGCCCATGTGGCAATCTGAGACGTGCTCTGCTCATAAGCGAGGCAAACTTGTCATGATTGAGGGCGCCCTCATCACACTCGGCATCATGATCTCGTACTGGGTCGACTACGGCATGTACTTTGCCTCTGACACTTCTGCGTGCTGGCGTTTCCCTCTGGCGTTCCAGATCGCCTTTTGTCTCTTCATCATGGCCTTCGTCATGAACCTGCCAGAGTCCCCACGATGGCTTATGCTCAAGGGCCGTGATGAGGAGGCGCGAGACGTTATTGCTGCCATTGCCGATAGAGACCTCCATGACAAGTACGTCGAGAACGAGTTCAAGGCTATCAAGGAGACCACCATGGAGATGAGCAAGGGATCGTTCTCGGATCTGTTCCAGCGCAACCACAACCGCAACCTCCACCGAACACTTATCGCATATGTGAACCAGATGTTCCAGCAGATTAGGTATGAACCACATATTTTTCGAGTCCAATTGCATACTAACAGAAAAAAGTGGTATCAACTTGATCACATACTACGCCGCCACCATCTATGCAGACCTCGGAATGAAGGGTCACATGCCACTTCTCCTGGCTGCTCTGAACGGTACAGAGTACTTCATCGCCTCCCTACCGGCCATCTGGCTCGTTGAGCGTGTCGGCCGTCGCAAGCTTATGCTTTTCGGCGCTGCCGGTCAAGCCATCACCATGGCCATCCTCGCCGGTGTCGGCTCAAGTGACGCCAAGGGCTGCCAAATCGCAGGCATTGTGTTCCTCTTCGTCTTCAACTCTTTCTTCGCCGTTGGTTGGCTGGGCATGACATGGCTGTACCCCGCCGAGATCACTCCTCTCCGAATCCGCGCCCCTGCCAATGCCCTGGCTACCAGCTCTAACTGGATCTTTAACTGGCTGGTCGTCATGATCACGCCCCCTGCGTTCCAGAACATCAAGTCCAACACATACATCATCTTTGCCGTCATCAACGCCATCATGTTCCCCTCGGTCTACTTCTTCTTCCCCGAAACTGCCTACCGATCTCTCGAGGAGATGGACACCATCTTCCAAAAGGTCAAGGGCCTCAGGGGTGCTCTGGATGTGGTACACCAGGCCAAGATCGAGCCTCGGCGGTACGACAACAATGGAAACCTGCTCATCGCTGTTGAGGAGGTGGAGGAGAAGGGCCACACGGAGCACCGAAGCGGCAGCTCTAGCGGCGCTAGCAACAACGGCCCTACCAACCCTGCGCTGTTTACCTCGACAGACGAGGAGAACCAGCGCCAGGAGAAGTAAGATTTATGCTTCCCTTTTTGATGCCTGCTCGCTTGGACGAGCTGAGGCGGTGCCAGGTCGGATTATGTTAAGGATATGAAAGATACCCCATTTGTTCCGCTAGAGGATGGGGCAATGGTTGGAGAGTAGAGTTGTGATAAAGTATATGCTACATAGATACCCAAGACATGACTCTTTTAATAGCTGAAGCGATCCGTCTCTGTGTGAAACATGTTTGACGCCCCCAGTGAATCTTGGGTTACAAGTTGGATCGTGCTCAACTAGTGCAACTATTTTGAGCAACATCGACACGTTTTCAAGTAAGGCTGCAGATGTTTCATAGCTGTCAAGACGCCATGATGGTCGTCATGCCATGACGACGCTGTTGAAAGGAACTGGTGACACTTGAGGCGGAGACATTTATGGAGTATTGTTTATCCTCTCACCGCTGCACAGCTATAGATAGGTAATTCATATGATGGGATCCTTGTTATCCAAGACGTGACAACGACACATGTGATGACTCCCGAATCAAGGTTTAAAGAAGCTATAACACCCCCGAAACCGGCTCTACGACCGCTACGTTGCAGAAGCGAAGCGATAGCGACGGTGATGCCCAGAAGTGTCCCTCGGCTACTTAAACGCAAGGCTGCCTATACCATATATGTTGTGTCCCCCGTGCCTCACGACGTGGATTAAGCGGGCTTGGAGGGTATCACAATCGACGAGCATCTGAGACGTGTTTCAGCTCTGAGTCTCAACGGCGACGACACGGCATCTCCATTCTTTTTGTAGACTCTTATTGGTGGAGAGGGAGCTACCCCGCCATGCCGATGGACGAGGTGGGATGTCGGCCGCCTGCACATCACCATCCATCTTACAACATCACGACAAAGCCAGGTTTGGACAAGGCAAAAGAGATACTAGGCTCTTAAGAACCAATTACTCATTCTTATCAATAAATACCTCTTTGATTCCTACTTATTTCTCTAATACCTCCTCTCTCTTCCTTCGTCTCATCCAACATCAACACCCCCACTCGGAACTCCAAACCCCACCCATCCACCTCCATCATCATCCGCCACCTTGAGCTCCGCCAAAAGCTCCCTCTCTGACATTTGAGCTACTTCCTCCTCTTGTCAATCAGCAAGAAGAACCCGAAGCATTCGTCACAATGGTCGACCGTCCCAACAAGCCCTCCGCCCTTTCCGCTACCCCCGCGGCCGCCGAGTCCACCGCCAACATCACCCACGACGACTCTCGCGTCTCGGCCGTTCTCCCCACCGGAGAGAGCGTCGAGGTTCTCCTCCATGGAGCTACTGTCATTAGCTGGAAGGATGCCTCAGGGAGCGAGAAGCTCTGGGTGAGCGAGGCTGCCGCTCTTGACGGCAGCGCTCCCGTCCGAGGTGGAATTCCCATTGTGTTCCCGGTTCGTCAACTATACCCCGTCGCAGGTATTCGACTTACTAACAGCCATTCTCTTAGGTCTTTGGTACCGCCCCCGATCACGAGGCCACCTCCAAGCTCCGTCAGCACGGCTTCGCCCGTAACTCGCGATGGGAGTTCCTTGGCAAGTCCACCAGCGAGGGCTCCAGCACCAGCGTCAAGCTCGACTTTGGTCTGTCTTCTGAGAGCGTCTCTGAAGAGACCAAGGAGCTGTGGCCCTACAAGTTTGCTCTCATCTACAGCGTCGTGCTTGACCGGGATAGCCTGAACACCACCCTGGTCATCACCAACGATGGCGATGTTCCTTTCGAGTTCCAGACCCTCCTGCACACCTACTTCAAGATTGATGTAAGTCAATTAACATTTGAACCTCATGACCATGACTAATCATTTCTGTCAGGACATCTCCTCCACCGAGGTCACCGGCCTTGAAGACTCAACCTACATTTCCAAGCTCGCCGGCCCCCAGGAAGAGACCCAGTCCGGCGCCATCACCTTTGCCGCCGAGACCGACTCCGTCTACACCCCCGTCAACGGCCCCAGGCACCCCGTCGTCATCTCCGAGTCCGGCACCCCTCGCTTCCGCATCGTCCGCGACAACCTCGACCAGGTCGTGGTCTGGAACCCCTGGGTCGAAAAGTCTGCCGGCATCAAGGACTTTGAGCCCAAGGATGGCTGGAAGAAGATGCTCTGCGTGGAGCCCGGAACCGTCAAGGGGTGGCAGAAGCTGGAGAAGGGTGACGCTTTTGAGGCGTCGCAAACGATTACTCTGGTTTGACGGTCATGGAAAGATGGAAACGCAAAGATTGGGAACAGCAAGATGTGATGAGCTTGCAGAAGCACAAAGACATGAAATGACACGAAATTAAGCCTTTCTAGATTCAGCAGGCCCTGAAGCCAATGTGTTACACAGAACACAGATCAAGACACACGCATCGAATGGTCAGGATGAGAGATTATGTCTGCTGGGTAGACTGTTGATTTGATTCCTACACATTTGCTTCATATTCGTAGATATGATCCGTGAAATTAGGCCCTTTGCCTTGACTACTTTTTTGTCTTGTTCTGCACTTGAGAACACCCCTTTTTACACTCCCTTACCAACATGACATCTCATGACGACTCCTTCTTTTGCTCTCTCGAAAAGTGATCAGCAACCAAAAACGCCAACTCAAGCGCCTGCTTCTCATTCAATCTAGGATCGCAGAAACTCGTGTAGTTGGTCGACAAGTCATCCTCATCCAGACCCTCGCTACCACCCAGACACTCAGTGACAGCGTCACCTGTGAGTTCTAGATGCATACCACCGAGGTAGCTTCCCTCCTCCTTGTGGATACGCAGCGTCTCCTCAAGCTCGCGGTAAATGTCGCCGAAACGGCGCGTCTTGATGCCCGTGTCCGTAGAGAGGGTGTTGCCGTGCATGGGGTCACACTGCCAGACAACAGTGCGGCGGTACTCGGAGTCCTCGACAGCGCGGATGTGCGTGGGGAGGAGCTCACGCACCTTGCCGGCTCCGTAGCGTGTGATGAGTGTGATCTTGCCAGGCTCGCGGTCCGGGTTGAGCGTCCGCAACAGGGAGAGGAGGTCAGAGGCTGGTGTCGTGGGACCGACCTTGACACCGATGGGGTTGGCGATACCGCGGAAGAACTCGACGTGGGCGTGGTCGATCTGCCGAGTGCGGTCGCCAATCCAGATGAAGTGCGCCGAAGTGTCGTAGTACTCCTTTCTCGGGGCGGGCCCGTCCGGCGTGGGGCTGCGGTTCCGGGCTCCCGGTGCGGGCTTCTCCAGAAGACGGGTCAGGGCCTGCTCGTACTCGAGGAGGAGACCCTCGTGGCTGGTGAAGAGCTCAACCGAGTCAAGCTCACCAGGGCGAGCGTTGATGACTTGCAAGAAGCGGAGCGTCTGCTGGATGCTGGAAGCAATGGCTGAGTACTTTGCCTTGAGCTCCGGGTCCCGAACGTGACCGAGACCCCAGTCCAGAGGCCGGTGGAGGTCTGCGATGCCTGAAGCGAGGGCGGCGCGGATGTAGTTGAGAGTAGCAGCCGAGTAGTGATACGCCTTGACAAGACGCGCAGGAGTAATCTCTCGATCCTCAAGCCTGAACCCGTTGATAATGTCACCCTTGAAGCTAGGAACTTCCTTTCCTTGGACAATCTCAGTCGGGCTAGATCGCGGCTTCGCATACTGTCCAGCCATACGACCAATACGCACAACTCTCTTGTTTGTTCCCCAAATGAGAACAACACTCATCTGCAGCAAAAGCTTAATCTTGCTCTCAATAGGTCCCTGACGACAATAGTCAAACAACTCTGCGCAGTCGCCGCCCTGAAGCAGGAAAGCGTTGCCCTGGGCCACATCGCGGAGGTGGGCTTTGAGAGCGTCGATCTCGTTGGGGTGAACCAGCGGCGGGAGACCGGTGAGTTCCTCGACGGCGGAGGCGAGGGGCTCTGGGTCTGGGTATGAGGGGGCTTGCTTGATGGGCTTTGAGCGCCAAGAGGATGGGGCCCAGTCGGAAGAAGCCATCTTGTATAACTCTGGTGAGTAAGAGTATGAGTGTGAGAGAGAAGAAACTCTGCGGGACCTGCCACGCACAATATAACCAAGGCTGAAAGATTCCTTGTAATTTCGTATGTGTTTCTTAGGAAAAGTTAAAAAGTGGTGAGACTTTTTTGGTTATGGTTATGGTGTCCTGAATGAGTGAGTCACATCCAAGCAACACCTTTGAACAAAGACTGACCCCTCGAGAGAAGAACACACAGACCCCGGGCAAAAATGAAGTTGCACAAGGGTTGATGCAATTGGCGAATGAGGTGGCTTTCAGCCGACGGTAGCCACCTCGGCGGAATGGTTGCGTGTGGCTGGTGATGTGGCGCGGGCAACCTGGAAGTCAAGATGTTGTCGGTTGAACTTCAGAGGTGCTGCTTAGAGCAAAGAGCTAGATACTTTACAGATTTAATGAGAATCTGTATTAACCCTCCTTTTAGAGCCTAGACCAAAAATGCCCTAGCTTCTCCTTAATATTTGAAGACAGTATTAGACATGTAGTTAATGGGCTACATCCCGGTCAGCTATCCAGTTAGGTACCTATACAATAACACCTTTCACTACATACCTATACTTCAATACCTATAGTAAAACTCAGTTATACATACAGTTGTTGCCGTGACATGGTAGGCAGGTACTCAGCAATCGTCTTCTTCAAAGCTGGGGTACCTATCCCAGCTATTATCCACCCCACCTATTCACGCCCCTCCAAACCCCCACCAAGAAGCTTCACCTCAACATCAACACCAACATCAACCAAAATGTCCGCGACAGACGAAACCCCCTCCCAGACGGCAAAGTCAGCCGAAGACCGCAAGGCTGCCTCGGCCCTCGAGAACCTCGACGCCGAAACCCCCTCCTCAGCCCAGAATGTCGACGCCGACGCCGTAAGCAAGGCCATGAAGACGCTCGGCGGAGCCGCCAAGTCGTCGTCCGCGGCCGCGGCATCGCACAAGAACGTCAAGGTCGACCCCGCGGATGTCGCCCTGCTCGTCGAGGAGCTGGAGCTTCCCAAGGCCAAGGCTACGGAGCTGCTTAAGAGTAATGAGGGGGATGCTGTCAAGGCTATGCGAGCTTTTGTTACGGCTTAGGATGGTTGGAAGAAAGACGATGGGCGATAGGAGTTGAATGGTCAAGCTGCCTCTTCTACAACATGGCGGACCACACTCAGGTCGACATGATATGACGAATATTACGAGGGATCAGATGCCGTGAAAGCCGACACAGATCGGGCGACAAGAACCAAGCAAGGCCGATATCTCATCGCTCGACAGCTCAGCAGAACAGAGATTATGGGCATTATACACACAAGCACCAAAAAATTACTCAAACCAACCCGAATAGTTCAACAAGCCATACCTTCACCTTGTCCCTGACCGATGCGAATTCCTTGCTTCACTTGAACCATCACCAAGGTCAACACAAGTTATCAAGCATGATGCAATTAATACGGCGGTTCCAGACCATATGTATCTAGACGTCCACACCGTTTCTCCAGATAAACCGCCCAACGCCAGATCACCCGTTGTGTCTGTCCCGTGGTATCCCAGTTCCAAAACGAGTGTCTGCCATCCCGTTCTCAAAAACACAAAAAACCAATTGCACCTTAAAACTCCTGGTCCATTCACAGTAATGACCATATGCTCGCCATTCTAAATCTATTTCCAGGCCCTCGCCAGCGGGCTTCCAACCTTGGGGGCGAACTGAAGACTCTTGCGACGAGCAGCCATCAGACGCATAAGGACGTGATCATCCTTGCTTTGGCTGATGATGCCAGCACCTGCCTCGCGGAAGGCATTGGACTTGGGGGGGCATGTTCTCGTGAGGAGATCAGTCTTGGTGGGCGAGTCATCGAAATCCTCGTCATCATCACCAGCAGAGGGTGTTTCAGGGCCGAGGTTGGCAGCATAGCGGGCAATCGCCTCAGGGGCAGGAGTCTTGGGCACAGGGGTCAGGATGGCCGCAGACCACTCATGGTCCTCCATGTCCTCGTCCTCATCTGCCTCCGATGGGGTGTACATCCATGCGGTGCTCTCCCGGCGCCTGATGGGCGTCGTAGGTGCTGTGCGGGGGCTGCTGCCCTTAGATGGGCTGCTCACAAGAGTACCGTTCATGTTGGCCAGAGCCGTGGGCTCCATGCTCTTGCGACGACGGGCTCCGCCACGGGGAACATTTCTAGTGTTGATGCGGTAGGGTGGCTCGTCAAGCCAATCGTTCTCACGCTCACAGCTGGTTTTGGTTAGTTAAAGGTTCATGGCGGGTGAGGGGATATAAACTTACTCAAGCACCCAGCTGACTCCGACACACTGGACAATTCCGTTGCTCTCACGGACCTTTTCCAGTGTGCGCTTGCTACCGTCCTTGAAGACTACGTGCGTGATACCAACCTTGCTGGAAGTCACGTCACTGGCGGAACCACTGGGGTTCCAGTTCCAAGTCTTGACGCACTTGGCTCCCATCTGAGTGAGAAGCTCAACAAAGATGCTGCTGGCATCGGCTCCTTCGCTGGTGTAGACATCAACAAAGACGACGGCGCCACGGAGCAGGGCAGGGTCGACATCACGACGGGGAGTGCGTGCCGGTGTGCCCATTGAAGACCACAGGTCGGCCCTTGAAGGCGTTGCGGGAACAGGTGTGGAGGGTGCAGAAGGAGACTGGACAAAGGTCGCAGGCAGGCTCTTCCTGTTCCGTGATTGCGAGTATGGGACGGCATTGCTTGTTGAGCCAGAGGGTCGCTTAGGAGCAACTCTAGATGCGGTAAAGCTGCGCTTCTTGAGAGGAGTAGGGGTCGAGAGGTCGGCCGGCTTCAGAGGCACCTTTGTCGTAGTGTGGAATGTCTTCATCACTGGGCGGACAGGAGTAACAGGGGCTGCGGACCGAGGGGTCATAGCAGGGTCAACAGGAAGCTCATTCTCGTCGCCATACTCTTGGCTAGCTTCAGAGAGGGTATCGTCGAAAGCATCAGTGTTGACAACCTCTGCCAACTCCTCAGGTCCCATCAAGGACATCTCGTTGGCCTCGAGAGCCAAAGCGACATCCTCCTCAGTAACCATGATGTCGTCAAACTCGGGCTCCACTTCGTCGAGGTTGTCCTGTTGAATGTTCTCCATGCCCTCTCGCACTGTCATTTCATCCTCGAAGAAGTGATTCACAGAAGGAGAGGACTCAGAGCGGGGCGTGGCAGTCCGCTCAGGAAGGGCGACAGGCTCGTTGGAGCTAGTGGCTTTGGCGGAAGTGAGAGGGGCCATCTTGATGGGCGTGCTAGCAGACCAAGAACCGAGACGGTCAACAAGAGAAGTGAAGCCTCCCAGGGAAGCTCGAGAAGTCTTGGGAGTCTTGCGGTTGAAGGCGGTTGGAGTAGCTGGCTCTGTGCGCTTAGGGGGGATGTTCTCATCATCCGACTCTGAATCCATGTCTTGGCAGGGATCCAAGTCCTTCTCTCGAAGCTGGAAACTGGGATTCTGTTGAGCTGGCGATTGAGCTGCAGGTGAACCGTTTGGCGAGGACACCTGCGAGACGTGTTCCTCCTCGGCAGCTTCATCGTCAATAGCCATTTCGTCGGCTTCTCCGGTAGGTTCAGCCACCGGTTCGATCTCGGCCGCTACCTCCTCTTGGTCCATGACAATAGCATCCGCTTCGGCAACGTTCTCTTCAACAGGGGCAGGCGTCTCCTCGACCTCATCAACGATACCCATCTCCTTCTTCATAGCAGGGTCCGCATGACGAGGCAGGACGGCAGACAGTCGGCCAGGGAAGTGCAGGCTTCCAATGGGCTCGCTGAAGACATCATCCTCAGCAATACCAATGTCGGCATCAGACTCCTCCTCAATCATGAGCTTGTGTGAGGTTCTGGTGTGGTTGGCGGGAGTAGGAGTACCCAAGACCAAGGGCTTCATGGCTGGTGGTTCACCGAGAGTAGCAAGATCCCGTTGTCGGGGCTCAGTAAGCGGCTTCAAGACAGGCACGGAGCGCTTTGCAGGCGAAAGAAGTAGTGAAGGCTTCATGGCTGACTGGCTTTGCTGAGCATTAAAGGTGGGTGCAAGGTTCATGCCCTTGATAGGTGACTGTGGTCGTTTTGCCGCGGACTGAAGGAGTGAAGCCTTGAATGATGAGACCTCTCCGTTCTGGCCATTTCCATCCTGAGCCTTCTTCATTGTCGATCCAGGCAGGGGAACCGCTCCAATCCGTCGAGCTGGTGACCGCATTGAATCCATTTGAGGTGAAGCTGGTCGTCTCTTAGCCGGAGAGGCCAAGGATGTACCGAGATCAGGTGGGTTGAGGATGCCATCGACAGCAATTGTCGACTCGGCAGATTCTTCTTGTTCGACAGGCTCCGGGTTCTTCTTGGCGACGGCGTTGGCAGGAGGCTTGATCGGGTTCTTCATCAAGGGCTTGACGGGGGTGGTGTCGCCGGCAAGCTCGTCCTCGGAGTCGTCGTCCCTCGAAATAGGCATCTGAGTAATCTTCTTAGGACTTAATGGTTTCTTTTCGGTCGGCGCAGCGGATCTTACCACCGCTCTGGTTGTTCGGGTGCCCGAAGCAGCACCGCCGCGTTTGGCTGGGCGGCCTCGGAGGCCGACAGGTGCAGGCTCTTTGACCTCGATGGCAGGCTCGATGTTCTCCTTGTCGGGTTCTTGGAACTTGACAGACTTCTTGGCAGCTGGCTTGGTGGCCGTCGCTGCCCGTGTAGTTGTAGTTGTATGGGTACGTGTGGTTGTCTTCTTCACAGGCTCTGGAGCGGGCTCGGGGGCTGCAGCAACAACCTTCCGAGGTCGTCCCCGAGTTGCTCTGACAGGTGCAACAGGCTCCTCCTTGGGAGCTTCTGTGACAGTCTTCTTGGTGGCTCGGCCTCGTGTGGCTCTCACGGGTGCCTCTGGCTCTGGAGCTTCCACTTTCCGAGGGCGACCACGAGCTCGTCTCACGACGGTGGCTTCACGGTGCTCCTCCTCTTCATCCTCTTCATGTTCATCCGCCCGTGTCTTTCTCTTAGCGGCGGTGCTCTTGGTGCTTGCTGTCGCTGTGCTTCTCGCCCGGGCGGCAGCTGTGACGATCTTTGTGGTTTTGGACTCGCTGGCCTTGGCGGCAGCGCGGGCACGGGTCATCCTCTTTGGTGGTGACTCCATGGTTGATGTGTGCTGTTGGTGTGATTTGGTGTTGGTTAGTATGTAAAAGGAAAAATTCGGGAAAGCAACATGACGCTGCAATGATTGATGTGAATAGGTGTTTACTCTTCTGTTGGGGGGCTTTCCCTTGAGGAGAAGGAAGGGTCTTATTTTGGGTGACCGTGTTTAGTGGCGTTGCCCGGCAACGAATATCCACTTTTCGGTAGGCTGCAGATCACAAGCTGCCAACCGCGTCAAAGGCTCCGACCCCCGCAAGCGGTAGTTGGCCCTTGTTCACGATTTCAGGCATGAACTGTGTGTTGGCCACGGCAAAGGCCATAGAGAGGCCGTGAAAAGCGGCCTTTTGTTGATGACAGGGTTTGTTGACCAAACACGGTCTGCAAGTTATTGAATCCCGTGACGTTACGGTGAGGCAAGCAACCAAGCGTCGTGCGTTGTCAAGTAAACAGACAAAGGTCAAACGAGCACATGGACATCTTTCAGTGCTTTCTGGTTTCTGTCTGTCAATGTAAACACGTTGTCTGTCACAGGTTCCTCGGTAGTCATCCCCTACACGGTCACTTAGATCAAGAGTACAGGAACGTCAAGGCCCTTTGCTCAACTGGCGATATAGCATGATTCAAAAGTAGCAGGCTTGTCCCGCGCTACATCGACAAGCACAATGAGGGCATCGCAGGATATGATTATGCTAGCGTCTGTCTATCTTAGACTTGGCGAGCTAAATTCGGCGTTTCGATGCATGTAAGCGCTATCCAAGTTGAGATGTCTTTGGACTATAGGGTGGGCAAAAGTGCAATCAGTGTGTGGGAACATGCAACTTCTAAGCGCCACAGCTGCAAATAGTTGGCTCAATGATATCCTGTGTATATTTTCATGATTTATTCTTCGTCTCCTCTGTGGGCTCTTTTCCCTAACTGCCCCTCGCAGTTGTAATTGTGACAGCTAATTCGTGTTCCCTTTCCAGTAGTCAAGTGACGATGTGGAATGCATACCCTGGAGTTCACGGCTAGATCCGGGCGATCATTCCTGTCCCACGTTTTCACTCACAATGTCTCTATTCCTTGACGTTTTTGCTAGTCCTATTCTTTGGAGGGTGTATAGACGTATACTGCATTCCATTAAGATCATGTGTGGGTGGCTAATCTGACGTTGTGTTCTGGTAGTGAAGACCTGGGATATTCTCCCAATTGGAGGTTAATAAGGTACTAAATTTTAATACCATCTTATATTATGGACCGTGTATTTTTGCCATTGTAACTAATCGTTTCTTTTCGTCATCATTACATCCAATAATAAAAAAAAACAAGTTGATCGATTTGGGAGTGCGCCGTGTTAGATGTGGTTGAGGCTAGGGACAACAAATGAATGAGAAGACATTCTTGTTTCTCAATGACATCTTGGGTACACAAGATCAAAGAACACTCTAGTAAAAAGAGAATAGGTATCGCATCAAGGTAGATTGCTCATTAGCAGGTAGTTTCGATAGACATCAGCCATAATGGACCCTATATAGTACTCATAGGATGTGTTCTTAGCATACCCACGCACTCTTATTAGCAATAAGAGTCTTGCCGTAATCCGAGATCCTTCAAAAGTCTTGTTGAACTTGTCATACTCGTCACATCCGATAGATCTTGTCAAGTGCTGATTCAAGCGGAGCACTTACGAAAGGACGAGTCAGGAAAAGGCAATGGGCTTTATATGGATGCGGATGAATGGAGAGTTCCATGACATCCATGATGACTCGTGAATAACGGCCCTTTTATGATTCCAAAAATCCCACTCACTCCCACGCCAAGAAAAAAACCCGGAGGCCTTTTTGGACCTTGCAGCGTTGCAACGGGTCCTGACAATGGTGATCACAGATACTGACCCATAGATTGATAAGCAGATGCTACCCCGATGAACCAGGACTCCCTACCGGATGAATTCGAGATGGTGTCACTTTTTCGGGGGATTTCTTACTGCAGACTTGCAGCTTCCGGAAAGAGACGCTCCGGTGCCTGGACGAAGTGGACGAAGGAGGAAGCTGAATGTGATCGAGAACGGCCGAAATGAAGGATGCATCACTGGCGATGATACTTTACCCTCGTGGCCTTTCTGCATCCCACGCTGCTGCAACGGCAGCTACCGAAAGTATGTTTGCCCTAGGTTCGCAGATATGGCGGCGGGAATAGCTTCGCCGACTTCGGTGGTTGGAATGGAATGGATTGCACCGGGCTAGGACGTCACTTCAGCCTCAAGACGCGTATGCATCTCGAAGCTTACAAACTGGATGCAGCGGGATAGAAGCACTAGAAGGTTGAAAGTCCCAAGCCTTGGTGAGTGAAAACGCGCGCGCTTGAATCCACAGGCCGTCAAATTTGCCTCCAACACTAGACAAATCTATGCGCAACAGAATCTGCATCGGGGCGGCCGCCCTGATGCGACGCTAGAGCATTGCACCCTTGAGCATTGGATCCTTGTATTACACTTGGGATGGGATGCCGTTTTTGTGGCTTTGAGCCTTGTTCTTAAGCTTAAACCACGTCAAAGACGTTTTGCAATCCTGATTATTGCAGAATCATGCCAAGCTGAATACAAACTTTAATTCAAGGCGGATTGTAAAAGAAGGGAATAATCTCCATCTTGGACAGCGAGTCTAATGCCGAATCGAGCAACATATTCCCGCGTTTTAAGCTCAACCAACGACCAGGGTTCTTACAAGACCAACAGTGGGACTCAAAGAGCGGATGAACTCTTAACAGAGACATGTTGGTTTGTTTGAGCGAATGTCATCCCAAGTGACGTGCGTCTTTCAGAGTATCTGTCTGACACTATAAACCAAACATTCACTACAGTTTCAGGTCACATATCTATACTCATGCACAACCTTTCTTTCTATGGCTTTAGAATCAGATAAAGTACAACGTGCTACAAGCGTAATTTCGGCAGTGGGACCATGGACCACCCCCCGTTAAGGATGGCGGCCCGCAGGTGCCCTGTTCGCTGCCACACACACCCAAGCCCAGGTCATTACGTAGATGCTAGACTAGTTCAAAGTACATACACTTTCAAGGTCTGGGCGGAAAGTCTAAGCAAGAGACGGGGCCTATACATCGGCCGTCGGTGGGATGACTCGCTCCGGGGTCCTTGGATGAAGTGGAGGATCGGTATCATGTAGAGTACCTTTGGCCAAGCTGTTGGGAGACAAGACTAGGAAGGTGGGATAGGGCAGAGACTTGATGGAACTTAAAAGAGCCGCCTTGCCACTCTTCCAGAACTCTTCTCTTGATCGAAGCAGGATTACACCCACTCATCCATTCTCTCTCTTACACATCCTACTACTTCACTCTTTTTCACTATGCGAAGCCAACTCCTTGCTGCTGGCGCCCTAGCCACGGGTGCCATGGCTGCCCGTCCTTTCCTCGAGCAGCCCGACACTGGCATCGACCTCGTCCTCGGTGATCTGCCTACTGGTGAGCTCCCCGAGCTCGACCAGATGATCGGCATCCCCGACTTTGAGTGGGCGGCTCAGAACTACCTCCCCATCGAGAACTACACCTACTACCGCAACGGTGCCGCCGGCGAGTTCTCGTACCGCAACAACCTCGAGGTCTTCCACCGATACCGCTTCAAGCCCCGTGTTATGGTTGACATTACCAACGTCGAGAGCACTCTGCCGTATGTATTGAGAGAAACATTGGATGATGGTGTAGCTGATTGCGTTTAGCACTACTATCTTGGGCCACAACTTCTCTGCCCCCTTCTTCATCAGCCCCTGTGCTCGTGCTGGCAACGCCCATCCCGATGCCGAGCTGAACTTTGTCAAGGGTGCTGCCGAGGGTGACATTCTCTACATGGTGAGCCTATAACTCTAGTATACACGTCAAGTTACTAACACGATGTAGCCCGCCCTCTACGCCTCCCGCACCATTGAGGAGATTGCCGCTGCCAAGGCCGAGGGTCAGGTCGTCTTCCAGCAGCTCTACCTCACCTCCAACGACACCGAGACTCAGGAGCTCTTTGACCGCTCCAAGAAGGCTGGTGCTGATGCCCTCGTCTTCACCGTCGACTCTGCTGCCGACGGCAACCGACACCGTGCTGCCCGCTTCGGTGTTGGCTCTGCGTAAGTTGTAATCTTGAAGCAACATTGACTTGAACTAACATGGCCAGTGACTCGGACTACTCCTACATCACCTGGGACTACTACAAGAAGCTCCAGAAGATGACCGACCTCCCTATCATCATCAAGGGTATCGGTTCCGCCAAGGATGCCCAGCTTGCCGTCAAGCACGGTGCCCCCGCCATCATCCTTTCCAACCACGGTGGCCGCCAGCTCGACGGCAGCCCTTCCGGTCTTGAGGTTGCCCTTGAGATCCACCAGGAGTCCCCTGAGGTCTTCAAGAAGATCGAGGTCTACGCCGATGGTGGTGTCCGTTACGGCGCTGATGTCCTCAAGCTGCTCTCCCTGGGCGTCAAGGCCGTCGGTCTCGGCCGTCCTTTCATGTACGCCAACGTCTTTGGTGTCGACGGTGTCAAGAAGGTCATCGACATTCTCAAGCACGAGATTGCTATTGATGCCGGTAACCTGGGTGTCCCTGATATCCACAAGATCAACCCCAGCTACGTTAAGTGGAACGTCAACAGCTGGAACCAGTAAATGTTCTGTCAGGACTGGCTATTTGAGCCATAAACTCATCTGTACATATATTCAAGTGTTGATATTTTAGAGTTATAGACGAACAATGTACATTTCTTGCGACATTTAACACGCTGTGCACGCTGTGTTACTATGGCTGGGGTATCCTTGCTGAGTGGTTGTATGCCTCCTCGATGACAATGATTTGTATTCTTTAACCTCGATGAAAGGTAAGACATCGACTCACTCATGTCTTTCTCAGTTGACGACGAGTTGAGTAGATTACTCACATCTCACAAGTTCCCTCGGCTACGAAGAGAGAACAACCTCCTGCTGCTGACATCCAAGTGGACCATAACAAATGCCGAAGAAGAACAAAGCAAACATTGCACAAAATATGTACAAAGCCGAATTAAAAAAAAATGCAAGACTTGCATCATGCGGAAACCAGGCGCTGAAACAAGCAAAGCAAGGTCCTGTCTGTGTTTTTCTGCGGAGCCATTGCTCCTGCTTGCAGAGTAGATCTAGAACTGCGGCCATGTTTGCCCGAGGATCTGAGATCTCTTGAGGAATATTGGGAAAGAAAAAGAGGGAACAATGTGTTGTTGAGACATTGTTTTCTTCTTTTATAGAGATCAATAGGGGTAGCTTTCTTTTGCGACTCTCATCAGCTCCGGCGCCCCGAGCCGGCCGGCTCCGGCTCTCCCGAAATCAACCGGGGCAACGACCTCCGATGGAGACGTGCCGGTCCACGGATATTCCCTGCTGCATCGACAATGTCTTTGATATCCTCAGCCCCATCAACAAGGACCAAGAAAATACTCCGTGCATTCCCCTCGCCTCGGATGACATTTTGTGCTTTGCTGCATCACGCCCCCTCCCGCATCCGATACCTACAGCCTCTCCCGATCCGGCGAGGTCATTCATAGGTCACTTCAAGGTTCCACAGGATGTCGTCTTCAGCTTGTGTCGTGCAGATGTAAACATGGATCACCCTCGATCTCGGGGGCGGCCCCACGGGGACGCATCTCCGTTTTGTTAGATGCCGTCCCTTGTATAAATAGCTTTATCCCGAGGGCATATCTCCTCTCTTGTGCTTGATTCTCTTTCTGGGTTTTCTCATCCTCTACTGCTTCTTGGTCATACTCTCGTGACTTTCTCTGCTTACACAGAGTTTATCCAGTTCCATCACCCCTCGAGCAAGGCCTTGTGCCTCCAGCTCACCAATTCCTTTCTCTTGCAACTGCCGGCCTTATCCTTGTCAACACGACCCTGAATCTTCCGTCGTGCAGGAGAGCCTCGTCACCCCGGTCTCTTGACTGAGGTAGCTCTTTTCTTTAGCAGTACATCTCGAAATAGCTTCAACTATCCCAAGATGCCCGGCTCGATCCGATCCATCAAGCGTCGGCCGACGGCCAAGTCGGCTGCTAAACGCATCAGCCGAATCTTTCGTCGTTCGAGCATGGAAGAGAATGAAGGAGGTTCACCCAGTGATCAAGGTCAACCTACCAAAGACTCATCCGAGGGATCTCGACCTTCGACGTCGTCTCGATACTCGACCATCTCTCGAATCACCACCCGTGAAGAAGCCGACGCCCCTGCTCTGCCGCCAAAGGATCAATCACGTCCTGTTCCCCCAAGGTTCAATACTGGGCCGGAGAAGGAACCTGAGCTTCTGCCCAAGGAAGTGTCTCGTCCTCTTCCGCCTAGATTCAACACCGAGCCTGAGAAGGGGCCCGAGACGTTGACTCCTCTCCCTCTTTTTGCACCCGAGCCTGTGAAGTCTGAGCCGGTTGTGCAGCAGCCGCAGCCACCAAGGGAGCTACCCAAGCCAGTTGAGAGAAAGATTGAGAAGAAGGCCGAGCCTGTCCCAGACAAGAAGCCCGTGCTGCCTGCTCCCAAGGTGCTGAGTGAGCCAAAGTCCCCGATCTTGCCGACGAGACAAGTCAGAGAGGAGTCCAAGGAAATCAAGGTCCAGCCAAAAACAGATCCCAAGACTCAGCCAAAGGTCGAACCCAAGATCGAGTCAACACCAAAGATCGAGTCCAAGCCCAAGCCTACTCAGCCCAAGATCGAACTCGCAAAGAAACCCATCCTCCCTCCCCCCACGGTCGAGGATGCACCCGAGAGTCCGACTTTTCCTATCCAGAAGCCCGAGCCCGAACCCAAGATTGAGTCAAAGCCGTCTCCAGCAAAGAAGCCAGAACCAGTGAAGAGGCCCTCGATTCCTGCCCCTACTGTTGAAGATGCACCAGAGTCTCCTACCCTGCCGGCCAAGGAGGCCAAGGAGGTCAAAGAACTCCTGACTGAGATCAAGCCCAAGGTCGAAACCAAGACTGAACCGAAGATCGAGTCAAAGGTTGAGCCCAAGTCCGAGCCCAGGATTGAAGCCAAGGTTCAACCCAAGCCCGAGGTCAAGGCTGAACCCAAGATCCAGCCAAAGGTTGAGGCCAAGATCGAACCCAAGGTTGCCCCCAAGACTCAAACCAAGACTCAACCTATCCCCGAGACTAAGGTTGAGCCCAAGCCGGAACCCAAGATCGAGGCCAAGATTCAATCCAATTCCCAGCCTCCAGTTCAACCCGTCCAGCAAAGACAGGCCCCCAAGATTGCACCCTCAAAGCCTGCTCCTGTCCCCGCCGAGACGACTCGCAAGATTCCCCAAGTCAAACCAACCCCAAGAGCACCAGCTCCTCCCAAGGTTGCCTCCATCTCGCCCACTGCCAGCGTCTCAGCCGCCCCATCAACAGCTTCAGGCCCCAGCGCCGCCTCTGCCCCTGAGACCGCCTACATCTCCAGCTTCACCTCCAACCCGTCCACCTTCCGGGCCCCAAGCCCGGCATTCGCACCCACAACAGCTCCAGCCCCCTACACAGCCCCGGCTCCGGAAACAGCCCCGGCCCCTACCATGGCTGCGGCGCCCAAGGTTGTCATGTCGATGCTCGCCTGGGCTTACCCAGAGCCTGCCCCTATCCCTAGCCTGGCCTCGACTCCTCGCCGGGCTCGCTCACCTTCCATCTCTTGGCTCACTGCTTCTGCTTGAGTCAAATCACAAATTGAATGAAAACAAGGCGGGATTCCTCTTCACTTTGCCGTAAAAACGCTCGTTTCTAGTTTGTCTTGATAACTGTTACGATGGATTGATATTTGAACAAGGGTGAAGTTTGTGTAGCTATTATAAGACCGGTCCAGAATAAACAGTAAAATCAATGCTTGTGTCTTTGAGTGAAGTTGGCTTTAATCTAGAAATTACTACCTGGACAGTGTTGAGGTACACATTAAAGGTCTGCCCTGACAAAGTACAAACAGGAGACAGGGGTTAATTGCATCTAAGCTGTTCATCACGTTATGAAGAAGGGATTTCTCTGACGAAAACTTTTACTTGGTAGAACGTGTAGAATTATAGCCTTATTACAACCGAGTCGACCTGTATATACACTAGCCCGGATATAACATGATTGTCTACTGAGAGCTCTCTAAAATACCCTCTGAAATCAGACTCTTAACAAAAGCAACAGCTCCTTTGATAGCCACAGGAGGAATCTTTCCATCCACATCAAACGAAGGGTCAAATGACGCAACTGTCAGTGACACCGGCTTTGTCTGCTTCGGAATCATGCTCATGCATCCCTCGAGATCACCCTCCAGCAATCCACCAGGTGCAGAGAACTTGTTAACGTTTCCAATAGAGGTATCGAGACTGTCGAGATCCAAATGGACCATTGTCTCTCCGAGGGACTTTTCTTGAAGAGTCTTGAGCAGTTCGGCTTCGAATTCGACGTGCTTGTCCACGTTGCCCCAGATAACGGGGAAACCGGCCTCGATGACACGAGAGCGCTCAAGCTCCGTCACATCGCGCATACCGCAGTGCACGAAATTCTTCTTGAGGTCCAGAGGCTTAAAGTTGGGGATGCTCGCTAGGAGTGTCTTCCAGCAGAGACCCGCCAGCATAGCCACGGGCATCGAATCAAGATACCCGCTAGCCAGCACATCAGGCGTGTTGAAGTCATCATGAGCATCGAACCAGACACAGCTCGGTACAGCGCCGCGGGCAGCAGCTACACCAGCCTGGACGCCAACCGTAGTGGAACAATTGCCAGCGAGGACGACGGGAAACGAGCCCTCTTGAATGACCTGCGTGACAGTCTTTGAAGTGCGACGCAAGAGTTCAAAGAGACGACCAATCTCGCCCTCGTGCTCATCAACAGGTTCAAGTTCAATCTGACGAACTGTGACGCCTTGTTTGCGAATAGCATCGATGAAGCCGGCCTTGAGAAGGGCGGTTGGTCCACCACCAACGGCGACGTCACGGGCGCCGAGGTGGTAAGGAGAGTAAATGACGGTGATTGAAGTAGAAGGAGACATTTTCTCAGTCTTGAGTGAAAAGGATAGTGAGGATTGGGAAGACGATGTGCAAAGATGTTTGTTATAAGCCGGCACTCGTGCTGTTGTCAATCCAAGGGCGTGAGTCGAAGGGCGCCGGATGAAGCTTTTGAATCCACAGCAAAGCATCAAGTTCATTTGTGTCTGAATAAAAAAAGGAGGAGAATTCAATTGAAAAGATTTTCCACCTCTCGGGCACCTTTTATAATGCATCCGACGAAATGATGAGTCGGTCACTGCATTGCCGCCTTTCCTCCAAAGTTGAAGCGTAATGGAGCTCCTTCCTCCAAAGTTGAAGCGCGATGGATATCCTCACAGATGAGACGCAGCATGACCAACCGAGGGATTGAGAGCCAATCAGCTATTGTATAATAGCATCATATGTGAGGAGCAAGCCTAAGGATGGTTGCTATTGGAAAGTTTTGCCGAGTTGAGTCAGGAAGTTGAATGACTGACTGTTATGAAGTGGTGATAGCTTATCTCCTTGAGACCGGAGTTATTGGACAAGATCACACTTCTGCCCCGTCTGCTCTATGGCCAAGACATAGGCTCGAAACGAAGAGCCAAGCTTCAGTTTAACAATGACAACGCTCCCTTAGAGAAACCGGAGTTAGAGACCCCATATGTCTGATTCAACACTCATACTACATCTCCTGTCCCATGTTGCGGATCTATCCCGCCCCAAAACCCATGTAACCTAACCAATCGCGCCAGCTGGAAACAACTTACAAAAGCGATAATCCCACTAAGCATACTCCCGCTCTTCCCCTCCTCGGCGTTCTCCAAACAGGTATGCCGCCTCGAGGCAGAATCGTCCGTGGCCTCTGTCCATCCTCCTCTCGCTGCCATAGCAGATCAGCACCGCGTCCACGATTCCGCTCAGGATACCTTCCATAGCGCCCATAACAGAGTATCCGATGAAACTAGCCATCAGACCCACGACGTAGGCGTAGGCAGACCCGCGAATCCCCACTCCGTCCGGCATCTGGATCTTAAGCTGCTTGGCAGTAATGACCCATCCCGCGAAACCAAGACCCGTCGCCATAATAAGGCGTGTCGCTACCAGCAGCAGCTTGGCGAGTCGATACGGAAGGAGGCCATTAGGCTGTGCCCGGTGACGCAGAACTCGCGGTGTCAATGTCGTCGTCGGAATCGCTGGAGATACAAGCTCCATCTGGTCGAGTCCTCTAGCTGAAGTAGCCAAGTTTTGTGAGTGAATGGCTGCATGAGTTATAGTCAGAGGGTTCATGAGAGCAACAACAGGCGTCGGGATCCAGAACGAAGCTATGTTGGCCACCACTGCCCCCAGTTTTCTGGGAAGGAAAATCAACGGCGCTCGGATTAGCAACGACAGTAGAGTCGACTCGCAGATGCTGCCAAATATCGTCGTGAGTGCATGATTGAGCGCAGCCGAGACAATCTCCCGCGAAGGCGTGGGAGGCCCGGCGTTCCTGTGAAAGTACCACTGAGACACAGTCGCCGCCGTGGTTGCACGATGGACAGCGTTGATGACCGACACGGTCCACATGTACAAGAAGATAAAGGCGGCTCCGAGCCACCAGCTAGAGAGGCGGATCATGAACCTAGCCAGTGACTTGGAGAAGTAACCGCCCATGAAGACTCTGGTGAACATGGCGAGCCACGCCCACGTCCAGATGACAATCAGTGCCAGACACCCAAACCCGACGAGCAGCAACGCCGAGTTCTGGGCCAGAATTCTGCTGGAGAACTGCAGAATCTCGATCGCTTGCTGGATAGCCCGTCGCCCTCGTACCACAAGAAAGATCCATAGGATGCACGCGGCAGCAGGCACCACAGAAGCCCACCTCATGACTGAATCCTGCAAACTCGCTCCATGCGTCCGGCCCTTGAATGATGAAACGAACGAGTAGATGGAGAAGGAGAATAGAATGGCTGGCACCGCGACCAAGATGGCGCTGACAAGCGCTCTCACAAAAGACCGTAAAGTCGCAAGCCATACAAATGAAATAAGGACGGCTACTACAGTGTCCACCGCGAGCATGTGAAATGACTTTTGCAAAGTCGTGTAGATGGTGTCTCCAACAGGACTTTTCCGCGGTGCCGTATGCAGCCATACCAGAAAGAAAGTCGATAACATCGCTGCCATGCTGATAAGAAAGATCCAAGCGAAGAAAGGGTCGTGTCGGAATATCTCGCCCTCAAAGTACTGCATCGTCGTCTGAACGTGCTCCGCTTCTGGAGGTTCATCCTGTCGCATGTTGCTCATGTCTGTTTCGGTTGTCGACCCTCGGCGTGCTATGAATGGTGTCCGCTCTGTGTCACTGCCCTTAAATCGTTGGAAAGCTGGAGGACTGCTCTCTCGCGGAGTCTCAGCACCCAATAGCGAAGCTGGGGGATCCTCATCTGGATCATCCTGCGATTCAAGACCGACATCCACCATCTTGCCCTTCGTATCGGTTCCACGGTCGCTGTCTGCGTCGGTGCTTGAACGAGGTTCATCCTCATTCTCCTCTAACAGCGCATCCCGTGCCAGGCCGGGTCGATGCGCACTCCGTGTTCCGTTCCAGCTGCTCCGGATACCGCGTCGCATACTCATGTCCCGATACGGATGGTCTTCGTGGTTCAAGCTATCCTCTAGTGATGCACGGCTGTGAGCATCTGACTCGACGCTATCGACCAGTTTGCTCGCAGCTGCGACCCTTCTTGACCTCTGGAGGGCAAACATATCAGCCGCCTCTCTATCCCTCTCTTCCTCATCGTCCTCTTCCCGGAATTCGTCCAAAGTGCTGTGAAATAGAGGGGCATCTTGAGCTGCCGAGATTCGTGACCCAAAGGCTAGCTGACTGAATCGTGAGCCGCCGCCCGTCTGTTGATATGGGTTCCCTCCATAGCCCCGACCCAAGAATGACCTGCTGGGGTTCCCTCGACCTGTATCGCGCTGGTTTCGTGAGGGACGCGATGTCCAGTCGGACTGTCTGGGAGGGGTATCGTTGTCGGCCTGTCCGAAGTTGGATATCCTCGACTGGGACTGGGCCAGGAACCTCGATGCATCTGGGAAGCTCAAGTCAGCGTGCTTGCGGTGAGAGGGAGACATGAATGATTCAACGCACACTCAGAAAACATCGCGCCCTTTCCACACCTTCCACCTCACATGCGCGTGAGCACGGAGATACGTCTCGTCTCTGTAGGATTTCCGACGTGACGTAGCGTGAGCGGAGGTGGGAGAGCAGGCAGCGGATGGTGTAAGCGTCGAGTCTGTTTGACCAGGCTATCTAGTCACAAAAGATGTGATTGCAGTCGGCGGGTAAACAAGTGTAAAAAAAAAAAAGAATGGTCGTCCTGGGGGGAAACAGAAGCCCGAGGAGAGGTTATGAAAGGTTAAAAATGGATGCAGAGTCAAGTTTGCAGATGGGATGGATGTCAAAAGGTTAACAAAGTACAGAGAGGTCATGAGGCGAGGCGGCAGATGGCAGATGGATGAGGCGCCCCCGGCTTATCACTGGTTCCGCAGCGTGTGAGTCGCTGACCGATTGCAGGCAGATCCGCTATCGCCAGGCAGAGGACCCTTGTAAACAGGCCCGTACTTGGAGGTACCTAAGGCTTGTAGGTGCACCTGCGCGGGCGGTCAGAGGCCCAGGCGCCACAGGACACAGGCAGCCATTGGATTGAATTGAATGCGGAAAGAGGCACACGACACGGATGTATCGCGAGGCATGTGTCTTGCCTTGTTGGTGCCGCTAATGGATGGATGAGGATACTTGCACGTGAGGTACTAGTCCTGACGCAGACGGGATGCACGCAATCCGTCGTGACCAGTAGACAAAGTCCACTCGGGGACTGCGATGCATGGATCTGATGTTATTCTGATTCTGGCAAGCGAAGAGTGTTTTTTTTGTTTTATGCGAGAGTGGCTTGCAGGTTGACTGGCTGGGAAACAGTCTTCCACTGGTTATTGTATCATTTCCAATCCATCTTTTGCTCGTTCTTCCATACTATCTCGGCACCTGAGAGTTGATAGATCAGGTCTCGTGTCCCTCAAACATGGACTTTCCTTGAGACTCTCATCTTGATCCAGATATCAAACAGCTCCAACGGATGACTTTTATATCAAAGACTCTGGATCAAACGACCTCCCAAACATCACATCTCAAACAAGACGGCATCAACTGACTTCCTATCCCCCACTGTAACCCGTCGATCCGTTATCGCTGCACATCGATCCGAGTTGCGTCACCAGTAAAACCGCCTAGGAGGACCCCCTAGACCCCATTCGGAGAGGTTCCTCCAGGCACGGGGTTTCTGTATGTGCTTTCCCGCTGATGCCGCCGCCTGAATCACGTCCAAGGGGTGAGGAATCCATCCCGCAGTGGAGTTCTCTTAGCTAGGACTTGTTCAGCGGAGGCTTCTCCTGGCCGCTGTTGTACAGAGGAGAGGAGAAAGAAGCTTGTACTGGTCATCGCCCCAGTCTCAGTGGCTCGTGACAGCTCCCTCCCGCCAAACACCGAGACACTCAAAAGACCACACCGAGTCGTTCCATTCCCCCCAACACCTGACCTCACCTCAACCGCTCGCTCATGTATACCTGACTGTCTCTGCATCTGCATCTGACATTACCATCTTTACCCCCAATTCTTAACATTCTCAGTTGTTTAACCATTTATCCTATTTTTTGTGTTATTTTTTTTACCATTTAGATTCACTTCCTTCTTTGTTACGTGTTGGGGGATTTTATACTCTGACTCTGCCGAGACGCTATCTTGAACCGTCGTTGCGCCGTACACGCCTCAAGCTTCCCCCCGATCCCAAACTTCTGCCACCCAAAACTGTCTCTTATCTTGGTCGCTCACGGCTCAGATTCGCGGCACGTCATCGTCTTAATAGAGTCTTCTTGCAGTATCTGAACTTGCACTTGGACCTTGACCTTGCTTCACCACCAAAAGGACAGCTCGCACGTGCTCTACTCCTACTTAACTTGCCGCCGCCCCATTACGAAGCTTCCCAGACGGAACAACTTCTCTCTCTCCTCTAAACCCCTTCCTCTATCTCCTTCTCTCACCTCTAACTCTCGTCCTTCCCATGTCGGCCACACCGTGGGACTACATCGCCAAGCTCGTCTGCATCGGCGACTCGGGATGCGGCAAGTCCAGTCTCACCATCCGCCTCTGCGAAGGCCGCTTCTCTCCCCATCACGACGTCACCATCGGCGTTGAATTCGGCTCTCGCATCGTCCCCGTCGGCCCTCCTCACTCAAAACCCTCCTCCGCCGTCACAGACCCCGACGCCCCCGACGAGTCCGCTGATGGCCTCCCCGAACCACCGCGGGACGACTCCGCCACCCCTCAGAAGCACATGAAGCTGAGCCTCTGGGATACGGCCGGCCAGGAGACATACAAGTCTGTCACGCGGTCCTACTTCCGCGGCGCCAGCGGTGCCCTGCTCGTCTTCGACCTGTCCCGCAAGCAGACCTTCCAGCATGTCACCGACTGGCTCAACGACCTCCGACAGATCGCCGAGCCCGACATTGTGGTCATACTCGTCGGTAACAAGGCCGACCTCACGCAGCAGGACGACAACCGCCGCGAGGTGACGCGCGAGGAGGCCGAGGAATGGGCTAAGCGGAACGGCGTCATGGAGTACGTCGAGACGAGCGCAAAGAGTGGCGCCAACGTCGAAAAGGCCTTTATGCGCGTAGCCGAGAGGATATACAACAACATACAGGCTGGCAAGTACGACCTCAACGACAGGAGATCTGGCGTCAAGGGACCGGCCGCCGGAGGGAATCGACAAGTAAAGCTGACGGGTGACGCCGCCAAGTCGACCGGAGGAGGTTGCTGTTAATCAAACTGTAGCGGGAAAACAGGGCAAAAAGAGGAGAGGTCTAAAGGCACACGAGCATCATGATACCCAAACAGCCAGCAAACGTTGTCATCATCCAACAAATGTATGAATTGAAGCTCCCATGATGGATTGTACACACACACAAACACACAAGTAATGCATAATACACTGTCGGCCATAACAGGCCGCTCAAGACTCTACCAAGGAAAAAAAAAATTGAAGTTTCTCATATTGCATTAATGACGCAGAGCAAATCTCATGACTGTCTGGTTTTGTTTCTGATGATCACTCCTCCTCGTTCTTTTCCCCATGCTCGCTTTCCCAACCAACCATGTGAACCATCTTTTCCGTAAAGATCCCCATGTCCTTCTATATCCTCAGTATTCGAAAGTCGAATAATACACAGACACGCCTCAAGTGGTTTTACAAGGGACGGCTCGTCTAGATTACAACATGTAATCGTGAAAAAGGGGGCTGTTCAACTCGGCAGAGAGTCGGGTACCTCCTTAGTCGGTAACTCGCCAGTTGTCGAACCACTTCATGTACTTGTACTGTCGGTGGTTGCCGGTCATACCCCAGCAGATGGGGAGGAAGTAGATGTAGAGGCCGATGATGACGGTGTACAGAAGGCCGTAGACGATGGTCTTGAGGGTGTTGTTGCGGTTTCGCACAAACCAGTCGACCAGGAAGCCAAAGGTGAGAATGGCAAAGTAGAGAGCCGGGTAGTAGTGGTGCACATAGGTGACACGGGCCATAATAACAAAGGGAAGATAGTGGAGGAACCAGCCGGCAAGGGGGTACAAAGCCGAGTAGTGGATATGGTCGATCTCGTCCTGGTTGAGATCGTTGAAGCCACGCTGCCACCTAAGGATGTACCAAACAACGACCAGACCAGCAACACCGAGAGAGGCAGTAGAACCCCAGTAGACAAGAGGGTTGCCGAGGAGGAAGTACTTGACGATGTCATCAGCCCAACCGCACATGCGGAGACCAACATGGAGGATGGGCCACTGCCACCACTTGGAGGCAAGATCATCCTGCTTGTCAGGGTCGGGGACCAGGGCGTTGTTGGAGGTCATCATGGCAACGTTCAGGTGGACAAAGTCGTGGAAGAAGGGAGACCTGTAGACACCAGCCTCGGCAGGGGGGACTAGGTAACGTCAGTATCATGGTAATCGATCAGCTTCTTTCATGTAAACTCACGCTTGTCATTCCAGTGAGCCTCGACGTTCCAGTGAGTGTAGGTGTCGCGGGGGTTGTTGTCCTTGGTGCAGGTAACCTCAATCTGCTTGAAACCCCACTGAGGGAGGTTGACGTTGCCAGCTCGGAGGTAGCAGCCGAGAACCTCATGTTTGAGACGGAAAGCAGTGGTAAGAGTCCTGATCTTGCTGCGGTCGCGAGAAGCAGCATCTCGGACAACCTCAATCTTCCAGTGGTCCTTGTCGTCACCAACAGTCAGGTTACCGTAGGAAGAAACCTCCTTGTGGCCTCGAGTGATTGGGGCAGCAATGTCGTGAGAGTGCAGGTTGCGGCCAGTCTGGGCGTGGATGAGGCGGATGACGGAACCGTCACCAATGAAACGGAGATCAGCCTCGGGGTTGTAGTCATCATCTCGGCGGTTGGGGTAGAAGAACCAGTCGTTGTTGGTGTCCTTGTGGTGGTAGCAAGTAACCTGCTGCTGCTTGGAACCCTCGGGGTAGGTCTGGACGTGAGAGTGAAGAAGACCACCGCCGTATCCCATGTTCTTGATAGTCGCACGGGAACCAATCGCAATCTCGAGAGGGCTGTCCTTGCCGACCTGGGTACCCTTGAGGTTGGCCTGGAAGAGGGAACTCATCTGGGCATCACCAGGGCCGCTGCGGTCAAGGATGGCGAAGTGGAGAGCAAAGGAGATGAGGTAGATCAGGAAGGGGATGACGATGAGACCGACGACACGGGTAAGGACGTGAGCACCAAGGACAGTCTAGATAATGTTAGCTGCTGGATATTCCACACGATGCAAGTGTACCTACCACAGGCATCTTGGTGTCGCCAAACTTGCGCCAGAGATCCTCAATAGTGTAAAGACCAACGAGGGCAGTGACGAAGAGACCAACAAGCTTGACACTGCACACGCAGCCAATGCTGATACCAGTCGCAAACAGCCAGAAGAACCACTCAGGCTCGAAGCTCTGGTGGCGCTGGTTGTGGAACTTGGCCCAGCAGAAGACGGTGGCCACAGTGCCGCACAGCAGCATGGAGTCGAGAAGGATGAAACGGCTGATGGTGGTGTACGAGTTCTCGCAGAGGACCATGAGAGTCACAAGCCAGACAGCAGGTCTGCGAAGCTGGAGCTCTCGCGCGGTGAAGTAGGCTAGGGGAATGCAGATAATACCAAAGGCGGCATTGAAGATACGCATGATGGTGTAGTTGACTTCCTCGGGGTATTTCTCGCCAGACTTGAACTCGAAAGTACCATTGTATCCAGCAAGAACTCCGGAGAGGCCAACGAGCATCTTGCCCAGAGGAGGGTGGACATCGAAGTAGTACTCATGCTTGATATAGTAACTTCCGAACTTGCCAAAGCTGCACAGCTATGATTAGCAAAGGTTATCTTGATGTTCAAAGACCAAGAACATACTGAGCCTCATCCCAGGTAACAATGTTGCTGATACCAATCTTGTATAGTCGAGTAAAGATAGCAACGGCCGTGAAGATCAGCGGGGCAATGATGAATTCCCACTCGTCGAGAACCTGGAGGAAAGAGGTCTCCTACAGAAGCAGTCAGTATAGGTCAAGCTAGAGGCATCTCCTGCTCGATGGCTGACCTTCTTGGCGAGCTTCTTGTTATCCTCGGGCTGAGGAGTCGGGGGCTTGAGGCCAGGTTGCGACGCAGCGACGTTACGCTGCCTCAGACCATCGCCCAGGTCAGCGCCCGAGGCGACGGCAGCCTTATCGGCAGCCATGATTTATTCAATCGTGCGAATGTCGGTTCGTAGTCAAAGTCTCGATGGTTTCTGAGGAGGAAGAGCGGATGGGCGAAGAGAAAGGGGGTAAGCTGGCTGGGCTGAAAATACGAAGCAGCCGAGCTCTGAGGGAGAGAAAAAGACCGGACGAGCTGTCAAGACTCAAAGGGAGGACCAGCTTCAACGACGAAACTACGGATCGTCGTCAATGGAGGAATCCACAACCGAGGGACCTGAATGGCAAAGGCCTGTTAAAAATGACCAGGCTAAAGAAGAGAAGAAAGGGTTGAAGAAGAAAGTCAAGTCCCAAGACCGGAGCAAGGTCGTAAGTCGAGAAAGAATTCAGGTGTTCTAAGAATATGCGACGTCCCCTGAAATGCCACCTATGCTCTACCAGGCCTGTCACGCTAACAGAGCACCTCCCCCGTGGCGCCAGCTCCGGAACAGTCGAGCACCCCACTTCAGCCGCCTCAGCCCTCCAGGTTCCTGTCGATAGCGGCGTCGCAGTGGAGATGTTTTAGGGGAAAATCGGCGGCAGGGATCGTCTGCGGGTGTGTGGGTGGACAGTTGGTTTGAATGGACTCGTTGAGGGAACAAGTACGTGTCGCGGCGGCAGAATTAGCATCCAATCATCAAGGTCGCGTGGCCCAATGGCAAGGCGTCTGACTACGAATCAGAAGATTCTGGGTTCGATCCCCAGCGTGATCATTCTTTTTGGCTTATTCGACAACATCAATTAAAGGTTCTTTTTTGCTTGCAGCTGGGCTTGTTCCTCCTATGATTCACAGTCTCCTGTCTTCATGCTGTGTTTAGGGTTCCGTGCCTAATCGACCGGTTAGATCGGAGGCCTGTGCTCTTCTCACTCATTCGAAGAATACTTCCATGAAGACACTTGCTACCTATGTCAAAGCCTTCATCTTTATTCGTAGGGCGAACTGATGATATCTGTCCTCGAAGTAATTTGACTTTGCAAGGTGATTGAACTATACAAGCCTCAGAACTGGCCTCCTCTTCTGCTCAGCAAGAGCTTGTTTAACTGCTGTTGTCTACTCCGACTCGGCCGAAATACGTTTTCCTTCCCCAGGACTAAAACGCCAACTTTGAATGCAATGTTCTGAGACATGCCAGGCACAATGACGTCTTTCCATTCACATACAAACTAGATGAAAGCAATACGAAGCCTTTGCATGGCTTGCCTTCATCGTCGGCTGCACCCGTCATCCTCGACTGGCCTTGGTCATGACCCCGGATGCCCATCTTGACCTTGGCTGAGACACCCCAGGTCGAGGCCTTTGTTAACACAATCAAGCTGTACGCGGCAAGTTTGAGCCCAGACAGATCATTGTGGGCAAGACAAGTGTTTGTTCTGCTGGTGCAAGACCAGACTTACATGTATATCCGGTTCCATTGAAGAGGAAACCCCATGACCAATGACCGTGGATCAGTAATTCCTACGCCGGTAACCTTATGTAACTTGGATATCCGAACACGTTTACGCATTAATAATCACACTATAATCCACCTTGACAGTGACTATTCTTGTGTTGTTGAGTTGTATATCCGGACCCTGGTCTGACCCAAGACACGGTTCAACCCGTCCAGTACCCGCTATCGGAGTCAACAAACAAGCAGCAGCATCCCCAATGCCGGGTTGAACGGGGCCGTAAGCAGCATACGGCAACAGGGCTAGTCAAAAAGTGGCCAGCTGAGGGCTGACAATGGTTCGCCTGTGGGGAACGGGATCCTCTCGGTCAACTCTCGGACACAGCAATCTCTGTCAAAAGCAGTTTTTTTGAATGGAACTGAACTGAATTGAACTGCAGTCAGTGCAGTCACATGCTGGAAACGGGGCAGCTCCGCCGCCGGAAACCTCCACCGCCGTCCGCATGGTCCATACATGGTGCATGTCACTCGCGAGCAGCCGCTTCCACTACCTTATGTCATCCACTCACCTGCTGCATCCGCCTCCGCCTCCCGGCTTGGAGGCCGTAGTCCTGTCCTGTACTATACCTCGCCGGGCTCCCTGGTCTCTCGTCATTCCGCTGTTTTGAGGCGTCCATCCCAAGTCTTTTTTACTCGCCTGTGACTCTGTTATTACCCTTCTTTGACCTCGTTAGATCCATCTTCTCCATCGTCATTCCCTCCTCTCCCCCCTCCTTTCCAAGACCGCGGCGCACGCCTATTCGACATCCCGACCTCGCGCCATACCCTTTCCTTGGATCGCCCGCTGTTTAAGTCGCCCGCCTCCGACTAGGCCCAAATGTCCTCCCTCGTCTCCGAGTTCCTCATTAACCCCGTCCTGCGCCAGGCACGTCGATTCTCTGAAATCTCGCGATCTACCTTTGCTGGAGATGTAGGCGATTCGGCAGATCACACTGACGCAGTGAGCGACTCTGGCCACGTCGATAGCCCTATTCCCACCGATACTCCGACATCTGCTGCTCCTGAACCGGAGTCCAGGCCCGCCCCAGACTCTCCCCTCACACGACCCCTCAGCGTCTCGACCCTAGAGACCAGAGTCGAGGAGATCGAACCGGTTCCGATCATGGCTGAAGGATCTCCTCCTCGCGATCACATTGGCATTGCGCTTAGTCCGCTCAGCTCTCGCCGGATTCCAGAAGACGATGGCATGCGCGAGCTGCGGTCCAGGATACATGCGATCAACGCCAAGGATATCTCCCCGCCTGACAAGGCGCGGCAGATCCACGATGCTCTGCTAGAAGGTTACAATGCCTCTAGAAACGTCCTACATGCGAAGAAGCCTTTAGAGAGTGGCGATGGTCTGGAACATGCTCTTGCACAGTCTCCCTCGTCGCCCGCATCTCGACCATTAAAGTTTTGGCAGCACCAGGCTGAAGAGTCTTTCGTCTTGACTGAGGAGGACAAAAAACCATCGTTTGTGCCTGTGAAGCCTCCAAAGCGTCACGGCAGTGAAACGCCTGTGGAACCACTCGAGGTGGTACCAGAGACGGAACAGCCCCTTGGATGTCAGCACTATGAGCGGAACGTCAAGATGCAGTGCTTCACATGCAAGAAGTGGTACACCTGTCGCTTCTGCCATGATGCGAATGAAGACCACAACCTCATCCGTTCCGAGACCAGGAATATGCTCTGCATGATCTGCACAACCCCTCAGAAGGCTTCCGATATGTGCATCAACTGCGGTGAGATATCCGCTCACTATTACTGCAATATCTGCAAGCTATGGGAGAACCGCCAAAGCAAGCCCATCTACCATTGCAGCGACTGTGGCATCTGTCGACGCGGCATGGGTCTGGGCAAGGATTTTTTTCACTGCAAGGTAAGACGCATGTGTCCCATAATACGGTCACCTGCTAACGATACAGACCTGTCGTGCATGCATCTCTACATCGATCGAGAGCTCGCACAAGTGTATCGAGAGGTCGACAGACTGCGACTGTCCCATCTGTGGCGAGTATCTTTTCACCTCTCCCCGGCCCGTTGTGTTTATGCACTGCGGCCACAGCATCCACAAGAAATGTTACGAACAGCACATGAAAGTGTCTTACAAGTGTCCAATCTGCAATAAGAGTCTCACGAATATGGAGAGCCAGTTCCGGAATCTGGATGTGGCGATTCAGAGCCAGCCTATGCCTCCCGAGTTCCGCGACACCACCGCGGTCATCCTATGCAACGATTGCTCAGGAAAGAGCACAGTTCGATACCACTGGCTGGGATTAAAATGCTCCATATGTCGATCATACAACACGGTGGAGTTGAATATTGTAGGAGGCGAGCGTTTGTCAGCACAGCCCTCGATGAATGAAGAAGGACAGGCTTCGACAGAGCCAAGAGAAAGCGGTCGAGATGCCTCCACTTCTATTAGTGGAAGCCGAGGTGCTATTGCAGTATCAAACAGGCGTAGACACTCATCTCATGGTGTCGAGGCACAGTTTCGTGCCCCGGACAGGGTAGCACGATCTGTATCGCCTGTCAACATGGGATTCGATTCCATTGGGGCTCATCTACCTCCTGATGAAGAATCCGAGGATGATATCCTCGGTTTGTGGAGGAGCCGAAACCGCAACAACGATGAATCGAGCGATGACGACTCTGAGCTAGATGATCTCAGTGATGAAGCGTTGTCTGATGCAGAAGATGAGGAAGACGACGACGACGACGATGATGATGCTAACGAAATTGTTCTAATTGGGCACAGATGAGGGACGAATATTTGATAACATGTCTCTGAGCGAACTTATGTTCGAAACCGAAACGAGGTTGGGATTGGACTCTTTATGCAAGGCGTTTGGAGGGTTCGCATTGGCTTCAAGGGGATACCAGCCTACAGTTACTCAACTTTGTGTTATTACGGTACACTGCATCTCGACAGGCGTTTGATAGTCGTCAGTAGTTCTACGGTGTAGTCAATGGGACGCAGCAGGCCCAAATGGCATGGTTGTTTTGGATACAAGAGGCTTCGTTGTGTTGATTCATGTGTATCAAGTGAGACGCGGTTACTCCGGTGAACGCCCAATCTGAATAGTAAACAATCCCATGTCCCGGTTTCCAAATCCAATCATCGTAAACACATTGCTCTAGTTTTAACGTCTTCGGGTTGACGCTGACATGGGCTGTTCAATCTGTTGGGCCTCTTGTCGGAGCTCCTTGATGACTTGCTAAACGTTTATCAGCACACTCGTTGGACTGCGATGAGAATTGGGGACATTTAAACATACCGCCAGAGCCTCCGGGTTCACACCGCGCTCAATCATGGAGATGCAGATAGACAAGGTGCGACGATCAAGATGGCAGTTCTAGGGTTGGGCATAGGTCAGCATGGTCAGGCCTCATCGCGTCCAGGCTGAACAATAGACGTACGAGAATAGTGGAGATCTCATGGAGAATGTCTACAGCTTGCTGCGCGGCAGCGTGCTTGTCTGGCTCAGGCATGTTGGATGGGTTTGATGTGGTTTTGGATGAAGAGTTGGGAGATGGATGGGAAGTGGAGGTGTGATGGCCGATGTGGGGGAGACGCGACGCGATTTGGGGAGTTTGTAATGGATCAAAACCAACTCTTTTGCAAAGCCCTGGGTGAGATTTATGCTAGATATCAAAACAGAGCTTCCATGTTATTCCAGTATCTTAATTCAATGTTATTCCATGCTGTTTGCGTGCAAAAAGTGGCAGTGTCAGCCATCATGCCTTAAATGGCGTTCGGTGAATATGTTGATGGAGGGTTCATGATTCAAAGAATCAGTCAGAATTCCTAGAAACTGGTTGAATAGCTTCATTATCGACTGAATCCATTAACAAACAGTCAAATGTTCTCAGTCAAAGAACGAACAACTTGGTATACGCAACATTATATCCATAGCACATAACACATCATCACAACGTCAACATCTAAGACTTCATCGCTTCCGCAAACAACTCCCTCATCCCCTTGAGCAGAGTCACCAACTCCCTCGACTCATTCACTCTGTCGAGCACCTTCTCCACCTTCTCCCTCTCGACCTTTGGCCGGCAGTGCTTGACATCATAGTCCCGGGAGCTAGTCACCAGCTCGAACCAAGCCTCCCTCTCCCAGTCCTTCTCGTCAATGTGCGTGTACACAAACTTGAGGCGGTCGTCGTGTCCTGCGCCCTCGATCTTGAGGCACAGGTTGGTGATCCAAAAGTCGAGCTCAGGCACGTTGAAGCGAGACTGCGCCTGCTGCTGCTGCGCGTGGGCCCGCTGCGCTGCGAGGCGGGCATCGATCTCGGCCTGGGTCTGCGCAATCTCGGCCTTGAGGCTGTCGCGGGTCGCAAGATGGTTGTCGCGCTGAGCGGCGAGGGAGTTGATTGCTGCCTCCATCTCGCGGGTCTCGGCTTCCTCCTTCTCGACGGTTTGCTGGTGTGTGGACGTCTTGACCTGAATAATTTCGATATCTCGCTTCTTCATGCGTTGGTCCTCTAGAAAGCAGCAGTTAGCAGGCGAAAGAAACCTTTCGATCGAGTTCTCGTACCTTGAAGTTCGGCAACATTCATGCGAAACTGGTTGCGCTCCTCCAAGACCCGCTTGCGACCCTGCTCGATAAATGCGTCGAACCGGGCAGTGAACTTGGCCATGCGGTCGCGCAGGTCGTCGAAGCCAAAGTTGATGTTTGGCAGGGTGTCTGCGACCGAGGGGCCGACAGGCGCCATGCTCTGGCGGCTGAGGCTTGCAGAAAGCGAGGACTGGAAATCGGTAGCCATTGCGACTTTTTATATTCGCGGTATAGTTGAATAATGTGATCAAGCTGCAGTCTCGCTTCACCTTGTTTCGTGGTGGGTGCTGGTAATTGTGGTGGATGCGACAAGGACCCCTCGGAGTATATTTACACTTGGACGAGGGCGTTGCTCGGTCGACCCAAGATAGGTGTGGCGCATGCAGTTTGCACCGCCACGTGGGGCCTGAAAGCTTCAATTCACGTCGCAACGCGCAAAGTAACTTAAAGCAACTCTCCTTGTCCAACTCTTGGATAACGCTCATTCGTCGTAGCCTGCATAGTTACCGCCTTTGCACCCGTCACCGCATTCATCAAGCTCGCTTAGGATGCCGGCCTAAGTCTCTCACTATTATCTTCTCATGCTCCCGCTCGAGACTCTCTTGCACCTGCGCTAGCTCATCTCGCGATGAAGAAAGGAATATCGGCCAAACTCTTATTACATTGGACATCGATATTAGGGCCAAATGGCTGAGGCCAGGCGACTCACGGACCTAATCCACGGTCACGTAGGACGTCTGACTTATATTTCTCCTGAGAATGCGACGTCTCAACTTGGTTCTCTTCACACCAGCCGCGTAACTTCTGAAGGTGAGTTTTCACCTACTTTGCGCCTCATTCAATGCTGACCATATACCCTCAGCGCCGCACTTTAGAGTCATTGGATCTTCAGCAGAGTTATATCCGCCATCAAAGTCGTCAGCTCCCGAAGTCTCGTCGAATCTCTGGCAGGAACGCCGGACCCAGAGACGATGGCTTCTCCAGTCGCATCCTGAAGCCTTCGTCGGCAACTCAGCCCTACAGGAGCTCTTGGAAGAGAATATGAATCGCTATTCAAAAGTTGAAGGCGAAGCAGCTGACCGCCCTTTGCTTTCTATCGGCCAGATGACAAATGTCGCCGATAGTTCAAGAGTCAAGGGAGCCCTGATGCTAGCTGCCGTCACCGGAGAGTCTGGTGAACTGCTCAGACTAGCACGCATTGACGAGTCGAAATGGCAATGGGACCACAACAAGGACACGGCCTTGCATTTGTCCGTTATCGACCCTGAGGACCCGGATGAAGAGGCAATCTGGGCTAGTGATGGTCTACCAATCTCACAAGTCAAGTTTGCAACCAGCCTCACCAGATACGATGCTGTACGCTGGATCATTGTGCAAAAACAGACATCAACCACGATCCTTCAACCAGAGTATCACAAAGTCCCAGTTGCCCAGCCGCCCACCGCAGACCTCGATGTCCAACAACAACGACTATCACGGATTGACCCAAATCCTATCGTGACGCTGTCTCATAAGAAGACTGGCAGCAACGCGCAGGTGGATGTCGCTTTCAACCCCAATTCAAAAGGTCAGCATCCCCAGATGGCCATCATTGATGAATGCGGATACTGGAGTGTGTGGGATGTTATCGGAAACAAGAACACGCGACTTTCACTGCAGAAATGCGGTCACATTTCAGAAGGACTACTGAATGAGTTGCCCTCAACGACAGAGTCCTCGGCTGAGAAGCATGGTATCTTGTTTGTTGGTACCGCCAAGGTAGACAGCTTTTGGGAGGACGCAACACAAGGCGATGATGACGAGGCCAACGGATTTGCCAGTCGGTCAAGTCATCTGCTGCTTTGGAAGCGAGAGAAATATGAAGTGATTGACCTAGAGTCAAACATGGCTCTTCCTCACCTACCGATCCTGACTCCGCTGAAAGGAAGGCCTGATTCAATTCTTGATATTCGCATCAGCCCCGTCAACCAGAACCACATTTTCGTATTGACGATGCAAAACTTATTCTGGATCGACTTGTTCGCACCCAACAGGGAAGAGGACGAGTCGTCAAAGCCCACCATCCTAGCCACTTGTCCCCATCTGCTTGGCGGAGAAGGACTCAGGATAACCACGTGCCGAGCCTCGGAGGAGAATCAAGATTCCACCATGGTGTTTACCTTTTCTCCTACCCATAGACAGCTCCACACCTACTGGTTTGGACATTCAAAGGACAAAGACCTTCCACAATGGCATCGCCAGGTTTTGACTTTGCCTCATGAAAACACGGCTGCGCAGAGTGATATCCAGTCGCTCGAGATCCGCCCCGCCAAGCTCACGCGAAACGGAGCATCTACAACTGGAACTGGATCCGAGTACCTCAATGCTGGTGTTCAATTCTACCAAGGAACCATTCTGAATAAGGATCTCGGGGTGCGCTATTGTATCTGCGCTTCAGCTAAGGATCGTGATATGCAGATCGTACTGCCAACTGGTCGCATAAAACGGTCCAAGACGGCTCAAGCGAAGCGATGGAAGAAGAAGCGAAGCCGATTTCTTCGACATATGGGCGAGGTGTTTGTGCTTCCTGACAGCCTGGCTGACACTGAGCTGACGCAGCTTGTGCAACCTCATTCCCGCAGAAGCGAACTTGATTCCATAAACATGAGGGAATCTTCAGTTTTTGGACCAGTTCATCTGAAGCTTGACTTTCTCTGTCGAGCCCTGCTGGATAATCTGATGGCTGTTTCGGCGAGTTCTCATGATATACCTCCCGCCTTGCTCTCAGCTATTCAGGAACAGATCGCAGAGGGCACAGCCCAAGGAAGACTTTCACTCCGGACTTGGTATGTTCTCTTTCTAGCTCGGACAAACTGTAGCTAACTCTCATACAGGAAAGAAATTGGCCAGGGCCTCGATCAGCTGCCTTTGGAAAGCAACGACGACGGTGCGGCACAAATCAACATGTTGGACTTGTTCCTAGAAGATGACGGGCAGGCTATCGTCACTCAACTCGGAAGACAGACCTCGAAAGAATGGGTCAGGGAATTAATCAGTCTGTCACATCTCAACCAGACCTACGTGGGCCTCTGGCTTGATCAGTTAGAGGGCAGGTTGCCAACTGAGGACGAGGACACCAGACGAAGTTGGATTGCAGACCTGGCTAAGGACATGTTTTTGTCCACGGCTGGCGTCATGGTCCAGGACACTCCCCTCATGGGCTCTGGAAGTCGTGAGATGGACGAGGGGGGAGTTCACCATACACAAATACGGTCAAGCTCGATACCTATCAAGGCATCGCAATCGTCGGATGCCGGGATTCCTTCATCGCCCATCAGCACAACGCCAAATGATACCAACGACGCAGCGATCCGACGACTACAGCTACTTGCACCATCATTGCGGCTAGACAAGATGGCATCTGCCAAGCAATCGAGCGTCCTATCTTACTGGCCCACCGAGCGCGGTGTCGGTACAGAAGACTATGTTTCCAGCGTTGCTGTTGCAAGCGACAAGAAGTTTGACGATGCGAGACAGCGATTGCAAAGGATAGAGACCAAACGCAAGGCTCATGCTGAAAAGTACAAACTACCAGCATTTATGAGACAGGGCGGAAGTTCCCAGAGGGCAACACAGGGCTCATCGCAGGTCCGCCCGCCAGCAGATGAGGGTACATCGCTCCCAGCTCTACCAGCACAGCCAGTACAGATCATGTCGAGCCAGCAGCGGGTGCCTGAGTCCTCACAGAGTCAAGGCCTCCTGGGACCTGCGTTTACCATGAGCCAGCCTGTGTCGGGTGTGTTTGGAGATAGGAAGAAGGTGAAGAAGGGCAAGAGGAAGAGTGGATTTAGATGAAGCGATATTGGATTTATACCCGGAAAAGGATTTGATAGGAACTGGTCATATGAGATGCTTGATGTGAAGATGAATATATATTGCTTGTTTCTGGAATGTCAGGAATTTGCCACATTTATGTTGCTGATGCCAAGTTTGCAGCGTATTCATTCATTGTGAGTATCGGGCGCTTACATACGACAGTCTGCTAAAAACGTCATTTGAGGATTCCAGCTCCATATGTACCTGACTTACAACCAACATCAACAACTCGACTCAACCCATCCTTGCTTCCCGCAAATCACACAAAAAGTACACATTCAGAGTCGCATTTCACTATTGAAAACAGCAGCCTCATAAAAATGTCTCACTGCCACGACGAGCATGTCGGCCACGGTGGTCACGACCATGACCATGAGCACGACCACTCGGACGACATCACTCCCGCCGTGCAGCACTCTCTGTACAGCCAGATCAACTTTGACCACATTGTTACGCTCAACGAGGCGCAGCGGGATGTTGGACAGGCTGTTGTCAAGAAGACGTGGCAGGAGAGGCTCAGCGTGGAGCCTGAGTTAGCGAGTGATGTGGATGAGCAGCTCCTCATGACGGTGCCGTGAGTCTCCCTCATTTACCATGACATTTTTCTATATACTAACACAATGTCAGATTCACTTCTCAGATCAAGCTTCACTCTATCCTCATCCGCACTTCCCCCTCGGCATCAGCCCCCAAAACCCTCCACCTCTTCATCAACCGCGACGACATCGACTTTGCCGCCGCCGAAGAGCTCGACCCCGTTCAAACCCTCGAACTCTCGCAGACGGGTGAACTCCAAGAAGTTCCCGTTCGTAGGGCGCTGTTCGGCAAGGTGCAGCGGCTTGTTCTCTTCTTCCCCGACAACTTTGGCGACGGAGACGAGGACGTCACGAGGGTCTCGTACATTGGGTTCAAGGGCGAGTGGACGCAGCTTGGAAGGGCGCCCGCTAATATTATCTATGAGGCTGCCGCGCAGCCTGGGGATCACAAGATCAAGGGGACGAGTGTGAATCAGATGGGGAGTGGGATTGGGGGGAGGGGACCTGGAGCGTAGATGAAGCAGTCAATGGGATCGAGTAGATCAAGACTATCCCAGGAGAATAATCAATTAAAATAAAGAGAAAGATAACAAGTTCATCAAAAGAAGCCATTTCATCTTGTTCTGTCGTCTATTCTCACTCATATCGTGGTGGTTGATCTCAAGTCCCTCTAGCCGGGAATTCTCCGGCTTTGCAAAAGCTCCATCTCAACCTCCCAAAAACTTTCACCACCAACGACCAACGTCCAGAACACCACCGCCAATTCCCACCTCTGGACGGCTCAATTGATCTTCCACGGCCATGCCTCCCCGTCTACCGATCCGACTCGCCCTCCCCCGGCCCTGCGCCGCGGCGGCAACCCGCCCTCTCCTCCTCCCCCTCACTGCGACCCGCGGCGTCAAGAACGGATGGTCTACGGCTCCCCTCGCAACAAGCACAAGCGATTCAACCAGCCCTCGGCCGGTCTCCCCACTCTTACCACCGGTCCTGCTGCTGCTCTTAAGCGCCGAGAGAACACGACGCTCTCCGCACCGGTGTGTTGGCTATCAAGAAGGGCATGACGAGCGTCTTTGTTGGAAAGGTCCGCGTGCCGTGCACTGTTCTGCAGCTTGATCAGGTGCAAGTCATTGCCAACAAGACCCGTGAGAAGAATGGTTACTGGGCTGTACAGATTGGTTCTGGATCTCGGGATGGTCGCAACGTCACCAGCCCCATGCTGGGATACTACGAGGCTAAGGGTATCGCTCCCAAGGCCGACCTCGCCGAATTTATGGTCCGCGATCAGTCCGGCCTGCTGCCTGTCGGCGTCCAGATTCTCCCCGACTGGTTCAAGAAGGGCCAGTATGTCGATGTCAAGTCCCGCTCGAGAGGTATGGGTTTCGCTGGTGGTATGAAGCGCCACGGCTTCTCGGGTCAAGAGGCGTCGCACGGAAACTCCAAGAACCACCGAACCATCGGTACCACGGGTCCCTCGCAGGGCAGCGGTAGCAGAGTTCTTCCCGGAAAGAAGATGCCTGGTCGCATGGGCAATGAGTTCGTCACGGTGCAGAACCTCAAGGTCATGATGGTGGACAACGAGCTGGGCGTCGTGCTGGTCAGCGGGCCCATCGCCGGTCCCAAGGGCCGTGTCGTCCGGCTCCAGGACTCCAAGAAGCGCAAGGCTCCCCCTCAGCCGCATCGGGAGGCCGCCCTCGAGACTCTGCTAGAACGGAACCCGGATCACGAGGAGAAGCTCCAGGCCGCGAGGGAGAAGCACCTGGTGCTCAAGGAGCAGAGGGAGGCGGCCCAGCTCGAGGCCTAATGTCATGTATGATGGATTATGTATGAAGGGGAACCTCATGGCGGCAAAAAAAGGAGGAGATCATAGCGGGCTTTTTGTATTATACACACACACACCATCTACCACTACTGTACAGATTCAACTACAACCGGAGTCCGAGGGTAATCATGTTTTTTCACATCCACGTCGTCTTCTCCTCCTGTCATTCCTCACTTGTACTCGACCTGCTTGCGGAAGCCTCTCGTGGGAGCGTCCTCCTCCAACGCCGGCAATTCCTCCGCAGCAGCACCACCCAACAACCCCTTGAAAGGATCACCGATATCCAGCAGATCCAGCCTCGTGCCATCCTCCATGGTAAGGCTCCACTCGGTGGTGTTGAAGAAGCCCTTGCTGGTGGGCCTGTTGCTCGCGAAGCGCATAACGCCGACACCCTTTGTGCCGCGGACCGAGAACCAAATGTCGATGCGCCCGTGCAGCTGGTTCATCTCGCCGTGGATCCAGGGGATCTGGTGCTTAAAGTATACCTCATCGCCCAGCAGAGCGCGAGCTTCAGGTGATGTGCGCAGGGCGTACAGTGTCGAAGACACTACGGGCGATGACATCTTTTGGTAGTTGAAGATGGCGACGGAGCAGGTGGCCACGATGGCGACGAAGATGGGAAGCGTGCGGCGCCAGCGGAAGCTCACTTCGGTAATATCTGGACAGTACATGTCAGCTAGGTGTCGCCTTGACCGCATTGGCCTTATCCGAGTGCGGAAAGAGTCGTTGTCGTACCTGGAAGCTCTCGATCCGCCCGTCTCGACATCAACGGCCCATCACCAGGCTTGGGTGCCCTCGTCATCCACCTCCTCTGCGCAGGCCTCAAAGCCGAGGGCCTAGCCTCGAGGGCCGCGACGAGCCTACGCCGGACGAGCCGGGTAAGCAATATTTGCTGCGACATTGTTGGCTGTGGTTTGTTGGTGATGGAGGTTGTATATACATCAGGTGAGGGCCAGGCTCACATTTGGGGTTCGGGGAAATTTTACTGCCGGATGCCGATGGTGGGGGAGAGGAGGAGCCGTTGCGTCGCCTCGTGTGGCGTCATAAGGCTGAGCCTCAGCGACTCTGACCTCGTGAACCCCTGCGCATGTGACGACAGCTTTGTTACATCCACTACGTACCTTGACCATCATCGTCCTCTGTTCCTCTCTTTTTCATCTTGATGGAGAATTGATATCCTTGAGTCGCAAAGACACCATCATGTCTGATTCAGGGGGCGCAACCGCCCGTTTAAGGCGTACATTCCACTATCCAGAGGAAGACTCCAACGACTCGCAACCTGAAGCTCTCGACGAGCAAGGTATACCACCCCCTCTCACTGTATCGCGATGACAACTAACAGTGTCGCCAGAGCAGGAAGACCTCATCGAACGTCTTGTAGAAGAAAACGCCGCCCGAAACGCCCAGTTCCGCCGCCTCCTCCTGGCTCTACCTCTACTAGCCACCATACCCTACCTCCCGGCCCTCATCAACCCTCGGACGGCGCTCCTCGCACTCCTTAGTCTCACATCGCTCTTTTCGACAGCATACCTTCTACATCACCAGCCTCCGGCGTCGTCGGGGATCGCCTTTCTCGACAAGTGGGCGCGTCCCAAGACCCCGCGTCCCACCCGTCCACCATCCTTGTCAACACGTGGCGAGTCATCGGGAATAGCAGATGATGAAGACGATGAGGATGATGAAGTCGAGTACATACCCAGAGGAAGACCTCGACAGCGAAGGAGTTCTTTCAGCTATGTCGAGAGAAAGTCCCCTCTCGAGATGTATCTGCCTTACCTGAACCTTGGCCTGGGTTTCATTTTGATTTTGATGGCCTGGGCCGTAGGCAGAGTTAAAAGTGAGGCTGTGTGGCCCGGAATGGGCTACCTGCCGCTTGTAGTCTATGGTGTAGTTTTGTTGGCAAAGATAGTCATGGGCGGTGTCGACCCTGAAAAGGAACTGTCGGCGCTCAAGTATGAGTACAAGGGAGCTTGATAATATGTCCTTTATACGGACCCTGGTCACAAGTTGGAATAGCTGCAGGAACTGATTAATAGCTGCGCGAGTTTGGCTACCCAGCAACACCTCACGCAACGCCTCTCATGATTCTATCAAATGCATTTCTTTCATGTTGCTCCCTTCTATCCTCTCTCATCCTAATGTTTATCGTGTAGGCATGTCTCATTATGACCCATCTACTACATATCTATCGAATCGTTGAATCGCAAAATCCCGTGGCTTTTCAAAACGCCATCGACACCCTTGGGTGGTCGCGGGAAAGGGTCCGTCATGGGGCTCGCATCGGGGGAGTCTGAAGACTTGTCCATCACCAGCGCTAGTCCATGAGACTTGATGGCATCCACAAGTGCCGGCACCATGTCCTACTACAAGTTAGCAACCAGCTAGTTTCAAAGTAAAGTTTTCAACATACCAGCAGTCGAGAATAACAGATCAAACCCATAAAGTTGTTGCTCTGGGCAATCCTCACAACCTCCTTGATAGATGCGCTTCGCCGACCACTGCTAAGGGCTGTGCCGTTGGCTCCCGTCGTTTCTTCCCGTCCCAGGTCGTTACACAGGAAGACGGGGAAATTCGGTTGCTTCCAGTTCAGTGCTGTGCATAGTCGAGGGTTGTAGCTGCTGAACACGATAGACCGCACCACATCGGGGGCCTGAGCACGTTGAGCCCGGGCATGGTCAAACACGATGTTGAGAATCGAGTCCACAAACACGTTGACATCCAACGCAGGGCCCATGGAGAAAGCCTTCTCCTCCTCTGTTGTCGGGTACAAGACCTGAAGGTTGATGTGCATCCCAGGGTTCAGTAGTGTAAGTGCCTCCTGAAGCGTGATACCAGCCGTAGCAAGAATGTGGTAAACCTCCGCAATGCTTTCTGATGTCTTACTCGCCAAGCTTGGTAGGTCTGCACGACTATTGCTTCGCGCTGTCATAGACGTGAATTGCTCCAGGGTCAACCGGCAGACAGGAATATCAAGTCCACCACAAGCTATGGTCCATCGGGGCCAGAGGACTGGGACACCATCACTGGTGTACTGGACAAAAATTCTCACATAGTCGCCGGATAGGCTCGATCCTGTGACAATGGCGCTCGTTGGTTGATTGAATTGGCTCGTAGCCTTCCAATACGTCTCAAAGTCGGTGATCTCCAGGGGCTTTCCTTGGAACGGCTTGATGACCTGAACGTTGAAGCAGATCTGGCCAATAGCACGGAGCCTAGGATCAAAAAGAGGCAGGCAGCACGTTGAAGTGCCCTGCAGGCCTTTGAAAATGCTGGATAGTGCAACCGTCTTCGCGATGACCTTAGCACCGTAGGTAGGGAAGACGTCGATGTCCAGACTGAAAGAATCCAGGTTGTCCACCTGGAAAGAAACAATGCGGGTATCTTCTTGAAAGGGTAGAATAATATTCTTGGGAATGAGGTCCGAGACCTTGGAGGAAATAGTAAGCCGAGCAGCAGGATACTTGCCGTCCTGGAAGAACAAAAGGGGTTGTTCGTCCAGGTCTCCAAACGAGATCTGGACGACCGTCTTGGTGTCGAGGAAGTTGTGGCCATATCTCCTGAGGGGAATAATCGGAGGAGGAAGTTCGAGTTCGGGGATCGCATCTGGATCCAAGGACATGGGCAAGGGGGCGCTGCTTGTTTCCAGAGGACCCAAAGCAGGTTGCACCATGAAAGGACTTGCTCGCGGCCGAGTGTTGAAGGGTGTCAGGAGCTTCATACAGGCCAGATGCCCTTCCCAAGCAGCATAGTACATGGCTGGAAGGTCCTTTTCATCCACAATGCTTGCGTCGACTCCAACCTTGAGCAATGCCTGAAGACAGTCGACGTTTCCCTCGCTGGCGGAATGAACAAGGGGTGTCCATCCATAGAGCTTATCAACTTGATCCAAATCTGCGCCGAATTTCTTCAGGAGCAATAGAAGCTCTGATGTCTGGCCCGCCCTTGCCACTAGATGCTGAGGATACAGGCCCTCGGCGTCTGGCAAGATCTTGGCACCGTGCTTGAGGAGAAGCTCAACAACCGCCACCGAGCCATGTTCGCATGCCAAATTCAGGGGGACGTGATCCGAGTCTCCGACAGGGTCGATACGTGCGGATCTAGCGAGGAGAAGTTCGATGCATTCGAGGTGGCCGTGAATAATGGAGTGGATCAAGGGAGTAAAGTTGTCGTGGTCCGTCAGGTCAATCGTGCTTTGATTTGCTACATAGTTGTCAGCCACGAAACTTACAATATAGGGGCTAGTATATAGCATACCGTCCAATAGAAACTTGAGCATTACCAGTCTTCCGTGAAGACTGGCATAATGCAGGGGAACTCGCCCATAGACATCTGTCCTGTCCACGGCGACATTGACTGAGAGGCCCCATTCCAGCACATACTGCTTCCCATAGATAGCAGCCTGGTGCAGGCAATTCCGCTCATTGATGTCGTCGTACGAGTGAAGGTCGACAAGGCCTGTGTCGAGAAGAATTCGTAGAGACTCCTGGGGCGCTTCTGAAATGGCGGCCAAAAAGGTCCGCGTTATTCTCTCCATAAGCGAACTGTCGCCTTCATTGGTTTCATTAGCAGATCTCATCCGCAAGAGCAAATCCCGGAGAGATTCGAGGTTCCCTGTGATGACAGTATCCAAAAGCAGGGTATCTGCATCCCCTTCGTCTGTGCCCACGAAGTGCTGCGAAGTCACAACATGGTTGGTCTGGAAATTGACCTGGATCCCATCTGACCAGGCACCAAGTTCTTGTAAACTCGTAGTGGCCTGGTCAGACAGCTCGCTTATGACAGTAGCATTGAAAAACGGCTGGACCTCAACGGCTCGCGAGAGGTAGAGCTCCTTGGTTTTAGATTTTGATGTCTTGTCCCACTTCTTGAGGATTTTGGAGAAGGCGGTGCCGTTGATTTCGACGAATTGTTGAAGCTTGTTCAGATCGGTGGCAAACTGCTGGAAGCCCTCCTCGAGAGTGGTGAACTTTGCGGAACGGCGGGATATGCCCTGCCGCGACTGGAGCACCTTTTTCTTGTCTAGGAGGGTCTTGAGGCGGATTTTGAGCTACAACGCGTCAGGGAAACGTGCTGAACGAGGCTGAAAGACTTGTCAACAAACCTCGGCTTCCTTCTGTAGGTAGAAGGCATTGACTTTGTCGAGTTCCCGTTCCTGCTCATCGTTTAGCAACCACGGAGGGATGTTCATGGCGGAGACAAAGCACCGGGGATGATCCTTACCAGCTGGAAGAAAAAGGTCGCCTTGTTGGCCTGGAGAGCGGCCTGGGAATCGACGGGGGTAGCCGAGCGGAGGGCATCATTTTGGGAGGTGAGGGTCGGGGTTGCGGACAGCTTCTTGATGAGCTACATGGCACCGTGTTAGTGGCAGGCGTCCCAGGGGCCGTGGGGTTGCGTGCGGGCAGTGGGTGAAGAAACGTGCCCTTGGGCTGCAGAACGAATGGAGAAGCAAGGAGGTTTGCTTTTGGCAGCCCCCGTCACACTGCGTGATGCCTCCTGCTACAGGTGATCGCGATCTGCAGCTGGAACAAGCAGAGGATCGGAGAAGCTGAGCCAAGAAGGGCAGGTAGACAGTGCAAGGGCAAGGGTTAAGGGCACGGATTCAGAGAGGGGGGACAGACAATTGGGCTGGGGAATCGAGGACCAGAGAAACTTGGAACAGGGAGGTTGGACATGTCTGTGGAAGAAAAGTGATATAGTGGACCAAGTACCGTGAAAGGGAGATGACAGCGGAGACGGGAGCCGGGGATTTCGGTAGCGGGAACGGGAACGGGGGGACCTGAACTGAACCAACGGGGGGCGGGAACGACATGGACATACCTTCTTCAGGGCTTTGTAGTTGACGAAACTAGCCGCATATTCGGGCACCTCAAGCTGACGCTTCTGGATCTGCTTGCCGAACTTCCTAGAGGCGAGTGTGAGTTGGCTTGAACAGTCTGGGTCTCATCACGAGCACCAAGTTGCCATTATCCAGCAAGAACCGTGCAGTGTAGAGCAGGTCCTCGAAGGGGGGGGTTAGGCTTGGGCTGGCTCTAATGTAGGCAGCAACAAGGGGGGCCAGAGAGGCTTACATGTTTCGGCTTGGACGCCTCGAGCTGCCCTTGGCGTCCGAGAGGGAAGCTGGTGAGAGAGCAAGTGAGTAAAAGCGACAGGAGTTGTCTACCAGGTCTTTCTTGGTAAGGGGGGATGAGACGACGGGGATTTGCGGCTGGAATACGTGAGTCTCGGTGTCAGTTACAGCGTCTGTGTGGTAGGTATCTTGAGCGTCGTTTGTGCGTAAGTGCAACAGTGACGAGAGAGGCTGGAGCTGAAAGATAATAGGTAAGGTAGGTGACGAGGGGTGATGACTGGACAAGTCGAGGCAGGGCAAAGACTGGGTCTGGAGGAAGCCGAGTGAATGCCTTGGACATGGAAATGCAGTGTCGAGACAGGTCAGGCAGACATCAGCTCAGCCAGAATTGAGAGGCCAGGTTGAAGGTCAGACCAGGTGGAGAGTGGTATGGATGGTAGTGCAGTGTGAGTTGAAGCCCTGTGAGCGGGATGCTCAACAACCGCCACTTCCCGTAGACGACTCTGTTTAATTTTTCTCTCTCTCGATTTTGTCTGTCCCCTCAACTCTTGTCATGTAAAAGTGACACGATTAAACGCCTGGCGCCGCAGGGTCCTTTGATTCATCACCCGACCGCCCGACAAGGCGGCGTGCGAGGTCGACTCCCGTAGGGCACGTGGGGGGGTATTCCAGAGTCTTGAGTCGGGTGAATGTCTTGCGAGGGCGTGACGAGGGCGTGGGCGGCTGAAACTCGCCTCTTATGGGGTTGTTTTTCCGCGCGAGATGCAGATGCGGGTATGGATGGGTATGGGTAGGCATGGATATGGTGTGGTGTAATAGGATTGAGGTGTTGGGATTGGATAGAGTAGAGGAGATATTCGAGATGAGCACTCACCGAAGCCGAGGTAGGTAGGTACCTTAACTCTCAGGTAGAGCCACCGCAAGCAGAGTCCAGGCAATAGTAAAGGTTCCTGGTCCCTTATTCCACCGTTGACCGAGTCCGAGTCGAGTCCTTGCAGTTTGCGCGGCGGGTCTAGACCCCCGAATGAGTTTGATCGTGGGGTGCGGGAGACGAGGTGAAGTCAAGTGAGGTGAGGCTTGTTGAGGTTGAAGTGACGTGCGTGAGACAGGCGGCACGACGTCCGTTGACAGCAAGCCAAGGTAAACAAACACTGACAAAAATGTAGCAAAGACAAAGAATCTTGACCAAAAAGAGGAAAAATATGCGCGCTCCTTTACTGGTGTTGGGAGATTTTATTATGACAAAAGGTCGTGAAGAGAGAGGGACTTGAGCCAAAAACCCGCCCCTCCGTCGTCCACGTCCACTTTGATGCTCAGTGGCTCTTGCTTAGAGACGGTCAACCAAAAAGGCAGTCGGACCTTGAGCCCAGCAGAGGAAAGAAGCGGGGACAATTCAAGAGCCGTCGACTTTTTTTAGTCTCTTTTTTTTTCGTTCTTGTTCTTTGTCGTATTCGACTGAATCGATCCAGGCGGGAATCGGCTTGGATCTCGTTCTTTTGGTTGTTGTCTTTTCGTCCTCTTCACCTCGATATTTTTCATCTCATCTCTCGTTGCTCGTGCCTACCCCTCCGACTCCTGGTTCTCGTTCCGCCGGCGCCCGTGGTCCCACGGCGTCTACCAGACGGCGGGGCTCGGAGGAGGCTCGTTGTCTTGTCTGCTAGCAGCCTAACAGTTTAGGCACATCCTCCAAACGAACCCATCATAACAGCCCATCCTCTACCCACAAAGCCTCTCCCCCCGTCGTCCTGGGAATAAGCATCCGCTAATCTCGACCCGTTCGCGCCAGCTTCTCGTGCGTGGCCGGCCGTTATCCGAATATCCAATCGCCGTGCCGTATCCGACCCCGTGCTCGAGCGACAGGCGCTCCGTCTTGCGCGGCCGGGGCACCGCCAACGTCGCCTGTTGCTGGCATGCATCGAGAAACCGCATTGTGATGGGGTCTGTCGGGACTTTCTCCGCGCGTCGGCGCTGCACTTTATCACGGTCAGCCCAATGATTAACGTAGCATGTGTCTCTAATGCGACAAAGCCACGAGGGACGTCATACCCACACGCTCAAGGGGCTCTGGACCCGTCTCCTTGGTCTCTGCCGCTTCCCATATCACACGCCAATTGCGCCCAATACGTAACTCTGCAGTTCATGCGCTTGCTCTACCTCATTTCCAGGTCTCCGGGACATCCTTGGAGCGTCACGCCAGCTTCTTCACTTGTCTGACTAGTCCCATTGTCTTCTAATTCCTTCTCTGTTGCTCCATCTTCGGCCCCATCACAATGACATCTTGCTTCACACGCGAAGTGAGTCCCAACTTCGAATTTTGATCACTGACTAATAGAATCGACTCAATTTGGCCTCGGTATTGACCTCGACATGGGATATCCAAGTAGGCGAGTTCCCCGGATCATAGGTTCGACTGTGCTCTCAACCACCACTCGACTCAGTCCAGGCCATCCAGGATCTCACACCCTCCGACCCTGCTCATGCAAGAGAGTCACGAGGCACATACAGTACGTAAGAGGAAAAGAAATGCGGGTAGTGAATGAAGAGGCTACACTATGCTGCTGACCCAATACATTGAAACGGAGCTATACCCGGAAATAAACCACCCATGACAGTGAGGATGCCGATATGGTATCAAACTCATCTACCTCAGCTTCTCTCATGACCTTCCTTGTCACGCTTCACCCTCTAGCATCCGCTCGTCTTCACTTTTGGCCGTCACGCTCATGCGTTGCTTCAGATCTAGTTCTTCTTCGCACTCGCGTCTCCTTGTGAGTCGACCAAGTTGTCAGCCATAGCTTCTGCGGCAGCCTTCTTGAGTCGCTCGTTGTCATCTGACTTCTCTTCCTTGGGCTTTTGATGTGTCTCCCGCTCATCCTCGCTATCCCCCAGGCTAAAAGGATCGTTCTCAGCGATAGGGCTGGGCTCGACCGTCGACAGCGGCTGCCACTTGCTAGCCTTTGCGCTACCCGCGGGGGCGGCATCCTTCGGTGGCACTCGCGGCGACGAGTCGTACATGTTGATCTCTTCCGTCTCCTCCTTGAAACCAACACGTCTACCGGTGCTCGGCTTGGGCGAGGCTGAGGGTGGTGGTGGCTTATACATGCCCGTGTTGGCCATCGGACGGTTGATCGGGGCTACATACTGTTAACTCTGGTTCCTGGGGTTTCACATAAGCAATACTTACTTCCGTCGGAGGAGAACTTCATGCCAGCAAAGTCGTCACTGAGAACCTGGGGGTCCGCGTCGTATCGCTCGTAGTCACCGCTCCGTCGGCTGGACTCACCAGGACGACGGAAGGGTTGCCCCTGTCCCTGAGTCTGCTCCTCGCTCTCGTCAAAGTTCTCCTCAATCTTCTTCTTGATGTTGGTGATCCACCCATTGACCTTGGTCTGTGTCTCGAGGAACCCCTTTCGGAGGTTTTCGCGGATTACAGGGAGGTCATCGTCGATGAAGCTATGCTCCCGGTCGTCGTCCCATTCGTTCTGACCCTGGCCCTGCCTAGGTCGACCATCGTTATGACCTCGATTGGCGGTCCGAGACTCGTAAGCTCCGACGTTGTCGTAGTGCTCAGCAAGCTGTCGCGCATAAAGTTCATCCGCCTCCATTTGCGACATCTGGGCTCGGCCCTGCGGCCTTGGTGGTTGGGGAGGAGGGACTTCATCCTCGGGCTCGTTCTTTGCAGCATCGGGGTCGGTCATCTCTGTATATGCGTCAGTTTGCGCCGTTCCTCCACAACGTGTGGCATAACGTACCCAACAGGGCGTTGAAGGCGGGCTCGACTTGGCCACCGCTAGCTCTCAGGACAGCCTTGATGATACCCTGGTCAACAGTAGGGAATGCCTCCTTGAGTATCATTTCGTTCTTTTGCGCTTCGGTCAACGGTCGTGGCGGCTTAGGGGGGGCAGTTTCGTTTGTCGGTGTCTGAGAGGTTGCGGTCGCGGCAGCGGTTGTCGGCTTTCCGTCGTCTCCGAGGACACCAGACTCCTGAACATCGTCGTCATCCAGATCGAGGGGTCGAGCAGTAGTAGGAGACTCGGGAACACTCTCGACCGTGGCCTTGTTCTTCATGACGAACGGGTGTCAGCCATTTGCTTCCAGGCGCAACTTTGCGAGCTTAGCTCTTGAAGAAGTTACATACCGAATCTGTCGGGGTGGACATCTTGACAGCGCGTTAAGATCGTAGTTAGGGGATGTATCGACGTCAGTGAAGATAAAGATGAGGACCCTGAACTATAAAAATGCGTCCGAGGGTAAAATAGCGGCGGGAAATTGGTCGATCTCGCTTCAAATTGGCCTTGCTCGTGATAATATAAGACAGATGAGGCGCGAGGGGTCGACTGAGCCACGACGGCTGATGACGTTGACCCAGAGTTAAGCTCTAGGCTGCCGTGATTCGCTACTCAGCCACTCGATCTGATTGGACGCCACTGGCTATTTTTACGACGCCACAAAGTGTAGGGTAACTTTAGGTGTATCAATCAACTCTCTTGCGACCCCGTTTCTACATGAAAGTGCCTCCATGCATGCTGATGCAGATGTTTTTACGCAGAAGGTTGCACGTGGTCAACTCTTATTTATCTAGGAGTAGTTCGAGGTGCCACTGTGTCTTCAAAGTTGGAACCTGTGATCTCGGACAATGGGTGATCTAGATTTGGACTCAACTTTCATTCCTGCGCTTCACAAGCCAGCTGCTCTTCTTCCCATCGCAAAACACCGAGAAAGTTTACTCTATGTCGTAGAGACACATCCAGTCACGATTGTGATTGGTCAGACGGGTTCTGGAAAAACGACACAAATCCCACAATTCTTGGAACAAGCAGGATGGTGTTCAGACGGGAAGATCATTGGCATCACACAGGTAAGCAACTCCCGACGCGTCGTGAAGTATCCCACTAACCAGCTCACAAGCCCCGTCGAGTAGCAGCAACCACAGTCGCAGTACGCGTGGCTGAAGAAGTTGGCTGTGAAGTTGGCAAGGAGGTCGGATACTCTATCCGATTCGAAGATGTTACTTCTGCCTCAACCAAGATCAAGTTTCTCACTGATGGTCTACTCATTCGGGAGGCCCTCGTCGACCCCCTGTTGACGCGATACTCCGTCATCATGGTAGATGAGGCGCATGAAAGGTCTATTAGCACCGACATTCTCCTCGGTCTACTCAAAAAGATCCGGCGAAAACGGCCAGACCTTCGCATCATCATCAGCAGTGCCACCCTGCAGGCCAAGGAGTTTCTGGATTTCTTCACGAGGAGCAGCGATGATCAGGCCGCCAAGGGGAATGGGGATGCGAAAAATGAGATCGGAGCCATTGTCAGCCTAGAAGGGAGGACATATCCGATTGACATCCTATATCTGGAGTCACCAGCGGAGAATTACCTGGAAAAGGCCATCGACGTGGTCTTCGACATACACACACAAGAAGGCGAAGGAGACATTCTAGTCTTCCTCACCGGTCGAGAAGAAATCGACAATGCGATACAGGCTGTCAGTGAGCGGCTGGTTGACCTCAACCCAAAATATGGTCCTCTGATGGCTTTGCCATTATATGCTGGTCTCTCCAGCGAGCAGCAGATGTACATATTCGACAAAACTCCCGAAGGCACCCGAAAAGTGGTATTCTCGACAAACATCGCAGAAGCCTCGGTAACCATCGATGGCATCGTTTACGTGGTCGACAGCGGATTTGTGAAGCTGAGAGCCTATGACCCAAGGACAGGTATAGAGTCACTTACCGCCACGCCAGTCTCCAAGGCGGCAGCATCACAACGCGCTGGACGAGCTGGACGAACAAAGCCAGGAAAGTGCTTTCGACTTTACACCGAGCAAGGTTACCAGTCACTGCAGGAGGCCAACATTCCCGAGCTCCAGAGGTCAAATCTGACCCCGGTCATCTTGCAGCTAAAGGCATTGGGGATAGACAACGTTGTTCGGTTCGACTTTTTTATCACCCCACCTTCCGAGCTGATGTCCAAGGCACTGGAGCTGCTTTATGCTTTAGGGGCACTGGACGAATACGCCAAACTCACCCGGCCTCTTGGCTCAAGGATGGCCGAGCTGGCGGTGGAACCCATGATGGCCAAGACCCTCCTGTCAGCGCAATCCTTTGGCTGCCTCAGCGAGATGCTGACAATTGCGGCCATGACCAGTCTTGGAGGCAGCGTGTGGTTTTCACACGAGGGCGAGAGGAAGAAGATGGAAACATCACGGAGAAAGTTTGCTGTGGACGAGGGAGACCATTTAACTCTTCTCAACGCGTACCAGGCCTTTATCACCAAGGGAAGAAAGGAGGCCAAGTTTTGTCACGAGAATAACCTCAACTACAAGTCAATGACTAGAGCGGTGAGTATCAGAGCACAGCTGAAACGATACCTGGAGAGGTTCAGCATCAATGTCGATGAGACGCTCGCTGGACAAGCATCGGTGGACAATATCAAAAAGGCGGAACAGATCCGACGCTGCCTCACATCAGGATACTTTGCCCACGCGGCGAGGATGCAGCCAGACGGAACGTTTCGCAACGTTGAAGGAGGAACGGTGCTGCACGCGCATCCAAGCTCCCTCATGTTTAACCGTAAAGCGGATTGGGTCATCTTCCACGAGGCGATGGAGACGGGTGGCAAGATCTTCATCCGGGAAGTGACCAAGATTGAGAAAGGTTGGCTGCTAGAGTACGCGCCAGAGTTCTACAAGGTGACATCGGATAGGCGGGGGTAATGGGGAGCAGGATCAATATGAAAGGAGGTTGGAGGAAGCCATGTTCAGAGGTGAAACCGCCGGGTTTGGGGTTCAGCCAGATTGGTTTTCTGGTTTCAAGGTTTCATGAGCAGGGATAACATGTTGGTTGATGCAGGAGTGAGGCATTTGCGAGCTCCTCTTGTTTCTCTCGATCTAGGGTGAGATGGTGTGACTTGATATGGGGTTATAGAATGCAATAGAGGAAAAGCAGTTTAGGCGGATTGGAAACCCGTCGGGCACGGTGGTACTCCGTACGGAGCAGAACACAGCTTTCTCACTCCTCACAACTCATCTCGGTGAGATGTGAGAGCTTGTGTGACTTGCATTAGCTCGGCTATGATCGTAGGTCAGGATATCCAAGAACCAGTCAGTTTACAACCAACAAACAAAGGGTGTGGTATGTAAGCGGCCCGGACATCTCGGGGGAAATGCAAGACAAGACCCAAGACAGAGCCTCGCACCACGGGTGATCCAACCACGGCAGAGCAAGGTGACGATGGCCTCGTGCGGGAAGACGTAAGGGAGCATGTCTACGTAAGCCCCGGCTGGTCTCCCCGGTGGATCATTTGTTGTTATTTTTTTTCGCATCGTCGCAAGCTAAGTTGCGATACGGGGGCACCGATTCAAATTTCCAAGGCTCCATGTCATTGCTTGCCGATCATCTCTGGTGTTCCTGTAATCTTGCCCCGTTGAGGCAGGCATTGCGCTCCTCATATGCACCAAGTATAAATGGACACAAGTCAGCTCGCTACTGCACAACTAGCAACAGACAGCGCACGAGAGAGTAATAATGCCCCACGTTATGTAAGGTCCTGATGCATGAGCGCGGGAACTGGACAATTGTGTAACGCTGGCGACCTGCGGCTTGATATGAGGACTCGACGATCACGAGCAAGCCACTGGGTCACAGCACCCGGCGGCCAGGGCATTAAACCTGGACGACGGTGACAGTGTGTTAGATAGCGCAACCCACTGTATTTCGTTTGCGAATCTTTGCTTTCAGGGCTCAGGCTGGTGTCGACGGGGGATCATCATCATGTTCCAGGGGCAAGGACGTCTTCGGTCATTTCACGGCCGGCACTGTCGAAAGGTTCGGTCTCGCATACCGTCGCGTCGTCAATGGATAGAGGGGCCCACTATCCCATCAGGGGGACCGCGTACCTGCAGCAGAAAGCAGCCACTGGCGACTGGCGCAGCCGCCCCTGACGCCACTGCGGATAGGCGGGGAGTCTTTCCCCTTTATTTACTTTCCAATTCTGGTGCTTTGCTTGTTTAAGCAAAACCATTCCATCGCTTCCGTTGGCTGGCGTCTCTTGGTCACCTCCACCGTAGAACCGGGGCCCTTGATCTCGTGCCTTGCATGAAGCGCTCATAAACCATTGGATGCTCATTGTCTCTGCCATGTGACTGGTCAGGGGTAGGAGGGGATGGTTGTGCATCTTGGTTCGCCAGGTTATGCGAGACTGTGGTTTCTGCCGCCTGAGCACACACAAGCACACAAGAGCTGTGATGATTCTTGAACCGTTATCTTTGGCTGCCACTGGGTGCCGTCACCGGGCGCTAACGGGGTGGCGAGGGACCATGTAAACTCTTTGGGAAATTAAACGTCTTTTTGCTTCTTTAGTCGATGGCTTCAGGGACGCATAGGTCTGGGCGTGCGGAGGTACTGTAGGTACATTATCTTCAAAGATGAGGCTGGGAGACTGTCGTAGATGGTTGCGGTCAACGTCTCCTACACGATTCAGCCTTTGTGCAAGCATCCTGGCTCTTCGCAGGGCTTCCATGACGAGATGCCCTCTCCCCCCTTCGCTCTCGACCAAGGCCATGCCACAAACCCCTTCCTGGATCCAGCAGGATGCCCCGAAAATGCTTCTCGAGGCCCACCTCAATCTCTCTTGGAGGAGCACTGGAAGGGGTCTGGAAATGACCGGGGGGTCCCAAACCACCAATGGTTTGATGGATCCAATCATGGGCCGGACGAGAACCCAACCTGGTGTCACTCTCGCTCCGTCTCGCTCCCCTGATTAGGGATCCATCCAGTGAGCGACGGCGAAGCTCACCGTCTGGGACGGGCGGGATCCATGGATCTGATCCATCCCCTGGTGCTGCGCTGGACAGGCCATCGATGGAGACCTTAGCATTAGCCTGCTGTAATCGATATTGTTAGAGGGTACATCGCGCTGCAGCATACGCGGACAGTGGGCGCTGGTCCCGGCAGCACGCCCGCTGCAAGCTGCCCTGGGGGAAGGCGCTGGGACGGGCAGGGCAGTCAGTGCCTGCCAGGAGGAGGAGGAACGCTCCCACCTGGGCCTGGTCTCCCGCCTCGCTCCACCACCTCCATCCAACCTCCACTACCTCTCTTCTTCCTCTCTTCCTCTCCATCGTCGTTCTTTCTCTCGTTCTCCAACTGTCGACCGACCGAACGACGACAGGATCCTTCTGTTTCCTCCCTCACAGAAGCTGCCTGCCAGCGGGCTCGTCATTCTTTTAACCTTGCACTAATACCGAGTCTTGATTTTCAAGCTCAAGTCATTCTTTTCGTTTTGGTTTGCTCTTGGCTTCATTGTCCGGCGACCTAGTCCTTCTTTACAGAACAACATTATAGCCCTTCGCTAGCAATCGCTCGCTGACCTTTTGGCACTTTTGACAACCTCGTTTCGAACCTTGCGGTATCCCATTTGCTTCTACGCTTCTCTCGATCCCTCGACGAAACGATTCAAGACCCCGAGTGCCTTATCAACATTGGAAACTATTCAGCCGTCTGCCAACATCGTCACCAACCGTAACTCTTTAATGGTCAGGACAGTTGTGTTTGGATTTTAATTCGACAATTCTTAATATCTTTCTACGCCATCTCGAGAAATTGTTGTGGAGGAAAACCGTCTTTATCGCCAACACCCTCATTGTTTTGAAAGCTCTCTAGTTGCATGCGCCGTCACCACAACTACACGCACCATGGAGCTCACTCACTATGGAGGCTACCGCCTTCAACCCCGTATCAACCTTGGTCGCGAGGTCACCCCGATCCCCCCCGACAGCACACATAAGCCTCCGACTGGCGTCTTTCATCGACTTTTCGCACGATCGTCTGAGGACAAGTGCAAGGAAACGCCCGACTCCAACACCTGCGAGAAGCCTGTTGGAGGAAACTTGACCGTGCCCATCGTCGTCGTTATTGTGTATGCCATCAACTATACCTTTTTGAGCAGTGCGGTTGGTGAACTTTCGGAATGAATTGCTGACTCTTGTTGTGTAGTGTTGTCCTCGTGCTTATTGCCGGATTTCTGTTCTACCTTCATCGTAGAAATGTTAAGAGGTCTCGACTGGAGGATGCTCGAGATCCTCACAAGAGCCTGGATTTTGGACTGGGCGATCAAAAGAAGTCGGCCCGCAGAAGCATCTTTATGGGTGGAGGCGGCGAGAAAGGTCTCCATCACAAGCAGAGTCAGCTCTCGATGGACATGAACCTCTCATCGCCTTACCTTTTGCCTCCGGGCCTGCAGCAGTCGCGCGAGTCACTTCATTCTTTGGCCAGGTCTCTCGGCAATGATAGCCAAGACCCCTACCAGTATGTTGCGACCTATACGCATAGCGAGACCGGCTCCGTGCGGTCCTTTAACCCCAAGGAATCCTCCTCGCTGTATACTAAATCAAGCAGCAACCGTACCTCTGTTGGAAAGGATCCCTCCCAAAGGATGCCTCCCTCGCGCATGAATTCTCTTCCCGAGACGCCCATTTCAGCCACGGAGTCCAAGGTTGACCCCTTTGCCACGCCCAAAATGCCTGAGCCGACTCATCAGGCAAACTCCCCCGTCGAATCCGAGAAGCCGAAGGCCCATACCGCTTCCATCGTCCCTGAGATCGGTGTTATCTCCGACTTTGATGAGAAGCACGACAGCTCCCTGGTTCAACAGCCACCAGTCGCCAGGACCAAGAGCCCCGAGTTTGAGCTTCCCTCGTTTGCTCAGACGACAGACACTGCCCAGCCCGCCAATGAGCCAACTGGCCTTGGACTGAACTTTGGCTTCCCTAAGCCTACCTCCCCAACTGTTGATGATGCTCCTCGCTCTGCTCCTCTCCCCAGCCAAGACCGGCACAGTGACGGCTCTAACTACCAGGCCTACCAGCCTGTGGTTGACATTGCTGACTATTATGGAGATGACGACGACGAAGGCCGTGGCCGCACCATGCAGCGCAAATCATTCTTGCCCGACCAGTCTCAGCCTCAAGGCCTGGGAGTTCCTCAGCAGGACAACAAGCGATTGTCTGTTGGATTCCGCCCTCTGCCCCCGGATGAGATCACTGAATCTGAGGATCCTGAGTACCGCGCCAACCGTATTCGATCCTTCTACAAGGAGTACTTTGAGGACACCAAGGAGGCGCCACCACCTATGCCTCCCATGCCCCCCATGCAGCGAGGTAATGGCGGACCCATGCCACGAGGCAATGGCCAGTACTACGACGACTACAACCGAGGCAACCTTGGTGAGGCGGCGGCCTACTTCGACCCCGAGACCAACGCCTTTGTCATGCCCTATGCCGAGCCTGTCACTCGTCGTGCTATGACTCCTCCACCCTCCGGCCGCTTCCGTGGCGGACCCGGACCCCGTCCTCGTGGTCCCCATGGTCCTAACGGGTCTATCGGCGGCATGAGTGCCCAGAGCGGACCTCGAGGCCGATCTCGTGCCGGCTCTGCTCTCGGCCCTCGACCTGACTCGTCTGCCTCAGCGAGATTCCGTCAACCACCCAAGAAGAGGCTTCCCCCTCCTGCTCCTCTCCCCACGCTCCCAACCCCTTCGAAGCTGACGGATGACAACTTTGCTATCATCAACGCGGCCGACTTTGCGCCACCTGACCGTATCCGAGACAACGTCGCCGGCCGTTCTCAGAGCCCCTTCGGTGAGAGGCGACCCTACTCGCCAACAGTACCCGCAGCTGTCCCCCTCGTCGGTGCCTTTGACGAGCTCACCGCTCTGCCTAGCCCGTAAGTAAACATTGTAATGTAAAATGATTGGATGCTAATTTGCAATAGTCACTTGCTCCGCAAGTCAAGCACATTCACGGGCCTGGACTTTGCTCCTCCCAAGAAGTTCAAGGACGCAGATACGATGAGCGACGCGGGTAGCATCAGGAGCAACAAGAGCGGCATGTCTCAAGCACAGCTCGGCGCTATCCGTGCTGGAGCTGGACGTGTGAGCCGACTCCCTGGCGACACGGTCTTCACGCAGACGTCTATGCAAGACGCACTGAAGCCTTCATGGACCCTTCGGCCTTGATGAAAGGCAACAAGCAGCGCAACCTGTCTGTCTGATGTTTCGGACAGTTTCTTTAGCGTTGGTTTTGTGGCATTCATTGCATTACTCACACAGCGTGCGCCGGTTCTTGACAAATTCTTTGCACTTTCTTCGCTTCACGGGCGCATTTCAGGGTCATGACGACTTGCGATTTTCATCTTTCACATTCTTGGGCAACATGCAGGGCTTGCATATAGAAGGTTTTGGAAAACCACACGACAAACTAGATGACGACTACTGGCTTGGGCAATCAATGTCTAGCCATTGTATATAGGTCAATTGGATGTGGTGCTATCATATTGAGCATCACCATCTCGTTTTTACCATGGAAACTGAACCAAATTGATGCTACTGACTGACGCACGAGCGATTTGATGACTGCCGTGGGGTGATTGGAGCGAATAAGTTGGACGGGCTGGGATGGTCCGAGTTTGAGCTTGTCCTGTTCTCAGATGGGCAGGTTGGTATTTAGGACCAACAACTCGTATACTCGGCATTCCCGTGCCTGAGAATGGAGTTTCTATTCTAGAAGGACACGGGAAACCTGATGGTGACACGAAGTGGCGAACGAACGAGACACAACTGGCGGGATGGACATGCAGCATTCAGCAGCGCCAACTCGATGTTTTGAAGGATCAGCATTCAGCAGCGTCAAATTGAGGCATTGTTCCTGGGGCGATACGACTGGATGAGCAGACGGCGACACGCGATCAGATTCCTATTTTTAGGGGCCCTCCGCCTCCAAGGGTGGCTCTGGGTGGCTCGCGGCTAGCGTGGGATGGGCTGTACTGGGGACAGACGATGAGTGGAGATTGTGTCGGGAGCTGGGTTGAAGGCTTGAGATATCTAAGATGGCGGTAGATACGGTACGGCAGCATGGGCTTGTTTGGATTTGATAGAGATGAATATGATATCAAGATGAGAGTGGCGAGTGAGTTATCACAGCTGCCAAGTCAAACCTTGATTGGATTAATAGAATGGCCTGTTAAGATGTAGGGGTCCTGTTGGTGGCGGTCATGATTTTGGGGAGCGAGATTATCGCTGACGGGTCTCGTTTAAGCCTTCCATTTGCTTTTGGAACCAGGTTGGCAGGTGGAACAAAGAAGACTTTCAATTGTCTTGTCTTGTCTTGAAGCCATGTTTTATAATCATTCCTGTCTGTCGCGTTCCAATGATCTAGATTTCTGCGGCCACGGAGAAGGCGTTGACGGATATTGTTGTCGATTTCGGTGGTGACCGGGGACGGCAGCGTTGCATCGTAACGGCTGTTCAGGGCGTGACTCCGAGATTAGATGGTTCTTCTGTCTGCATCCTCTGGCCGGGAAAAGGATATTATTTAATATGTACGATTGCAATTCTTTGAATGTGATTCTTGACGAGTTGTCGGACCGTGACATTCCAGTGCAGCAATGGTAAATTGAAAGGGGACTCCTCGGCGAACAAACCGGCACTGATTGAATGCCAGTTGGGAAATTATCCCGCCCTCATCATGATGACGTCTCATGGAGATCAAGATGGTGGTGAAACGACCGATTGACGCCCGTGTTAGGGTATTTAGAAGATGGCTTTTTCACAAGCTTTTTGAAAATTATTTTACTCTTTTGCATGATTGGGGAGGAATTATCACCACCAAAGTTGTTTATTAGCCTAGTCAGCATGGGAAATGATGTCTCCATGGGACTATTGACGTGTACATATGTATTAGCTGTAAGGGAGGGAGGGGAATCCCATGTTGTGTGTAAATTGCAATGTAAGCCCAGCCTCGGTGGCTGGTGAGAAGCAATACCTCTTGCGTGCTGGTATTTATTCTCTGTCGAGGCATTTGATAGTCGAACCCTCGAGTAGGACATCGACAATGACAATCCAACAAAGAGAGTTGCATTTTCCCTGTCAGCTGCCCCCTTCTTCATCCAGCCTGTCGTGGAATCGTGCCGAGGGTGGGTAGATCACAGCCTCGCTGGGGCCCTCGTATCGATTCGGGGGTGGCTACACGGCGCTAGAGTAGAAAGGAACCTCCCCCGGGGTGTGGCCGGTGGTCCAGAACTGGGCAGAGGCCGCCGCAGCAGCATGTGGTCCATCATTCAACCCCTGCAGCGAGTCTGATCGAGATAGAAGGGGATTGGTACTTGCTAGACGGTGGTGGATGAGGTGAGAACCAAAGTACCTCGAGTTTTTGATGGATCAAGGTCCTTCTCGTACCTGAAGCACGGAAAGGTATCCGAACGGCCGAAGACGATTTGCTGCTGCTGGTGTAGTGCTTGCTGCGGATGATGGATGCTCACTCATTGCTGATGATGTTCAGGAGCAAAAGCCCATCCCATCCATGTGCCACACACTCTGTTCTCTTGGTTGCACTCTATTTTTTTTTTCTTCCTTGTCTCTCTTCCGTCTCATCCTTCTTCTTCTTTCCTCACACACACACACAATCTCTCTTCTTCGTGATTGCTCGTCGCCGTTAGCAGAGCATCACGCCTCTTGCCGAAAGCAAACAGACACCCGTCGTTCAAGTTCCAGGACGCGCCAGCTAGCTCCATTTTCCCATCAAACCGCCCAACTTTGCGACCGCCGCCCGCCAGCCCCCGGCCCGCCGGCTTTTTTCTTCACTCTCTATCGATTTTCTCTTGACGCAAATTAAGCTTGACTGTTGGGACTAGCTGAAACTGGAACTGGTCTTCAGCTTGGAAAGAAGGAAAATAGAGCAGGGTCAAGACCTGCTAAAAAGTACCAGTAACGGCCTCCACCCGCGCGCGTCCGCCCGCTAAACAAGGCCCTTACCAACTGCCCCCCGGGCATTTCCTCTCTGAAGAGGAAGAAAAAAAAAAGAACCCGCTGCTTGAGTGGGTTCCGTTGCTTGTGTTTATTGTCTCGCCTACAGCTCGCACCACCCCCAACCAACCACCCCCGACAGGACTCCGACCCGACCTTACCTTTGACCTTCAGGCCTGCTCCGTACGCTTTCGACACACACTCTCAACCTCTCCTCGTACATCCACAGGCCGACTTCGAAACACCACCTGTTCGTCCTTGACTCGCCTCGCAACGAATCGCCTCTTCGCCCTCATTCTCGAGACAAGGGGGGGAAAGCAATCAGAAAGATCGGTCAAACAATTCAAGGTACGTTTTGTATCACGATACTCGTGCATTCTGCCATGCATTCGCCCGTTGTCATCCCTCCACGCGACCATCGCCCCCAGTCTCAATCGACAGTCTGGGCAGGATACTCCTGATCCGCAACCATCGCCAATATTGTCCCCCTCCCCATTCCGAACCCATCGCGCTTAGATGGCCTATCCCATCCGTCGCCTCCCTTTTGTTGATGGTCTTCCGCTCCTATCGCTGCTTGATGCACTACCCCCTCGTCCTTGCTTTGTCTACATCACCCGACTACTGCTGCTGCTGCATCATTATTCAACAAGCATCTACTTGGATCCAAGTATCGTCGTCTCGCTGACATGTTCCTCAATCCCAGGCAACTGCCCAGAGTGAGCACGCCCGACTTCGTCATGTCCAACACTACGGGCCAGGGCGACTCCCAGCCCACCGAGGCGGCCTCGGTGCCAAACCCTCAACCATCATCTCCCGCCGACGACAACAACACCGACAATAACTCGCCCTCAACTGCGGGTAACAATTCTCCTACATCTGCCGCCAACCCGCCGGCCACTTCAGATTCAAACGACGACAATGCGTCAGCTACCAACAATGAGCCAAGTGACTCTCCAACTGAGGCACCCAGTCCTTCAAACAGTCCCAGTCCAACACAGGCCAGTTCGGCAGAAGAAACACAGAATGAACCATCTTCCGATGATTCAAGCCCTTCACCGACGGAGAACAACCCCACAACTCAAGCTACTCAATCAAACGCGCAACCGACTACTGAAGAGTCCAAGCCATCTCCTACGAGTGACAACAATGATGATAGCTCTACCGAAGACAACCAGCCGTCTGCCTCCGAAATTACCTCATCCGAAATCCTATCGACCATCGTTACAGTTACCGGCAGCAAAGGCCCAGAAACCAGTATAGTGCTGGTTACGGCTATTAGGACTCAAAGGGTCACCGCTACTGAAGCGTCTGCCTCAGCGACAAACTCAGATGATGCCGAGGCCATTGATTCTTCCAAGGGCAGCGGTGGCGGTGGTGGACTGGACCAAAAGAGCAAGGTTGCCATCGGCGTTGCCGTTCCAATTGCTGCCATTGCCCTCCTTGCTCTCCTCGGACTGTTCTGGTGGAAGAAGCGGAAGACCAGAAGGCAGGCCGAGGAGGAGCGCCGCAAGGAGGTGGAGGATTATGCTTATAACCCCAATGCCGACCCCACGATCCCAGCTGTTGGAATGGCAGATGGTGGTTATGAGATGAGGGAAGATGGATCCTCAGGTTACCGTGGTTGGGGCAACACCACCATCGGCTCGACCGGACGCAAGGCCTCCACCACTATGTCTGGTGGCGTTAATGGCCAAGCTTATTCTGACGTTACTTCTCCGACCCGGGGTAACTTTTCGGACGCACGATCGGGTGAGCCTTTGATGGACGGCTCACACTCTCCAGAGGGTGAGATCTTGGGAGCCATGGGCCCTTCTGCTGCCAACAACCGTGGCGCCGAGGTGCACCGAGGTTCCAACGCCTCATCTTCATACAGTGCCGCTGGTCCGATGCCTCAGACCCCATGGGAGTACCGTATGGCGCCGGTGGCTCGTACTACGATCAATACACTCAGAACCCATACAACGACAACGTACCACAGCAAGCGGTTATCCGAGACAATCCGGCTCGTCGAAACACGCGGATCGAAAGTCCCCTCTCACTATCCTCAACAGAGCGCGGGTATCTCTCAAAACTTTTAAACCTGTCTCACTATGCTCTTCCTCACGGTGCTATCAACACTCGCTGGCCACCGTCTCATTTTTTTCTTTCCTTTGTGACTACAAAGATACCCACATCCTGTCGAAAATCTCTTCGCTAGGAAGGTGGACTGCACTGCACTGAACGGCGTTTGAACAACAAAAAGGCGTCTGCTTTGTTTCTGGACGAGAGGCAAATCTCGACAAAGTTACAACCTAATCGCTCACTTCTCTTTTCATTTGAAACCTGGGAGTTTTATTCTCAACGGTGTTCTGTACCACCAACATCCAAACGGAGCATTTTGGCTTTTTTTCCCTTTTTTCTCAGTGTTTTTTTGTCTTGTTTTTTGCTTTGAAAGACAATAACAAAGGGGGTGATTTCTTGAACCCCCCTTCTTTTTCATCCCCTTGACTATCTACGCTTATATCATGAGTTGGAACTTGTACATACGATGAACGGCATATCAAGCCTCGAGGCTTTCCTTTTATCCAAGATGATTCAAAGGGCTGTATCAAGCCCTGTAATGGTTGCAGGAGAAGGAGAGAGGAGAATGGTGGTGGTGAAAAAACAAAAGCCAGGGATTCAAAGCCTCGGGTTGAATCTGTCGGTGGATGTGAGAGATAGTTTATTGAATCATCCAACGTGGGATGGATGATGGAACTTTTTAGAAGAGTTGATTGAATGATGCTTGGATTTGGGTCTATAGAGGTACATAGCGAGCGAATTGGAAAGAAATGTTTTTTTTATATCTTTACTGTCTTCACACTGGAAGTGAGAAGCCATCACCAGCTGGTTTGCCCAGGGACTCTGAACCAAATACACAACTGGATATCTGAATGATCATCATTCGTTCTTAGTGTAAAGAAGAGGTCATCACCAATTGATCCATCCAGGCACCCTGAGTCCTATAACTGACAATGGCTGACAATGGCCTCAATTTTGATAAACAACTACTAACTGATTCAGTTTGTACAATTTTTAATACAACAACTTTGCGCGCCAACGCCCCCTGATAAGCTCGCAAACCAACGCCTTCGCAAATACTCGAAGCAACAATATCTCAGTAACAAACAAACAAGCAAGTAAGCAAGCACATAACCAGTGCTAAACTCCAATCCTTTTCCAACTCCTGGCTCAAGGCAAATCAGTATAACACGCCAGCTCAAAGGCCATTACGCAATCTAGTGGTCTTGCGACCCATCCCTCAAGACATCTCTCAAAACCTGCTGCTCCTTGCGCTTCTTCTTCTCTGCCCATTCTCGACTCGCGATCCTAGAGCGTTCTGCCGCTTGCTCACGCGCCAATCGAGTAGCAGCCTCACGCTCTCGTCTCTCTCGCTCTCTATCGCGTTGGAAGCTGGTGTTGTCTCGCTGGAAGATCTCCTTACCACGCAGCTTGAGTTGATGTGCTTCCTCAGCAGTGAGCGTCGCCCGTTTTCCGCTGGCACTTCCTCCGGATGTCGAGGTGCCCCTGCTAAGGTCCTCGCGTGATGTTGCGGTAGAAAGCCGGCCGCGGCCATGGGAGGGCTTGGCCTCCGGGGGAGGGACCGCTCGTGAGCCTGTAACGGACAATCGCTTTGTTTTGTTCTCGTGCTTTGCTCCATCGTCTTGAGAAAGCTTGCCCTGGCGGGCCAGGCTAGCAATTGTCTCCCGCGGAATGCTAGCCGGCGTGATACTAGTGCGCACGGGTCTTGCCTTGAACTCGCGCTTCTTTTGCTCCTCTTCCTCCTGCGCCTTGAGACGGGCTTCACGCTCCTCTCGCTTCCGGCGGGAAAAGGCTTCTCCTGGAAGCTCAAAGTTGGCCTTGGTGGGTGGCTTACTAGACTTGGGTCTCGGAGGAGGCACATAAGCTTTCTGAGAATCAGCCTGGGCACGACGAGCTTCACGCTGTTCCTTGAGCCGTCGAGCAACAGCCTCGCCAGGAAGTTCAAAGTTGGGAACAGTTGGGGGCTTGGTCGACTTGATAGGTGCATGGAGCGAGGCGGACTGAGACATGGAAAGTCGACCTCGCGAAGGTTGCGATCTGAGTTTAGGTGCAACCTCTGGTGCCTCATCCTGCTTCTTATCGCGGAACACGAGTGAGGTCGATCGACGAAGCGCTGGAGCCGACTTTGCAGATGGCTTGACACGAACTGTAGCAGACATGCCGGCTATCGAGACCCTCTTTGAGATGGTCGCCTTCTTACTTGTGGGCGGTGGCTCAAGATGCTTGCTGCTAGATTTGCCATTGGCCGGCGAGGCAATCCGTCTTGGTTGAGTTACAGCATCGATAGCCTCAAGCTCATCCTCGAGCTTGTCGAGCTCCTCTAGAGAGTCTTCGATGCGAGGTATCGAGAAGGACCCGTTCCTCGAAGAGTTGCTATAACTACTGCTCCTCTCACTTATCAAAGTGAGCGACGGCGAGACGGCCTGTTCCGTCACCTCCACCACTTCAGGTACTTTCAGTGGTGGGTTGTGGTGAGACTCATAGAGTGGCGGAGGAACCAACGACATGTTGAGCTGGTGGTCCAGAAGCTGGGAGTAATCAAAGCCCAGGGATGAGCATTCAGTGAGGGTCAAGGGAGTCGCTAGAAGCGAGAATGTGTCAGTCGAAGGAATGGTGGAGGAAGTAGGAGGGGTTTCGCGCGACAGCAAGTTGCAGCCATAAACCTTGGTCTCGTTCTCGCCATCGTCGGAGGAGCCGTGGTCGCTGGCGTAGCTAACTGGTGCCGGACAGGCTAATAGCCAGTCGAACTGACCTGCCAAGTGCTCCTGGTACCGTTGGTGAGGTGACTCTTCAACCTTGAAGTTCAACAATGGATGGTTCTCGTCGTTGATTACTACCAAACTACGTCAGTATGTCGTGACAAACCAAGCGAGCGGGTGCGCAAAGGACCGATATGAGACTGGAGAAGGTGATTATGGAATTGGTAAAGGAACTGACCTCTGCGTGACTGCTGGCTGAGCGACGAGGGCGAGCCCACGGTCGCAGCAGACCTCGGAATGGACAAAAGGGTCGATTCTTCCAAAACCACATCCAGAGGCTCAAAGGTGTCCGAGTCGACTTGGGGGCGGCGTCGAAAGCCGCGGGACAGGGAGGACCTTGACTTGACGGGTCCGCCCTCTAGGTCTCTGGTGAGGAATGAGTCGGGGGCTTGGGCGTACAGAGGGGTGCTCTGGGCAAGACTCTTGTTGTGGACCTGATCAACGGACAGCTCTTGAAGCTTCCCTCGAAAGGCCGGAGAGGAAGAGGGGATCGAGGAGGGAACTGAATTGGAGTCGACATAAATATCCTGGCTCGTCACGGGCCCCGGGCAGGCCAGGGCCGTGGCAGTGGCGCGTTGGACTCGGGGTTGGCCCATGGCTTCCGAACAATGAGAGCCTCGCGCAGCGAGTCGCTGGTGGGATGGGCCTCGAAGGAGGTCTTGATGGGTCCTCGGGAACCCTTGCGAACCCTGGGAACGTGGGATGCCGGGGCTCTGAGAGGTCCAAAGACAAGAGACTCAGATTGAGGCGCCACCAGCGTCCGGTAGAACAGGGGAAAAGTCAGGGAGCAGATGTGTAATTTCGCAGATGAGCAGGGATCAAGACGCCGGCCGACAGCGGGGCCCTGTCTGACTTGTGATGGACAGGAATTAGCGAGAATGAAGTATGCTTGGGCGGTCTCTTGAGGCAATAGAGCCGTGGAAATTGGTGATGAATCGATGAAGACGAAGCGACCAAAATATCTAGCAATCAATGGTGGAAGTGTGATGTTGAAGAGGAGAAGAAGTGGATGTCAGCAGTGTGAGGTTAGAAAAATAAACAACAACAAAGAACCACGGCAACCACAGCTTGGACATCCACCTTCCTGCAGTGCAACAACTTCTGTCGTCACTGCCACTGCATCGCATCATTCTTATATAGACAACTTCCCCTCTTCAAATGCAGTATTCAAAGGGAGCCGGCGAAACCTTCTCCTCATCTGGCTCCTCTTGGCAGTTTCATTCCACACAATATCTACACTCCCGTCTGACTGAGTCGCAACCCAACGGACAGCTCGGTTTCATTTGCAGCTTCCTCGTGTTGCGTCTCTCTTTCATTGGCCAAAGGTTCTCGCCGTGGCTCCAGAGCGGGAGGCCCGCAGTAGCTGCTGTACCCCGAATTGATAGTGCACGCACATGCACAACACGGGCGATGATCCACAGCTGGAGAAGAGACGGGAGACGACATTCAACCCTCAATTTGTCTCTAAATCGACATTGAGTTACATGATGGACAGCGCAACATCGAAGGATACAATATGGCTCACGTTGGCTTCAATTTTGGCCCCCAAGCTAACGTGTTCTCTGGTCGAAGCCGTTTGGTAAGGGGTAATCAGGAACCATGCAGCCACTTTCATTCCTTGCAAACGCCAACACAACTTGGGCTATCAATCTCATCAAAGCCGACGGGCTCCCACCGCAATCATACCCTATATCTGGCAATGTGATTCCAATCAGGAACTTGGTCTCCAGGATCTAGAGTTACCATTTTCGTCCGCTGTCTGAGTCTAGAGTTCAAGTGGTAGCTATCGATAACCCCCTGGGTATTCGGCAAAGCTGAGTGGCTAGAGCCTTCACAAGACACACTACCACGACCCCGTCGAAAACCTTCAGTGCCATGTCAAAACCAAGCCTAACTGGCGAACCAGTGGAACGAATGTGAGGGATCGAATTGCCCCTTCGTTTAATTCGTTCACAGTCCCAACCCTTCCTGTCGTCAAGATACATTGCCTTGGTTGACATGGATAGGTAGGTACCCTATAGGAGGGAGAGTCAATCTTGGAACTGCGCTGGGTTTCGAGTATTGTCCTTCCTGGTGCATCGCTCACAAACGACTCGGAATATTGATCCTGAGTCGTGGAGTGCGCGGTTAGTCGCCAAAGTGACGTGTCTGGCGTGCAGCCGTCACGATGTTGATGGCCTTGCGATCGTGGAGACGCTTCGGACGGGCGTTTGACTTTCTCAGATATCATAATGTCCCAACTTTCATGACGCTTGTTCCTCAGCGGCAGCTTCGGCAGCTTCGGCCTGCGCCTGCAATGCTGGTGCATGTTCCGTCGGAATTCGTACTAGAGTCTGGGGAAGCGGTCCTGGTTGGTCTTGAGACTCCTCCGCGGGAGCATTGGCTGCCGTCTTTGCAAGTTTGGCTGTTCGAAACAAATCAGATAAGTCATCTTTTGTGTAACATGTCGAGACATACAAGAAGCCATGTTGATGGCACGTAGCACGTTATGCCAGTTTCCAACAACCGCCGCAATAGCTAGCAAGCGTTAGCCAGAGCACGCCATAAGTGACAGCCTCGTAATGTACCCTCTGTTCCATCAGACAGCGTCGATAACTTCTGCTCAAGAGCTTCCATTTGTGTTGCGACCGCGGCACTCAGATCTCGAAGTTCCCTCAGGTTCTCAAGCTCGGCTTTCTTTTCTTCGATGCGTTGCAAGAGAGCCGGCGACTGTCCGGCGCTGGATGCAGCCGAAGCGCTGGGGTTGCGCATATGGCCCGAAAACGATCGCGTAGGATAGGACATGGTCGCGGTTAACGAGCTTCAAAACACCATTCGCGTCTCTTTGTCGTCAACTTGAATATCGCGTCTCTGCATGACTGATGGTGGGGTTAAACCGAGGGGTTACCTGAATGAGCTGGCTCCCCGGCAACGGGTGGGTCCACGAAGAAACATTCCGCGCTACGTCAAAACCGGTAAAAGTAAATAATGATACAACCAGAAATTCCATTCGCAGACCGACACTTGACAACACCCTTTGACTTGCTCCAAGACAAACCAGCTGCCCTCCGACAAACTCCACAGCCAAAGTACCCAAGTCGATTGCTCACCGCCTCTGCATTATGAGCTATGGCTAGGTTGAATGAACCCCCCGTGCCTACGGACAGCCTTGAAACGCGTAAGTTGCATCTCAGGAACTCTCGCTCTTGCATCTTGACTCGGCGCCAACTCACCATGTCTCTCGATATAGTTCGAAAGAAGCTGCTGCGCCAGAACCGTGACCTTGCCAAATCAAACAATATACGAGCGCTTCGAATCCGAGAACTCGAGAATGATTGCGCCTGCATGTTGTCCGAGAACCTTGAGCTCCGGGGTCGTATCCTGGAGCTTGAGAAGGAGCTCGAGGACAACGATGCTAGAAGAATTGCCGACCACGCACTCGCGATCAAGGCCAAGCTAGAGTCCCAGCTCACAGAATGGGGCACTCTTCTTGCTGGTCTTGGTCTGGAGCCTCCCATGAAGCGACATTCCCCTCGCCCTCGAAAATCACAACAGCAGCCGAGATTGAGCTTCAGCTCTGCCCGACCTAGCCCTTCTCAACGACGACTGCGAGACATTGCCCGAGAGATTGAAGAACTAGGACACATTCAAGAGACAAAAGCCTATCCTCGCCAGTCCATGAAGTAAGTTCCCCAGCCACCCTGGAAGGGGAAACATGCTAACAAACTCGCAGCCCCGAAGAAATACTTGCCCTCCGATCAGTCGCCGACGATGCCACCTCCCCCGATAGCGTTGATTCTCCTGAGCTTGGTCCTCCTCCTATGTCACAGTTTATTGACCCGGACCCCGTCAAGGTCGACTCGCCAAGCCGGTCGCGTTCTGCACCGGTTCAAGAAAGCCCTAAGACAAAGCTTTCGCCACCTGAAGCCCTTGAATCCCCGCACAGCAGCAAAATGATGCCACGATCCCCGTCACCAGAGAAGAAGAAGAGGGAAGCGGTAGTAGAGCCCCAGGAGCCGCAAACGGAGAGAACTGTACCAGAAAGGAAAGCCATCGAAACGAAGCCACTTGAGACCAAGGAACCAACCCCTCCTGTGGCTGATACCTCATCCATTCAACCTGTCAAGACCGGATCAAAGCGAAAATTCGCCGCCAGAGACGACCTGGGAACAACTAAGCCGCAGAGGATGAACAACGAAAACGAAAACACTCGAATTCTTGCCGAGAAGCCATCGATCCGTGAAAAGGCTGGAGGCAGGACACTGAAGGAGCTCACCAGCATGAGGAAAGAAGCTCGCGAGAAGGCAAACGCGACAGGTACAAGGAAGCCTCTCGCAGCCAAGAGCACCAACGATGATATGACTTCGCCAAAGAAGACATCAAAGCCAATGGCGTTGGACGAAGTTGCCGCGGCCAAGGCTGATCTTCTCAAGTCCAATGTCACTCAAGATCGACCCAAGTCGAGGTCCAAAGTCCTGCCTCCCATCACCATCGAGGCTGTGCCCGATCTTGAGCCCACTGCACCAAGAGTTACTGACCTATCTTGCGAGCTCGGAACACCCTTGACTCAACAAGTCCTTCTGTCTCCCAACTCGCCGGATAGTGCCGTTTCGTCGGAGGCAGGACGTGGAGGAACCCCTCCACCCATTGATATCAACGCGAGCCGGGAACCAGCGAGGCCCAGCAGACGGAGTAGGGCAGCAGTCAGCTACGCGGAACCTAACCTTCGAGACAAGATGCGACGACCCACGAAGGAGCTTCTCGATGCCGTGACAGGCGAGGGCAAACATGCCCGACGATCAAGCGTTGCCGACCTGGCTGCCCCCGACACGGTCAAGGTGAAGCGCGAGACTGATGCTGGTGACTCTTGGAAGAAGCTTCCTTCTGCGGGTTCTACGAATGCTGAGAACGAGCCTGGAAGCATCCCTGCTAGCCCACTTGCCGGAAAAGGTTCACCGCCAGAGCTTCCACAGTCTGTCGGTGTACGAGGAGGCAGACGCTCATCGATGATGGTTCAAGGACTTGTCGCGGACCGTGTTGAGTCGAATGAAGCCAAAGACATCAAGGATGACTTAACCCCTGACTCGACCAGTCTGAGCGAGGTAGACGTGTATGACTTTACACCCTCCTCACCTCAGCCTGAGAAGCAGGCACCAGTTGAACCGAAGAAGAGGGCTGCCGGTCGGCGAGCCACGAGGCGCGTGTCGGCGGCTGTCCATAGCGAGGAAGGCCTCGCGATCAGAGAGCGAGCCTCATCGAGGCGAAGGAGTATGATGCTGTAATGATGCATATTGCAATAGCCGGAGTTTTAGAGAATTTGGGCGTTTATGGGAGTCTGTTGCTTGTCAGCGCTGATGCCTTTTGATGGGAAAAAGATTCAGACTGGTTACATGCCCAAGATACCTCTACACCAAGCGATGGAACGTTGTTTTTATTTTTCTGAATGATTGTGTATTTAATGTCGTTTCCGTGTTGGATACCTCACACGCACCCAATTAGAGACCATGTTTACGGTCTGTTTAAGCTGCATGATGCATGTTGAATATGAGCGTCCCTTGTCTCTTTTGGAGTAGTATTTGTAACGTGCTCCTTGAAGCTGTGATGGGTATAGATTCTTTGGTCTTTAATGCATCGCTGAATGTCTTTGAGTGGTAGCCCCCTACTGCTCCTGTGTCCATCTCATGATGATCCTCCTGATGGCTCAACTGGCTTTGTGTATGTCACCTTCTCCACCGCCACATTCTCATTACCCTTATCATCCTTCCGTAATTGGTAAACGTAGAGAGTGAGGGAGATTCCCTGGACCTAATGACATTGTCAATATGCAACGGCCTTGAACATGTGAGTCGCAGAACACCTACATCCATCAAGCAGAAACTTGGTGTCGGCTCCTCGCCGTCCTTGCCCCAGCTTCCGGGGAATGCGCCAGTTGCGCTTCCCGGGTTCACAAAGAACTTGTCCATGTACTCGAAAGCATCGAAGCGGTGAGTGCCGCCCCAGCACAGAACATCCACATCCAGCTTGTTCGCCTCAGCCAGGAGCAGATCGGGCTCGTTGGAGACGAGAGTGAAGCCCTCGAGGAATCCGATCCGGAGGCTGCCGTGGGTGACGACCTGGGTCAGGGGGAGGGAGGTGGCCTCGACGTCATAGCGGCCCTTGACGATCTTGAGGTCCGGAGAGATCGATCGCAAGTACTCGTACGTGTGCTTGTCGGTCAGGTTTCCGAGGCAGAGCGTCTGGCCGATCTTGCCGGGGGCGAGGAGCTTCTTGAACTGCCGATGGTGTGTTAGCGAGCGCGCGGCCCTCGAAGCATGTTGCGGTCGGTGATTACCTTGGCGGGAATATCGAGCGCCCTGTCGGGGATGTGAAGATCCCCTATAACGAGAATGAGGAAAGCCATGGTGTCTCTCTGGCGCCGGGAGAGAAATGAAGCTGCAGATGTGTTTGCGCTTTACAAGTCGAGAGGCGCAAGCTGCCGGCCCCTTGAGCTCCGTGAGGCTGGAGGGGCAGTTCGAGACAAGGTACGTAGTTGTCCGGATATAGCGGTAAGCTGGGTGTAAGCCACATCGTCATAACGGGGGCTGAAAATGTGGCTCAGCACACAAACACCAGCCACTCCTTCTTATCGGACAAGTCGGCGGGGTGCGATAAGCAATTTTCAAAAAATTTGGGATTTTGCGGGCTTGAGCCTGGGGTTCTGCTTTCACCGAACCTACAATCCCAGTCTTTGGTGGTTGCGGATTGAATTGCTCGACAAACATGGCGACCCCTTCTCTGGCTGAAAAGCTGGACAAGATCAAGTCTCCTGGCTTGCAGAGTCAGAAGAGGGTACGTATCTGCTTGTTGGGAGCTGTCTAATATCGAGAGTCGCATACTGACATTTGTACTAGACTGCCGTTGTACTTCAGGCCGTCGAGTCGACTCTCAAGGAGCAGAACGAAGCGCCCACGCCCACCGGATACTTTGCGGCTCTGTTGGCTCTTCTCCAGCAGGCTAATGCCAATGATACAGTCAACCCGGAACTGGCGACACCTGCCGTCTACCTCCTCGACGTTATTACGCCTTATGCCCCGCAGCCTCTCCTCCGAGCCAAGTTCACACAGATCCTGACCCTTCTCGCCCCCGTGCTTCTGCTGCAGGATGCGGAGCCTCTGTTGTTGCGGTCCTCCATAGGATGTCTCGAATCGTTGCTGTTGGCGCAGGATGCTGCTTCTTGGGAGCTCTCTGTTTCTCAGATTGGTCCTCGAAGGGCTGTTGCTGGACTTTTGAACATGTCTCTTGACCACCGACCCAAGGTCCGAAGAAGGTCGCAGGATGCTTTGAAGAAGGTTCTTAGAAACCCGCCCCCGAGTCCTTCCCTGGATCACCCTGCCGCCGACATGTGCGCCCAGACTGCCCTGAAGAACCTCGAGGACCTTGCGACCAAGGTCGCGCAGCGCGCAAGAAGAAGTCGGACGCCCACGATCCCGCCATGATTCATGCCCTGCAATTGGTAAAGACGGTTGCTGCCGCGAGTGGTGGCTGGCCTACCAAGAAGATCGAATCGTTGTGCGAGCTGCTGCTGGGTATTGCGAAGAGCGGAAACGAGTACATGACCATGGCTGCTTTCGAGATTTTCGAGATGACTCTTGAGGGCATGACAGATGAGGTTTCGTCTGCCAAGCTGCCGCGACTTATGGAGATCATCTCTGAGCTTCGTCCGGCTGCCAACGACACCCAGCTTGTTCCCCCGTGGCTCGCGATCCTGTCCCGAGGATACGACGTATCGGCGCAGGTCGAGCCTGACGAGACTTTCCAGAACCTCCCCCAGATGTTTGACATGGTCGCGCAGTTCCTCGAGTCACCGTCTGAGAACATCCGAATTTCGGCTTCCGAGTGTCTGGTCTCTTTCATGGCCAACTGTGTCCCTCGACAGGTCATCCTCGAGCCCTCGATTTACGACGAGAAGATTCTGGAGAAGGTTGCAAAGACGGCAGAGTCACTTCTTACCGTTCAGTTCCAGGCTGCTTGGCTACAGACATTCAACGTCCTGGGCGCCATGTTCGACTCTTTGAGGTGGAGGTCGTTCCCCATCATGATGAATGTCACCAAGACGATTGGTGAGATCCGAGAGAACGGATCTTTCCGCAACAAGAAGGATGCCGATGAGGTTATCGGCAAGGCCATTCGGGCTATGGGCCCTGAGGCTGTCCTCTCTGTCCTCCCCCTGAACCTGGCAAAGCCTGCGAAGGGCCAGCCAGGCAGGGCTTGGATGTTCCCTATTCTCCGAGATTATACCAGCAACACAAACCTGGCCCATTTCAAGAGTGAGATGGTGCCGCTAAGTGAGCTCATGTTCCAAAAGGTCCTGGACCACGGACAGGCTGAGAAGACGATGGAGGTCAAGATCTACGAGACGGTTGTTCAGCAGATCTGGTCCACTCTCCCCGGCTACTGCGACCTGCCTCTGGACCTCACCGAAGCATTCGACCAGGGCTTTGCTGAGATTCTGGCCAACCTCCTTTACAAGCAGGTTGAGCTGCGATTGGATGTCTGCCGTGCGCTCAAGACTCTGATTGAGTCGAGCCAGGCTATTGCCGAGATTCAAGATGAGGAGGAGGACTTGGTTCTTCAGAGCCGAGTGAGCCGTGCTACTGCCAAGAAGAACCTCGAGTACCTCTCTCAGTTTGCGGGCAACATGCTCGCTGTCCTGTTCAACGTCTACACACAAACTCTCCCTCAAAGTAGAGGCCCCATTCTTCAGACTATCAACACTTTCCTAAGCATAACGCCCAATGGAGAGCTGATGGAGACGTTTGACCGGGTTAGCAAGATGCTGGCGGCAGAGCTGCAAGCAGAGAAGCCTGCTGAGAAGGAGAAGGGCCAGAAGTCTAAGGATCACATGCCTTCAACAGCTCAGACTCTGATGGACCTTGTCATCACAATGTCTGTCTACCTCCCCCGAGAAAGCTTCGCCGCTCTTTTCGAGATTGCGGCTGTTATCATCAACAAGGAGGATGAGCCTCAACTGCAAAAGAAGGCATACAAGCTCATCCCCCGCCTGGCAGACTCTGAGATCGGCAAGGCTGCCCTTCAAGAGCGCAGCGCCGAGCTCCAGAACCTCATCTTCTCGAGCACTGAGAAGGTCTCTGCTCCTGCTCGACGAGAGCGCCTCGCTGCTGTTACCGCCCTTCTCCCCTTCATCCCCGACACATCTCTTCACTTCGTCCCCGCAGTCCTTAGCGAGGTTGTCATCTGCTGCAAGGAGAACAACGAGCGTGCTCGCGAGACTGCTTACGAGCTGCTTGTCCAGATGGGACACCGCATGGCTGGTGCTAACGGCGTTCCTATCGACAACGGCAAGGTCCCCCACATGCCCAACGATGCCCCCGCTGGAACCGCCAACATTGAGGAATTCTTCACCATGGTTAGCGCTGGCCTGGCTGGCAGCACACCTCACATGATCTCCGCCTCTATCACCGCCATCAGCAGACTCCTCTACGAGTTCCGCAGCGACCTGAGTGAGCAGACTCTCTCCGACCTGGTCCAGACCATGGATCTCTTCCTCACGTCCAACAACCGCGAGATCGTCAAGAGCTGCCTGGGCTTCGTCAAGGTCTGCGTCATCAGCCTCCCCGTCGAGCTCATGCTCCCCCGGCTCTCGACCCTCGTGCCCAACCTCATTGTCTGGAGCCACGAGCACAAGGGCCACTTCAAGGCCAAGGTCAAGCACATCCTGGAGCGCATGGTCCGCCGCTTCGGCTATGACAACATCCACAACAACTGCCCCGAAGCTGACAAGAAGCTCATCGTCAATATCCGCAAGACTAAGGAGCGCACTAAGAAGAAGAAGGATGCTGCCAAGGCTGCCCACGACGGTGATGATAGCGATGACGAGGACGGTCAGCCTAAGCGCCAGTTTGAGAACGAGTACGACCAGGCCCTCTACAGCAGCGACTCGGACGCCTCAGACGACTCTGATGATGAGGCTGCCCCTCGGCAAAAGAAGAAGGCTCAGAAGGGCGGAAAGACGTACATTATCGAAGATGATGACGAGCCCCTGGATCTCCTGGACAAGAAGGCCCTTGCCAACATCTCGTCTACCAAGCCCGTCAAGCTCCGCAAGCCCCAGCGCACAAAGGCCAAGTATGACCTCGACGGCAAGCTCATCCTCGGCAAGGACAGCGACGACGAGATGGAAGTTGACGACCCCAACCCCGAGGCCTCAGGCGTGGGAGCCTACGTCGCCGCCCTCAAGGGCAAGGACGTTGCCAAGCGCGGTCGCGGAGGCAAGCTCAAGTTCTCCAACCGACGTACCAAGGACGACGATGACGATGAGGATCTTGAGATGGATCGGGGTGACGCTGCTGCTGTCAAGAGCAAGCTCAGCCCTGGACGGGATAGAGGCGGAAGGGGTAACTTCCGCGGCAGGGGAGGACGAGGAGGGCGTGGAGGTGGCGGCGCGAGGAGCGGAAAGGGAGGCATCTCAGCTGGACGAAAGGGGTTGGGCGTTGAGAAGAGGCATGGCCCGTCGATGGGTGGCGTGGGCAAGCCGAGGAGAGGACGCAACTAGATGCCATAGTTATACCCCCCTTATTCCATGTCGTCATGTTCGGGCATTCATTTTCTAGCTACTTTAGATCACGCACAGGCAAAGTTGTTTCAGGGTAAATAAAAGTCTCAAGTTACATATATTCGGAACCAAGCTTATGCATTATGATTGAAACAAGACTTCTACATAATTCAAGTCAGAGCATAGCCATCGCTTGCTCTCTGGGTATCATTCCATGGTGCCGTCGAATTCCAGTACAAAATCTAATCATGGGGGCAAGTCACTGCGACCGCCCCAACCTCGCCATGCTCTTTCAGATACAGTAAGTGATATCGATGCCAGTGATGCCAACCAACTCCTCCATATGTGTTGTCATCGCGCCCAAGCTCTTTGTACAGTGATTCCAATGAGACAGGTGAGCAAATAGCTCATCTAACATCATGTCGTCAAGTTCGTGTGTCGTCTCATCATCACTCAAGAACAATGACGTTCTCGGGTTGTCGTGGGTGTAGAGGGTGCGTCCGGCCATTATTGGGTGCAAGTGGTGGTTGACTCCCGTAGTGTCGCTGCATCGGCTCCCGTTGCTGGAAAGCCTCTGGGGGTCGTTCTTCAATCCGACTACCTGTTGTGAGTATCCATCTCCACCTCTAGAAGTTGTCGTACTTACATCTCTCGATAGGGTTCGCGCCTCAGTTCTGGGTGGTCACTCATCATAAGACGAGCCTCTGAACTGGGTACATCGTGGTGAACAAGATGGGGCTCTCGCTCAACATATCTCCAAGAACCAGAGGGGGGACCTAAGGCTGCTGGCAGATACGGCGCAGAACGAGACTCTACCAAAATAGGGCGTGGTCGGGCCTCCAAGGGAGGGGCACGAGTGATGGGAATTACCTCGATTCCTGCGCCGTGTCGACTATCATGCAAGACTCGTGGCCCCTCATGCCAGGAAATAGGTCGGGGCTCCTCAACCCTCCGAGTCTCACGCGTAGGCCGTCTATATTCGACAAATCCTGGATCATGGGCCGCTAGGCGAGTTCCATCTCCACGGACTGGGACCCGTTGATAGAACCCACCACAATCTTCCATAACGATCGGTGATTCACGATCTCCTGGTCTTGGAGCCTCCTCATAAGGCCGTCGACTTACAGCAATGGCCGGAGGGGTGTGTAGTGCAGGCCTCGTGTCAGAGAGATACAAGGGGGCAGTAACAATACGGCTTCCATTGCGAGCGGTATAGTCCTGTTCGCGATGCAGCACGGCTTGTCCAGGACCACTGAGACGCCCATCGTAGGGTCTGTCCTCAGGGACGAAGCGGTCAGGGCGGGATATGTGAGCTGGGTCATCTCTCACATTGAGGCCACGCAATGGAGAGGAAACTGTGGATGGATGTTGTATCCTGGAACCAAAAGGGAGCTCATCCCTGAATGCCTGGGGTCTGGGCGGCACTGTACGTATAAAAGAAGGCTTCATGGCTTCTGGAGATGCTGGCTCAATGGATGGCACCAGCATGTCTTGCAAGCGGCTGGTAATCCTCGACACCGGTCGACGGGTGACAGGTGATGACTCATTGAAGGGAGACTTTACCTTGCGTGCAACCGGAGAAAAGGATTCACGTCCAGGGTTCATGAACTGGTTACTCGGAGGATGGTGTGGTTTCCCAACATAGCCATTCTCGTTTGGCGCAGGCCCGGCCCTTTCCGGAACAATCCTAAGCTGGGAAGCGGGCGGAAACTCATCATCTCTGAGCGCAAGAGCTCCTGTAGGCGGCGGAACATGTGTATATGGGAGGCTTCGTCCCACGGGGGATTGGGGAGCTGGGGCCGGTTCTCCGCGGGAGCGTTCAAGGGCTTCTTGCCAGGCTTGATATCTCTTGAAACCGCGTTGGCCTTTTCTCTCTGCCGAAGTCTTTCGCTTGGCTTTCTTAACCTTGGCCTTCTGGTTGGCTGGAGTAAGGGGACCGGGGCCTTTGGCGCCCGGGTTGAGTCTGGGAGATTGGCGACGACCAGGACCATCTTGGCTAGAGATGTTGCTTGTGAGTCTGTTTGTCAGAGTAGATCGAGGTTGAGGCATGACCTCTTCGACCGAATCATCAGTCTCCTCGCCGGACTCCTCCGAGTCGGATATGACGACAACTTCCCGCAAGATCTCATCCAGCTGGTCCCGACCGCTCTCCTCATCTCCTCGCCACTTGACGAGTGTATCCAAACACAAGGCCTCAACGACCTTGCGAGCATTCTGCCATGTAGTCTCTCTGAGTAAAGTGTCATACCTGGTATGGGTATGGCGGATATGAGCGAGCACTGCAAGTTGAACCCGCCGGGCAAGGGTGATATCGGCTGAGAGTCCTACTTTTTCCGTCTTGGACGATGTGCCCTACGATCATAAACATTCGTACCTAGACATGTTAGGGAGGGAGTACAAACCCGTCGGAAAGCATGTTCGATAATCATCTGGCGGTCGGTGTTGGGGATCCTTGGGAATAGATCTCGCAAAGCGGCATCTACCTGCGCATCATACTCTTCCTGAGATTTTGGGATAGGCTCGGGTGAGCCACCAGTTGGTGGGAGCGTGCGGTCCAGGATGTGTCCTAAGCTGGCCCGGGCTTCCTCGACAATCGTTTCTCTGATATGATGACCGACCCGATGGACCTGATGTGATAGGGTGTTGGTGGTATTGTCTTTTGCGTTCTTCAGTACGACTAGGTTAGTGAAAGCGGTCGGGGGAGGCAGCGGAGTATCGCAATCGCATATCGCATACCGAAACTATAAAGATCATGGCATCTTTATCGCGGGACAGCTCTTTGCATGCTGTAGTTAGTTCGGGGTTGCCGGCAGGGACAAATTCGAAACCAGGAGGGGGAGTGTTCTTGGTGGTGATCTAAAGGTGGTGAGTGCTGTGATAGATAACCTTGGCGCGATAGTCGCATTGTACCTGAAACTCGAGCTTCTTCTTCTTCTTGTCTTTGTTCTCGACAAACTCAAAGTATGAGTGATGCTTTGTCTTTGGTATGGCTGGCTTGGCAACAAAGCCTTGTGGAACAGGCGCCGTAGGATCATACTGAGATCTCTGGGCTCGGCGATGTCTCTCCTTCGGGCCTCCTGCCACGGCAGCGGGCAGGCCGCGCTTTTCTCTCCCCATATTGCACAGCTATGGTTAGCTTACCATCCACATGGTGGTCAGGCACCAAAAGATCAGATAAGGTGCAGAGCAGGACACGGGACGGCTGTCAAAAGAACGTGAAGTAGCAACTCAGAAGGCTCCGAGGCCGAGCACTAACGTGTGCGTTTGCAAGGCGTGTTCCTCTGGGAAACTCCTCGAACAAGGTCGACGATGCCCTTGTATGGAAACCGGAAACAAAAAAGAAAGCCAAGATTGCAGATGAACTAAGTGAAACGGCCGAGGCTGTTTCGATTTCTTGTCACAAGTCGCAAAACGAGGCACAAACACTCTAGATCGCGACAGGGCAAGCACAAACCAGAAGCGCGACCTGGAGACACTGAGACCGGGCGAGATGGAGGGCAAAGTCGGGCGCGTGTGCAGTTGGGCGCGCACAGCTCGAGGGCGTAAGGCTCCGATGAGGTTCTGCAGACGAGATGCAGGCGGATGGGTCCCTTGGATGGATGGCCTCACATCAGGCTGAACCAAATCAGGCTGTGACAGGCCAATCACGTGCTTCGAGGTCAAAGCAGATTTTTGATCACATGAACCAGCACGTGGCATCAGTCATGTGACCGTTGAACATCCAACCTCCAAGCACTGCCCCTGGTCTGGTCTGCCTCGGCTTGGAACGAGAGGTGATATTTCTAGAACATCCGGCCTGGCCGCAATGCTTCTTTTACGCCAGGGTCCCTTGCCACAGCAGAGCCCCTTTTGAAAGACTGGCCGTTGTTTAAATGATTCGCAATATCGGCGTGGCTGGCGACTTCTCCAGGTGTTCAGGGAACAGCTTGCTGATGAGCATGTCAGAACCAATCACTCGATCTGCATGAATGCATTTGAAATACAATCCTTGCAGAAACAATTCAAAGCCTTCATCTGAGTTTGACGGCTCGTCAGCGGCAGAGTTTAAAGCTGAACAAAGCCTCGAGATCGTCAGGCGCAGGCTTATGGGATTCCACAGTGAACTTCGGCATATCGAACTTCGGCATGTGGGCGAACCAAGGAGGCTAGAGCCAGCTTTAGTACTCGGAGCATAATGTCAACCATCAAAACTTTGAACCGGATATGGGTTTCAGATTTCACGGTGCTCCCGGCCAATCGATCGATCAATGTCTGAAACTCCCACAACGGAAGGGGGTCCCGATGCTGACTTGTTTGAAGATCGAAAGATGGGTTGAAGAAGGGAGGCTGCGGTTGGTGGAAGACTGGACTGTAGACTTTGTTTCGTGAAACAGGACAGGTCTGGATCAATGCAAAGCGGCATGTGGGAGAGACGGGAGTCGCTCCAGACCGTCGTCAATCGCCTCGGGTCAGTGACACTTCATCGTCAGGGGCGGTGGGGTAGATATTCAGGGCGGCAGTTGAAAGGGCGGACTGTGCTCCAGTCTGTTTTCTATTTTTGTCGGCAAGGGGGCGCAATACGGGGAGATGTGCAGTTATCAACACATGTTATGCCACCGTCTGAAGTGTGTTTTGCGAGTGGCAAAAAGAAGCCCCGGCGACGGCATTTGAGACGCCGATGGGATGGGAAGTGATCGGTGGTTAACACGCAAAAGCGGGCCCGACGGCGTTTCATTCATGCCGGTGGTGCTTTGATGCTGTGAGCGATGCTGAGAGTGGCGCTCCTTCGGGTCGCGATTCGTTCTTGTTCACTGAACGAGAGCGAGCTTTGCTTGTTGGTGAGCCAAGAGTTGAACTGCACAGCCCCGAGGCGACGTTTGTGCCACTGTGTCTTATCACATAGATCAGCAGCAGGGCACAGTGCAGTAGCAAGGGCAGTGACAGATTAGTGAGCATTGAAAGGAGAAGCAGTGGGATGGACAGTGCACGTGCAGGTGAGAGTCGGTGGACGGTGATGATGGGTAATGAGGGCGGTGGCAGTGCAGTCGATAATATCGTGACGGCCAGAGGTCGTCCCCGCAATGGAGAAGGAAAGGCGAGACCATGTCTATTTCATTTGGAATTAAGATGAGCAAAGCCAAAAGAAATGATGTTGATCCCTTGACCATTTGAAGCTTGTCAATCTGAAGGGAAGGCCACGGACAAGGCGAGATGGGCAGGTTGTCGATGTGGGTTTCAGAACCACCAGGAGATGTGCTACGTCGCATGATACTACGGTATTGACGCCAAAAAAGCTTCCAAGCTTCTCCTACACACGGCGAGAGCGAGAGCGAGATCAATGGTGTGCGGCATAGAGTCCGTTTAGGCTAAGCGTTGGAGGTGAGCCGGTCCTTTTGCTGGCGCCTGATTATTCCATTGCCTTTTCCTCAAGCAGGAAAATGCGCGGACTCTGTACAGCCACGCTCGGGATGCACGGATGATAAGTATCGCTACCCGCTCGCCTGCCATGGTATGGCTGGATTGGGGAAGAGGATTGCGTATCAGTACCGATCTGTCAAGCCAATGAGGACCGGAGAGTCGGCGTTCTGCATCGCCGTTTGTTTACTCTCAGCAGCGCAGTGTCGTTACAGCAGACGCCGACAAGCATTCCAGTGACCAAGAGATAGCAGATGCCGCGTTGCCGTCTGAGCAACCGCTGGCTGACGAGGGCGTGATGCATTTCCCATCACATTGGGTCTATGACAGCGATTGGACGCAGGAATTTCCATGCGTGTTTCCGTCTGCACCAAACAAGCGGGAATGATGATATCAAGACGTTGTGGCATCGCTTCGAGGCATGAGGTCGCAATCTCAAACGCAGGCAACGGAATAATCAACCTGAGGCTTGACCTCTTTGAGCTCAGGCCACGACGAATATTCGTCAGCTCGTAGATGCAAGAGGTTGGCGGTGGTCTTCAGCTGGCAGCGCCCACAATGAAAAAGCCCAGCGGAGTGACCACTGATGTCTGGCCGACAGCAAGAAAGCGAGCGCCATGCTGCCATGACTGGCGTATAGTTTGGCCCGAAAGGGCAGTCGAGCGTCGTCATCCTCAGGCCGCAGCCTCTCCGGGGGGGTCCCCTCTCTCGCATCCCTCGGGACACGATGAGACCTGGAACGGGCTCTGGTGGTCAAGATCCAGGGAGAGGTGGGGGGCCAGAGCGACTCTGGCACTTGATGAGAGAGGCGCTGGGAGGCTCGGCCGCCGAAGGAGTCGGCCTCTTGGCTGGTTTTGGTTGGTTCGATGCGGCGCTGCCTCAGACGTCGCCCGCGCCGCTCACCCAGTCGCTCACATCCTCGCCCTTGGCTTGCACCACCCACGAAAAGAGCTGACGCGTCCTCTCGCTCCACTAGTCGGCTCCCCGGCTGCTGATCCCTGTCAGCCCGGACAACGGCCCTGGCAGCCCCAGCAGGGGTGGAAGGGCAGAGACGGACGGCGGTTCTCCTGCAAACCTTCAGGGGATTTAGAGCATCGCATCCTTGGAATTAGGGGCTTTGAGTTTGTTTACAGTGGATTCCGTTAGTGGATTTACAGTGGCTCCTCGTGGCTCTCCTGGCGTGCCGGGGGTGAGTTGATGTCCCGGCGGTACGTACCGCCACCAAGGCACCCATCCCATTGATAGAACACCCTTCCCCCAGTTCCCGATTTCTGCCTGGTTCCATCTTCCATCTTTTCCCTTCTCAACTTTTGCAACAAACTTGACACCAAATCATCTACATCAATCAACTCATCGACCATATTCGACATCATCGAGTCACATCTGGCGTGTCATCACTCACTTCTTACATAAACAGGCGGCGACTTCATTCTCTCTACTACCGTCGCTTTCGCTTCCTGCGTCTTCCACTCTAGTCCGGTATCCCGCCGCTCTGATAACACCCGACTTCACAAAACGTCATCATGTCGGCTTCGGCCCAGAACAACGTCGATATCGACGCCCTCCTCGACCTCACAGAGTACGAGAACGTGTCGAATTACCAGTCTCCTTCGGCCTCAGTCTCGCCCTCAGCGACCTCGAAGCCTACCTTCACAAGCCCCGTCACCGCGGCCGTGTCAGTGCCCGCAGCTACCACAACCACACAGACCCTGAGCGGTCCCAGTCACAACTATGATCTGTACCGACAACAGACTGGCTTTGTGCCCGGTGCGCTCGCAAACACCATGGCGGTGAACCAGACCAACAACACTGGTTATCAGGACTTTGGCAGCATCGACTATCTTTCCACCTTTAGCCCCGAAAACGACATGTTTGACTTCAACACGTCGCCTTCTCAAGGAACTCTGGGTGCTTCGGATATCGATATGGATTTCGAGTCCCCTGCCGATTCGCAGCAATTCTTCACCATCAACCCCAGCAATATCGAGCAGGATGCCAGCCTGCCATCGCCACCTGTTCTGCCCACCCAGAACAACAATGTCGGCCGTCTCTGGCCTGGCGCCCACTCTCAGGCTGCCCTCGCCAAGGCTCAAGCTGAGCAGCGTCACCAGCAGCGTCTGATCCAGCAGCAACAGCAGGCTCAGCGACAGAGCCCCCAGGCCAAGTCCCGCGGCAAGGCTCCTCAGCCTACCGACCCCATCGTCGAGCAGAAGATCACTCAGCTCCTCAACTCGATGCGAGCCAAGCCCTCCATGCCTGATGGTCAAGGCCAGAGCCCTATGACCAACCTTCCCCGCGCCAAGAAGGACGAGGATGAGATGGATGAGGATGAGCGACTCCTGGCTAGCGAGGAGGGCAAGAAGCTCAGCAGCAAGGAGCGCCGTCAGCTTCGCAACAAGGTTTCCGCTCGTGCTTTCCGTTCCCGCAGAAAGGGTAAGTCAATAGTATCCCCTCAACTTAGTACATACACTAACTGTCATTAGAATACATCTCTCAGCTCGAGAGTGAAATCGCTAACAAGGTCAACGAGAATGGTGATCTCCGATCCCAGAACCGGGCCCTCGTCGAGGAGAACAAGCGTCTCACCGACCTGACCCGCATGCTTCTGTCTTCGTCTTCCTTCTCCAACTTCCTGGACACCCTCAGCAACAACCCTGCCGCCTCTACCGCCCCTACTCCTCAGCTCAAGGTTGAGCCCCAGCAGGAGCAGCGTCAGATGCCCAAGGACATCAACCCTTACAACGCCCAGCAGTCCCAGCAGCAGCAGATTGGTATGGCCATGATCCCTGAGCAGAACATGGACTTCTCCATGCTCAGCCTGGACAACACCTACAACTTCCAGCCTCAGGTCTTTGTCGTCGACACCCCTGAGGTGCCCGCTCTTGATGCCGCTGTTCTCTCTGGAAAGACGTCCAACTTTGTTGAGCCTGCCTTTGATTCCGAGGATGAGAAGGTTGACATGCCCATCATCGAGCGACCTGTTGAGAAGCCTCAGGTGTCTGAGCCTGTCGAGGCCGTCCCTGTCGATGCTGAGTTTGAGTCTGATCCCGATTTCGCCCTGTTCCACAACGAGCCTGCCACTACCACTGAGCAGCCCAAGGAGCTCGACACTGAGTGTCTCTCCAACGTCGACCTCTTTGGTGGCATTGAATCTGAGAAGGTTCTCTCGCGCCTCGAGCTTGTCGATGCCAGTGAGGAAGAGACCACAGCTGCTCTGGCCATGCTTCGGGTGGAACGCATCTGCGCCAGCACCCAGGCCGTTGTGTCAAGGTTAGAACTTCTCACCCTTGACATGTAAATGTAGTTGGAATCGGATTGCAAAGGGAGGAACAGAACAGGACATACAAAACTAGCGATTTCATTTTCCTTTGTCACATATGGGAACCATAGCGGATTGGGAACGGACACCACGGCGTTTTGGCAGATGGACGGATCACCCATAGGCGGTGCTCCCTACATAATTTGATTGATACTGGCGGGATGACGAGTGATGACCCCGAGGATTTAGTTGTGTACAGTTAGATAGATAGGCCTACCGCCGCTCGATATCAGAATCCAGACTTGAAGTCTATCTTTGTTTTCCTGAACGTGATCAGATTCATTGCCATGTATACTATACCGTCCAGGGGCTAATATTGGTAGTGCTGACTAGGGGCAAAGTCTCGCCTGTGGAGAAGGTTGGACATCTTGCAGCGCCAATTCTGTTGGTGTTGCAACCTACATTTTCGGTCCCGTCGTTCCACATACGAGCTGGCTGACTGTGCTGCTGTCATGGTCTTGAGGGATAGAGCACTCTCGCTATGTCGAATCGCAACTCTTCGAAGAGTTCGTGTCAAGACGTGCACATCTAGAGCAGCTCACACTGACTCGGACGATCGACAAGGACAAAGACGGCGTCAATGGGCGCGAGGAGTGAATCGGCCCTTTAGCAGTCGCCACGGCGGCCGGTCTTTGCACCATCAGAAACAGCCGTCTCGGCTGTGCCAAGCATCTCACAAGGCTCGCTACTCTTCCGTCTCGGTGTCACCGTTATCCATGGATCATGTCCTCGTGCGGGGGGTTGCGCCGACCGCCGAGCCGTACCGGTACGAGCACTTCCGGGATGGCTACTCAATCCGTATCTTGACGCTCGAGCCCGGCGTGGGCGATGAGCCTCTTGTCGGGTCTCTTACTTTTGAGAATTTGGATTTTCAGCCGGAGTATGAGGCCATCTCATATGTTTGGGGTACTGAGGGCCGGTGTTCAGAGATACTCGTTGATGGAAGGGTGCTACCTTTGACGCGGAGCATTGAGGGCGCGCTGCGCCGCATGAGACATGCCTCGTCCCGTCGCCGTCTCTGGGCAGATCAGATTTGCATCAACCAGGACGACATTGCAGAGCGGAGTCAACAGGTTAGTCTCATGAATGCCATATACAAGGGAGCTCAGCATGTCTTGGTGTGGCTGGGGCCGGACGACAACCGTGCTGCCCAGGCGGCCGTCACCATGGTTCACTATCTACACGGCGTGTTTACGAATGATGAGATGCATGATGAGTTTCGTCTTGCGCATTCGGAGGAGCTGCTGAAGCAGGACAAGAGTCCTTGGGTGCCGCTGGCTCAGATGACGAGGCTACAATGGGTGAGTATCAGAAGCTTGAGGAATGGGACGCCACTGATGAGTTCAGTTCAACCGGATATGGATTGTTCAGGAAATTGGTACTACAGCACCTGCCACGCTCTACTGGGGGGATGTTGAGATTGACTGGGAGATCTTGTCTCTTGTCACGGGCGTCTTGGGCGAGAGTTATCACCATCTGAGATCCAGGTTTTACATTCTCACCCCCAACATTCGGTATCTGTACCAGAGATTTGTTGAACCGGATGAGGACAACGACATCAACCATGACCGCGCCTCTTTTATATATGAGCTACACCGCGCGAGACATCTCCTCGCTAAAGATCCCCGAGATCATGTGTATGCCTTTCTAGGTCACTTCTCTCTTCACACTGGCAGCAAGGCCCTCTCGGAGCTGGAGCCAGACTACAGCAAGTCGATCGAAGACGTCTACTACGATGTTGCCACCAGAGAACTCTCGGGCTGCGAATCACTTCTCTTATTATCCGCCTGCCATGATGTGCCGTCTACCTACAGGAGAAGGCCCATGACAAGGGGCGATCTACCAACGTGGGTTCCGGACTGGCGCATCGTTCCGCTTCACCTCATCGGAACCCCCGGCACACCTCACAGAGCTTCAGGAGATCTAGCGCCGAGGCTACACATCGATGATGAGAGGAAAGCCTTGCATATCCGTGGAATACGTGTAGATCGAATTCGCCGACCGACGTGGACCTTCTGGGCCAACGCCTTCCAGTTCCGTCGAGAGCCAGTACCTCAACTACCTATTGAAGCTCTATGGGGGAGCATCTGCGGTCGTGGAAGTAAGCGCTTTAGTCTGCAAAAGAAGTACTTTACCGGTGAACCGGCTTTCTTCGCCCTTATACAGACGCTGACGAACGCCTGCGTCGGCGCGGACCGCTCCCGTCCCTACGAGGAGGTTCCCAAGGAGGAGTGGCTCGCGAACGGGGCGGCGTACCTAGTCCGCGCGCTGGGGGATACGGACGGCGTGGATCAGGAGGTCCAGCGGCTGGCGCTCACTGGGGATGGGTTCAAATGGAGTCATCAGGCGACGCTGGTAACGCGATACCGCAGGTTTGCAGTAACTGCTGGAGGTTTATTCGTCCTGGGGCCGGATATCATGCAGAATGGGGACGTGGTGGTTGTGCTATATGGGGAAAGGCGCCGTTTTTGCTAAGGAGGAGGCCTGATGGGAAAACGTGGATGCTTGTGGGTGAGTGTTATGTACATGGGCTGATGAACGGCGAGGCTTTGGAGGGCGATGCGCCTCAGAGGAGTTTGTAATTTTATGAGGGCTTGGATATCGAGGGATGGCAAGGTCAGATGGATATACCCCTGGATAGCTACATAGTTAGCAACTTGGATATTGGATACATGTATAATCATAGTTTAAAAGCAACTCCATTCTTGAGCGTTTCAAGCCTCTCCTTTCAGAATAGATCTCAAAGTGATATGATTCAAGTCGTGTATCATTGTGTCGGTTGGGTATATACGTCCATATTTCCATCCATCCAAACGAGCGTATCTAACAAGATGAAGATGCCAATCCAACGCCGGTTCAACTTCCGATACAAATATTGATAGTTCGGAAAGACTGTAAAGAAGCAAAGGGTATAACCAGTCCATATAACCATTCTCCATTCCTCCTTGGTCCTCATCCATATTCATTCCTCATTCCACATCATGCCTCATGTGTCAGTTTCTCTTAGACGGCCTCATGTCCCTTCACTGGCGTCGCTCCCATGATGCTGATGCCGTCTTCGTCGTCACTAAGCGAGCGTCGAGGGTCAGGTCCCAAATCCTTGTTGACGATGCCGGAAGTCTGGGGAGGCAGGTTTCCGCCTCGGAGCTCCCAACTGCCCACACGTTCGTGGTGAATTCCCGTCTTTGTCACCACAACATCAGGATCACCCTCCTTCCTCTCAGATCCCTTGAAACCACCAACAGCAGCCTCGGTCTGCGGTTCTTCAGCAGGAGGGGGGTTGTGGCGGCTAAGACGAACTCCTCCCAAGAAGTACAGACCAGCAAATACAATGCCAACAACAACGAGCATGATGATGGCACCAATGATTCCACCAATTGCTGGGCCAACTGTAGAGGTGCTCAAGTCCAGGTTTTCCACTGCATTCAAGAGACACCAGGGGGCAGGCGTGGGACTGCAAATTTGACACCAGTCGTTGGCCGTCCTGCCGAGGCCCTGCATGGTTTCTAAGAACTCGGTATACAAAACCCCGTTAGGGCTTGGACTAAAAAGCCCCTGGTTCGCAAAGTCCTCATCCGCATCCGCCGAAGCACGATACGACAATCTCACACGTAGAGTATCGGCAGACGGCTGTCGGTTAGGAAAGTCAGGGTCCTCGCCAAAGAGCTCAAACACCAAGGCAGCACCCGGCTCAGGAAGTGTGGAAAAGGGCCCCTCAAAGATCGCATCGCCCGTGACGAGCCCCGCGAGGTGGGCGAAGCTCATGATGGGCTCGAGGGATCCAAACATGAGGCTGAGCTTGTTGTACTCGCCATTCCACTGGATGTTGTTCTGGAACTGCTGCGTCACCCTGTTGGCCAGCGTGCGGCCGGCGATGGAGTAGAGGATGCCCAGGGGGTCGCTGTCGCTCTCGCGCTCCTTGTAGCTGTTTTGAGCGCGTAGAAGGGTTGTGGCGTATGAGTTGAGGAAGCCAAGCGTCACGTTTGCGTTGTTCATACCCCTGTGGACAGTCTCGTTGTGGCGATACATGTAGTCGACATATTCCCAGAGTTCAAAGGCGTTCCAGAAGTGAGCATAACCAATTTCAACTGTCCCGACAAGAGGCTCAGTTGAAAAGAGGTTCTGGTAGAAGGGAAGGGTTGACTGGTAGAGGCCGTTGAGCTGCTCATCTGAGGTCAAGTTGCTGTTCATCTCTGTATTCCAGGCAGAGCATCTGGCTGTCCCGTCGAGTCTGGAACGTGTTAGCAGAGTCCTATTTGATGTGGTTGTGAGCGTACGCAGTAGAACTAGGGTCCATGTAGCTGGCAGTCCTGATATTGGGATATTGATATCCATTGAGTGGGTATTCAGTGTTGTTGTCACCCAGGTCCAAGTTGAGACCCAAATCTTCACCTCCAGCGGTCGCATCGTAAGCATTGGGCGACGGAGGATAAAGGCCCTGCATGAAAGCCATGGCACCAGCAGACACCCACTCATCCGTCTGAGAAAGAATGTCGACATCGTCATTGTCAATCACATCAATGTTGAGCTTCTGAATGTATGCAGTCTGAATATCGTCAAAGTCAGAGTCGTTGACGCTGTTTCTGAGATAGCGAGCTCGAAAGGCCGTCCCCTGCCGCCACATCTGCTGGGCTCCCTCGGGAGTCAGGATGGTGCGCATGTCGCTGATGATGGGCGTCCTCTCGCCATGGTTGACGAATGCGACGGCCGCCCAGACCTTGTCACCGCTGCTCTGGGCGGCTGCGCTGTTGATCAACGGCGAGACCGCAAAGAAGCGCTTGAGGTGAACCATTGTGAAGACGATTGAGGGGGCTTAAGGCCTCATCTGACACCTTCGATGTGAGGGGGAAGAGATGCAAGGGAAAAGAGAGAGATAAGCTCAGAGGGAAAGGATGCGAGAGGGATTCATGGCCGGGTTATACAGAGCTGCAAGCTACGGGCGATCGTCATCCATTAACGGCATTTCCGCCAAGATCAGGCTCTAACAGAGGGCATGTCTCTGTACATGACGGCAGAGCCTACCGGCTACGACGCATCTTCTCATCGAGACATGGCGTTGGGATTCCACCAACAAGGCTGGGCAATGATGTGCTCGTGAGCGGGGTGGCTTTTCTCACACGGGAGTGGATAGCGCGAATGGCATGATAGAGGATGGGCTGCCACCTTTCTTTCGCCGGGAAGGGCGAAGCCAGCATTCGAGGCCACCCAATCATAAGAGATCAACTCGAGATGGTTGCACACGATATGCTGCACGAGCGGGGGAAGGGTGGCTGGAAAGCTGAACAAGGGTGGATGGAAGCTAAGGGTAGCGCGGGCTTGTTGAAAGCACTTCAGCCCTTCACAGATCTTGGAGCTTTCCTGTGTGGTTTCATGGCGGTGAGTTTTGGGGGTGGGAGCTCGAGAGAGTTCGAGGCGTTCCGCTGAAGCCAAAAGCAGCTTGGGCTAATCAAGATGTCTGCCGTGGGTGACTCGTGAGTCAGGATGAGGAGCTCTGTTGCTTATCCTGCAGATCCAACCTCACGGAGGATTACTCTCAACTTCCGCTGCAATGCTGCGTTGCGTTGCGACTGCAGACGTCGGGTCGGTAATCATTCGGCCTGGGCGAGGTTGACAGATGCGGGGCTTCAGATAGACAAACACCATGTATCAATTATGCCAAGATGCATAGTACGGGTACTAGTTTTTTATGCAGAAACATATGCTTTATTCCATGACGTCGTTGGCAGAGGTTTGGTGGCAGGGATGTTCATATCAGTGAAATGCCATCTCTTCGACATGGTGAGAGTTGCAATTGGGGATGGGTATGTGAAATGCAAACGCGGATACGCCCATGGCTTGGTGACCAACAGTTGCTAGTGATTAACGGTCACGAGATCCAGCCATTTGAATTGGGTTGGGTAGAACATGCAAGGCAGGCATTTGCATCCTCAAATCACGGCATATTTGACCCCTGTCGCAGGGCAAGCATCCAGGGTCAGAACAAAGACCATGCCACGTTCCTGAGCAAACATTCCTTTCCTAACCTGTAAGAATAGTTAACAAAGACGACATATACTAACTAGAAGCAATCATTTCCCCAAATAGCCTACCTAGTCATGAATATGGCTGGAAAGACATTCTTTGTTTGGCTATCCGTAGAGCCATTCCGCACCTTGGTCTAATCTCAACCACGACGGATACTCCCGGCCCCAAACCGTTAACCTGAGGATCTTTCAACTAATATCCCATTCCACAACCAATTAGCAAATATCCTATGACAAACGGTGGGGTAGAACTGGGCCGTCTAGCATATATCCCGCAATATCGAACGCTGGCCACCACTCACCACGATCACCCATGGCAAGCGGACAACCGCTTGTGAACAACGGTTCCATGGTCTAACGGTTATGACTGCGGATTCTGATTCCGCCAGCGAGGGTTCGACTCCCTCTGGAACCTTTTTGCCATCGCTTTGATATGAAGATCACTTTCGTTGTGCTGATAAAGGCGAACTTGACATGCGATGCCCCACTTGAAATCCTGTAAACGGGATCCTACACTTGAGCCACCTTGATTCGGTTTGCTGTCTTGTTCGTTTTGCTTTGCAGAAATGGAGACAAGGGGAATGCGCACATTGACTGTACAAGGTAGCTCTACTGCCCTCTTCAAATGTTCTCATTGCATTGTGTGGTCACAGGGCAATTAAGCTTGTTCGCCGACCACTGGGCTGGTCACTTACATCTACCAAGTTCCAGACATGGACCTAAGCATGGGCTTGATACAATTTTGACGTCGTGAAATTCATTGTCCCAGTTCGGTTGTGTCGTGTTGATGATAAGAACGAAGGTCTTCGACTCTGAGCCAAACAAGATGATAGTCGGATATAGACCTTTACGATACTGACATTTACGGCAAGTGATGGTAATACATGCCGATAACAAGCCGGTTATAGTAGGTATAACTGTTGCTCAATACATTGGTGTTCAAGCTGTGTCCCATAGACGTTCGCCTTGTGTCGACATCGGGTTGCCAATACACCCCCCCTGTTCGCGCTACGAACAATAGTTAACATTGATGATTCTGCGCCATGTTCAAAACCAACCCAGAATAAACAGACTCATTCAAGTAGGAAGACAGACTCCTCATATAAGTAACATCACCGAGTGCCCTGCCAGCCACCTTCACTGGCATACTTGCACTGCGCAGCATCATTTTCAACATTCCCCGACTGACCTTACCAGGATATACGTACTTACACATCGAACCCGTCAGCCATGTCTTTCCCATGGAGCTACCAAGAAGGCTCAAACAACATAAGCCGAGAACTCCCTGCTTGGATGCAGCCGTCAGGTGAGCCTGACTGGTCGAGCCGTAACAACCCCTGGGACACATCTCGTTCTGAAGCCCCAACTCAAAGCCCCCCGAGACCGAAAAACCTTCATCCTCCAGAGCTAACACTTGCACCATTAGTATTGAGCGCTGTTGAAGCTCCATTGCCAGAGGTATCAAGTGCTGCTGACAGCCTACTACTACTAGCCTTAAACGCAGTAGGAAGTCTGCCACAACAGACTCCGAATGCGACCGAAAGCTTGACGGAAGAATCAAGATTTGACGCAGAAGGCTCGGCAGAGGAAGCTTCCAGCTATGCTGGAAGCCGGATGAAATGGACAGCAATCAACGATGAAGACATCTACATGGCAGAAGCATCAACAAGTGTCGATGAAGACATGTTAGAAGCACCAACAGACGGTGGTGAAGATCTGCTGGATGGAACAGCATCCAACAATGAAGACGGGCCAAAAACACCGGAAGAGGAGTTGAACGATGATGAAGACCTAGCAGAAGGAGCAGCGAGCGAGGATGAAAGTCCGGAGCAAGGGAAAAGACGGCGTGGAATATGCAACGACTGTTCCTTGCCTGTTCAAGGCCAAAACCACCGTTGTCCTGAGTGTAAAAAGAAGCGTAAATTGATACAGAAAAGACAAAGGTACGATCGGGTGAAGGAACAGGGAAAGTGCACCATGTGCATGAGCAGAATAGCAAGAAAGGAATCTAGTATGTGTGACCGTTGCCACGCTGTACGAAGAGCTGCATGTCATAAGGCGAAGGAGGAAAACAGATGCTGTTACTGCAGAAAAAGAGATGCGCAGGATGGGATGTTGGGTTGCGCGAAATGCTGCGCCTCAATGAGAGCAAGCCAGAAAGCTGCGAATGATAGAGCCAAGAGCCAAGGAAAGTGCCAGTCGTGTAGAAAGAATGAGGCTGTGGAAGGAGAAACGAGGTGCGAGGCATGCAGAGATTATCAAAGAGAGTATCGTAGAAAGAGGGAGCGCTTAAGGCGTATAGTACCTATAGCCTATAGATAGGTAGACTTGAGCATCGATCAAACTAGTCTGTCTCCTTTTTTCTAATATGAAGCCGTGCAGGAAAGATATACTTGTGAGTCTGGATGTTGAGAACTCGGATGCAGTGGATAATGACAGGTAGGGAATCAGCCTGGATAGAGTGAACCTGAAGCAAGGACCATCAAGATGAGGCCATCATGGGGTCAATGTGGGACAGGACAAGGCCGGGATGGTCGGTAGTGCACGATTGCCCCCGGCTTTATGGTGTTGGGTTGGGTTTGAGGTTGGGGAAATCTTATCAATCTCATCAAGGTGCGTCAGATGAAGATCGTTCAAGATTGGATGTCGCATGTGTCATGATCTTGGCCTGGGGGGGAGTGGGTCAGAAGACGTAGCGCTTAATCTGAGAATCAAACAATTAATTGATGAATGTCTCGAAATTTCATCCCGTGTTTGTAACTATTGTCTTGTTCCCATGCAAAAAAGGAGCTTCTTCTCCCTGATGGAAACCTCCGAAATCGAATGATGCAGGTGCGACGCTATGCCCCTGCCCTGTCCACCTAGAGCAGATTGCTGATGCGGTAGATTGGCTCTAGCGGCTCCCTCTGGGTACTTTGCTGCCCTGTTTCTTCCGGTGGCAGACTGGGGCGAATTAGCGCTGCGAGTCTGCAAGTACCTACCAGCCGAGAATAAGCGTAATAGGTACCTGCACACTAACTTTCCACTGCATCACCTGCCCTTCTGACCACCAACTTTACTCAACTGTACTTGGTCGACTACACCAAACCCAGCGTTCAAACTCACACGCCCTCTTTCATCTCTCGCTTCCAACAAACACTTCAACTCTAACTCGCTCGACAAACACGATCTCCTCAACATTTCTCGAGCGCTGATACCCTCAATATTGCGCCGCACGCCGCAGCGATAAGCGACACGGATCCCACAATTCCTTCCTCAATGGCACCGTCGCCGATTGCGACGTGATCGCCCACCATGTCGGAGTCGACGTCCAAGTCGACCGACGCCAGCATTGCCGTCGCTGCGCATCCCTCCCAAAACCCTGTTGCTGCGCCGACCGAGATCAAGGCTCACGATGCAAAGCCCACCAAGCCTGACCAGAGCTTCCTTCATTCGCCGCCCGATAGCAACAACACGGCCAAGTCGGACGCCTCTGACTCTGAATTGAGCGACCTCGAAGACGAACCCATTCTGAGCGATGCGCCGCAGCCTGCGCCCGCCAGCGACAACGGAGACACCCATAATGATGCCTGCGACGATATTGGGAGGTGCTTCCGGACCACTGGTCTGGTACTGTTCCTGTCTTTAAGCCGAATATGCACCAGTTCAAAGATTTCAAGCGCTTCGTAGGTCTGAACAAAGCCTTTTTCGTTCTGTACTAACCCACTCAAGATGGAAGCTGTCGACAGCTATGGTATGAAATCTGGCATCATCAAGATCATCCCTCCGGAAGAATGGAAGGACTCGCTCCCAAGGCTCGACGAATTGGTGAAACAAGTCAAAGTGCGAGAACCGATCAAGCAGGATATCATGGGCTCCAACGGAACATACCGTCAGGTCAATATTGTTCACGGCCGTTCGTACAACCTTCCTCAATGGCGCCAGCTTTGCGATCAGAGTGAACACCAACCTCCAGCAAGACGTGGCGAACGACGTGCCAACGCCGAAAAACCAAAGCCACGAACCCGAGCAGCGGCAGCGGCAGCGGCATCCAATACTGCGGATCCTGCGACTCCCAAGAAGCGAGGGCGAGGACGACCAGCTAAACGCGGAGCTAGAGGCAGACGTGTGAAGGAGGAACCAGAGGCTGACGATGACCGCCCCATGACACCTGTTTCCCCCAAGCCAGATGCTGCAGAAACTCAAGAACCACCAATCAAATCCATCGAGGAGGACCCGGGCGTCGAGGATGATGAAGACTATGAGCCCACCGTTGGTCGCATGGGTTCTCGACAAGCAAAGGCCAAGACCCAGACAGTTTCGGCGCGGCGCAAGTACAGTCGCCGAGAAGGATCTGCCATGATTGACGAAGCTGCATTCAAGGACTGGGATTACAAGATGGATATTTCAGAATACACCCCTGAGCGCTGTGAGGAGCTGGAGAGGGTATACTGGAAGACGCTTACCTATGCGCCGCCTCTCTACGGCGCTGATCTGATGGGCACCCTTTTTGACGAATCGATGGAGACGTGGAACCTCAACAAGTTGCCTAACCTCTTGGACGTTCTCGGGACCAAGGTTCCAGGAGTGAATACGGCGTACCTCTACCTGGGCATGTGGAAAGCGACCTTTGCTTGGCATCTGGAGGATGTTGATCTGTACAGCATCAACTATCTCCACTTTGGTGCTCCCAAACAGTGGTACAGCATTTCCCAGGCGGATGCTCGTCGATTCGAGGCTGCGATGAAGAATATCTGGCCCGCAGATGCCAAGGCTTGCGATCAGTTCCTGAGACACAAGGGCTTCCTCATCTCGCCGCAGCATCTCAAGTCGCATTACAACATCACAGTCAACAAATGCGTTTCATATCCGGGCGAGTTTGTGGTCACATACCCGTACGGATACCATTCTGGATACAACTTGGGTTACAACTGCGCTGAGGCCGTCAACTTCGCGTTAGATTCCTGGCTTGATATCGGCAAGATTGCCAAGAAGTGCGAGTGCGCTCAGGCGCAGGACAGCGTCTGGGTTAATGTCTACGAGATCGAACGAAAACTGCGTGGCGAGGAGACAGAATATGAGGAAACCGAGGATGAAGAGGACGAAGAGGATGACGACGACGAGAGGTCTGGCCTGCCGACCCCACCGTCAGGTTCTGGTGTCAAGTTCAAGGAGACTGGCCGAAAGCGAAAGCGTGGACCTGGCGAGAAGGGAGGCAAGGTCAAGAAGATCAGACTTCGTCTCAGGACGAAGGCTGAGCCTCCTTGTTGCCTCTGTCCCAATGAAGTTCCAACAGCCGAGCTGCTGCCCACCGATGATGGCCGAAAGGCTCATCGGACGTGTGCCCTCTATCTCCCTGAGACGTACATCGATACCGTCGACGGGCAGGAGATCGTTGCCAATGTGTCAGGCATTCACAAGGATCGTCTTGATCTCAAGTGCCTCTACTGTCGCTCCAGGCGCGGCGCATGCTTCCAATGCTCACAAAAGAAGTGCGCGAGGGCCTATCACCCGACATGCGCAGCTGCAGCAGGTGTTTTTATCGAAGACCAAGACGTTCCTGTTTTCGGGGAAGACGGCACCGAATACAAGGAGCAAGCATTTGGATTCAGCTGTCGATTTCATCGGACGAAGCGAGACAAGAAGTTGGATGGAGATGCACTGGAAGCCGACTCACGGATCCAGGCAGCAGCAGCGAAACTTCGAAAAGGAGACACTTGCCAGCTGCAATATTTCAAAGGGGAAATTTTCGCTGGTGTTATTGTAGAAAACTGCCTCGATGAGCAAACGCTGCTTCTTGATATTCTACCAAACGGGTACGTCACCACTGCTTTTATCACCTATTTTGTTTATCACCATTTCGGCAAAACAACGTAAAGCAAGAAAAAAAGCTGACTCTTCATAGCGATCGCCTCGAGGTTGAATGGAAGTGGCTATTGCTGCCTGACCCTACTGATTACCGTTTGCCAAAGGCATCAGCAAAGGCCATCCCGATGCCGACCTCGCAGAAGGACAAGGAGAAGCTGAAGACCAAGCGTCTCAGCGACAACAAACCCCAGAAGGATGATCTGTTCGTTGAAGGCTATACTTGGGCTGATTTCCAGGAGCATCCAGTCAGCAACAAGTTCCAAGTCAAGATCGACTTCTCCAAGCCCGATCAACTCTGGCACTACCTGGGCAAGACGTCGACCGAAGCCAAAGCCCAGTACACTGAGGATCCTTCCAAGCCGCGTCACAATCCGAAGGGCAACTACTTGGATACGCTTCCCAAGGAACCTAAACCAGTCAAGCCCCCGAAGGTGGTCCCGGCCAATGTGCCGCGATACACGTATGCACCAGCAACTTCATTCGGCGGCCCATACCCTGCTGTCAGACCTGTTGCTCCTCTAGCTTCAGCTCGGCCAGAAAAGCCATACGTCTACAAGCCACGAAAGCCTGTCGAGGCCAACTTTGCTGCTCCCGCGGGTAGCTTCACCACCCAACGATTCACCCCAACTGCTCCAGCGCCCGTTCCTCCCCAGCAACCTCCTACCAGGTATCATCTACTCGTACACACAGCCGCAAGGGCACCAGGCTCCAGCTCCGTATTCTGCTCAGAGATTTGAGGTTAAGACTCCTCAGAGTTTCGCAAATGCTGGACACTCATCTGGACCATCTCGGCCCCCAGCGCAGCCTCAACACCACCAGTGGCAGCATTCTTCTGCTCCCAGACCAACACCCCCTGCTCGAGCGCCTGCACCTGCGCCTGTACCTGCACCCGTGACACAGCAGCAAGCTAATTATGGGCACACACGCCCTCAACTCAAGCCATCGTGGCAGGTTCATACGTCAATCTACCACAAGTACCCATTCTTCCAGGTCAACCACAACAGGTATGTCTCACAGTTTGTACCCTTGGCCCCAGCTAATGTTCACGAAGGGACTCTACCAAATACAAGACACCCTACGCAGCATGGGGAGGTTTCACCAATGGATACGAAGGCAACCTGAGAGCTCATATCATGGCCAACAAGGACACTTTCCTTCACCACAAGTCTCCTTACGGTCAGCAGCCTGCAGCTCCAGTTAGAAACCCGGCTCCACCGCAAGCACCTCCCAGCACTACTAGCGGTCAGAACCCCTTTTCAAAGCCACCAGTGTCAGTGTCCAAGCCTGCAGCCGCTGCTCCTCCGATCCTGGGGATCCTACCTCGTCCTGCTATCAAGGCCCAGTATCTGCCAGGTGCGCAGGCGCGCCCTCAAATGGTTCAGCCTCCACAAGCAGTCCGACCTCCACAAGCCGCCCAGCACCCACCAGTGGTTCAGCACCCGCAAGCGGCTCGACCTCAGTCCGCCGTTCAGCCTCCACAAGCTGCCCACTCGCCTAACCAGAGCAGCAAACCAAAGATGGCACATCCGGCCAAGCCGTATAAGGTAAGTAGCTGGAACTATCGAGAGTAGTCACGGGTCGGCTGAGCCGCCAATCCAGATACCTCCCAAGGAGTCGCCAGTGCCGCTGCCGGCAAACTTCCTGGCGGCCATGAATTCGACTCCGAGTGCTCCCGCTACTGGAGCAACCCAGAAATCACCAAAGGGATCGGTTATGAACAAGCAAACTCCAGTTCCGATTCCCCAGCTGCCAGGGATCCCCCCGATGGAATCTCAACAATATCCCGGTGTACATCAACAAGCGATTTTGGAGCAATCCTCTCGTGGGTCAACAGGGACCACTCCTAGGGCTTCTACGCGCCAACCTGCGGGATCAGTTCACACTTCAAGTTCGACAAGCCCAACATATACGCCAACACACAAGCAAGTGCTTGCACATCCAGTGCAGCCTGCTGAACGCACTTTGCCGGAGCCAGCTACAAAGGAATCGAACACACTCTCCAAGACCGGTCCTTACGAGCCTCAAGGGTTTCCAGACGTTCCGGGATGTGAATCTATGGAGTTTGTCGAACGTCTCATGAGTAACCTCCGCAAGGTCTCGCAGCGCGGCACCATGAATTAGGTGGAATTCAACAGGTTTTTTCGGTCAAGGTTCCTCGTCAGGGCCTGTACAATACCCCGGCTTGCAGCATTTTGACTTTAGGAGACGTGGCGTTCAGGGGCATCAGGGAAACCTTTTTTCAGGTCACGCATACTCAAACGGAAATGCGTGAAAATTACGGACGGAAACGAAATGCAACGAAGCGCATGATCAGGCTTTGGGAAGCCTGGCACACGGGCATGAAAGGGCGGCTTCTGTGTAGAATTATTGTTTGGCGTACTGTATAGCTATAGTGTTTCATGAAATGGCAATAAAGCCGAAAAGCAAGATGCGGACTACTAACATGATGTGAAGACGTGATGAGGCTCGAAGCTTGTATTTGAGTATTATTGGTAGCATTCCCATGCCATGAGCGTGACTCTATGGAATAAGACCATGGTAAGCCCTCCTTCGCCGAGCCACTAGGATATCTGATGCTGTATATATAAAACACGAATAAAAACAACCCACCATGGGGTATTTCGTGGGCATCGTAAACACTCAAACTCGCTCTCGGACAGGTGGCAGAACTCAGATCCTACTCCAAGCTGGTTCCCTCATAGGAGCTAGATAATATGGCTGAGCTGCCACGAGTCCGTTCACTTCCAAGGCCTCATCAAGAAAATCGTTGCCCGAGCATTCTCCTTTAATGTGCCCTCCGTCGGCCTCTTGCTCGATTTCGCCATCATCAGACTCTGATATGACCTCGTCTTCGTTTACTTGAAACAACTCATCCTTGACCACTCGAATAGGATCGTCTTGGACGTTGTCGACCTCGTTCCAGAATAACACCCTTTCGAGTGTCGGGTAGTATTCGACGCCACGTTCAAGATCCTCGCGATGAGGACTGGGTGACTGACCCATCTTCATGGCGGAGAGATGCTGTCGCTTTGAACGGCGAAGCTCGTATTCTTTAGTATCTATTGATACGTGTGCCTGGAAGTCTTGAAAGTCGCAAAAATTAGCCCCATCTTTGAACAACCTCTCATCGTCGAAGAAGGCCCATGCGCGTTGGCGATACATCCGTATATACGCCTGCACAAGGGGTTCGGGTCCTTGAGCAAAGTGGAAGCGGAATCTGAGTTCTGCCCATAACCCATCGTCTGGAATGACTGGGTTGTAATGTCGGTCGATGGCCGGATGGGAACTACTTCTAGGAGCTATCATGGGAGTTTGTATCGTCATCTCGTCGTAGAGATGGTCGAAAAACGCTTTGCACTCTTTAATGTCCAGCCTGAGTAGCTCATCGATCAGGGTGATTCCAGAGGCGGCAAGGCAGTTGATGAGAACGCCGATGGTGACAGAGTCTGGACTTATCATGTGAAGCTCCGGGTTAAACTGGACATTACCGGGAAAGACGGGCCCCTCAAACGCCCTCCAAGCTCCACGACGCTCATCGAGCGGGACGGCCATCATCTTGAAGCCGTCGTCCGCAAACCTAGCGGCGAGAGCTCCAACCAAGGTACGAAAGTACTCATGGACGCATTGAGTGGCATCAATATCCCTGATACCAGGACGGTAGCTCGTCCCCCACTGAGGCAACAACCACCAATTCTGCTCCTCAGGAACTCGAGTCTGGGACCAATATCTAGGTCTTACTGGCTTCGCCAGGCAGTTAAGTTGATAATGAAAAAAAGCCTGGAATAACCTGTCGCGTTCCGTACTCGAGAGAGAATTGAGGTGGACGCGATCTTGGCACTTGACTTCGACGGTCCGGTGCTCGTCGTAGGAGAGATGGCACCAGTGAGGGAGCTTTAGGTAGGCATCAACGAGGTCTGGGCTTAAGGCTTTTGAGAGGTAATCTTCCATGTATTGCTCCGTTAAGCGAACAAATTGGTACACCTTGTCGAGCTCTTTTGGGAGATACTCTTCCAGAGGATCCGGCAGCTCAAGGGCGAGCCATTCTTCGAGATGCAAATTGATGGTATTGGGCATGTAATCAAACTTGCAGCGCCTCGGAAAGTTGACGATTGCCATCACATCCTGAATTCTGTGCTTGAGGTTCTCCGAGAATACACGCTCGAGGTAATCCCTCCGGGCAGAGTAGCTGGAAAGGAGAGTGGCCTTGTGAACGGTGTTCGGGTCGACGGTTTGATTCAGCCGTGCCATTTCATATTTGAGCTCGTAATGAAGTCTGGAGCCGGGCTGGGGAGTATAGAATTCCGCGGATGTTGACTTCATGTTGGTTTTCTCGTTAGAGGTTATTCGAGAGATGCTGGTATCTGGTCCGAGGTGATAGACGTCTTGAAGTCGAAAGAGATGAGGACTCTAAGGCGAGAGAAATGAGGAAACAGCTCGTTGAAGTTTGTATACAGAAAAATAAGAAAGCGATGTTAGCTTGACATGTCTAGCAAGCGAGAGAGGGGAAAGAGAGGAGTTGTTGAGGGCGGAGAGGATCACCTCGGCCGTATGGGAAAAGATTCCCAATTTTAAGATTCGAATCAAAGTAAACTCTGCAAATTCGGCCTGAAGCATGAACTGTGAGGTATCATGGCATAAAAGTCGATCCAAGAAGGATTGAAGTAGCAGCGAGCTGTGCATCAAGCTGGCCCTGGTATACCTAGGTTAAGTGAATGGGAGAGATACCCCTGACAAAGGATATGAATGTGGTATCTGAAAGACAAACAACAATGAAAATAAGAACAGAGCTGTCAGAAGTGAAGGTGAATAAAATTTGCCAACGGTCTGTTTTGAGTTGACCTTTATTCAAGCTTCTTTGTCTCGTCGGTGGTTTGTCACTTCTTTGCACTTGTCTTTGGCCTTGTTTCCAGCTGCCCATCACTGCCAGTTTTCCCACGGCGTTTCTAGCCCTGTGATTTGCAGAAAACACCCTGGCCTTGTCACTGGCAAAGCGGGCCGTGAGAAGCTATTCCCACCCGCATGTTGTTTGCCTCACCCACGCCCCCAACGGGAACAATGAATCAAACAGAAACAGAAGCATAGACAACTTTGTCCACTGCAATATCCCCATCAGCGACGTTTGCAAATCCTCTCACGTGAGGCGCAATTCATTTTTTCGAACCGCTGCAGGCACCCTCACAGAGGTTATCCAACACGTGCAGTGCAGTTATCCCGTCCCGTCGTCACTGCAGTGCAGGCGGCCGGCGAGGTAAGGACTCCTCCTCCTGCTTTATCTTTATGCCTTGACCCGTCCATCGCATACACCAAAAAAAATCCTCATCTCTTCAATCTCGGCCTTTTTTTCAATCACACGCACACTCTTTCTACACCAACAAAGAATACTTCTGCCTGCCGTACCCACTAGGCGCTTTCTTTCAACATGTCGTCGTCGCTGGGGGTTTGGGATAGCGAAGACGTTGAGCAGTCCAGGGTCCGGAATCGCGACTTCCCTGGCGGTCCTTACATTCGAGGGACTCTTCTGGGTCAAGGCGGCTTCGCCTGCGTTTACAAGGTTCTTCGAAAACGCGATGGAGGCGTGTTTGCCGGCAAGACCTCTCCTAATGCAGTGAATAACCTCCGCAGAGAGGCTTCCGTACTCCGAAATCTGAACCACGTAAGTGAATAATGGCCCATACTCGTGTAGCTGATACTTATCAGGCTGATAAAGGAACACATCGTCAAGTACATTGACTATTACGAGGACGTTGAATATCCCTCCGCAAATGTCCTCGTGCTGGAGCTCTGCCCACATGGCAACCTGCAAACACTCATTAACGACTACACATATGGCGTGCCACAGAAGAAGACGCTGGAAGTGATGCTTCAACTCTCACGGGCGCTTCGATACCTCCACGGACAGGGTCGCTACCACGGCGACTTTAAACCACGAAATGTCCTGGTTCGATCTTGGGATCCCGTCAACGTGGCCATGGCCGACTGCGCGGATGTCAAGCGAGTCATCAACATCAACAGCCGTGACAAGCCTCACGGGACAAAGTCGTACTGGTCACCGTACGTCTTTCGACACAACCGACACGCCGGGACGAGCGATGACATCTGGGCCCTGGGCGTCTCGCTGCTCGCCATGATGTCGCAGTCTCCTAGATTCGTCAAGAAGGAGGAGCGCATGTATCCCCGACAGTGTCACACACACTCCCAGAACCTGCTAGATCTGAACCCAGATCACGACATTGTCAGACTCGCGAGCCGCATGCTGGAATGGAATCCCAAGGCTCGAGTGACGGCGGCTGAGCTTGTGGAGGTCATCCCTGACATGGTCGACAAGGTCGAACGACAAGAATATGAGACAGGGGTGGCGAAGAGGATGGAACTCAAGATTCCAGAGGGCTTTGAGCCTATCGTTTTCTGGTAATGGATGGTCGAGCGTGAAAGTAACAGAGGAGTTGACGGGATGTAATCAAACGGAAGCAAGGTGTAGGAATGGACTTTGCAATTGTACGAGAGCATAATACAAGTTGCGACACAGTCTTGGATGCTGTGGTTCGCTGAATCAAACTGGACAGTTGAAACTCTTGTCATGGTGAGAGTGATGAAGTAGGATGTATGCAGCCGATAACAACATCGAGGTTCAACCTTGACGTCCAACCCACCTCCGGCCTCGGCCGGCTCGTACGAAACTCGGCATCGGGTCGGAGGCGGGATGGAAGAGGGTACCATCGGAAGCAACCCGACACAGGCCGGGGCTCAGTTCTTGAATTGCGATACCTAAAGAAACCCGATTCGACGAGCCTCACAGCGTCCTACTCCAGTGTGGAGTTGTCGAACCAATCCTCGCGGAAATAGAATCAAGTCCTCATCATTGGAGGGTATGACGCGATTCGCACTGTCTCCCCCAGACTCCACCACATTAGTCATCAGACATTCGTCCCCGGTTACGGCGATGTCGCAACCGCCAAACCTTGTGGAGAGGAGACGGCTCGAGGCCCCCAATTGAGATAATCCTTCCGCAAGAAGATAATAAGTAAGATGCCCTGAAGACTTGCCTGGGGGAAAAAAATAAAGGTCATCTGACTAATACCCAGGATAGGTCGTTTTGTCGTGGTTAATGTCGCGCTCCATATTAACCACTGGCCCTCCTCCTCTCAGTCTGTGTTCCTCCGGACCGCACTTCGAAGCATCACCCTCTTCACTCGAGATCCTTCTCCAGCAGCGTCACTATGAGCCAGACACGGAAGCTTCACCCCGCGGCGCGGGTTGAGGGTCAGAGACAAGATGTCTGGTGAGTCTTGGCCCTGTATGGCTTTGACGATATGTGACTCTGACTCCGCTGGCTGACAGGTCCATCATCAATGAGGCCGCTGCCTCTTCTCCCAACCAGCCTATCGTGAACTTGGGCCAGGGTTTCTTTGGATACAACCCTCCCAAGTTTATTCTTGATGCTGCCAAGGAGGCCTTGGACCGTGTTGAGTGCAACCAGTATGCTCCCGCCAAGGGACGACCTCGGTTGAGAAAGGCCATTGCGGACGCCTACTCACCTTTCTGGGGTCGTCAGCTGAACCCCGAGACTGAAGTTGTTGTCACCACCGGCGCTAATGAGGGTATGCTCTCTGCCTTTATGGGTTTCATCGAGCCTGGTGATGAGGTTATTGTCTTTGAGCCTTTCTTTGATCAGTGAGTGCCCCGCTATCCTATCGGTCCGTGAGCGGCTCACTGATAGGCATCTAGATACATTAGCAACATCCAGATGGCTGGTGGAAAGATTGTTTATGTGCCTCTGCACCCTCCTGCGTCGGGAGCTACTAGCAACTCTTCTGCTGCTGACTGGACTGTTGACTTTGAGGAGCTGGAGAAGGCCTTCACTCCCCGCACCAAGATGATTGTCATCAACACTCCCCGTGGGTACTCTAAACTTGAACTGCGGTTCCAAGCTGACAACTAGTAGATAACCCTGTTGGAAAGGTCTTTTCTAAGGAGGAGGTCCAGAAGCTTGGAGACATTTGTGTCAAGAACCAGGTCATTATCCTCTCCGATGAGGTTTACGACCGTCTCTACTATGTGCCCTTCAACCGAATCGCCAAGGTTTCTCCAGAGGTTGAGAAGATTACCCTTACTGTTGGCTCTGCCGGAAAGAACTTTTATGCTACTGGCTGGCGTGTTGGTACGTCGGCTTCATCCATCTTCAAGGAGTAGAAGTAACTGACATGTTTATAGGTTGGCTGATTGGCCCCGCTGAGCTCATCCAGCACGTCTCTGCCGCCCACACACGTATTTGCTTCTCCACCGTGGCACCCCTCCAGGAGGCCGCAGCCGTCGGCTTCGAAAAGGCTGCCACCAATGGCTTCTGGGACGAGACGATCAAGGAGATGAAGGGCAAGATCGATCGCCTCAAGGAAGTCTTTGAGGAGCTCAACCTGCCCGTCACCTACCCCGAGGGTGGATATTTCTTGCTTGTCAACATGGCCAAGGTGAAGCTCCCCGAGGACTACCCCTTCCCTCCCCACGTGGCAAGCCGTCCACGCGACTTTAAGCTGGCGTGGTTCCTGATCCAGGAGGTTGGCGTCGCGGCGATCCCTCCGACTGAGTTTTACACCGAGGGCAACGCGCACCTGGCTGAGGACTACATCCGGTTCGCGGTCTGCAAGAATGATGATGTGCTGGAGCAGGCCAAGGAGCGTCTAAGGAGCCTGAAGAAGTACATCCAGGAGTAAAGAGTAAAGATTTAAAAGCGTTAAATGGGGGGTTGGATATCTGATAGATGAATGTCATAGATTTACTTTGAACAAATCGGGAGATGTCCCGTATATGCGTGTCTACCCTTGTTCATGCACATCGGTCGATTGATATGTACGTAGAAGCATGCTGGGAACCTGGGGAAGTCGGGATAAATCCCCGGATAGGATGCCAAGAGATAAACGTGTTGATACCTGGAGCAGCTACAACAAGGTGGTATGGCTCGAGCAGTTCATGCTGGTTGATAGGTATGGGGTGATCTATATAGACCAGAAATCACTCTGGGATAAAGGCAAGAATTAACCAAAGCTATGTATCTTGACAGCTGTATCTATTACAAAGCTATATCTCTATCTTCCTCCATACGGGTCCCTCCCTATCTCAAGGTGGAAGCCCCCGATCAAACTCCCCGCGGAGCCGGCCGAGGCGGTGGACCCTTCCGGAGGAAAAGAGACGTGGGGTAAGCGGCATGTTCCCCGCCCCGTGGTGGCGCACGGGTGTAAATCTGCCCTTATCAGTGGCGATTGGCGATTAGTACTACCCCGTCTCTGACTGGCGGGCGAATCAAACAATCTGGCACTCGCTGCCCGCACACGCAAACTCGCCCGCGTTTGCTCACCGTTCACCTCCCCTTAATCGATCAGGGAAGGTGCTGTTGCACAAGCGTGGACTGTCAGTGGTAGAGATGACGCACTGGCTTTTTGACTGCTGCTTTGATGATACCGACCCCCCTCTAACGCGTCTCGTGAGCCGTCTTGTCCCCCCTCCCCCTCGTCAGGAACCTCGGTTTGATATGAACCCTTAAAAGGAACCATTGTCTCTAGTTTCAAAGCTTGATTCTTTTTTCTCCTTCTAATTGTTTCCCCTTGCCACTTGATAGCAGGCGTCTCCATTGTTCTCTGTTGATACTGCTATCTCATACCTACTTGACCGCATCGTAACCATCATGGCGCCGAGCGCCGTGTCTCCTGTGCGGGACACCAACCCTGAGCCCTTGGCCACTCTGACCTCCAAATTCGACGATACCCTCCGCTTCTATTTGAATGGAACAAGAGTTGTGCTAGACGAGATCGACCCAGAGATTACAGTCCTCGAGTACCTACGGGGAATTGGACTTACAGGGACAAAGCTGTAAGTGCTCTGAAGTCATCGCGAACCTCTTATGCTGACATATCCAGTGGCTGTGGCGAAGGTGGTTGCGGAGCCTGTACCATTGTGGTCAGCCAGTTTAACCCCACGACGAAGCAGATCTACCATGCCAGCGTCAACGCTTGCTTAGCCCCTCTCGTCAGCTTGGATGGCAAGCATGTCATCACGGTTGAGGGTATCGGCAACGCCCAGAGACCCCATCCTACCCAAGAACGGATCGCCAAGTCCAACGGCAGCCAATGTGGTTTCTGTACCCCTGGTATTGTGATGAGCTTGTACGCTCTGCTACGGAACAATACCTCGCCTTCGAAAGACGACGTTGAAGAGGCCTTTGATGGGAACCTGTGCCGATGTACCGGTTATAGGTCGATTCTAGATGCAGCTCAGACGTTCAGCGTTGACAAGCCTGGCCAAAAGTTCAAGAAGGCTGGAGGAACCGGATGCTGCATGGAGAATGGAAACGGTCCACCTAACGGAGGATGCTGTATGCAAAAGGCGAACCTGGACGATGCACCGATCAAGAAGTTTACACCCCCGGGGTTCATCGAGTATAACCCCGAGACCGAACTCATCTTCCCGCCCGCACTGAAGAGACACGAACTACGACCCTTGGCCTTTGGGAATAAGAGGAAGAGATGGTATCGACCCGTCACTCTCGACCAGCTCCTTCAGATCAAGGCCGCACACCCACAAGCAAAGATTATCGGTGGAAGCACAGAGACACAGATCGAGATCAAGTTCAAGGCTCTGCAATACCCTGTCTCGGTATATGTTGGTGATATTGCCGAGTTACGGGGGTACAGCTTCAAAGACGATCACCTCGAGATTGGCGGAAACGTCGTCTTGACTGATCTCGAGATGATTTGCGAGCATGCCATCCCACACTATGGACACGAGCGTGCTCAAGTCTTTGAGTCTATGCTTAAACAACTCAAGTTCTTTGCAGGTCGACAGATTCGAAACGTCGGCACTCCAGCTGGAAACCTGGTCACGGCCTCACCAATCTCAGATCTGAACCCGGTGCTGTGGGCGGCGAATGCCGTGTTGGTCGCCAAGTCGTCAACAAAAGAGACGGAAATTCCTGTCTCTCAGTTCTTTACCGGATATCGAAGAACGGCTCTTGCTCCAGATGCAATCATTGCGTCAATACGAATCCCCGTTACCCAAGAAAAGGGCGAGTTCTTCAGAGCGTACAAGCAGGCGAAGCGGAAAGATGACGACATTGCCATTGTTACCGGCGCCCTCCGGGTGAGGTTGGATGACGAGGGTATCGTCACAGAAGTTAATCTCATTTATGGCGGCATGGCTGCGATGACCGTTGCCGCCAAGACAGCCATGGAGTATCTTGTCGGGAAGCGCTTTGCAGACTTGGGAACCCTTGAAGGGACCATGAGCGCTCTCGGCCGTGACTTTGATCTGCAGTTCAGTGTCCCTGGAGGAATGGCTTCGTACCGAAAGGCTCTTGCTTTCGGCTTCTTTTACCGATTCTACCACGACGTTCTCACAATTCTCGACGGGAGCTCGAACCATGTCGACAAGGAGGCGATTGATGAAATCGAGAGAGACCTATCAGGGGGTCAAGTTGACGAGCATGCCGCGGCCGCGTATACAAAGGAAGTGACCGGACAGTCCAAGTCTCATTTGGCTGCCCTGAAGCAGACGACCGGCGAAGCACAGTATACCGACGATATTCCTCCTCTGAAAAACGAGCTTCACGCCTGCTACGTTCTCTCAAAGAGAGCCCACGCCAAGATTATCTCCATCGATTACGCAGATGCACTTGATATGCCTGGAGTGGTGGACGTCGTGGACAAGGATGATATGCCATCTGCGGACGCCAACAAGTTCGGACCGCCACACTTTGATGAAGTCATCTTCGCAGAGAACGAGATATTGACGGCAGGCCAACCGATAGCTCTGATACTAGCAACTTCACCTCAAAAGGCCCAAGAGGCAGCTAGGGCAGTCAAGGTGGAATACGAAGACCTTCCTGCGGTTCTCTCGATCGAGGACGCTATCGAAGCGGACAGTTACCACAAGTTCTTCCGTGAGATCAAGAAGGGCGACACGGAGGAGGCTTTCAAGAACTGCGATCACATCTTTACCGGTACAGTGAGGATGGGTGGACAGGAGCACTTCTACCTCGAGACGAATGCCTGTCTAGCCGTTCCAAAACCTGAGGATGGCGAGATGGAGATATTTGCCAGCACACAAAACGCCAATGAGACGTGAGTCTAGTCCCCAGAGCATCATTCCGGTTCTAACATTCCCTAGGCAAGTATTTGCGTCACGAGTGTGTGACGTGCAAGCAAACAAAATTGTTGTACGTGTCAAGCGATTAGGCGGTGGTTTTGGCGGAAAGGAGTCACGATCAGTCATCCTCAGCTCTGCAGTGGCTCTCGCGGCAAAGAAGACCAAGAGGCCTGTCCGCTACATGCTTACACGAGAGGAGGACATGGTGATAAGCGGTCAACGACATCCCTTCCTGGGCAAGTACAAGGTGGGAGTCAACAAGGACGGCAAGATCCAGGCCCTGGACTGTGACATCTTCAACAATGCAGGATGGACGTTTGACCTGAGCGCGGCGGTATGCGAGCGAGCGATGACACACGTGGACGGGTGCTACAGCATCCCCAACGTGCATATCAGGGGACGTCTGTGCAAGACCAACACCATGTCCAACACGGCTTTCCGAGGCTTTGGCGGGCCTCAGGGCATGTTCATCGCCGAGACGTACATGGAGGAGGTGGCGGATCGGTTGGGCATGCCGGTCGAGCAGCTGCGGCAGATCAACATGTACGGGAGCGACGGCCAGACACACTTTGGCCAGGGGCTGGGAGACTGGCATGTGCCTCTCATGTACAAGCAGGTGCAAGATGAGGCCATCTACCCTGCGCGGAGATTTGCCGTGGCCGAGTTCAACAAGACTAACAGGTGGCGGAAGAGGGGCCTGGCCCTCATCCCGACAAAGTTTGGCATCTCGTTTACCGCTTTGTTTCTGAACCAGGCTGGTGCTCTTGTGCACATCTATCACGACGGCTCCATCCTAGTGGCTCACGGCGGCACTGAGATGGGACAGGGGTTGTACACCAAGCTCTCGCAGATTGCTGCGCAAGCATTGGGTGTACCGCTGGACAATGTATTCATCTCGGAGACGTCGACCAACACGGTAGCCAACGCGTCTGCAACAGCAGCTTCGGCGTCTTCAGATCTGAACGGTTATGCCATCTTTAATGCTTGCGAGCAGCTCAACGAGCGGCTGGCGCCTTATCGAAAGAAGCTGGGTCCTGAAGCAACCATGAAGGAGCTTGCCCATGCTGCTTACTTTGACCGTGTGAACCTTTCGGCACAGGGCTTCTACAAAACGCCAGAGATTGGCTACGACTGGAACACGGGCAAGGGCAAGATGTTTTTCTACTTTACGCAAGGAGTTGCCGCAGCTGAAGTCGAGCTTGATCTGCTGACAGGAACATGGACTTGTGTACGGGCAGACATCAAGATGGACGTGGGACAATCGATCAACCCGGCAATCGACTACGGCCAGATCCAAGGAGCGTTTATCCAAGGACTTGGTCTCTTCACCATGGAGGAGTCACTCTGGCTGCGGAATGGGCCGAATGCCGGACACCTCTTCACGCGGGGACCAGGCACATACAAGATCCCCGGGTTCCGCGACATCCCCCAGACCTTCAACGTGTCGCTGCTCAAGGATGTGGAGTGGAAGGAGCTACGAACGATCCAGCGGAGCCGCGGCGTGGGGGAGCCTCCGCTCTTCATGGGCAGCTCCGTCTTCTTTGCGATCCGGGACGCGCTCAAGGCGGCTCGGGCACAGGCCGGGGTGGCGGCCTCGGGACAAGGCGAGGACGATGATGCGGGCCTGCTGAGGCTGGAAAGCCCGGCGACGCCTGAGAGGATCAGATTGGCGTGTGAGGACGACATTATGCGCAGGGCGAGGGTTGTGCCTCAGGATGGAGAGAAGAGTTTCTTTGTGGCGATCTGATCTGATGAAAAAGTGTGGAGGATGGCACGGCAGATGGACGAGGGGGGGTTGGGGGGGCATGTCTTGGAAGCTCGGTCTAGGCCAACGAGACAAGGTCACGGCAAGTGACAGAGTGGGACAGGATGTGTCAGGGGCTTGGTGTTGGCTGATATTTACTGTTACTCCGGAGAAAAGCTGTCAACTTTGGCAAAGGCTTCAGGGCAGATATGCTACAGCTGATCTAAAGCCTCTCTCCTGGTCCTTGTTGAGCTTTTTGACAAAGGTGGCTGCTCTTCTATGGAGTAACAGTGTTCTGGATGCTGGATGATAGTTGTACGCATGGTTAAGGATGGACGCATGACATGAAATGTGCTGTATGTACCTCTAGATGATGATATGATATAAAACAACAACGACCAATCTCGATAGATGTGTTTCGGCGCAACGATGTGCCGACAGCACAGCATCATGAAGATTTACAGAAAAACAAACGACATGAACTTGGCCCTGCAGCGGGCGACATGTTTTGATGCAGTGACGCCAAGCGCCAGTCGCGCTCTTGCAGATCAAGCAACATTTCAGAGGTCACGCTTTGCGAGGAATTGCTTTGTCCAGTCACGCGTCTTGGAGAAAGATACATGTCGTTTCTTCTTCGGACTGGAGGCCGTGTCCGTTGCGGGGGTGTTGAGAGACACAGATTATGCTTCAATCAAGAGATAAACTCTCAACGGATCTGATAATTCATGAGTTCCAGAAGCCTGGATCTTGATTGATCGACAGATATACAAGCTGTGGCACCAGACGGCCGGGTGGTGCTAGGGACCGCACTGCACCGCCTCAGGCACGCGAATTCCAGCCTCCGAAAATTGAGTGCCTGGTCCTGACCGTCCATGTCACCGATGTCTTGCATCGGCCCAACGGGGCTGGGGATGGTCATCATGTCGCCTTACGTATGCAAGTTTGTATGTAAGTCCAAGTCAAAGTACCTACACCGGCGCTTGAAGAAAGAGGCCGCCGGACACACACACAAAAACAAGAGAACGAATTGGCTTGAGAGGAACACGTCCATGATGGTTGTCACAAGGCATATCATCAGGCGCGTCGACGGGCGTGTCATGGATGATTGATAGCCGCGCATAGCCGATGTCCGGAATGACTTTTTCTCTGCCTACCTACCTAGGTACCTAGGTAGTCAAGACTTAGCAGTTCCATCCAAACTTTGGGGGCTGGCAGGCGGGGGGTTAGGTATCCAATTGAGCGGTGAAGGACCTGAGGCCTCTTGCGAAATATACCATGCGAGATTGCAAAGCCATGGCGACGGGATGCGATGGTCATCAAGAGGCCTACGCTGTGAGTGAATTCATTCAAAGAATAGCCCAGGTGAGAGATTACCCAATATGGAAAGGTGTCTTGAAGCCTAGCGCCATGGATCTTCCAAAGCCTTCTCCGTCTTCCATCTCGTTTTGGAAGGGGAAAAAAAACCTCGTGCGCTTCAGATGCCATCGTACCAGGCCCCATAGTCCAACTGGAACATCAGATGATTTGCCTGGCAGATACACAGCCCGTTTCATTTGATAACAGAGTAAGGGGAAAAGTGGCCTGACAACAACTGTAGACAATTGGAGACTGGGGTTTCTTACAGAGAGTCAGCAGATGTGAAATGAATTTCTCATCCTTGGTGTGTGTGATGGGGGGGCTTGGCTTTGAGCTTATTCATGCTGTGCCTGTCCCATCCCCCATTCGGCTATCTTGTGCTGCTCATTCTTTTCTTCTCCTTCCGCTCTGCCGCGATTTTCGGCTCCGGGGAATTATGAGGGGTCCGAGGAAAATGTGGTGTGTTTTCTGCTGATTGATGCAATACAAATCCATCATCCATGGAAAAGCACAGTTTACTGTCGATATCATTCAACACTGTATACGAATGCAATGATCTCGAGTGTTGGCTTCACTCGTCTTGTTATGTAACCCAGCTGTACGGTGCTTGCGCTAACGAGTCGGCTTGTGGAGCTGTTGCGCGCCTAGAGTGAAGGGAAGGTCAACCCGGACTGGAAGCTGGGAGAAAGAAGGCGTCTCGTTGCGGTCACTTACTGCGGGCGTTGAGACTTACAGAGCATACAGTGCTGTAGAGACCAACCTGGGATCCGCTCCGGCCGGCTTCTAATGCTGCTGCTCGCTCACCGGGGAGGCCAACCAGCGCTGCCCCGCGCCATTCCCTGGTCCTGACCGTCAAGTCAAGTCTTGTCCATTGTGATCCGTTTCTCCATCGAGCCATGAAGTAGTTTCATCCTTTCATCCTGGGCTGGCCTGAGCTGGTCTGAGCTGAGCTGACGACACAGACTATTACCGTCTAGAATCAATCAATCTCACTGATCACCAGCGACAGAACCAACTGATGGACTAAACGTCAACCTAGGAACTGGCTGATCACCACCTCGAGTCCACCGAGAATAGATCCACACTCCACTCACTCCCCTCGTGCGTCTCGCTCGTCTCCTTCAGCGTCGTCTTGTCCTGCCCCCACAGTGGTCAACTAAAGCCCAGCCCGTTCCGGCCCCAGGTCAGGCCAAACTTCACCGTCCAGGTCCTCAGACCAGTCTCGCAATTTTGTCTCTCTCTCCGACTTGTTTTGTTTGAAGACGGTCCCTTCTTTTACCTCCCCCGAGCCAGCCTCGGCTGCTGAGCCATCAATTCCAAACACCCGACCCCCCAACGCCGCTGCTGCCGACTGCCGTCTACAGTGCCGCCGCCTGCCTCACCTGAGCCTTGCCTTTCCCTCCCGCCTCGGCCTCACTCACTCCACCTCCGCCGCCACCTTCGATTCTTCCCCCCTCCCCCTCCACGGGACCATTTCCCGCGCGCGCGACACACCTACGGTGCCAGAACAGATTCACCCTTGCCCCGAGGCTCACCAGCCGCGCATGCGCTTCGCAGAGGCGTCACAGAACCGAACAGAGACAGCCGAAGACGACCAACGTGCGGTGCGGATGGATCGTGTCGCGTTCGGCTGAGCCGTAGACCTCGAGAGAAGAAGACGACCGCCGCTGCAGCGAGCCGCAAATGATCTGCGAACCTGACGCCCACTGCGTAACCTCGAGATCCAATGGGAGCATAGGACAACATGACCGACCGGAACGCCGCTGCCATGGGCAAGAGCGTCAAGGAGGACCCAGCCAAGGGTGACGATGGCAAAGCCAAGAATCGCGACAAGAGCTCGAATAGCGCCGCCACAGGCAACCACAAGACTCCTACCAAGAAGAGACGCAAAGTGAACCACGGTACGCCCAACCTAGAATGCTGTTGCTTTAACCTATACTTGTCTTGTCCCTTGTCGTATGCGCATGCGACCAAAGCCCGCGCCGTCGTTTGGTTGGTTGGGAGTTGCGGCTCTGGTTGTTCATTGTAGATGAGGTCCCAAGAGATGCTGAAGCACAACAAACCCCAACCACCTGCCGCCTCTGGCAACTCCTAGCTACGGCGGACAGGCAGGCTACGGCGCGGCGCGGCGCATGACTTTATTTTGAATCAAGACTTGAATCTGGGCTGACACTGCCGGGGGGCGCGCGCGTTCCTACAGCTTGCGTATATTGCCGACGATCTGTAAGTCAACCTCAAACTCAACCCATGCGCACTTCGCATTGGCTGCCTCGAGGTCTCTGAGACGGCCTCGGGCGCTCCGAGGCGCAGGACTATTTGCTGTGTCGACTGTGGTGCGACGATGCAACGCCTACGAGTTGACTTGCCTTGTCTTCCTGTCGACCCTTGCCCTGACCTGCACCCGCTCCGAGTCCTGAGATAGAAGAGACGTTGCTGACACCATGTTTCCTATGCGCCAATAGCACATGACATGCGATCTTGTATGTAAGATCCTGGCGAACCCCCTTGATGCGCTGCGCAGCTCAGCTCAGCTGGCAGTCGTATTTGTCTGCCAGGGCGGAAAGGGGGCTTGCTTCTTCCCACCCTCGAAGACATGCCACTGACGTTGTGGATAGGAGAGACCATGCACGAGATGTATCAAGCGCAACATCGGGCACCTCTGCCATGACGAGCCCCGCGACGCCGACTCCAAAAAGGCCAAGAGCGTCCAGAGCATACAGAGCACCTCTGTCGTCGACGAGTCGGATGCCCAGTCCGACATGGCTCGAAGCTCCATCTCGAGCACCATGGGTCCACCGCCCAACTTTGATGCGACGAGGCAGAGAGGTGCCAAGGGATTTGGGGGCGTGCTGGGCCAGGGTAGCCCGCTGTCCATTGTGCAACCCGGTCATGTCTCCGGGCTGCAGGGAAATACGTTGAACAACGGCAACAGCAACGCGAATCAATGTACGTCTTGGGTCCCCTCTGTCCTGCCACTGGGAGGGGCCCGTCCCTTGCTTGTCTCGATTTTTAATCACGAGCGGAGCACGCACCGGGTGTGCTCGCCTTGCTGGGGGCTGGGCCTTGCTTGTCCTTGTCCCTGAGCTGAGCTTTGCTTGTTGTTCCTAATGTTGAGTTGAGAGATTGCTGACACGCCACCCCAACCCAGTCGCTGGCTTTCAAGATGCGTGGATGACGGCCCAGAACCACTTCCATGACATGCACAGCTTCCACCCCAACTACATGATCGCCCCCGAAGTCACCCACGAGTTCAACCTTCTCAACGACTTCCTCCACACCAGCCTGCTCGATGACGGCGGGGTGCCGTCCGAAGACTCCCAGCAGAGCCCGGCGGCATTCAGAAGGTCGAGCCAGTCGGAAATGTTGCCTGGATTCGGCAACAGCAGCAACTCCCTGGCAGCTGGCGGCTCGAACCCGATGTCCAACAACATGTCGGGGGGATCTATGCTGCCACCCCCGACCAACAACCTCGAGGGCAAGGCCATCCCACGGCCGGGGAGCGTCGTGCCCGCCGACAAGGCCCGTGAATACTATCTCCAGGCCGCCGATCCGTCGGGCAACGATAATCCCGAGGAGCGCATGGCTCGTGTGCTCAAGGCCAAGTACGACGCTGGCCTGCTCAAGCCCTTCAACTATATCAAGGGGTACGCTCGCTTGGGTACTTACCTCGACTCTCACATCGCTCCGTCGTCCAAGCAGAAGATTCTGCGGACCATCAACCAGTTCCGGCCCAAGTTCCGCGAGAAGGCGCAGGCCTTGACGGATATGGAGCTTGTGTACGTTGAGATGTGGTTTGAGAAGCAGCTCATGGACTACGACCGGGTCTTTGCGAGCATGGCAGTACCAGCATGCTGCTGGCGAAGGACCGGTGAGATCTTTAGAGGTAACAAGGAGATGGCCGAGTTGATTGGCGTGTCAGTCGCCCAGCTCAGAGATGTGAGTCTTGTTCCCCTGATGCACCTCCACGTGGCTCCGGGCACCTTGTCTCAGCGAGGGAGGCGGTCAAGATATGTTTGCTAACGCTAGTTGAATCTAGGGCAAGATTGCGTTGCACGAGATTCTCACAGAAGAATCAATGGTTCGCTACTGGGAGGAGTTTGGCACCATCGCTTTTGATCCGGCGCACGAGACCCTCCTGACGGCCTGCTCGCTCAAGAATCCCACTCCTGGGTCAAATCACCCCATTGTGAAATGCTGCTTCTCGTTCATGATTCGACGGGATGATCACAAATTGTATGTAGAGCTTGGTTGAATCTCGCGTTGTGTGTTACTAATAGCTCTCTTTTACTAGGCCAGCCTTAATTGTGGGCAACTTTTTACCCCACGACCCGCCTTCGCAATGACGACCAGGGGGGTCTTGAGATGACCTCATCTACAGTACCTACACAGTTGGATATGAGCCTCTTGTTTAAGCAGGCGGTCGAGTTGGGCTGAAGGAGATATGCCTGATTGGCACTTTGGAAACAAGGGAAAGAGAAAGGGCGCATTGGTTACCTTACCTTACGTTACGCTTGATTTTGGAAAGCGTATATATATTGTCTATGACGCATTAGATAGCAAGTGTCTGTCTACATATTTCTATTGGTTTTTCAACAACCATTCTTGGGTTGCTTGATATTGAGTGAGTCTTGGCTGGTTGGGCTGAAGTTGGCCTCGTCGTTCTCGGTGACTTGTTTTTACAGGAAGGAACGCCTAGGGTGCCGCTGCCATCTACGCAACAGGCTCACATGACATTCCCCGTAGACATGCTCGGCTTCAAAATTCATTCTAGAATAATCATCACTTGACCATGAACTGCTTCTTTGCCTCCTTTCACAATCAGCATGGCTTCGGTCGACCCATTAAGTATTGGCCGTGACAGGAAGATCAGGGGGCTGATAGGTAAAGTCCTCCCCACGAGGAACGAAGGGGTCAGCTTATTGACATGAAGCCTCTCAGAGTTCTCTGTAAATCTCCTCCCCAAGCTACCGACCTCCCACAACTCGAGCTCAACCGACACTCTTCTCGCCGACTTGAACCATCACATCACTACAGTCAACGCCATATCACAAAAGCCCGGGACCGTATCGCCTGAGGCCGCAGAAGATTTGAAAGAAGCTGGCCGGGCACTATGGAACGAGTGTATTAAGGAGAAGAGGAAACGGAATGATGTTCTAGCATCACCATTGAGGTCAAGGCTGCTCGTCCGAACACGGCTGTTTTCGTTTCTCGTCAATGTTTTCGCCCGAGAGAGCCTCCGTGGAAGGAGGGGGAATGCGGAAGATGATGCTGTCGCAATCATCAACCAGGGCCTGATGCTGGCAAAGATTTGCATCAGCGAGTCGGATTTAGATGCTGCTCGATTAGGGTTGGCCAAGGTCACCAACTCCATCGACAAGCTCAGACAGTTGGATGCAGAGAACCACATCGGTCCCAGGCACAGATCGAATATCGAGGCGGAATACCTAACCATGCGCTGCGCTCTGGCAAGTCTGGTGTTTGGTATCTTGTGGTATGTCGCTAACACATTTAGTCGTCGAAAGAGGACCGCCTGGACGTTGCTGAGCACATGTATACCAAGGCCGATGATCTCCTTCGCTGTCTCGATCCGTTCTCTGCTGAGCACCTGGCTGACACACTTCAAGATATTGGGGTTAACTTGTCGGGGAAGGGTGACCATGAGATGGCGCTCAAGTGGTTGCGGCGAGCACACGCCCTCATCAACGGCCAAGAGTTGGAGAGACTCTCTACAGAGGGGCTGGAGATCCGGATGGCCATTCATCACGACCTTATCCAGACACTATTGGCGACACGCTCGCCCGAAAGGATTCAAGAAGCCGACGACTTGGTATCGTACGTGGAATCGGAAATCGGAGACAAACCAGTTGTTCTACATTGGAAACTGGAGATCCTTCAAAGAAGCCCCGGCGAGATCTTTGATGTTGATGCATGCGCAAGTATACTGCGACGGATGGTTCGCTCCATGGACTTGTCAGATGCCACATTGGGGTTTCTGCTACACAACATCAATGAGCTCCGAGAGAGGGGTTCTCGACTGGCAATCGGCCTGCTGGATGAGCTATTACTGACTAGGTTGCTACCATGCGGGAATATGGATTGGATAGGAAAGACGCTTGTGCGACGGATATGGATGGGAACCATGGAAAACGAATCTTCTGACGCCGCAACGAGGCTAATTCAACTTTTGGAGCAACTCGCTGAAGACTCTAGGCCATGCAATGTAGATGTTGCAACCGCAGCACAGTCGGTAAGTACTTTGACTTGCCATCTGCTCACATCAAGTACTGACCGAAAAGCTCATGTGGAAAAAGCTCGACGCAGGTTACGCCAAGGGAGAATACAACGTGACAGAGTTGTGGTGCCGAGTCGCACTCCATCCAATCTTCTCGAGTACAGGAGAAGTGAGCCAGGGCAAGTTTGGAAGACGATTAATTCTCTGTGCAATAGCTCACAACGATGCCGATGCTGCCAAATCCACATTTGATGCTCTACCAACATCTGTTCAGAATGACCAGCTCACGAGATACCTGATGTTCAAGGTCTCCCTGGTCAGTTGGGATCATGACCTGGGCCGCCAGTGTGTCGAGTTTTTGAGCAAATCTTCCGAAAAGGTCAGGAGTCGAGATATTCTGTACGCTTGTGTAAGAGAGGCACAGCAGTTGGGGGACAAACTGTGTACACTGGAGGCCCTGAAAGCAGTAACGGAGACATTCACCGCGGACTCTTCGACAGTGCCAGTGGCTCACTTGCCGTCTGTCTTGAGATGTGCCATCAGGATGATCCACTACATCGAGACCCAAGATAATCAGGGGGCAGACCAAGTCTCCGTCCTAGTCCAAGATACCTGCGACGTTTTTGAGAAAGGCAAGTCATTTCTTCGACTACCTATCAATACTAACACGCCTAGCGGCCGAACACGCCAAATCAGACCCAAGGTGTGAAAATGGCAACAAGGTCTTCACAGTTGCCGAGCTGGAATGGTTTCGAAAGAACGCCTACAACGTCGGGGTGACAAAGTGCCATGTCTAGGGGCTCCGGCCTTTGATTCGAATCTTCAGCGCCTGTCTGGCATTCATCGACTGCTATCCCCAAGATATCTCGTCGGAGAACATCGCCGACCTACAGCTCATGGCCATGCGCTGCCACTTTGTCATGGCTGCGGCAATTGTATCTAATGCGAGAACAGAAGACAAGGTGGACGAGGCACTCCAGCGGTATTTGGAGGTGAGGCAGCATGTTGCAGTATTTGATGGACTATTCGAGGATCATTTTCAGAGCACTCTCGCAGCCCGGAACGCTAGAGTTTACACCGACTTGACGGCCAAGATGTCGACACTGTTTGTCTTTGATTTTGAAGGTGCCATCTGTTTGAAGAACTGGGATGATCTGGGTCAGATTATCCGAAAAGCGAGAGTGTGTAAGGACGAAAAGATGTACAAGGCAATGGGAGATTGCCTATTGAGGAGCAACGCTTCAGGAAACGGTGCGCACTCTGATGGCAGAGAACCGACAGATGCTAATACGTTTGTCTAGTCGTTTATACAAACCTTCGCCTCATTATCAACGAAATCTTTGCTCTGGAGCAGTTCGACAACCAACGGCTGGCAAAGTACCTTCGATGCATGTTTCAGGCTGTTCTACCCCTGGATGACAGCCTTTCCCTGCAAGTCGTCGAGCAGGCTCTCCAGATCGCCCGCGAGTGTAGTCAGGTAAGTCGCAGGATCTTGACGATATACGTGCAAAGCTCACTCTGGCTTGTAGATGCAGAACCCTTTTCCCACGGATGAACTCGACTGGATTGTTGTCACAACGTTCAACCACGCGCTTGACATCCACGTGAGGGGCGATGAGGAAATGTGTCAACAGTGGGCGCACAAGGCTCTTGCTCTGGCCGAGTATATGAGTGATCGCGGTGATCTAAAAGATGTACTACGCGAGAGGGTTGCCAAGTTGTGTTTGGGCAAGGGGACGTCGACATCTACGTCCAGTTGAGTGTCTAACAGCTCAGGGGCCAGTGTACTTTTCCCTTGTAGATCTTCCCTTGTGGCACAACATATGCAAGCATCTTAATAGAGCCAACTTGGCTTCACACACCGGCGCCGTTGACCAACGGCAAACTCATGTTTCTTCTCCATTCATTACCTTACACCCGCGCTCGAGGAACAAGACAAAATAAACATACAGCTTTATCTATGGGTCCCGCCCAACGCCAGCCAGGTGTGTGCGTACATCCGTGTGTGCCATGCACATGCAATCCATACATCTCCGCTTTCGCTTCGCTTCGTTTCCATGCATGCAGTGTGTGTGGTATCTCCATCCATACATATTTCTCCTGCTCCGACGACTGCCTGATAGCAGCCATCTTTTTCAAAAAGGACAAAGGAAACAAAAAGTAGGACGCCGGCCTGTAAAGATGCCCCTGAACCCATAGCGTACGCCCTTCCCCCAACTTTTCCTCGAGGTAGGTAGGTCCTCGTAATAGACATTAAAGATTCAGCTCCCATTATTCCCATCCTTCCACGTATGTTTCAGATGATGTTGGCAATGCTCAGCCGGTCCTTGCTTGTCCCGGCACTAGTCGTGCCCCCGCTTGGTGTCCTGCTGCCACCTGGGATAGGGCTCACCGCCGCGCTGCTCTCACCCATCTTGGGGGCCTCGGATCCGAAGCGCGGGATATCCCCCAGCCTTGGGATCTCCACCGTCGATCCAGGCGTCTCGCTCTTGATAGGCGGTGGTAGTGTCCATGTCGTGTTCGTCGGCGTCGGGGTTGGTGTGGTTGGTGCGACGTCCAACCCTCGAATAGCAGCCTCGAGTCTCGCCCATCCACCCCATTCTCTGCTGTCCGTTTCGTCGAGGCCTGTGCGTGCTTCAGGGCTGAAAAGTTCGCTGCTAGCTGTGGCAGCCTGCGCCTGAAGTGGTGACGAGGCACGGCGAAGCGGTGTCTCACGTTCCAAACCTGCCCAAAGCCATGAGGCATCAGGGGATGCCTGAAGGTCTGCTGAGACGTAGGCAATCAAGTCTTCATCCCTAGAAAGCATCTGGAGAAGAGCAGTCTGGTCAACCGAAGGTCGAGAATGGCCGAAAGCAGGGGGCGCATTCCTGGCCAAATAGTTGGTATACTCGGCCCGCTTACTGCCCAAGCTGGAAACGAAAAAGGATAGATACCGCCCACAAGCAACTGTGACATCCCTCCGCCCATCGATTGAAGCCAAGGCTCTGACGGTTGTCACTGCATGGTCCAGATACCCCGTGAGCAGGAGGAACAATGCGCAACGGAAGACGTGGGTGGTCAGCAAAGCGGTGGCCCCATCAGCCAGCAGAGCCGTGTTTGATCGGTGAAGGAGTGAGGCTGTCTCCAAAGCGATGTGTGTGCAACTCTCAAGCGAGGCCATCCTCGCCTCCGGTGGGTATCCAGGGTCGAGATGGTGTCGGTGAAGGAGGAGACGAGCATGGAAGAGATATGCTAGAGGCGCTAGGAAGTGAGGGGCCAGTGGTACGGTACTGGATGGTTCGCAGGCTGGAGGAAAAGTGCTCAAGCATTTCTTGAAATGGGCATCAAGAGCTGAGAGATGGATCGTAGACAAGGCTGGAGGGGTTAGAGCTGCGATGAGTGAGGTGTACGACCGTACAACGTGAATGACGGCAAGCAGAGAATGGGTCAGAGGCTCTGCTCCGTTGGGCACCAGCATGCCTCCCTCATGGATATACTGATCGTCAACTCCAGCAGGCAATGAAACATCACAGTCCTCATCATTGATCAATACAGGCCGCCCCAGCTCGGCTGCCAGCGTTCTGTCCATGATGTAGATCATCCACCAAGTCCTGCGTCGCATCTCTCCCTCAATGACTGGCCATGGCCCCGATTCCAGATGGAGTCCCAGATCCTGACCAACTCGAACGGCTCTTCCCAGCCATGTCCAAGCCGCAGACTTGAGGTTCATCTCGTTCAGGCAAAGGGTGACAAGTGTCAGTGCCCGCGCATTGTCCAACGTGAAGTCATTTGCCCATGGATCGATCATCTTGTTTGCCGTCTCGAGAAACTCGGCTGGCTCATAAAAAGAGTTTGGCTGCGAGTTTGATGTTGGGCTAAAGAGGCTGCCAGCAGCGAGAACCGAGAAGAATAATGAGAGCCATGCAGGAGACGCCCTGTTAATGCCATTGTTGTTGTACAGGTCATTGACAGCTGCTCGAAAGGTCGGAAAGTGTAGAATCGGGAACATCGTGTGGGACGAGCATTGATAGGCGTGCAACAGCTGATCTACCAGGTGTCTGGCTGGTAGCTCCGGCCTTGGGGGATCAAAGAAGACGGGTGCTCTTTCGCGATACTGGGCCGGAGGCTTCCATATGCCTCTCGAGAAGTCTCGTACATTCGCCCTTGCTCTGGCCAGTTCCGGTACAGGAGCTGGTCGTTTTCGTCGTTTCGGTTCGGATCCGATCGTTGGTAAACTGGGGGTACTCTGTTCAGCTCCCTCGATATCGAGCTTCATCGGGCCCTCCCGATCTTGAAGTAATCGTCGCAGACCACTGTTCTCCCTCTTGACCCGTTCCATTTGCTTCTCCAGGTCCTGCACCTGCTTGATCGAAGACATGCGCCGGTTCGTCTCCTTGGTGAATTGGCACTTTACATTTCGGCTTGAGCACTCGGAGCAACTTGTCGTCTCCGTAGCATCACATTTCACTTTCCTTTCGCGACAGGCATCGCAACTAGGATCCTTCCTCCGCTGTCGATAAGCTCTCTTCTGTCCCTGGGCGCCGGGAGGACCAGGTAGCTGTGACGTTTGTGGGCCCGGAGTGCTGACCACCGAGTCGGTTGAGGCGAGAGATTCCTGTCCAAGAGAGGAGGGCGTTGTCATGGGACCGTATGACTGGAAAGACTGGCTGACAGAAGGGAGAGGGGGGATGCCGATCGGTTGAGCCGTCGCCGCTGGATTTAGGCGTGGGTTGGGATTCATGGCCCCAGTCGTAAAGTGGGATAATGACTTGGGCGAAGTGGCAGACGAGACTGAAGACGAATCGTAGGACCTAGTTGAGAGGTTGGGGGAGCGGGCATAAGGGTTCTGCGGTGTTGACATTGCTGAACCTCTTGGGATTGAGTCTCTAGCCGCGCTGGTGAGAGAAGATTCAAGGAGATCCCCGTGGGGGTTGACGTTAAAAGGACGTTGATCAACGAGCATATAGGTGACTCTGTTGAACAGAAGCTGTGAGAGGTCAAATACACGGAAACCGAGCCACCCTGTCACGCTCTGCCAGAACACGAGACAGCAGAGAGATACCGGTGGTCTGTCAAGCAACCCTGCGCCAGGGCTTCCAAACTATTACCGCCAATGTCTTCTTCCCTAGCGAACAGTGTAAATCCGTCTCTGCAATAACGGTATCTGAGTTGTTCCAAGGCTGTGTAACCCGAGGCCGTTCTGCTCCGAAGGGGGCCTTCGGCTCATGACCTTGTTCAACGCCTGGGATAGATTGAAGGATCCCAAGGCGCGAGACCGTTACCAGGAATGGACAAGTGATGTTCTGTGGCGCTGTGGTCGGAAGAGGTATTCGGAATGGCTTCTATTCCCTGCTCAAGAGCCAGTGGCTGGAAAGTATATCTGGACTTGGAGGCCAGCCGGTAATAAATCAGAACGAACGACTTGGGGAGACGGGCAGGCTGCTGCTGCTGCTGCTGCTGCTGGCTGAGAAGGCAGACAGCCTGGTGACCTAAACCGGTGCGGTTCTGGAAGGGCCGCGAAAGGGGGACAAGAGTAGGCGAGGCCACGAGGCCAGGGCTGACGTCGTCAAGTTTGGCTCACAGTATCTGGGAGTAGGAGGAAATGTATGGAAGAAGAGGCGCCTGCAAGCAGGTATATCGCTGCCCGTCACCCGCCGGGTACAGCAGCAGCACCGTGTTAGTGGCGCTGGTCCGTGATCCGGGGCTCTCCGCGCCTTAACGCAGATTCGGAAATATTATCTGGGCCAGCTATGGTAAAATTGGGGGAGGGGTGGCCGGACCCTGGGCGAGTTGGCTGAGCAGGGCTGTTGAGATCAGCCATGGCCGCTAATGTGTTTCGAGCGGAGTTGGGCATCCTGGAATAAGTCGCCAGCAAAGACCCCAGATCCTGGTCAATCCATCCATGGGTCCAACAGAGTGCTTGTTTCCAAGCCTGGCCTGCCGAAGGAAGGGAAGAGAAGGGAAGCCCTCTCTCAGTCTGTCCAGTCTGTCAGAACTCGGGAGCATGCGATCTTGGTCTTGCTAGCCGACCGGCAAGTCTAGTGGCATTATTGGTGGTAAGCGCCGATTCCGTCCAGGCAAACTGTCGCGAGACGAGACGACAGCAGCACAGGACCACAGTAGGTAGGATAACGAGTCGTGATGATAGTAAATCCCCGGCGCCGCGCCGCCCGATTTCACTCTACCAAGCTTTTCTCGGCATCTGGTCCGCCTTTGGGGCAGCCGGGGAGGGCTAGTTTCGGAGATGCTGTGCACAAACAGCCCGGGAAGATGTTCGGTCATCTTGCCTTATGCTGTCTGCTATGCCATGTGCTACCCCCGCGCCTGGATCGGCATGCCTTGGAGAAGCGAGGTAGGTTGTTTTAGTTAGAGACCCGAAAATGCGCCGAACCAAGCCAGCTGGAGCTCCTGCTCCTGCTCCCACTCAGGTGAGCGGGAGGCTCTGCGCTAGAAGAAACCAATTCACCAAGTCTTGACATTGGAGGCCGGATTCGTGGCTCGTCTCATGGTGGCTTGTCACCAGAGCCGATATCATTAGTCTAGCACCAACGACCATGTGGTTTCGACAAGATGTAAGCATATTCGCAAGTCTCATGAGTCGGGCGTGGTCAGAACTGAAACACATCGTATGGTAGCGCAGTCATGGTTCAGTCGGCTCTGGCATATCGCAATCGTCGATTCGTGGAGTCTCGTCTGAACTGAACAACCTGAAGCTTGTCGACTCCTGATTCACGGCTGTCATGCCAGATATGTGGCGTCAGCAGCCGTTGGTTTGTCCAGGGATAAGCAGACGGATACTGGGTGACTCGCACTGCTGTCTTAGAAGGCGAATGGCCATACCCCTTGACCCATTTGAGGATCTCGCCCGAGCTGGTGGCTAGGTTGGCCGTCGACTTGGAGGCTGCAAGCTGCCGTTGGGCACACGGCCTGCCGGAGCGCGTGGGTTCGGCCATGGTGGTTTCCGAGGGTGGCACCTTGTCCATGTGTTCGCCAATGGGACGGTTATATCCGCCGCCGTGGGTGGGAAGGGGATGACGAATCCCCAGTCAGGGTCGCAGTGGAGATTCGGGCTAGAGCCGAGTGAACCGCCGGGAAGGGAAGGGCTGGACGGGCGGCTCGCCCGGGCCTTGTGGACAAAGAAAGGATCTCGATGTTTGGCCGACGCCAGGCTATAGGCGTTGACGGCATGTAGCCATAGCGTTGTGCCATGGTAGATACGGGCGGGCAAATCCCCTTTGGCAGGGACGCAAAGCAACGCAGCTCAACTCGACGCCCTGGGCGTTGGAACCAGAGAATTCATACAGTACGGCGCGGAGCCTGACCCGCCTCGTATGTAACGGCAAGCAGGGGGATGAGAAAGTGCAGCTCGGGGGGGCAGCCGATGCAGCACTGCAACTGGTTTGAAGCATCCAGCACCTGATATGTGAGAGATGCGCCCAGAGCACGGTGCTGAATGCCCAAGGTGTGCTGCTCGGAATGTAGCTCGCAAGGCCGGTAGGACCCTTTTCCTTGCTCGGTTGCCGGGCTAGAGTTGAGACGAGACGAGTTTTCCAGCCGAGCATCTGATCCGTATGCAAGTCAACCCTTACTCCGGAGAGCCGGCGACATGGACATGGACGTGGACGTGGTCATGGACCATGTGCAAACAGGCATGTTTAGTGGCGGCAGCAGCGCTTCTGATTGCGAGTGTTGACAGACAGGCAGGCACACTGACTGCACTGGCCAAACTTCGGAGTCAAGGCTGAGAGAAAGGCATTCGAGCAACGGTCCACGGCCGGCCGAAAGAGTGGGCACGAGTCGCCCGTGTCAGCGGAGGCAGCGGGGCCGGGTTGAGAGATAGGGGGGTTTAGCCGCAAAGCAGCCAGAGAGACCTGTCTCTGTGTAGCCTAGCTCCAAGGCATGCGACGGTGCTTGGTATCGTAGTGCGGTGGTAGAGGGGCGCGACTCCATAATGCCATTCGCCAGGCGGCCCTTGTCAAGATCGAGGGGGCGGGGGACCGTGTGGGCTGAGATTCGAGCTGGCGGGTGAGGTTTCGGGTGCTGACTACCGGAGAAGGGGTGTAGTGTAAGGGGTCGAGATCTCGGAGCCAGAATAGGATTCGCAGTGTGACAGTACAGTACGGAGTACGCGAGTGTGTACTGGCCAAGCAAGGTAGGATCGAGAGCTGCAGATCTGGGTAAAGCTAGAGCCGGAGCCGGAGCCGGAGCTGGAGCTTGAAGTGGAAGAGTGTTCGCATCATTGCGAATGAGAGTTGAAGGAGAGATGAAAGATGGGGGGAATGCATGTCGCGATTCAGGTTAGGCGAACCTCAGGTTAGTAGGTTTAGGTAAGGTTAAGGTAAGTCCAGGTAAGGTTGGGTTAGGTTACCGTCCATACAGGGGTCGCACCTTACCTTACTCAAAGAGCTGTAAGCAGGAACTCAAAACAAGACGCGGTAGGGGGGAAGGATCTCGGGTTCCTGGCTGTCATGTTTCCAATCCTACAGTACCTGTTGTTCCTGAGCTGAGCCGATTTGAGAGGTTGCAGAGGCGAGATGGAGACGAATTGGAGACGAATTGAAGGCCGGGTCGCTGACGTATGTAACTTAACTGACAGGTGCGTGTTTGGATATCTACCTTGCTCCTTCCCACAGTACAGCTTCACTCTCCACGACACGACACAGAATATCCGGCATACAGCCTAACCCCCCCGCTGTCCATTACGAAAACCCTCCTTCGCCGTTTACTCTCACAGTGCTTCCGGTAAGCTTTTCGTCTCCCCTCCCTGTTGCTGGCCAGGTACGAAGCTACCCCGGCGTCTGGTCTGGGGCATCGCCGACTAGGTCGACACTGGCCATTCTAACCCCCTGCTTGCTGCAACAATGGCCACCTGAGGACGGATGGAGTTGACGATCAAACATGTCCACCGCCGACTTGGGTATTCAACCATCCGTTTCATCGGCCCGTCAATTCATTTCAGCGCATGCTGTGAGCCGCCAGCCGCGAGCACCCTCGTCGTCGCTTCGCCAGTAGCCGCATTCCCGCCACGAAGCATGCCATGCGACCCATCACGTATGGCAGCTCACTGGGACTGGGACCAAGTCATCATGCCACCAGATGAGCCATAGTTACGAGAATGGAAGCTGTGGAGTACCCCATACATCGGCCGGCGAGGATGCTGCCAACTTTTCGAGAACAACAGAACAATCCGCGACGGTCCCTGGCCTTACCAACTGAGGCCAAAAGAAAAAAGGGCGCCGTCCCTGCGGCTGTTGTGGGCCGTGACCCTGACAAGGGTCAATTGGATGGAACGCGGAAGCGCGATGCCGCCGTCGTTGTCGTCTACTTTCTCCATCCCATCCCATCCGCCCTTGCTAGTCACAGCCACCTTGAACAAGCCATTATCGCAGCCCGTCGTCTCATGGAGCCGTGCCGTCCAACGGTGTGCCATGCATGCAATCACGCCTTATCGAGTCCTGTGCTGTCCTCGAGGTACCTGGCATGTTTGGATCTGGCGTTCCACCCTTCCTATTCAAGATGAACAGCGAGTGGCCAAGGTTTGGTGTCAAAGGTTGCGCTGAACGAGCTGTCAACTGCAATCCCCTGGCCAATGATACGCAACCGACTTGTTGGTTGGACTCCTACGACCTCATCCCGCCGAGCCGTTCCCTCTGCCGTCCGCGAGGCTCCACTCGACTCCTACCAGGGACCTTTATCTCATCGGGACCATCCAACAACCCGGTCTTCGGACCAAGCCCGCCCGGAAGGAAGGTGACTGTTCTGGTCGGATAGGCGAAGCTGGCGCTCAAGACGACGCCGCCATCCACGTGCTACACGCAACTCTCGCGTATGATATCTCGCGCATTACGGAGTACGCCTTTAGGATAAGCCGCCTCGGGCGCGGGCTTGAGTCTAGCTGTGTGTGCCCGCGTTAATCTCCATCGCAGGGCCCTAATGCACATGCATCCGCCGAGGGAGTTTCTCAACAAAATGGCACGGTTTCCCGAAACAGCGGCATTCAGGTGCAAGAAAAAGAGTTCTAACAAGAGAGCAAAGGGGGCAATACTTCCGGGCATCTGGAAACCCCGAGCGATTATCAGTCGCTTGCTGTCAACCCGCGCTCCAGAAAAACTGCCGACAGAGCTTGGTCCAGTCGACCTCCGCTTATTAGTCTCCGCCGGGTGTTTGTGCGCTAGTCGTTTCCTGAGACATTCTAGCCGTCAATGGCTGGGATGGTCTCCCTCCGCTTCTTGACCGGGCTTGATTTCCACGCAGCTCCCACTTCCCGCAACACGTTGCAGGCTTGTTTAAATCCACGAGCTTACGTACGCTGTTCCACATGGCCCAAGCTCGTAAAACGAGCTCCGTGAACAGATCCTGGGCCTAACGTGTAGCCCCTTTCGACAGAGACCGACCACGATATCGGCCGGCTCGAGTGGACATGAGACAGAAGCTGCTCTTGATGGTTTGGGCGACTGAGTTGCCAGAACCGGGTTCCGAGGTTGAAGTTGCCGGTTCGCAATCGTGAGATCGACAGAGCACGGCCCAGACATATGATAAGATGGGCTGCTATAGGTATCCGTGCCGTTTGCTGAGGCCAGAGGATGAACCAGATGGCGCCACTACGAAGGGGGCAGGACTAGTCCTCAAAGGGAATCCCTCAGGATCGGGGTCTACAGTACGCCAGTGGTCTGCTACATCTCGGCGAGCGCCAAATTACTTGGACGATCAGTGGATTATCAGCTGGAATACCGAAAGCAACTGCCAGCTCTTGACAACACTGAAAAACAAAGGTTAAGCCTTCAACATGCTTATGGCTCCGTGGGGGTTGGTCTGAGATGAGTCGTGGCCGACACGGCGGAATTCGATTCCATGCTACTCGGCACTCGATAGCAGCAATCGAAGAATGGCATCCCGAGGACAAGATGATACTCCGGGCCCACGCCCCGACGACACATGCTCAACGATGGCACGGATCTCGTTCCTCGATATCACCACAGCGGTACAAATCCCGCCAACCCCCGCAATGCCTGAAACCGAGCCGTGCAGCGCAGAGTCGTTGAAAAAGATGGGGAGGAGGCGGCATGTTCCATATTCACTCTTACGTTATACTGGACACCCACAGGTTGTTGAAAGCTGTCCGAACATGCCCGCACTTCAGCCAGCCCTGGGCAGATATGAGTGCGTGAGTCCAGTCAAGAGGGCAGACTTGCTTATTCTTATGTATGCAGGCAGCACAAGTGTATGCCACGCGACGCAGATGTCGTGAATCTCCATGCGTCTGGTACCGATCATGGGAGCCGTTCCGATTCGCACCCTTGCACGGGTAGGCGGATCAGCAATGAGGTTATGTGCTCGCCCGAAACCGAGACGAATCAAGGACCAGAGGGGGAAGTTGGCAGGAATTCCGCGACTCGCGTGCGCGCGCATGTGGCTTGTGGGGGACGACGAGCCGAGATCTTTCGATCCCAGTGGGTGCTTGATACTGCTGGTGCTAATGCTGCGACTACTGCTACTATCGACTGAGTGAATGAGTTGCTTGCTCGCTCACTCACTCACTCATTCAATCAATCCCCTCATGCCCCAGCCCATGTATACGCTCATGATCCATGTTCAGGAGACGATGAATCGGAATGGCGGTAGGACGGGCTACCTTGGCATCAAGCCTCTGAAGCGGGTGCCTTGAGCGACCATTCCTCGCTCCTGACCAGGCTGCTGCTGCTTCTAACAACGGCGTTGTTACATCGTGCCTCGTGATGCTTGGATGGCTTGGGGGCAGGGCAGAACAGGGCATGGCAGGGCAAGGACATGGCGACTGACAAGGCCGGGATCTAGTTTATTTCGGTCGTCAAGCTTCGACTAACAGAGGACGAGACAGGCTCGCCAAGGAACAGCTCGTGGTGTTCTGTTGATCCTTTACCCGTCAGATCACAGTCCCGCCCAACCATGACGACTCAAGACAGCGGCCGATCCGGCGGCCAACGGAAGGGGCCAAGCAACGGAAGGGGCCAAGCCCTCCTGTGGGGTCGACCAAGAGGTGCTTTCAAGGGAATCCGGAGCGGCGGTGTCCGGCAAGAAGCGAAGGAAGGGCGGGACGCAGCTTCGGGGACGTATCTCTGCACTTACTGCTTGACGCTAGTCGGCCGGCCGAGGGCTCAACTCGAGTAAGGGCGTTCTCGCATCTGAGATGTGGATGAGCGACTTGACTCGCCGCAGCCGCACAGCACACACAGCACCGCACCGCATGCACTGTTAATACCCGGCAAGCCATCGTCACCTTGGCCTACCTCCGTCCGATGTGCGCTCCCGGGGAGGGGACAGTTTTACTTTTGGCGCGGGTGTCGGAACGGGAATGTTTGCCCTTGTTGGTGGTTTGCTTTTTGCGCCCTGTCCCTTGTCCCTGGATCCCCTGGGTCCAGAAGACGACCCGTCGGCATGGCATGGCACGATAGGAGTCAATGGATACAGGGTGAGGCGCTGCTGGTTGTAGCACCCCAGCCCAGCCCAGCTGCAGTTGGGTTGGTGCAAGCCTCGGCGATGGATGGTTGTGATGGATATCGTTTGGTCCCTGGGTCTCGGTCTGGGGCGGGAACGACAGGAGGGAATCCTTCTCGTCGTGTGGGAGTGGGCCAACCATCCATCCATCCATCTCAGGCTCTGGCGCATCCCAAGGATCTCACTCAGGTGGATTCTGGCGAGGCTCGCTCAGTTTCAAGCCTAGGATTGCGACGGTGATTCAATTGTGCATGTGCCCCAGCATATGCTGCATAGCGACATGTGGTAACCGCTAGACTCGGACTAGGCACGGCCGTCAGCACTTGAAGCGATGATCAGTCAGAAGAAGCAATGAGAGATTTCGGCACTGGTTCCAGCGCCAACGAGAGGCGCCGCCCTTCTAGCTGCGGACGACACATCGTTCCAGAGCCCTGGCCCAATCCAAGCCACAACGTTGAAGGCTTGTGATTGCAACGCCCAACAACGTGGTGCCGATATTCACACGTTGCTTAGTTCCCGAGAGCCTACCCACAGACTTTGCATGTTTCTAGACGGAATTCAGCCAGAAGACAGCCAGAAGACGGACCACGTTTCTTATCCAGGAACTTGGAAAGCATCTCGTCCACCATCTCATCTCAGCTCAACTCTGACTACCTACAGTATGCTCCGGACATACTGCCATGGTTGTAACGGGGCCGGGTGCTCCCGCGGCCGTGCTTCCTCCTATCGGACCGTGGGAGTCTAATCATCGTTCGAGCTTAACGAGTTATCAAAAATCGATCTGGTCACGAGCGCACAATCTTGTCGGGGCTTTTGCTTGAACGAGGATATTGACGCACACTTGGGGAGTTTTTGGGTTACCATCATAACCAAGTTGGAGCGACGCAACAAGCTCACTCAAAAGGCTTCAAGCGAGCCCTAACTACCAAATCTTTTATCAGAATATCATACGACAAGTGGCCGTGTTTTCAGGCGTCAAAATGTGCAAATCCCCGCTTCACGATTTCCTCATCGCTCTTCCAAAGGTCGAGCAGCACCTCCATATTGAGGGCACCCTAGAGCCAGAGCTCCTTTTCTCGCTCGCTGAAAAGAATGGAATTTCACTCCCCGATGATCCTGTCTATGCTTCCCCTGAGAAGCTGCGCGAGCGATATGGACGCTTCACCTGCCTCGATGACTTTTTGCACTACTACTATCTGGGTATGAGTGTGCTCATCACGGAGCAGGATTTTGAGAGTCTTGCATGGGCCTACTTTTGCAAAGCTGCAGGAGAACAGGTCCGTCATGCCGAGATCTTCTTCGACCCTCAAGCGCACATTGCTCGTGGAGTCAGCTACGATACCGTCATCGCGGGTCTCACAGCGGCCAAGCGACGTGCTGAGAAGGAGCTGGACATTACCGTTGAGCTAATCGTCTGCATCCTTCGTCATCTACCAGTTCCCGAGTCTCACGCTCTTGTTGATACTCTTCTCGAGCGCGGGCACTTCACTGATGGCACTCTGACGGGCTTTGGTATGGTCTCGAGCGAAAAGGACAACCCACCCGAGCTCTTCACCGACGTCTTTGCCCGTGTCGCCAAAACGGGTACACACCTCACCACGCACGCCGGCGAGGAGGCACCTCCTTCGTTCATCACCGCCTCTCTGGAGCACCTGGGCGTCACGCGTATCGACCACGGTCTTGCTGCTGCTCAGGATCCAGAGCTTCTGGCATCCCTCGCCGCGAACCGGACCCTTCTGACCTTTTGCCCCTGGTCCAACGTTGCCCTCTGCAACCTACCCAGCCTCGCTGATGCCCCCGTGCGCGCATTCCTTGATGCTGGCGTCCGCTTCAGTGTTAACAGCGACGACCCGGCTTACTTTGGTGCCTACATTCAGGAGGTCTACTGCCGCGTGCAGGACACCTTTAACCTGTCTATCGAGGACTGGGCGTGGATTGTTCGTGGTGGCGTGGAGGAAGCCTGGTGTGCCGATGAGCGCAAGGCAGTGATTTTGAAGGAGATTGAGCAGGTCGTCACCAAGTTTAAGGGGGAGAAGGCCGTGGAAGCATAAGTGACTGCATTTGATGAGATCGGATAGGAGTCAGGGGCTGTGTTGGAGATACCCGAGATCAGCTGGAGAATAGCTGAAGAATAGTTGACGAGATCGAAAAATGGGGACATGATCTTGACATGATCCAGAGACAACGCTGGTGATTTCGTATCCGAGAAAGCACCATAATCTACCTAACCATGTGTCACAGCCCGTAGACTGCAACTCGTGGGCATACACATACATAATCTGGTCTGTTTGTCTGTTCTTATCACTGAGTCGTAAATCGCTTTCCCGCGCCGGGTCCATCCCCCTTCCCTCCTGCGCTGTGGAAACCCATGGTAGAAAAATCAAAGCCAAGTATGCATGCATCCGTCCTTCAATAAGCCCCCCTAAACAGCCTCATGTACTCATTAGCCCCCTGAAAGACAATCCTTCTAACCCTCAGTCGTGTCCATAGCCTCGCTCTTCATCTTCTCCCTGGCCGCCTTTATCTTCTCATCGCGCCACTGCAAAATCTTTTCCTTCAGCTCTGGCTGCGGGATAGCATCCTCGATGGTCATGGGCTGTCTAGTGAAGGGGTCCTTGCGATCACTCAGCAGGTGCTGCACAATGGTGGAACGGTCCACGATGTGCCTGCTGGGCAGCAGCACGGGGTCCGTCATGAGGTCGCCCATGATGGGGTCCTCGAAATCGGCCGGGATCTCTCCCAGGTCCAGATCGGCCTGGTCGAGCTGGAGCTTGGCGTCGATAAACTTGAGCTTGAGCTTGTCCCAGCGGGCAATCTCGGCCCGATCCTTCTGGTGCTTGGATGTCAGGATCTGGCTGACGCGGTTGAGCACCTCAGGGTTGTAGGAGCGTCCGTCGGCAGCAACAGCGTCGATGAAGACGCTCGAGTCTTCCAAGTTGAGGTAGATATCAACAATGTCCGAGATGATCTGGACAGGACGGAAGTGGTACTTCTCCTTGTTGGAGACGCTGAGCTCGGCAGCCGCCTTCTTACCAGCCAGCGTTTCGAGGTTGTAGTTGAGCATGCCTGCCAAACGGGACACGATCTCAGGCATAGTAAAGGCTTCACCCATAGCCTCGGTGAAGAGCTTCATCATCTCGAGCGTTTCGTTGGACAGTTGCATAAACGACTTGGCCGTGTTGGCAAGCTGCTGGAGCTCCTCGTCCTTCTTCTGACGATCCTCTGGTGGGAGGAACCGGTCCTCAAGTTCCCTCTCGAGGCTCCTAATCTTGGTGAGCTTCGTGAGAGCTTCATCCAAGACGTAAATAGCATCGTTCAACAACATGTGAACAAACTGAACAAAGAACTGCTTGTTGACCCTTTAACCTTGTTAGCCACAAACACAGCTAATTTAGCCTGCGAAAACTCACTTGCTCTCCTGTGCCAACTGGCGCTTGTAGTGGTCATTCACCCAAACACACTTGATCACTTGGAAGATTTCATATCGGATGTTGAACTTGTCGTAAAAGGCAGAGTCGGCACCTGTTGACTCGCACTCGATATAGAACCTCATCAATCCTCGCAAAAGGTGCTCATTGGCGAACTTGCTGCCAACAAGCTGGTCACCGAGCACGCCACGCTTCAGATGCATCAGTGGCCAGGTGGATGAGAAGAGCAAAGAAACCAATGACGACTTCAAGTAGGGGTTCTTGATGTACTCGGTGGAACGAAGGAATGTCACGCAGAGCGCAATCATCTCATCTCCAATCGCACTAGGAAGAATCTTGGGAATCCATCTGGAACCTGTCAGTCTAGCTAAGGCATGCATACAACAGAAACACTCACTTGAAGAGGAAAGTGAAATTGTCCACGATGTTCTGGAGGGTATATTCCGGCAAGCATGAAAACACATCTGATTGCTCGGCAGGAAGAGGAAGCCTAACATGTTAGCGTATGGTAAAGACGCCAGAAAAGACATTACGTACTTAATTTCTGACGATTCCAAACCAGGCTTGTACTTGGATCGAGTCACCAGACGCAGCAACCAGACGGCCACATATCGCATGAAACGCAAAGACGTACTCTGCATCCGCTCGTCAAGTAGCACCCCCTCAATAGCATACTTCTTACTAAGGGCATTCTCCAGTGTCCTTACGTGGGTTGCAATGGCTGCCTCTAGCCGTCGAGCCTGGTCAGGAACGTTTGCCATCCTGGGACGCTCTGCCTCCATCGCTTCGATGCGACCCTCAAAATACCGGAGGTCCCGATCCAGGCCCTTCAGCTGTGAGTTGCAAGCTTCGCTTCCATAGTGATGCGCCGCAAGAGTGAGAAAGAAGGCCTCCGAGATAAAGTTGGCCTCACCAGGCACCTTGTTGGCGTAGAAGTTGTCTGAATGGGCTTGGTCGGCATTGATCTTCGTCTCATCCTTGATGTCTACTCGCGGCTGTTTCCTGAAGTAGTCGTCGTCAATCTTGTCCACCTTGCTGAAGTCGTTATCCATGAAAGGTTCGCAGAATCGGTCTAGAATCGTTGTCACGTTGATCATGAATCCGTCCGAGGCAACCTCCCTAGGATCAACCCGCATGCCCCTCCTCTTGTGGTTTGTATTCATGATGTAAGCAAACCAGTCCAATGTCCGAGATCGAGTATCAGCGCCTGCTCGTATGAAGGCGTTTGTAATCGCAAAGAGATCATCCTGGTGTGTTCGCAACACCATGCGGAGGGCATCTTGTGCGACACTGATCTTGCTCTTCTCAATAGTCCGGGGTCCCGGGAAGTAGGTCTTCACGGCCTCACCCTGGAGAGGTGAGATGCGGAAAAAGGGGCCGAGAAGAGTGTGCTTCTCGATACCAGGTGCGCTCTGTGCCATGTTAAAGCAAGGGTGTTTGGCCAAGTTAACGATGAGGCGTGGGAATCGCGCATATGTAAGCATCGCCTATCAACCATGTCAGAGCTACGGCCATGCATTTGACGACATTTCATTCATGGGGCGCACCTGGACATATGGCTTGTAATCGCTATCCATGGACAAGGTCCCCAGTTTACTTGAGATCTGAACCATGGCGTCGTTGAACAGGGCGGGGATGGCGTCATCGTCGTCAAACCGCTTAATAGCTTCCTGGATGAAGTTAAAGCATAGGCCATTGTCGTCCAGAACACCCTTCAGAAGATACGGCACAAGTGTGTCATGCCTTGGGTCTGGGTCACGTCTACACATGCCTGTTAGGGTTGACTTTCGCAGAGTTACAGCTCAACTCACCCGTATAGATCAGGCATGGTCAAAGCGAACAGGCAGTTGCTCATGCACAGCCGTTTTGCTTCGCTATGCACCTCGAACCGGGGTCCCTCTGTGGCCTTGAATTGAGTAGCTGCTTTCACAGCCCGCTTCCAGCAAGGCAGGAAGTAGTTCATGAGGGGCTTATCCTGGGGCCACGCTCCAGCCGCCTCCATGAGCGCTTGATCCAAAGAAGCGGCTGAAAGCTTCAAGGGCTCTCCAGAGTCGTTGAGCTCCTGGTTCAGGTTTGGGAGGAACACCAGCCTGTGTCCGTGACTGGACATGTTGTGCGGGTCCACAGTGATGCGGAAGATCTGGGACAGGACTCGGTCGGCATAGGCCTCATCGGACTCGGATTGAGAGTTGGAAGGGCGTGGGGAGGGTCGGCCCGCTGGAACAGCGTCGTCAATCTCAGAAGCCTGTCTCTTACGATTCACACGGAAGCTACCTGTTGAGCTTGACGGCTCGCTCTGGTTCTCAGTCCTGGCCACTAGCTTGGTGAAGGGGTTCGCGGCGGAGCTCGAGGAGGGCGCGGAGGGGGTGATGTTGATCTTGGGTCGTGATGAGTCGGTCGAGGTGGTCTGCGGCTTCGGCGTGGACGTGCGTGACGGGTTGGACGATTCAGAGTCAGGAGCCTTGTTCTCGTCCGACTTGGTTGAAGCAGGAGTCGAAGTTCCCAGCTTGGCCAGGCGTCTAGCACGGATCTGAACCTTGAACGTTAACAGGAAGTCCATCATGAGCTCCATCGGCGCGAGAAGTTAACTTGCCTGTTCCATCTTCTCCTTGTCTGGGGCATCGCCGCCAGCCCACGAAGGCTGCTCGTTGGGGTCCATTGCGGCGTTCTCCAGCGTCGATTAGAATGCAACGATGAGAAAGAGGGGGAATAAACAAAGATGGTGCAGGAGAAGTACAATATGGATGACGAGGCTGAAGATTGAGGTGGGAGGTCTGTGTGGACCCGAGCCTCACAGATGGCAGATAGATATGGATAGACGGAAGTGATGATGGAGGGCGGGCAGCTTGGTAATAGTGGGGGAAACCAGGTAGCCACGGGATGGACAGCACCCAACGCGGGGCGGTGAGGCTGCACGCGCTGTAGTTCAGTGACTGGTCCCCTGTGTGTGGCGCTGGAGCCTACCGTGTTGGATAGGCTGTAGCGGCGGGTAGCTGCCATTGCCGTCGGGTCTCTCTCGAAGGCGTGGAATGCCCTGGAAGAAGGAAGATGAGCCAATAGACGGATGGATGTGCTCGAAATCTGCCTCGGGCTGGATGGCGGTTAATGCCTTTACTATTTCTTTTGAATCCTTAATAAACGATGATAATATAAACGATGATAATAATCCAAGAGTGAGTTAAAAAGGTAGTTCCGTGTTGAGACGCAAATGCCCAAACTCCGCAGAAGAAGGTAAACTCCGCTCCGGTCTGAATACCCACCCGCATTCGGCTCCGTGGACGGAATTTCTAATAAGCTTGACTTTCGCCTTCAACTATCATCGGAGATATCGCCAGTTCGCGTCTTCGGAATAGCAAAGGATCACTGCTTATACTTGGATCTCTTCTCTGCTGACGTCAGAACGGAACCTTTGGTTCTTGACATTGACGACGTAACTTTGTTCAGTTCAGACAGTCACAGCGAAACGAGACCTACCCTCGAGTATCATAACCATATTTACTTGATTGTCCAGCTCTATAACAATACACAAAATTTAATACCTATGTACACCATAATTCCCATTGTTTTCCCACGATGCCTGTGTATATGCTAGGGGTATCCCGAACCTTTATTACGCCAGAAAAAAAAAGGCAAGAGAATGGAGCACTCCTTGTCTCTCTCATAGTCGAGGTAGATCGGCCCCTTCGGCGCTGGCTGAGCGGCGACGCTCTGACAGACGGGGGCCCTCCATTGACCTGTCTCGCTGTATGGTTGATGCTGACCCAGAGTTGTTGGCCGCTCTAATGCGACCTTCCTCTCGACTCCGGTTCAGGAGCCAGTTGACATGCATTCGGATCATGTTAATATTATTTCGTAGTTCAGTCACCTCCTCGCGGATAGGCATGATTTGGTTGATTGTCCACATACTTTGCCGGGCCTCAAGATGGGTCAAATTTTGGTGGACTTCTTCAAAGCCAGCATCCAGGTCCTGGATAGTGCGGTTGTCTCCTACCACGGAGTCATTTCCGCCTCGACGGCTGAGGGATGAGTTAATCTCATTGAGCCGGCGGCTCGTTTCGTCCTGACGGGAATTTAATTGTTGAATCTGTTGTCCGAGGTCACCGTAAGACTGGATAAGTTCCCGCTGAGATCGGATTATCATGCCGGATGGAGTGTCGGGGTGAAATGCGCAACCCAAGGTGTGAATGTCCATCTGTCCACGCAGAGCCCTTGCAGGGCAGCCTAGCTCATCATAGGGACAGTTAACAACAACACCTTCGCACTCCAGATCGCGATGTGTCTCCATCTGACTCCGATAGACAAGCTTCCAACAGCCCTCGCAGCGGGTCTTGCTCATGGGGCATGCAAGAAGATGCAAGTCCCGATCGGTCTCCTCAAATGAGGTCTTGCAGTGGGAACAATTGGTCTCGTGATGAGGGCAGACATCATCTGTTGGCTTTGATCGCAGCCTCTTGTCACAGTCGGTGCCGGGACAAGTAAAGTCCTTGAACCGACACTCTGTGGTGGCATGGATCTCGACCACCTCCCGGCGGACCTCTGACTTGCATCCTCTCGCATGGTATGGGCACTTGACTTTGAGATTGTTAAGCTGTGTGCGCACAAGTCGTGGTGCACTAAAGCAGTTTGGCCATGCTAACGGCTCTCGGTCGATGGGACAGGCGGTACCAGACGGACTTGAGTCAATGCTCTGGCGCAAACAGAGATAGCAAAACGTGTGGTCGCAAGGAGTCGTCACGGGGTCGACAAGCGGATCGTGACAGATAGGACAGAGAAGGTTGGGGTCCGGTTCGGTGACATATGTCAGGGAGTACATGTCGAAGATGCCGTTTCCGCCATATCGCTTAGGGATGCCGAGGGAAGAAGGATGAGGCGGCAGCAAGGGCCCGGAACGGCGATCCGAGTTGACATTTGGTATCAACAAGCCCGAAGCAGATGAGGCATCAAGCCTATTCCTGATATCCTGCCGAGCCTGCTGGGTGACTTGGGCCCCAAAATAAATTGCATCAGGCGACGGCGGTCGAACGAGGCTTGTGACGAGATCGGGAGTTGGTGATGTACGACGAAGGTTGCGACGAGCAAACCGACGAGCAGCGGCAGGACTCAAGCGGATACCATCGTCACTCGATTCAGACGCGGACGTCAAAAGAACCGCAGAGGTTGTAGCGACGGTCGGAGAGGTGGGAGTCGGCTGCTCGGGTTCGGGAACCGTTGGTGGAGTCGTCGCCATGGCAGTAGAGGTTGGGTTTCGAGCAGCTCCAGCTCAAACAGGAGCAGACGACGATTCAGGCCGTTTAACTCGGTGTTTTGAGGTTGTCGGGTCGAGACATGTACAGGATTCGGGCGACGTCGGAATGACGCTCATATGTGGGCAGTTGATGAATGAGGGAAGAGAGGAATGAAGATCTCGATGGATGGGCAGATCAACTTGAGGTGGAGGAAAAGCCGGGGACCATGAGGTGATAAGATAGTGCGGATAGGGTCGAAGGTCGCATTGTGGCGGGGTCGACAAAAAGAACCGCGACACAGGAGAGGTTATTCAGAGCAGGGATGATGATTCGTAGGATGGACAGGGAGGGTGATTAAAGAATTGAAGGGTCGCCATGAATGGCTTGAGGTGAATCTTAACAGGAAATTTCTTGTTAATTGCTCAAGTTATCTATTGGGCAACTGGCGATGAAATATATTGGCCTCTTCAGGGTCCGGCGTCTTCGTCCCTTCTTGCTTTTTTTTTTTTTTTTTGTCAATTACATCATCTTGCCCCAGTTCTCGGCAAGCCAAGCCGTGCACTTGGCCCAGGAACCCTCTCCGTTTCCGCATTTGGCGCACCGTTGACGGTCTAGGTTGACTGGGGCACCTGTCACCACCGTGTACGACATCGATATAAAGCCCGAGCTGTCTGTGTATCGACCGTGTTTCCATTGTGTTATCTTCCCGGTGGATAGCTTGCAATACCTCATTGACACGTCTCTAATTCTATTGCTCTTCACGAGATTCTTCCTTGGTATCTGGGTAATTGAACTCCCTATGTCAGCAGGATCAAGCGAAAAATAATATTTGGAGTAAGTCCAAGGATACAAAGACACCAACTATCTTTAAATGACTGCTTTAAAAATGTCTTGGAGTTGAAAAAGGGTTGTATTAATCTGGCATCTAAAGGTCACGGGTGTGGTGGACACTGAAGCATCAAGCAACGACGGCAGGTGCCCCCAAAGTGGTTTCCTCTTGAGTCCCGTAACATCGAGTCCTTCAATCACATTGCGGCTCAACTGTCCTCTTCTCCCCTCCTTCATCTCCGGTCGTTTCCATCTTCTCCCTCGTTACGCCCGACTTCAATGACTCTCGCAGCCTACCGACGAAATGAAGCTGAAGATGACATTAGATGCCATCTTCACTGGTTTACAGCAAAGTTGAGCGATCAGAAACGTCCATGTTCGCCTCGTCTTAACCCTTGCGCCCGCATTCATGCGATTTAGAAGGGTAGGAAAATATCAGCACTGCACGCCCACATCTCCAATCAACCAAGTGTAAGGCAACATGGATGTCAGTCCCAGAAGGCAACCCTTGTCTGTGTGGCTTTTATTGGTCCCCCACAGGTAACCCAGCACAAGCAACGTCCCTACAGGTGCATTTTCAACCTCCAAAATGAGCGACGTGTCTCAACAGCTCTTCTCTATCTCATGACAATGCAGATTAGTGATTCATCTATTTTCCAGGGTCGTCACGAATGGCTCGTGACCGCAGAGCTTTTTCAGTTATTATCCTTGTGACTTGTTGTTATGCTGCCTGTTGCAACACCACAGGACATCCTGGATCCAACCTTGCGCGGTCTTATCACTGGCTGCAAGTGTCAGCAACTCGACCATCTCAGCTCATCTAAGTGACCATTCATTCTTCAACCTGGGCGACATGCTTTTGCCCGACGGCATGTGCGACATCCTTGTGTTACGCCCGACTTCTTGGTGAACTGAATCCAAGCCAGGCTGGGCGACAGATGACTTCCTCAAGCTATGTCTTCTGTCTATAAGAACCAAGTTTACTTCTTCATGGAAAGCTTCTGGGCCTCAAACTATCCCTCTTTACAGTTCTTCCGAAAGAAACATTCTTTTACCAAGTTGCCAAATCCAACCTGAATCACCTCCTTGTCCAAGTCGCTCAACTTGAACACCATGGCAAAGTCGACTAAACCATCTACCAAGGCCTCCGATGAAAAAAAGACCAAGCACAAAGCTCTCAGTCCTCAAGCTGTCGTGTCCAAGTTCTGGGACAAGTTCAACTCCAAAGCTCCGGGCAAAGTCACTTCCGTTTTCCCTCGGAGCCTGCACAAGTCCCTTCTCGCAGATGCCGACTCGTCGATTCCCAAGTCGCGAAACGCTGCACAAAGCTACGAGGCCGCTGCTCAACAATGCAAGGATCGAGTTCGCGCCATCGTCAAGGAGTGTGAGCGCACCAACTCCAAGTTTAGCGATCCCGAATTTGATATCGAGTTGGATTCCAGAGGGCGCACCTACGACTGCCTCTTTGGCCTCCTCCATAACCTCACTCTAGAAGGCGATGGCGGTCTCAATCATACTGGATGTGCTGATGATGTGGTCAACACCCAGACACTTGAGAAGTCTCTTGAATTCTTCAAGAACAGCGGGATCTTGTCAAGCAACAAACTTGAGGTTGATATTTGGAGCCTTTGGAGAACCCTATCCCAAAACAGTCCCGGCCCTGATCCCGATTACATACCTGGCTCAGTTCACCGTATCCCGTGGATTTTTGAGAACCCCCAGTTCACCATCGGTGGCTATTCGGGCTCAGACATCAAGCAGGGTCATCTGGGCGACTGTTGGTGGGTGGCTGCCTTGGCCACGATCGCACACCGGCAAGACCTGATGAAGAAGATTTGTGTTGAACAAAATGAGGAATGCGGTGTCTACGGATTCGTCTTCTTCCGGGACGGGGAGTGGATTCCGACAGTTGTAGACGACAATCTGTACCTCAAGGAAAAGGACTATGGGCACACAAACGAGACTTATGATCCAACCGGCAAGAAGGAACGACGCCACAAAAGGGAGAAACAGACGGGCTCCGACTCTCTGGCCTTTGCCAAGTGTGAGGATGCCAATGAGACTTGGTTCCCCTTGCTTGAGAAAGCAGTAAGTAACTCACTTTAACAACACGCGACAACAACTGATTAGGCCTAGTTTGCCAAAGTTCACGGCGACTACGAGGCCTTGGAGGGTGGATGGTCATGCCTCGCTGTCGAAGACCTTACTGGTGGTGTCGCCACTATGATGCAGGCAAACAGCGTGCTTCGCAAGGACCGGCTCTGGCGTGAGATGTTGGTGTCCGATACCGAGGACTCGGAATTCGTCTTTAGCCTATCCGCGATGCGTCAAGGGACAGATTGTAACAATGGCATCGTTCAGTGCCATGCATATTCTGTTCTCAAAGCGACTGAGGTTGAGGACGAAGGGGGAGACAAGGTCCGCCTGGTCAAGATTCGGTACGCCCTTCCATTGAGTTTTCTGCCTCTAAGCATTCATATTAACCGTTGTAGGAATCCCTGGGGGGGCAGAAACTACAGAGGACAAGGGGCCTGGCATGGGCCTTGGTCAGATGGGTCCAAAGAGTGGACTTCGCACATGATCCAGAAGTTGCGATATCGGTTTGGTGACGATGGTTGCTGGTGGATGTCTTACAACGACATGCTTGACAACTTTGTCTGGATCCATCGGACCCGAGTCTTTGATAAGCGGTGGACTGTAGCTCAACAGTGGACAAGCGTCAACGTTCCATGGCTTTCTGGCTACCTCAAGAAGAAGTTTATCATAGAGGTCAAAGAAGAAGGCATTGTGGTCATCACCCTATCACAGGTGGGTTCCCCTTCACCAGCAGTTCTTACTGAATACTAACCACAACCAGCTTGACAAGAGATATTTCAACGGACTCGAAGGACAGTATAGGTTCCTTCTTCAGTTTCTTCTCAAATCTGTCGATGATGCCACGCCGATCTGTCAGACACGAGCAACCCATAGAGCTAGTGCACGGTCAACCAACTGCGAGGTCGAACTCGAGCCAGGGACCTACGAAGTCATTCCCAAGATTGTTGCCCAGCACGCAGAGTTTAGGCCCACAGTCCAGAAGGTTGTGAAGATAGCTGCAGACAAGAAACCCCGGAAGCTTCAACAAGTCGGACTGTTGCATGACCTTGCGCATGCCAAGGGAGGAATTCTGGACGAGGATGAGGCTATTCGCAAAAAGAGAGAGAATGACAAGAAGGAAAAGCTGGAGAGTATCCGGAAGCAGGAGATGGCTCGGAAGGAGGAGAAAGAAAAGGACGATGCAAGGAGAAAAATCGAGGAGGCATTGGTCCTGAAGAAGACTGAGTACTACAGTTGCATGAGCGAGAAGACTAAGGGAGCTGAAAGCAACGACGACGCGATCCTGGACAAGGTAAGTGGTGGGTCAGGAAAGGTAAGTTTGTCAACGTCGGGAATTCCGACACCTGGGTTCTGGCCTGATGACATGTTCAAGGACCCTGTGGAAGATCAGGCCAAGTCTGAGACCCCGACTGGATCGGACAAGGAAACCTGGGAGAATGTCGAAGAGAAGAAGGAAGGAGAGTCACGAAGGCCCTCGCAAGACTCAAGCTCGCCCCCAATGGAGAGGAGCGCAACGAACCAAAGCACAGAGTCGAAGCTCGTTTCAACACCACCCACCGAAGGTCATTCCGGGGAAGCCAACAGTTCAGACAGTTCAGACACAGAGTCGGAATGCGAGCCGGGGTCTGACGATGATGATTCGGATGAGGGCGACAGCAACGACAGCTCAGTTCGAAAGCAGCGCAAGAAGCAGCCATGGAATCCCGTGTGTGTTATCGGTCTACGAGTCTATGCTCAACACGCCGGCATCAGTGTCCGGCTTGCCGAGCAAAAGGCTGGCGACGCTGCCGAGAGTCTTCCAGCAAAGGAGGATGGCTCGACCAAGTCAACGGGCTAAACCGGGATTTGGGAGAGTGCAAAACTCTGAAAGAACGGAGTTTGATGGAGGAAGAATTCGCTTGACTTGGCATGAATAGATTGTTGCATAAATAGGATGGGTAGGCTGTGAATGGGAGCGATGGGTTTCTGAGTGGATGTGTCACTGCTGCATCTTTCTGACTATTAAGTAGAAGTTTGATAGATGCTCTCCTTGCCTTCTCTCCTTCTTGAATCATACTGCTAGGGCATACTTCTTTTCAAGGGATTTTTCACAGAGTGAACTAATATGGTTGTGTGGTGCACAATGCGTCCTCGAATGGCTAGCCCGAAAAGGCACTATACACAGCAATTATTAACTAACATCGATCAAAAGCTGTTTTATATAGATGCATGTTACCTTGAATCTCCGTGTTTTTTTTTGTTTTTTTTTTGTTTCTTTCACATGACATGACTCCAATCATGAGATGATTTCGTCAAGAGCGCGCCGGTGAGGCCGGCCCCATCTCAACGTCCCGCCAAGAATGTTACCTCGGCGTGGATCTCCCGCTGCCATTGAAGCAAAAGATAGTCCAGGACTCTTCATCTTGTATGAAACAGGAACGCACAAACATCACATCCAAACCGACAGACGTCGTTTCAACCTCAGTTCGAGCCCCCCGGGGCCACCGTTTCATCAGATCCTCTTGGCAACGCCGCCCCCCGTTTCACCATGATATGGCCCCACGCCACGACAAGGGGTTGAACCGCTTTTAGACTCTACAACCAGGGAAGTTATTCGATCTGTATTAAAGACTGGGGTGGTTATTGGCAGGGCTGAGCTGTGAGAGGTTGATGGGGAATTTCGTAAGGATTTCCTTCTTGGGAAGAGCTTGCGGGCTCAAGATGAGTTTGGATGAACTTGCCATGATATCAGGGTTGGGATGATGAAGGGAAAAGGCTTGAGCGTTGAAGGATGAAAAAGCATATAAGACCGAAGTCATGTTAGTAGTCAACAGTCTCAACAATCCAATTCAGCCTTTTCTTTACTTTCGCTTCTTTACACATTCGTTTCTACTCTAAAACTTCATTTCGCTTCGACAGCTACATACAACACAATATGCCTTCCTTCACAAAGACTATCCTCCTCGCCCTTGCGCCCTTTGCAGCCGCAAGCCCCCTGGCAGCCCGACAGAGCGGCTTCTCTGGCTCTACGCAAAACGGCCTCGAGGGCGCCTGCAAGGACGTGACCGTCATCTTTGCCCGCGGCACCTCGGAGATGGGCAACGTCGGCAGCGTCGCGGGTCCTCCCTTCTTCCAGGCCCTCGCCAAGGAGATTGGTAGCGACAGGCTCGCTGTTCAGGGCGTCGAGTATCCTGCCAGCATCGCAGGTATCATGGATCTTGGTTCTGACGGTGGCAAGAAGATGTAAGTGGCTAGTCTTTGTGTTATGGCAGAAGCAAGTCTAACCTTGAGATAGGGTGGCGGTTGTTGAGCAGGCTTACAAGAAGTGCCCCAACACCAAGGTCGTTCTCTCGGGCTACTCCCAAGGAGCCATGCTTGTTCATAACGCGGCCAAGACCCTCCCCGCTACTACAACCAGCAAGATTGCCGCCGTTGTCACCTTTGGCGACCCCTGTAAGTGTTTCTCTCGACCCAATACATAGAAAACAGAGGCTAATACGGTTAATTAGTCAAGTCCCAGAGCTTCCAGGGCATTGACGAGGGGCGCTGCAAGGTATTTTGCCGCTCTGGAGATAGCGTCTGCTCCGGTTCTTTTGTCATTACTGCTGCTCACTTGCAGTACGGCCAGGATGCTCAGGCCGCTGCCGACTTTGTTGCCGGCAACCTCTGAACGGAAAGATGGTTGATACATGAAGAGAAACAAAATGTCAGGGGCGGGAACCCTGGCCGTGGCAGTTTACCTTTTCGCACGGAGAGATCTGTGCGATTAATTGAAACCATTATAGAGTCATGTCGAATTAAGCCAGTGATTACTCTAAAATTGATGGTCTGAGAGTGGTGATGGTAAATGAGGATCAGAGCCACTGTTTCGGATGTATGTCATCAAGCCGACGCAATTATAACTGAGAATTAGTTCAATCGCCAATAACTCTAGGTCCAGTTATTCCGGAACAATTCTCGGTGTACGTCTAAATTGTGTCGTTTGCTTCAGCTCAAGTGACCCTGCAAGTGTTTCTCGTAACTCGGTCCGACTGACTGTAGAAGCCGTCATAGAACTAAGACAATAACACCAAGCGATTTCCAAGTGATCAGCAATTGAATCAAGATTTAGAATAGTCAAGTTGGCATATGTTGTGTCAGCATTCAAGGCCATGACAACTCAACGTTATCGATCGTGATGCGTCGCCAGAGAGTGCGAGCTTGGGCATATGGGTTACATTTGGTGGCCCGAGCATCACCCAATAACAGGGGATTTGGTGTAGGGGAATCACGTCTGCTTTGCATCTTCATCGGCGCTTGCAGAAGGTCGGGGGTTCAAATCCCTCAGTCTCCATTTTTTGCTTCTCGGAGCAAATGTTCTATTTGCGTTGGGTGCTTTTTTTTTCTCGCTCTTTTTTCAATCAATTGGTATGAGAGAAACCACAGGTCAGGTCGCTTTGTTTCTGCTCTCCAATCTCAGTAGTGCTGGTGATGGTTCTCCTGGCTCGCTGGGCTTAGTAGGGAGGCCCAATACTTTCCCCTAGTATGTTTCGCAACATCATGCTAGGTTCACAGAGATTGACAAACAGGAATAGGCTCGAATATTTCCATATTTTTCCTTCCTCTAAAGATTCATTCGTTTTGACCACCTTCCCCTGCCCGCAGCGCAGCTTCTTGACGTTGACGCTCAGCCAAGACTATCGTCACCCTATACCTATGCGCGCAGGGAACGAAGTTGACCAAGTGCCGCAACTAAGCGTGCCCATGTGAATGCTATCGAACATTTAGTAAGCGTAAAATATAATAACCCTGTGATTTATTGCAGCTACTATTCAAGAGTCTAGTGTTCCGCCATTGACCACGGTCTCTCCCCCCTAACATGGGTACCTCAACATCAACGAGTTCAGTGAGCATACATCAACCAAGCAGTATCTACTGCGAGAAATTCTCGAGACAATTACAACGAGGACCTGGCAGCACTGCATTGCATATGCCAACATGCTCAAAAGAATTCTCCATCAACAGACCAGCCATCTCCAACGTTGAGTACCCCATGATATGTCCACCGGGGTGCTAGGCTATGAATCTGCGGGGAACAGACACGTGCCGCCACAAGCCATCAATCATGTGCCCTGCATTTAGCAGCGCCATGCCATGCATTCCTTACCGTCGGGGGAATCGAGGCTTACCTTGGTCCTTTTCAGTCTGGTTTACGAGTCGTAACAAAGGAGGCTTTGGCCTCGTGAGAGAAGAAGCGTCAGGCACAAAGAGTATCTCCCCGAGGAGAGACGGAGAAATACTCAATTCATGCTTTCCTCCGTTCCATCAGACGCCTTTCTAGAAGCAGTTGACTTATCTCGGGGCTTCGGACAATACGACGTCATGGCGACCCAATCACGCCCCGCAAGGTCCCCCGCGTTTCGTCGACGACTCCAACTTTTTGGTCTGACACTTTCCATTCCACTTTCACATGTCAGTCAGCTCCAACTCAAACCTGGAACGTTATTGTCACGAGTCACGAGTCGTCGGCTTGTGCGGCCGAATTGAGCCTGGTAGACAAGACGATGGAACCAATGTCAATTGAAACCCGCCTTGATGGCGCAGCTGATTTTATTTTTGCCTTGTCTTTTTGTTCTCCTTATCTTCCTCTTTCATGCTTCTTGCGTCTTCTTTGAGTTGAATCTCACCTCTCGACTGTTCTTATACCTCGCTTCATCGTCCAACCACAATAACGACATCTCGACTCGTGTTATCGTCTCTGACCGAGGCTTCGGAGCTATTTATCCCCTGTCGTCCGTGTCTGGACCACGTCGATTCGTGTTATTGTTCTTTCATGTGAACGTGGCCGATTCCTCCACCCCGAGCAACATGCGCCTAGACCTCTCTTGATCCTTCTTTGTCTCGTCATCAAAGCTCCCCGAAGATTCGACCGACGACATCTGATAAACCTACGATAAATCAAACTTTGGTCTGGTCATCATGATAGATCACGTCCTCGGGCGGCCCTCGGCCAAGTCCCGACGTCTTCAAGTTCTCGCCGTCCTGACCTTTTGGTCTGCCTACCTCGTCAAGTAAGCCCGTCAGCTCCCGCCCTCCCCGTGGGGTAATATCACGCGACTGTCGGCTAACACGCACCCCAGGGGCCACAAGCATGGTCCTCCCGGCGCCAAGATGCTCTCTAGGATCTTCTCTAAGCGACTCACGGCATGGCAGACCTTTGTCATCACCATGCTCTACCTATACGCCGCCCGTAACTTCAGCGCCCTCGTCGGCTTGGCTAGCCCGGAGCCCATGGCCAACATGTACGACGCCAACTACTTCCGCGCCACATGGGTCCTCACTGCCCTGGACGCTGGTTTCTGGACGGCAATGAAGATCCGATCCAAGTGGCTGCGCGACCTAGCGAGCATAGTCTTCTCCCTCTTTTACCTTGTGGCCGCCGAAAAGGCCGACGAAAAGGTCCGCAAGGTCAGGGGCATGATTACCGTCGAACACCTCCGCGTCTCTTGGAACAAGGGCACGTCCCCATATCTGAGCTTCTTCCAGGGGCTCATGCGTCCCCGTTTCATGCGTTGGCCACCGAGGCAGATCCGAATTCCGAGACCCGCCGATAGTGACTACAAGGAGCCTGTGCTGGCATGGCTATACTATGATGGACCTCTGGCAGAGCTGGAGCGTCATGACAGGTTGATCCTGGATATTCCTGGTGGTGGTTTCGTTGCCATGGACCCTCGATGCAACGACGACAAGTTGTTCTCCTGGGCAGCAAAGTCGGGATTGCCTGTCCTCAGTCTTGATTACAAGAAGGCTCCCGAGTTTCCATATCCCTATGCTATAAACGAATGCTTCGACGTTTACACTACTATTGTAAACACCAAGGGCAGATGTGTAGGCCTACCTGGAACGGAAGTCCCCCGAGTCATTATTACAGGGGACAGTGCTGGAGGAAACCTCGCCGTTGCGGCAACGCTCATGATTCTTGAGACAAGGCATCCAGCGTTCCGTAGACCCTCGGGAAGAACCGAGCTGCCAGCCCCAGATGGGTTGGTTTGCTTCTATCCTGCTCTGGATATGAATATCGGCAACTGGATGACGGATGAGCAAATGTCGTTGATTCGAGATCGCAAGATGAGAGGAACGAATCGCACCATCATGCGCCGAAAGAGCATGCAGTATAACGATCTCGTGGGAACACCTCACCACTCTGATGATGAAGAGGATGGTTCGCCACCACCACCTAAGCTGAGTGTGTTAACAGCTCAAGAAGCTCTGATCGCAAATACTCAAGGGCCTCGAAGTCCTCACCCCGAGTTCTCTCACGTTGGACCTCGGTCTCTGAGTATGCCGAAGGAGACTCCGGAGCCGAACGGAAAGCACTCGTCTCATCAAGTTGAGCCTATGAAGACGAGGCTCGCTACATCGTCAATGATATCGTACTTTAACGACAGGGTCCTCACCCCTGAGATGATGAGGGCCATGATCATCTTGTACATTGGGGCGCATAACCGACCCGATTTCTCTCAGGACTACCTCCTGAGCCCTGTGCTGGCACCCGAGGCCCTGCTGGTCGACTTTCCCAAGACGTACTTTATGACTGGCGAGCGAGATCCGCTGGTTGACGACACCGTCATCTTTGCGGGGAGACTGCGGCGAGCCAAGGAGGCGGCGTTCGCCCAGGACCAATCTGCAGCCAGAGGCCGTGGGGACTACAAGGAGGCGGAGTTCAATGATCGGGATGCAGCCGAGGTGATGCTAATCCCTGGAACGTCGCATGGCTTTATGCAGTTCCCGACTGTATATCCGCCGGCGTGGAGACACTTTGAGAGGTGTATCGACTGGTTTGATCAACTCTTTGAGCACGCCGAGGCTATGAGACTGCAGAAAGTGAGGCGGTCTCAACGAGACAGGGCAAGATCCAATGGCTTCGGACTCAATGGAGACGACGGACGGCATCTACGGACAGAGTCGAGTGGAGAGGAAGACAAGCCTCTCGAGATTAGCATGACAAAGATGAACCAGAGGAGGAGCTCAACGCAGACGCCGCCTCAAGCGAAGCAGCAATACTCGACACCAGCACAAGGTGATGATAGCGAGAGTGGAAACACGACACCGCGGGCATTGCCGAATGGACAGGTGAATGGGGAAAAGAACGGGAAGAACGGGATTCGTCGGAAGAGGGAGAAGAGTCTTAGCAAGAGGCAAGAACAAGAACAAGAGTCTCGTCAAGCTCAATAGCTCGACGATCTACTAGGGGACGGATGCACGGACTGGCGAGCGGGCTGACGGGGATGGGATGGGAGACGATGACTGAAGCAGAGGCCATGTGGGTTCCCGAGATTGGCCATTTCGGAACATGGAAGTTGAGGCAGGCAATGCAGGGCAAGGTAAGGCTTCGCTCAGCGAGGGCCCAAGAAGTTGGATCTCGGACACGAAGTTGCGGGCGCCGAGGATGGGATCTTGCGATGGTGGTTAGATATCGAGGTGAGATGTTCATGCAGCGGGATGATGCGTAACCTGATTGATGTCCGGGTTGCGTCGGCGGGAAACGATTTATGGAGCCAAGGAATGTCTGGAGGCCCAAGCTACATACATGGCTAGGGAGGGTTGCTGGAGAGATTGACGATTTCTGTTGAAGGGCATGGATGTATACACAGTACCTTTTGCAGGTTACACGAAGACACGACAAGTACATAGCTTTAGCATGTTGGGCAGTTAGAGAAAGAAGGGAGACCCTTACGGGAATGGCTGACACGGCTGAGTATGATTGGGCATGTACGACAGTAGTCTTGACCTAGGAGACGGGTATGTCCTGTAGATCATTATGATAACGCAGGTGAAATGCTCGGTGAGCTAAAAGCAGTATGTGCTTCTAGAAGAATTCCAGACGATCCGAGTAGGTCTCTGAAACAGTGAGGGACAATTTGGAAACACACGAGTCAACGGCCCTGACGGTTACGTCTCATCTCTTTCTCAACAGTTCTTGACCGCTTTTGTACAGCCCCAGGATTTTCAAAACAGGGACGAAAAGCGAAAAACAGCAGATGGACGATTGATCTAGAAGTACGAGATTGGTTCGCGGACATTGAAAACCGGACGGACCGTCGCGGGAAAACGGGAGCAAAGTGGTGTTATTAACCGGGGTAGGCAGTTGAACAAGGCAGACGGAAACGCCGTGGTTGGGGGGATCAAGGGGTGTGTGTGAATTTGCTTCAGGCTATTAATGGGATTAATCCAATGGGATTTGGGGAGACGCACGTGTAAATCATCAATGCAAAGTTGTCTACGTACCGAGAACAAAAGGGGGCGCGGTCGTTGCGTCAGATGTCAGGGGTTGTTTGATTCTCGGTGAGGGACAGGACGGGCTCCCCGGTCAAGGCGAACATCACCAACTCAAACTTGGGGGTGGGACGAAGACGGGGAGGTGGCCGATTGGGTTGTGGGGAGTGCATTTTTTGTGTCTTTCTGTACAGTATAGGGATTCTAGGTCTTGTTCCTTTTCTTCGATGCCTCTCAATGCGGAAACGGATTTGCGGACGGTTGAAAAAAGACGCCACTTGGAGAATGTCAGGTTATTCGGGATGTAAAGCACCTCACGGAGAAACAAGGCCCCCTTTTTCTTCCTTTGTTTGGCTGAGTAGATTTCTACTTGATACTTTAAACTACGTGGTATAATCATCTTGGAATGTTATTTCAAGAGCTGTGTTTAATGTGGATTTGTTACGATTTGATACTGATGCGTTGGCGTTTGTTGACATATAGACCGTCAGGTAGTACAGTAGTTCGTATGTGTCTGCGGAAGAGATGCGCTTCCGCAAAGGTCAAACGGAAGCAACAGAATCTCTACCTTGCTCGATACCGCGGTGAGAAAGAAGGAACAGGCCAAGGTGAGGTCAGTGAAGAGAGAGGTAAACCCGTTGATAACCCATGTTGCCCGTTCGGCGGCTCACACCCCCGGTGGGTCCCCCGCCGGCCGGCCGGCAACCTCCGTGATTGGGCCGCGAGGTGGCCTTGTTGCCCCGGGCTGCCGTGCCCGATATTTCCCATCTCAGCCCTGTACACGAATTTGGGACCTGTATTTATGGGACGATTGTTGGTTTGAGGAGACAAAGAGTCATGAATAAGCTCTGTTGAGGAGGGTTTTGAGGAGGTGATGTATCAGGAGAAAAGAGATACAAAAGAAAGCAAGAGAAAAGACCATCGACTCAGCCATGAGCTCTGCAAACTTGCGTCATTGATGCTACAGATATGGGGTGAGCGGGCCCAAGGATGAGTGCAAGGGGCGCGCCTCTGCACTGCAGGTCGTCCCAGAGCATTGGGAACTCTGGAGAGGATCTCTTGGTGATGTTGCCTGCCTGGTCTTGAAGAACAAGTTGTCTAGGGTATTGTGAGGTAAGAAAACACGAGACAGAAGCGTGTAGATGTGCCCACATTGCGAGGTTGAAGCGCCCGCCAGATGCGCCCGCCCAGATGGAAGAAAGCACAACATCCGTCTCATCCATCCCCCATCTCACACCGACTCGGAGCTGGGGAAAAAGGGGCGGGGGCGATGCAGATACATCTCTTTATGCTACGTTCTGTCACAATTCCCTCCCATCGTCAAATGGGATCACATCCTTGGGGGCAAATGTCTCCCGATGGAGCCTACGTCTTTCGATGGACGGTAACGGTAACTACAACTTGAGCGGCGATGATGACACGTTCTAACGAGCGTATGGGCCTTTTCCCCTTTGACCCGGGGCTTGTTTCCAGAAGCACAAATTCCAGGTGGAGGAAATCGGATGCTCGGCCACCTTTACTGACCTTGAGGACACCCTAGCAATGCGTCTTTCTCTCACCGACCCTTGTGGGTTTCCGGAGACCAGAAGCCGAAACACATACAAAAAAAGAGCGCATGTTTTTCGTCAAGAAAGAATCGAGAATGACCGTAATCCTCTTTCGGCATCAAGTCCCCGGGGGCGTGGGTGACCCAAAGGGGTTGGGTTGGTCGGCATAAGGTGAGGGTGAGGTGAGGTGAGGTGAGCCGACACGAAGGGGGTTGGGGTGGGGGCGTTGCTGGGGATAGAGGCCGCCCGTCCGCCGCGGGCCGAAAGTAGAAGGAAAAGAAACAGAGTAAAAATATGAGGGATTTCGGTCTAAAGCATAGCGAGAATATGGGACGAGGAGAGAGACTGAATTGGACGGCAAGGTAAGGTAGGTAGGTGTAAGGCGGCGTAGCCGTAGGTGTGTGTGTGTGTCGTTTTGGAGGCCCAAGTCAGCCCAAAAGCACCAATATCACCGAGAAGTTGCGGGAGACATGGTCCTTGATCCCCCGGCGAATGGTTGTCCGGTAGAGTAAAAAGGAGTAAAAAGTGAGCAAGTCCTCATGTAGTTGTCATGTATTCTGGGGGTATCTCTCAGCGGTTGGTGGCGCGGTAGAAAGGGACGGTAACTGTACGAGCGGTACTACAGGGACTTTAGGTACTCTGGCAAATGTATTACTGGGTACGGACAGACATACTGGGAACATGGATCTCTTGCGCACAGTTGACTCTATGGTCTGGGATGGCCCTCGAAGCACGGAGAGACTCGGTCGGGTTCAGGCACGACGGTCAACAGCGCCTTGCTTGCCTTGCCCCATACCCATTCTCACTCATGCTGTCTGTTTCCCCGTTGCGTATTATTTCCCTCCTCCTTCTGAGCTGAGCTGAGTCCTTTTTGTTTAAAAAAGTCCATGGCTCGTCCACATATTCCGTCTTGATTCCCCTCTCATCCGCTCTTAGCATTCCATCCAGGCACACAATTCTTCTTCAGTCACTTTTTTACTGACTTGTCATCCCCCACCAAAGACAACCACTACCCATCTGCGGCTTGCCGTCATCGGATAGAGTTCCTAACCCTACGCCACACATACGCAAACAATCAGCTACCTTGCTGTACCTATCTCCAGAGCTTCCCCTCTTCTTCCCCCTCTTTCTTCTTCTTCTTCTCCCATCATGAGTCTTGTCGAAAATACGGAACCTAACGAGGTTCCTTCACCTGCCGTGATCGAGACAGACGACGAGGGAAACCTCATCAAGACAAACGGCCACTCCAACGGCTACTTCTCCAACGGTCACCACCCAACGTCCAACGGAAACGGTGCTGTTACTCCCTCCTACATCGACAGCATGGCTCACCTCTCGGTCGTCCGCGCCCGAGACGACTCGGACGCCGCCTCGGTGAAATCCACGAGCTCCCGCGCTTCCCGGAGACCTCCCCTGCAGCTGGCAAGCTACCAGGACGAGTTCACCACCAGCGTCTATGGATCCCGCTTTGCGGGCATGGACCTGCCCCGGCATCATATGCCAGAGTGCGAGATGCCCCGCGATATCGCGTATCGCATGATCAAGGACGATCTGAGCCTCGACAACAACCCCATGCTCAAGTAAGCACAGCACAACCTGCAGGTCTTTTGTCACAGCTGAATAACTAACTTGGTAATAAAGCCTCGCTTCTTTCGTCACCACTTACATGGTATGTTTACCCTCTTCGGCTCTCTCTTCCGTGCTAGCACAGCTCCCGTCTCACGCCAATGCATGTGTTCCCCCCCCCCACTCGCCCGCGGGAGCCGGTCCCACGTCTTGGCTCTCTTGGCTCTGGGGGGGAGACGCAAGCCACAACTCCACCATCACAAACGTCACTGCATAGCTCGCTAACACTGGCACTTACAGGAAGATGAAGCTGAAAAGCTCATGTCAGAGTCCTTTTCCAAGAACTTTATCGACTATGAGGAGTACCCTCAGTCAGCCGATATCCAGAACCGATGTGTCAACATGATCGGTGACCTCTTCCACGCTCCCCCAGGAACATCTGTCGGCACATCTACCGTCGGTTCTTCAGAAGCCATCATGCTGGGCGTCCTGGCCATGAAGAAGCGCTGGAAGAACCGCAGAATCGCCGAGGGCAAGAGCACCGAGCATCCCAACATTGTCATGTCTTCTGCCGTCCAGGTCTGCTGGGAAAAGGCCACTCGATACTTTGAGATTGAGGAGAAGCTTGTGTATTGCACACCGGAGCGCTTCGTCATGGACCCTGATGAGGCTGTTGATCTGTGTGATGAGAACACTATCGGCATGTGCTGTATCCTCGGTACCACTTACACTGGTGAGTACGAGGACATCAAGGCCATCAACGACCTCCTCGTCGAGCGGAACATGGACGTCCCTATCCACGTCGATGCTGCCAGCGGTGGCTTCGTCGCTCCATTCGTCGTCCCAGATCTTGAGTGGGACTTCCGATGTGAAAAGGTCATTTCCATCAACGTCTCTGGCCACAAGTACGGTCTCGTCTACCCCGGTGTTGGTTGGGTCATCTGGCGATCCCCCGAATATCTCCCTCAAGAACTCGTCTTCAACATCAACTACCTTGGCGCCGACCAATCTTCATTCACCCTCAACTTCTCCAAGGGTGCTTCACAGGTCATTGGCCAGTACTACCAGCTCATCCGTCTGGGTAAGCACGGTTACCGCGCCATCATGAGCAACCTGACCCGAACGGCCGACTACCTGACCGAGACGCTCGAGAACCTCGGCTTCGTCATCATGTCAGAACGTTCAGGCGCCGGTCTCCCTCTCGTGGCCTTCCGCTTCCGAACTACAGAGGAGGGCGGTGATCCCGACCGTTACTACGACGAGTTCGCCCCTCGCCACCACCTCCGCTCCCGAGGATGGGTCGTGCCCGCCTACACCATGGCTCCTAACTCGGGTGTCAAGATGCTTCGCGTCGTTGTCCGTGAGGACTTCACAAAGACTCGTTGCGACTCTCTCATCGCTGATATCAAGCTCTGCCACGGTCTTCTCAAGGAGACAGACCAAGAGTCCATCCGCAAGAGGGAAGAGTACATCAAGAACCACGTCAGCTCCATGGGCCGGGGGAAGCACGGCCACCCTGTCTACGCGGTAAGCTTACTCTGATCTTTACCTGGAAGCATATTCACTGACAATCATAGAATGAGCAACATTCGCTTCAGGGAAAGACTGGCAAGACCCATGCTATTTGCTAGACAAGATGAGGGATAGAAGACATCATCGATCACTCGGTGTGAGGATCAAGGCTTTGGCGTCGTGCGGTGTGATTTTTGCACAGCATTGCTTTTGGTTTAGTTGGGTTTTGCGGACATATACAGCCATGCATGAATTGACATCTGGATGACTTTTTTTGGTTACTTCTTTTGACTTGTCCACTTGGCGTGAATGTATTGTCACCACTTGATAAGGTTGAGTTTCACTTGAATATCTCAACCTGTCAAGTCAAATGAGCTCAGAGCCTTACAAGGCTGTTTCATCATAGCTCATCAAACAGGAGCAAGCTGTCTCGAAACACAAGCCACACCGTGCGATGGTGACGACGACGCAGAGCGACTTCGCCGCAATCATGTTGAAAAGAACAGGTACCAAAGGGAATAGAATCCATCGACGGTGGCGCTGGTTATAAAGACAATGCTCCTAGACCATCTGGAGGGAGCTCCATGGGTCGCTGATGTTGAAGGGAATAACCCGGAGCAAATCAATGAGGAGGAAGCGAGGGTTTAAATACCAGATCAAAGCAAGTCGGCCCTTTCTCAAGCCAGGCGTCTACAAGATAGCAAGTGAATGGTATCTGTCTTATTATCTAACCTTACTTTTTACACTCCTCAACCCAAATCTTAACCAATGCCCAACAGAACCAAGAATAATAAACTCAAAAATATCAAACACCTCCAACACCGAGCTCTACGTCCTCTTTTACCGGGTCGCCTCAATAGCAGCCTCAAGGATATCCAGGCCTTGGGTAATCTCTTCATCCGTGACTGTCAGGCTTGGCACGAATCGAAGCGTGTTTGTGCCGGCTGTGATGATGAGGAGACCCCTTTCGCGAGCAGCCTTGATGATGGGCGTAGGATCCTCGGAGAGTTGGAGACCGAGGATGAGACCGCGGCCGCGGACCTCCTTGACTAGCTCTGGGTACTTCTCCTGGAGCTTGGTGAAACGCTGTCGGAAGACCTCTGACTTGGCTGTCACTGAGGCCTGGAGCTGCTTGTCGGAGAGACGTCCGACGATGTAGTGCGCCAGTCGGCAGGCGAGAGGGTTACCGCCAAAGGTGGTTCCGTGGTCGCCAACCTTCATCTTATCGGCCACATCCTGCGTCACGAGCACCGCACCGATGGGGAATCCGTTGCCGAGAGCCTTGGCAGTAGTGAGGATATCCGGGTGAGCCTCCTTGGGAAGAGTACCATGAGCCCAGAAAGTACCCGTGCGGCCAAGACCACACTGAATCTCGTCGTAAATGAGCACAGCGCCGACTTCATGGCAGCGCTTAGCGAGGGCAACGAGGAACTCTTCCGTCGCGGGTGTAACACCACCCTCACCCTGAATAGGCTCAACAATAACACCGCATGTCTTTTCAGTAACAAGCTCATTAATGCCCTCAACATCATTATAATTTCCAACCTTGAACCCAGGAACCATGGGCGCAAAAGGCTTCTGATACTTGGGGTTGGGCGTAGCAGAGAGACTACCCATGGTTCGGCCGTGGAAGCCGTTCTTAAAGGAAACAATCTCGACCTTTTCGCCAGAGGGGTCTATAATCTTCCCGGCCTTGCGGGCGAATTTGATGGCGGCCTCGTTGGCCTCGGAGCCAGAGTTGCAGACAAAGACGGATGCGGCGTTGTGCATGGCGCCAGACTCGAGGGTCTTTTCGACGAGGAGCTTGGAGAGGGCGCCGGTCCAGGGGTTGTAGTAGAGGTTGGAAGCGTGAACAAGAGTCTTGGCCTACATCACACACAAGTCAGTGTCATGCCGTTGATCAATTGTTGTTTAAACATACCTGCTCGGTCAAGAGCCTAGTAAACTCGGGATCACAGTGTCCGAGGCCATTGACAGCGATACCGGCGGTGAAATCCAAAAACTTGCGATCCTCTGCATCCCAAAGCCACGAACCCTCACCCTTGACGAAAACAGGAGGAGGACGGGCATATGTAGCAACCATGTAAGGCGCGTGCTCGTTGACGATGGCGGCGCTCTTGGACTCGGGCGAGGGGTCGGCGTTGGGGAGGGACGAGATGGCTCGGTAGGCGATCCGAGGGCGAGACGCGGCGGCGATGGACGCCAATCGGCATCGCACAGGAAGTCGGAAAGCCATTGTAACTGATTGAATTCCTTTCCTCGTAGGATTCTATCGTTTAAACAAGGTAGAGAGAGTGTTGGTTGAAGGGGTAGAGGGGTTTGGAGGGGGGATTGAGAATTATTTGTGGTTGTAGATCTTATCGATAAAAGAAAAAAACGCCCTCCGCTATCGCAGCTGAAAGAGCTTGCTCACATATATTCGACTCACCCAGGAACAGAGTCAAAGAGCGACAGGGTTTACAATTGGTTCATTATTTGGAATCATTCCCTTTTTCGTAGCCTCTTGCATGCTTAGAGTCACGGCGAACTGTCTGCATCCCGCGCGCTTTAGCTGAGGGGGCCCCATTTTGGACGGAGCTTATACCCACGTTTTGGTCTAGTCATCCCGTTCTTTTTCGTGGGATAGAGGGATATAGTATGATTCAGGTACAGGTCTAATCCATGTTTTGTCTGATCCATGTTCTTTAGGAAAAAGAATACCCGTGGGGGACCTCGGTTGCGTCTTGACTTGCGGGACTTGTTATTGCTCATGGTTCCTGTATCATAAACCTCGGAGCAAGTTCCGGACCTTGGCACTGGGGCCGAACAGTCATGGTAGACATATGGGTCATGGCTTACACCATGACGAGGACTAGAACCCCATCACTCCTGGTCTAAACAGTTCAATACACCTATCGGCAGACTGCAAATACCGCATGCCCAGCATAAAACACTCAGGCCACAAACCCAGCACTGCATTGCCTCTTTGAATCTGAATCTAAACACCCAATTACATGTTGAAGAAACCCCCAGCCCATGACGATAGAAAAATCACCACACTATGTATACAATTCCAACCAGAGAGCAAGCTTGTCCAGCCTGAAGCGCCATACCAAATCCCTCCCTAACAGGCCAGGATAGGCCATTTCACCTCGATGTAAAATGAAGTATGAAAAGCAAACACGCGTCTATGCTTAGACCGCGCTGTATCCGCCTCGACTGCCGGTTCCCTGCACGGTGTTGAGCACCCGGCGGATCCAGTCCTTGAGTAGGTATGGGATGTCGCGGATGGTGTCGCTGTGGGGGAGGAGATCCCAGCCTCGGGCGCCGTAGCGCGTAAAGTTGATCCAGGATGCAAAGATTAGGTAGCCGGCGATACCTAGGAAAGCGCTGCAAAAAATTGTTAGTGTGCGGCATGAAAACCGACTCGAGATACTCACATGACGATAAACCAGGTAAAGAAGCCCCAGTGGGCGCTGCTGTCACCATCGCCACCTTCAGATTGGCTCTCGCAGGCGTACTTGGTGTACCACGTCAGGCGCAGGACATCAACATCCTTTTCTCTTCCATAGCTGTCCCAGATAAGGGTGGCATTGTCGTGCTTGAGCTGGTGCTCAATCGTAGACTCCTCACCGTCCTTATCACCGTCCTTATCGCCCTCCTTTTCCTTGTCATCGCCCTCCTTCTTCTCATCGTCTCGGGCCTTGAGCTTGCTGCTTCCCTCCCCCCAGACCCATTCTCCTTCTGTGCCCTCCTTTTCCGGGTCGCAGAGGAACTCGATAATGGCCTTTTGATCCGTTATCTCCTTTGGCGGGGCCTTACCCTTGAGGGGATACTTTCCACCACCGAGTACCAGCCGAAGGCCTTCCTTTTGTCTGTCGGAATTTGAGTCGCTCGTCTTGAGTCTTGTGGGAGTCACGTCGAATCGGGAGCCGCCGGCGTTCTCGAGGTTACCCGCTATGGCTGCCACCTTCATGATGGTATCAGACTCGCCTTTGGTGTCGTTGCCGAGAAGGTGAGTGACGGCGCACACTGCCATCAGTCAGCCACCAGCTTCCAGCGTAAGTATCAACCTAGATACATACCTCTCGTGCCGTTGGGGCACTTGTTAGCTCCCTTCTTCTCTAGAGGTCCGCACACGTCCAATATGTATGTTGTGTTGTGGTGCTCCATAGTGCTGGGCTCGAGGAGGGTCGTGACAACCGAGTGCGCGCCTTTGAGCTTAGACAGGTCAAACTTCTGGCCATCTACCCGGATATTCGAGCAGTCGAGGTTCTCTGCGCCGTAAACCGACGTTGCCAGCAGAGGCAGCAGAAACGAGAATAGCTCCGGCCGATGCATCCTGACGACGAGATAGGAGAAATGTCAATAGTAAGAAGGACGAAGCCGAGGGGGATGCGGCAAGTCGGATGGAAAGGAACCGTGGAAATGCTGCTGCCTTGTCAGGACCAGGGAACTGTCGGAGGAATATCTGTCGCGTGCCGTTGAGCAGATGCGTGATGAAATGGTCACGTTGCGTTGCCTGGAGTTTGAGCTATCGCGGGTTTAGGTCTCTAGCGTCGACGACATGACCAAGCTTGCTCTCGGGCTTGGCGCTTGTGTCATTTTGCGCCGGCACTTCCATGCACGTGACACTCGACGCGACTGCGCTCGCTGGCATTCAACACCAACCTTCAAGACATGTATCTCTAGGGAGTTGCTTAAAGCGGATCAAAGAATAGCTCATCGTTTATACTCATTACCTAAACCTGTCGATACACTCGTGAAAGCACTCATTTTAAGACTACTTGGCAAAAAACTCATCTCCCAACATATCCGAAAACACCATGCAACAACCAACCCATTGCCGTTCCTCGCCATTAATGACCAAGCCCACCCAAATTGTGAGAGCCATATTCGCATCCATTCCATCGATGATGGCCTTGATTGAAAACCCTTGATCCGAATTCAACGCTTTCCGCGGGGTATAAAACATCAACTCCAAAGTCGAAGAGAACCCTTGAAAAAATAACAAATACACTGCCCGGCCGAAACTCCAACTCAGCCCATGCAAATCAAGATTGTTGCTTGTCGTGTCCATTCCTTCCTCCGTCCGACACTCATCACATCCCTCCTTGGGGACCCATCATGTTGTTCATTCCTTGCATCTGTTGCATTTGCTGCTGTTGCAACTGTTGCTGCTGCATCTGCTGTTGTTGCATCTGCTGCATTTGTTGCTGCTGCTGCTGTTGCATCATGAGCTGCTGCTGATTCCTACGCTGTATCATCCCTTGCTGGAACAAGTTTTGAGCTCGTGAGATGCTGGTTTGCTTGAGCTTCTCATTGATCTCCGCCGGGATCCTGTCTTGAGAGCCGTGTTTAAGAATGGCTTGCTGCAACAGTTGGTGGTAGATGACCCGCGCATTATGCTGGATCTGAGTCTGGATGGGGTTATTACCCATTTGCTGCTGTCCTTGCTGAGGCTGTTGTTGATTCTGCTGCTGCTGTTGCTGCTGAGCTTGTTGTGCCTGAGCCTGCCGTTGAGCCTGTTGCTGCTGCATGGCCTGAAGAGCCTGTATGTTCACGTTGTTCCCGTTCATCATCTGGCCGTTAACCTGGCCTTGCATGTTGTTACCCATTTGGCCATTAACCTGCTGCATGCGCATCATTTGTTGGAATTGAGCCTGCATCTGTGGCGTCATCTGCCGCATCTGGTTGCCTGACATGTTCTGGATCTGCTGGGCATACTGCTGGGCCAGTTGCTGGGTCATCATGTTGCCCTGCTGTGCTTGCTGATGCTGTCCCTGGGACTGTTGCGCCTGCTGCTGCAACATCAACTGACGTTGCATCATCTGCATCATCTGTTGTTGCTGCTGGGGTGACATTTGGCCGTTCATGTTGCCGTTATTAACACCATTCTGCATTGCCGCCATGTGTTGCTGCTGAGCAATGGCTCGTTGATGAGCCGCAACTTGGGCGATGGCCTGCTGGTTCGCCTGGTTCATGTTCTGGTTGTTCATCATCATGGCCTGTCCCATCTGCGAATTCTGAGCCATCATGTTAGGGGGCGGGCTGGCTTGAGTCATGCGAGGGGTCGACGTCATCGCAGGTCGGTTGATAGGCGTGCCATGAGACATGTTAGGTGTAGAGTGAGGGATGCGTGGTGTTCCAGATGGATGGCTCTGCTGGCTGCCTCTAGAAGACATGTTGTGCGCCATAGGCACCGACATAGGTGCATTCTGGACAACCGAGGCTGGTCGGGGCGGGCTTCCTGCCATTCCAGAGTTGGTCTGCTGCATCGGGACGCTCGCGACCATAGGAGACGACATGTTTTGAGGAGTACCTTGCCGAGCAACGGGAGAAGAGGCCGGCGGTTGTGTGATCTGGGCCTGGAACCGGGGTTGGGCCTGAGCCTGAGCCTGAGCTTGAGCCTGAGCCTGTGCTTGAGCCTGTGCTTGAGCCTGGGCCTGGGCCTGGGCCTGGTTTTGTTGGTTATTAGCAACAGCGTTCTGTGTGGCCCCGTTGACTGCGTTGGTGACTCCATTCGCCATTGCGTTATTCTGGGGATGGGCATGCTGGGGTTGAGCCGTGTTGGGTCTGGCATTGTTCTGGTTGCTTGGCGTAGAGGCGGCTGCGCGGGCCTGCGCTTGCCGCTGAGCCTCTGCTTGTCGAAGCTGAGCCTCCCTAGCAGCAGCTTCTCGTCGAGTCCGCTCTTGCTCTGCAGCCTGTCTTTGGGCCAATACAACGGCTTCCTGTTGCTGCTGCTGTCTCTGCTGTTGGAGTCTTCGGTCGTTCTCCTGCTGCTTGAGCTTCTCTTGTTCTTTCTTCTCGGCGTGTTCTCGCTTGATATCGGCGAGCACCTTGAATCTCTCGAATCTTGGCTCAAAGGTTGCGCCTCCCGAGGCATCTCCGTCTGCTACACCACCATTCTGGGCGCCAGCAACGCTTGAAGACAACCGCTCGTCACCAAAGAGCATGTAGCGTTCCTCCTCAGCGGCCGCGGCTTCATCAGCGGCAACCTCGGCCACAGTCCTCTTGCGGGTCTTGGGCTGCGGTGGTGCTTCAGAGTGCTTGGGATGAGACATTGCCTCAAGGAGAACAATCGTTTCCTCAATGTTCTTGGTTGGCTCCAGCATCAAAGGTGCAGTCGTAGCCAGTAGAATTTGGCCTTCTGCAGCATGGATGTTGCTCCCGTCAAGTTCCGTCTTTTCACGCTTCTGTCGCTTAGCCGGTGGTGGCATGCTGGTGGCAGTCGGTGTTGGCGGAACTATGGACATTGGTGTTGGAGGTGGAATGGCAGAGATGCCGTCGCCGTCCTTGGGAGTAGAACCCTTAATCAACAAGTCCATCTGGAGGCTGAGTGCAGTAGGATGCAGTACAACCGTAAACACTTTCGGTTTGTTCGTCTTTCCTTTCGCATCCTCGGGAACGGGAGCGGCAACAGTGCTTTCCTTGTTCTTTTCTTCAGCGGGTTTGTCCTTTGAATCCCCACCCTTGACGTTGCCATCCGACGACAAACTTTCCTTGGGAAAAGGGACAAAGGGGGAAGGCGTGAGATATTGGTTATAATTGTGTATGGACGACGGCACCACCGACCCCTTGGCTGGTGTGGGTTTGGCGACATCTTTTGCTTGGGCGACGGACTTGTGGTCGTGGACTTGAACAATGAGGCAGCCTTCGTAGAATGGTACGCCCGCATCAGTAAGATGTTGGAGAAGGTCGTGAGGAACCGTGCGACTGCGGATGTGATCGATGAACAGTTTCATCGGTGACTTATACGGAAACATGCCATCTTGGTTATCGAATCGAAAATGCGTCGGGTGCATATGAATGATAAGTGATGGTGGTCGACCGGCGAACTTCTTCAGGATGTAGCTGTCGGTAACCACTGGGGGCAAGTTAGCGGCTAACCGGACAAGACGTCAGTCAGCAGGGTGGTATACCATAAGGTGGAGGCTCCGCATCATGCGGTGTTGTGTCTGCAGCCATGGATGCTGAGCGAAGGCCGGCGCTGTTTCTTGAATGCCTGCCGGCGAGTTGCGATGCGGTTTCTCGGCGTGCTCGGTTGATGGGCCGCACGGTTGACGCGGTTATAGCCCGCTCGCTGGCAGAGTGCGGCGGCTGCTTCGCGCTCGGAGGTGGTTTCTTGGCCGACATTAACGGGGAGGGTGAGGATTTTGAAGAAGATATAACTCCATTGGTCTGGATTCCCGGCGGGATAGGACGTTTGGCTTTTGTGGCGACATTTTGATGGACAACAGGTCCGACTGGCGCCATCGTGTTGAAGTCGCGCTGCGCCGCGGGGGGCAGCAGGTAAGACGGCTTCTCTCGGCCGCCGGTATCAGATCGGTGTCAATCAAAGTGATGATATCACGGCGCAAACATGGATGATGGATTCGCAATGGCGCGACGTCAGGTCCGAGGTCGGGATGCCTTTGATCGATGATGGGTGTTGGTCGCACGTCGTCTGGAGTTACGTAGGAGGAGCCGAGGGGGTCGGAGTTGAGGGCGCGGGTCGTCAAATGCAGCGCAACTCAAAATCAATAGGTATGATCTATTAGAAGTCAAGGATAAATCGATAGGGCCGTCTAGACGTCTGCAGAAGCCTGTAGCGTTGTATGGTAGTCAGGTGTTCTTTTGATGAAGTTGCACGCTTAGTCGCCGCATCACGGGTGCGGTTCGTTCCCTGGCCTGAGGTGGCTGACGCCGAAAGGTGAGGTGGGTCACGTGAGCGCGGCAATCAGCATCGGGAGACACAGATGGGCGTTTAAGAGAGTTGAAGTAGAAAGGGAAATATTACCAAGATGGGCAATATGCTTTTTTTCTTCAGTCAATAATCATGCAATTGGAATCTCAACAGTTTCATCAACAAAAAGCAGCATGTCCCGTATTTCCAACTACATAAGTTCCTATCCTGCTCGCATAACTAAATGTCAAAAGCTTGGTATCTTCTGCCAGTTCATAAATCACTCCTGGCCCTGAACTCGGCGTGCCCAGTCGTCGTTTAGCCTGGTGCTATCGACAACCACAACGCCGCGTCCTCGGCCAACTCTCTCAGGCCTCTGCCACCACTCCTGACTCTTTCCAGCTCTCTCAGCTTCCGACTCACTATCTGCCAGACCACCAGAGCCACCGTCAGCCCCGACAACGAGGATGACATCGTGACGAAGCCAGGTCTGGAGAGTTGTGATGGTGCTGCCGTCTTCTCCAGACAGAGCCTTCTGGAGGTAGATGACCTCTGGCTGGAGATGACGGAGGATGTGAACATGGCCATTGGGCGTGGTGAAAGGGAGAACCATAGTCTCCTTCTCAACCAGAGCCAAAGCCTGCGAGTAAACAGAGTTGAACCCAGGGCTTCCAGAAGACCTAAACGGTTAGTAGGATTCCACATAAGCAGGGTAACAACTTACATAGGGTTCTTCACTTCCTCGCCAGGAGTTTGAGCTTGATCGTGTCCGATGTTAGAAAATGAAGAGCTGAGTGAAGCTGGTGGAAGGTTACTCGTAGCAGTATCCACTGCAGTGTCCTTCAGACCTGGAGCGTAGATCAAAACAAAGACCTTGACCTTGGAAAAGTCGTTGTGTCGGGGAATATGCGACAAGATAGACTGAATGCCGTGTTAGTACCTAACATGGACCCAATGTCAGATTTACTTACCGCATGCTCGTGGAATGGGTCGTCATCCTCGGGTCCAATCTGAGTATCGGCAGAGACTACTATAGCGACAGTCTTGCGTCGCTTGCCACCAACGAGGGGCGAGGGTGCCGTCGCAGGCGCTCGTTCTCTCTTAGCATCTGCTTCCTCCGACCAGGGGTTGCCATCGCCATATTGACTCTTGTCTTCTTCGCGAATTGAGGCCAAGGCTTTGCCCATGGCTGTGCCTGTAGCTGCGACGCCCGCGGCTACACTCTTACCTGTCGAGTCGATGAACTGTCGCCAGCCTCCGGAGCTTGTTGCTTCTTCATCCACCTGTCTAATGCCGTGAGTCTGTTCTTCGGATCGCGGTCCTTTCTCCAGTCCTCTGGTATCGCTCCGACCCAAGTCCCCCGAGCGGCGGGCATGGCCACTGCCATAAGCTTGGTTGTCGTAGTCGAGTCCGGCAAGGTGCTCGTCTTCATCTTCGTCCTTTCGCTGGCTCCATACCCAAGCTGCTACACCCACAGTCGCGACCGTGAGAGTAACTGCGAGGGGCACCCAGTGGCTCCAAACTCCCCGTCGCGACCGCGACGATCCGTGATCGGGAGACATTTAAGCGGCGCACTGTCGCATCGCTAGGTGGAGGGGACGCGCCGGTGGCAGAGGGGGGCGGAGGGCCTCGTAACGTCGTTAAAGATTCGAGGGATATTTCTTGGTGGTAATTGCGACGGATTGATGACGCCGCCTCGATGAAAACGAAATCTTATGGTCAAATACAGCTCATCTGTAACCGCGTGGCTGGTATCGCCAACATCAACAAGAGGGTGGAGCTGAGGCCATCCACCCCCAGCAACCCAACCCGGGGTCAACAACCCGAGGTCCGATGAGCTCAGGGGCAACATTGCGGGGGACTATTGAATATCCGCGCCGAGGTCAGCCTTGCAGCTCCGGCACGTGAATGGCCCAGGCGTTACGTGTGGCTGTTAGTTGTGGCTGGTGTGGTGGCCGTTGAGCCACAGGTGGGACATCCCACCTACTTTTTTGAAGTCTTGGCGATGATTGAGTGACTCTTCACTGCATGTCAATGAAAACGACTCAGCTGCGACCTGCACCCGAGCATCAGCAGGCCGATTCGATCGCCAGACTATATACCTACATATCCGCAAAGTTACAAAGGCCTCACTTCACTACAACACTTCTCAGCACCGACTTCAGCCCAGGGCACCCCGCGGCATCATGCCCCACGCTGTCTCGATGCCCTCAACCGGGCTTCAAGCCCTCATTCTCTGCGGGCCTGGATCGTCATTTCCGACTTTCACCTCCAACCCCGATGAGAACCCCAAGGCTCTTTTGCCAATTGCGAACCGGCCTATGGTCTGGTATCCCATCGATTTCTGCTATCGAATGGGCATCACGAGTGAGTCACAACTGGGCGCTGAGAGCAGAAGCCTGCTCTGCAGCCGGACTGCCATATGCCATTTCGCTTTACATACGATACTGGATCTAATACCACTTAGGCATCACTCTTATTTGCCCGCCAACAGCTTCCGCTGCCCTCACCACTGCCCTCAACACCAACCCTTACTTGACAGCGTTGCCTCTACCCCGGCCAGATATTCTCTCGCCGGCAGATCTTGATCAGAACACGGGCACAGCCGAGATCTTGAGGCTACCGGAAATCAGGGAACTTGTCACTGGCGACTTTGTTGTTCTCCCATGCGATTTGGTGTGCGAACTCGGTGGAGAGAAGCTCCTTCAGTCCTGGATGGTCAAGTCGGCCAGCCTGACTGACCTTCTCGGAGCCTCAAGACTTTCCAATGGCCACCGCTCTCTCCCGAGTGGAGGATTGGGTGTCTGGTATGACACGAAAACTACGACACCAGTCAAGGGCGAGAATACCGATTTTGTTGCGACGACTCCTCTGCCCAAATCGCCTGTGACGCCTCCCAAGGGGTCGCTATTCTCGAGTCTCTCCAAAGTTGTGTACTCGATGCCAACCGATTCTTTGAACGACCTCACGGAAGAGCGAAAGGGTTTCCCAGTCCGCCATGGTCTATTGCGAGCCCACCCTCGTATCCGGATGTTTACTACCCACAGAGACGCACACATCTACATCTTCCCTCGGTGGGTTCTGGACTTTATCAAGGAGAACGAGCGCTTGGAGAGTATCGGCGAAGACGTCATCGGATGGTGGGCCAAGGCAGGCTGGCAGTCGGGTCTAGCTGAAAAGCTCAAGATGGACTCAGTCTGCGGACTCGGACGAGTCGAGGAGACGGCAGAGAACTCTCACGAGGGCGCCGCGTCACCCCGGGAGCACAGTCCGGATGGAAAACACGGCCTCGAGCAATACTCCCCGAAAGTTAACGCCGCGGACTCGGCGACACCAGGAATTTCTATCGAGGGCGAGTCGTCGTCGCTCGACAAAAGGGCCCCATTTGAGGTACCGCCGATCGTTGCCTATGTCCACTCGGCTGGTGGCTCCGCACCGCTGATCCGCCGCGTGGACACGGCTCAATTGCTGCTTGCCATTTCACTTCAGCTAGCCAAGCTGCCTTCACTGGAGGAGACTGGCCCCGAGTCCGCCTCACCTTATGCACATGCGAAGAAAATCGCATACCCCGAAGGTGTCAAACCACGCACCACCATCACCAAGCAGGACAGCCTCATCGCTGAAAACGTCACCGTCGAGGAGAAGACGTCTATCAAGGAATGCGTGGTGGGAGCGAACTCGCAGATCAATGAAGGGGCCAAGCTCTCGCAGTGCCTGCTGATGGAAGGTGTAGTTGTCGGCAAGGCTTGCAAGCTAACTCGGTGCATCCTCGGAAAGCGATGCGTGATTGGCGATGGATCCGTCCTGACTGATTGTGAAGTCCAAGAGAATCTCCTTGTCGAGCGTCAAAGTAAGTCTCACATTCCCGCCCCCACCCACGTTTTGAGCCGCGCTAATCACACGGGCCCTGTGCAGCTGAGGACAAGGATAACAAGCTCATGAGTTCCGAGGGTTTGGAAGCTACCCAGGCCGAGATGGATGAGGTGCTCGAGGACATGGAAGCTGAAACTGAGCTGGCGGTGGTAGACTAATCCAACCACATGGAACAAAAGTAAACTTAGATATTGTCAGAAAAGGAAATGCATAGGAACTTCTGCCAGTCATGCAGGATTCCAAACAGAGCATCGGTCCGAGTCAAGAAGGTTCGTGATACTCGGCAATCACATCTTCCGTCCCGCCATCACGGGACATGTAGTTGCCCAGAGACCGTTACGCGCATAGTGTCCAGCAACGTCACCTTTTTCCCGCAGTGAATTTGCCTGAAACTCAGCCTATCACTCACTATATCTAAGACGAGGCGAACATGCAGGAAACCTGGCCCTGCCCTGTAATAGGCGCCAAGAGGAGTAAATCCATGGGATGATTACACGGGTTGCCCAAGACCGCATCTCGGCCCCATACATACCCGACGCAAACCCCGGACGGTTGCAGCCTTATTGAAAACATAAGGCACTTGCTTATCTGCAAGAGAAAACAATATGGGAATGTCTGGCCGCCGTCTGTTTTTTTCATTGGGTTTCCCCATCCCCTCTTTGCTATATCTGGCAGGACGGCCGGAAGACCCAGGTTCGTGCAGCAGCCAACTCCCGTGTACCACATGGCACTGGCGCCATAGTTCAACTAGAGGGTTTCCAGAGTTTTGCTTTGTGCAGATATTCCGTTGTCATTGCTCCAGGCTAGCCTGAAAGTGTTCATATCCCAGTCTGCCAACGGACACCTCGGCAGTTGCGTCACGTCACTTGCGCCACCGAGATCTGTCTGTCGTTTCCTATACGATAATCAAATGACACCCAAAGGTGTAGAGGGCCCCAAAGAACCCCATCTCCAAATGCCGTCCTCCAGGGACCCTCAAATGTTGAGATAATATCATGATGGCTCCCGTTGCCCGGGTACGGGTGGAGTCACTAACCAGAAGCATATCCAACTTTGGGCTGTGAAGCCCCCAAATAGGAGATGACCCATGTTCTGTATCCTCCAGAAGCTTCTTGGCCGGGACTTGGGGTAGGATTCAGCAGTTGACCCGCTATATTCCGACTTGTCGTCCGTCACCGCAGGCTCAAGGCCCAGGCGGGCACACCTCCCCACAGCCCGACTAACGTTGTATGATCTCTTGTCAGCGGAAACGAACCAGACCTCAGGGTGAGTGATTTCTAACTTACAGAGCCTACTTTTTGGGCTTTGGCAGGTGAGGATCGACTTGACGGTGGCTTTCGACCATGCAGGTTTCCACACGCTCCCCCCTGTCCGGGGGCGACAAATTCTTCTTGACAGGACAGTCAGGGCCACGATCGCACCGGGTTATATACTCTTGATGGTCAGGTTTCCGGCAGGAAAAGGTGACTCTCCAGATGGTACACATTCTGGGTCGGGGGCAGAGACGGACGAGGAAAAATCACACAACCGTCAGGTCTAGGGGGCAAAGGCTTGGAGCCTGGGAATGGGGGCATATGGCACGCGTATTTATGAATCCACGGCCAAGCTGAATCATAATCATCGTAGAGACAGGTCATTTACCCCCAAGAGTAAGATATTGTGGGCGTCATGTCTGGTGCCCATGACCCCCAAGAGTTGTCAACTCGGAGTCTCGGCTTGTAAGCTGAGGCTTTACTTCTCGCAGCATCTAGATTGAATTGCGGCGTTTGCCGCGTTAGGCCATCGTCTGCAGGAGCGTTTTTCGCGCAGAATCTGAGAGCTTGACAGGTCGCTAACATGCAGGTCGCCGGAACTGCACTCTCTAGTAAAGGTTGATATGCATTCGGGCGGCTCTGAGTGGGCGGAGGGGAGAGCACAAGTCAGGTCGAGACAACGATGTTTCCCTCCACGGGCCTTGAGACCAGCTTCATGTGAGCTGTCATGTCATATAGAGTTATGAGGCGTTGCAGAATGGTCTGACCACACTAAGTACCTCAACAAACACAATTACCGGTCCTTCATGTATTGTGGTATTGGGGCACCACAACCACACCTCAGCCTACCCTACAACCTTAGACTTCCAAAGTGTAACCCTCTTCAAAAGAAAATATCCCTCAAAATTAACCATTGAAATGACATTGTATTATTAAAAAGGGTGATTGTCCTGACAATATCGCATGCTGGGAAGCATCTTGAAGCATGTTACATGGACAGGCGAGGACGCGGCGATAGGGCCCGACATTGGGGTATCGCTCCGGGGCACACTTGTAGAAGCCGGTGGGCACGCGTCCAACGGCCACTTTGACTTGGAGGCGCTTTAATAACATTCCACTGCCAACCGTTGAAGACAGCTCTGGGCGTCAGAAGCCACTGGCGGGTTGGGGAAACACAAGATGCGGTTGAATCAGAATAGGAAGCCCCAACGTCGCACAAGAGGCCGTGCTGTCATGATGTGCAGAATCTCCCAGAATGTAGATTGCTTGTGTCACGGCCAAGAGACTACAGAGCGGGTGTAACAGTGGCGATGCATAGATAGGTAGGCTGGTAGGCACATTGGTGGCGGCCTCCCCTCCAGTAGACACAAGAGGGCGGATAATGCTTATCCGGTAGGCAAGGCCAAATCAGTAACTGAAAGCCCAAGGGCCACCGTAGACTCGGGACCCCTGGCGGCTCATGTTGGTCATCTCCCGTCAAGCTTCGGGAGATTCGCATGCAGTGTAACTCCGATCCCCGTGGAACACCAGAGCTGCCAGATCAGATACAGTAATGCCGACCAAATCGCATCGGCGATCGCGAGATCCCATAGCTCCCAAGTCAAAGAAATAACGAGTCTGGATCCTCGTAGGTATGGGAGAGAATGGGTCGTTGGACCTGACTCGACTCAGTGTGGGCCACGCGAGGGGAACCGAGGGCCATCACCAGAAACAAAGCAACAATTCGAGAGCCCACCAGGCACCGGAGAGGCGAGGCGTGCGGGAGCTACCCAAAAGTCGCATGCCCAGCATTGTAGAGTGTAATCCGAGCCAAGCTTTTCATGTGGAGAGGCCTTTGCCGGCGGCATCCCGAGGGGTAAGACCCCGGAGATCAGGGGACAAGACGAGCTTCCCGTCATATATCAAAATCGCAAAAATGCTGGCGCTGCAAGCCCGCAAAAATGGTTGCATTGGACTGTCACAGGCTGCTCTGTTGTGGGATATCTGGCGAGAGCCCGCAGCGGGAACCACTGCTACCGAGCGGATTGATCATGGAGCCGCCACTAGGCCATCGGCTTTTGGCTGCTTACGGCTGAGGGTACAGTAGCTTACCTGATAGTATGTAATAGGTGCGTAAAGACGTTCGGTGATGCTGAGAAGTGAGAAGGAGGGAGACCAAGAGAAGCAGCTTGTGGTGCCCGTGACAAACCCTTTGAAGGGAGACAGCACTGAATAGGCAATAGCCATAACAATGCTGCTAGTCTAGTTGTGCAAGACGCGTCCGCCCATCCAAAGGGATGTCCCAAAAAGGCCAACAGGATGACAACACCATTAGCAAGTAGTAAGTGTGCCTCCGCATCTGGGCTGAAAGAGGTGAACCCAGGATATCGTGTCTGGGGCCGCTGGAACGACTCGTACAGAGAGTTCTCCAGCGCCATCTCGGCGAACGGAAGAGGGACCACCACCTAGGGAACCCCTGTCCATCAGATGACGCTAGGGCCGGCCATGGGAGGCGGAAAAAAGCAACGGTGCTGCGCGAGGGCGTGGATGGCGCAAGTAGGCGGCCACATTTGTCTGATTACACCTTGGTTTTGACAGTGGTGGCAGGATATGACTGATCATTCTGCGAGAACCTGTCGAGTCTTGGATTATCCAACACAAGGTCTCGACAGGAGTAGCAGAAGCAGGGCTTGTCACTCTGGAGATGGAGGGAGAGTCGCGGACCAGTGGACGCGGGGTGAGACTCGGTAGAGAGCTGGCAGATCGATGATGACATTTGTGCGGCCAAGAAGCAAGTCGACATGAGATCGCCGCTTTGAAGAGATTTGGATGTTTGAACAGAGAGAGCCGTTTGATTCTGTGTGACACAAAACACTGGAGTGTGTCTGTGGTTGCACACAAACGCTCATCCCATGATCGGATATCCAGTGTCGGAAATGGGACGGGGCAAGACCATTTCGGGATGACAACGGTGATGAGCGAGGTCTGGGATCCATATCGAGGATTACCAAGTGCTCATCTAATCAATTGAGCTGAAGAGCTGTGGACAGGCACCCGGAGCCCCGATGGGAACCAGCTCTGATGGCTGGGGTGCCTGGGGACTAGGAGGATTGAAGCACGCGAGACTGAGCGGGAAGTGGATATGGTTATCTGACTAGGGCGCGCGTCAACGCAGTCAATCCCCATCTCTTGCTTCTGAGGCGCTGAAAAACTTACGATATGACGAGCAAATGCAGGAGGTGGGTAGGTCGGTATGTGGTTGGATTACAGGCACAGCTGCCACGCTTGGGACCACGCTCGTTCGCTGCAAGTAGGCGTTCTTTGTTCGACAGGACGTTGAGAAATGAAGTGCAGATAAAATGGAGCCCGACAAAGACAGTCCACACAGACAGACAGACAGACAGACAGACAGACAGACAGACAGACAGACAGACAGACACGCAGAGAGAGGCGAAAGCCATGATGGAGATGAAAAGAAAAATGGACCTGGAAAAAGAACGGTTTTGGCGGGGGCCGAACCCGGCGTTGCCGGTACAGCAGGAGCAGCAGGAGGAGCAGTTCAGGGCACCGTCCCAAATGGGAAGGGGCATCGTAGCACAGTGCGACACGCGTCAGGGCGCATACCGTCGTTCCTCGTTCCTGCTCCTCCGTTAGGTGGCCGTATTGCGCAGTAGTTCCCAAAGATGGGATCTGAGTTATTACCAAACGCCAATCCATCCATCGCAATGTCTCATCCGTAAACCTACCATCAGCCGGCCAGGGGCGTGAGAAGAGCCGATTCAGCCTGTCCGGTACCCACGACCTAACGTTCAGGTACCCCCGCCCCGTTCCCTGCCCTGCTCGCTCGGTTCCTAGCTTCCCAGGAGGATCCCTGGATCGGCCCCGGAAGATCGACCGGCAACGCTAAGAGGGCCCTTGACCTGCGGCCTCCGCGACGGGGTCACCACCGGGCTCCACGCCGATGACAGAACCACGCATCTCGTCCTATCATGATTCAGTGCGTCCAAGAGCCTTGTCTAATTGCTGCCGCGACGAACGGACTCCCGTGAGCCTCGCGTTAGCGGTTTTGCTCGAGGGACCGCTAACGCCCTAACGAAGTGCTGCTATCTGCCCCTTTGTTATGACTCCAGTCGCCCTTGATCCAAAGCGCGTTCGCGTTCTCAGGGCGCCTTGATGGCCACAGACACGGGCACGACTCCATTACCCCTCTAACCCTTTAACTTTTTGACCCTTTGAAAGGCGATAGATTTACCGATATTGCCAAAAGATGAGGACATGGGAAATGAGGAAATCGAGGGAAGCTGGAACTATTGCCATTTGCCCTCTTCTCAACTGCGGCGCCGAGTCCGCAATGTTGGCAGGTTCTCGGACCTGGTGAGTTCCCCGACAGTTGAGAAAGCGTCCATGGTTGAGCGACATATCATTATTTCGACCGTCGGCTCTCAGCTTGAACGCCTCGGGACCTTGGACTTGGACTTGGCCAGGGCCTGGCCTCCCCGGCCGAGTAGCCTCGATCGGCCAGCCCTGACGAGCTCACCACAATCCACACCACCACAGCCTCCCAGCGCCTCCAGCTGCCAAGCTAATGTTGAGTAACCCGAGGATGCGTTTATGGTGCGCGCGCACTGTCCGTAAGGACAACGACCGTTCTCCAAGCGTTGGGGCTAGTCAACAACGAGAACCGTGCGTGGCTCACAGTAAACCTCTTATGGTAGTTGATGCCCGTGAGGCTCTGGATCGGGCTTACCATCTCTCAAACGTCAATAGGGTCTGGATGCCCATTTCCTATTGTTCTCACTCCCCACAGCCGCCCTTCCCATGCTCACACGCGTCTTTTAGCTCGACGCGAGGCCGTTCGTCCTCTCAAGATGCGCACTATTCGGCCTGTACCACACCAAGGCACGTTGGTCGACTGCACCCATGTCACCCTCCTGCGCTGCAACCTAGTCGATGCTTCTTCTTTCACCGGGCCTGAAGCGTGGCCAGCCAACTGCCAGCCTTGTTGGACCGCACAGGTGCCGAGCGTGGAATGACATCACGAATTTCCCGCGCACATGGCGATCAGTCTGGAGAGAGAGGCCGACGTTGGTCTTCCCGCGTTGCTTGTCAACGGCACAACGCTCCGAAACGTCCATATCGGAACAGGGGTCACTGGCCCGACGGCCGGCTCCCCAAGGTCACTGGGTCCAAGGACAGTACCTTTTGTGAATACGTACCGTCACAATTGATAATGCGCCCTCAGGAACAGCCGCAGGTCGCGTTGAGTGAGACCTGCGCCGCAACACCAGTCTTATTGCTTTTCCCACATAGGGCCAGATCACTGCTTTGCCCCCTTTGCAGACATCTAGAGTCTCCACATCTTCATCTGTTGAGGGCATCTTTCGCATTGATGCTTCTTACCTGAGAGGGCCAAAGGGAGTCGAGTATTGAACACCCAGACCACTGTGGATGGGGACTGTCTCTCCTTGAGAGTTACACATCCAGGCACACTCAGGAACACACAACTCGGGTCCTCTCGGCCAGAATAGCCTTGTCTCAGCTCGACGGTCCTTTAGGCGGAAATTTCACCTGGTCCATTCCAAGTCTTGTCCCATTCCTCGGTGTCCTGTCCATTACAGCTGGGGGCAAGAATCGGCGGTCCCAAACGAGATCTGATATGCCCCCGCTCGTGCACCCATCATGGCAGCAGCTATGGGGTTCGCTGAGCTTTCTGGGGATGGAGGGGAGGTGTGGTGAATAGTTTTGAAGGCTTGACAGGTCCAGTGGCAGATGGATGAGATAGTGGGTTGGAGCCGGACCTCACTAGAGCCCACCCCATGGGGTACGGTTCATGAACTATGCAGGGACCGATCTGGTTTCTTGCTGGTTGTGGGCCATATTGATCCTAGGCTTCAGGTGTGTGCGCATCATGACATTCACCCTCCTCCCTCATCGTCCGTCGTGCGTCGGGATCCGCAACATGGTTCAGGGCAAAAAGCTCAACTGGTAAGGTGTGGCTTCAAGGAACCACACTGGCGCTGGCGTCAGGGACCCCGTTGGCACACGCCCACAGTTGGCTCGTACGCCGGCGCTGCTAACAAGCTTGTTCACTGTAGCTCGACCACTACGACATCCTTTGTTCTCGCTTTTAACGTCCTGCGCCTTCCTCTGGCCTTGGCTCGAGTCAAGTGCTCAAGTGCCCGCCGCTCGGATCAAGTGCCAAGTCTGTCATGGTCTATTTATCGGGTCTGCTCTTGTTATAACTAGTAGTGTGCTAGCCGAGCTGAGGGTGTTCGAGGGCACGGCGAAACATACCCAGGGACACTTGGTGATAACTGATACACCATCATCCAAAACATCACACCTCTCTATGCGAGCAATATTGTAAAGAATCCACAGTGGAGCACGCCTCTCCCGCCCTACTCCTGGGGGGACTGATCTCGATCTGGCTACAGACCATCGACCCCGGTCCGCATTCTTGCTGCAGCGCACTTCCTGTCTCTCGGTCACTTACGACTAGCACCAGGTACATTTGATGATCTACCGTGGTTGATCTGCAGAGTGGATGTCTTAAAGCCGCAGGTCTCTTTACAGCAGAGCTCATTCCACCTCGTTCTCTATATCTTCAAGGGCGTCCGTCCTCGTTGTCGAAAAAGCATTCCGACAGAACTCACAGATCATTCAGAGCCTACAATCACCAAGACTCTTGACTGTTTCGACTGAGCCTCTTCAGACTTTGGAACAACGCTGAGAACCATTGCCCTTCTCTTCAAGGGACTCAGACATATACACCTATTCCAGCACTCCTCTTTCTATCATTTAATCCTTCAACCACACTCCCTTTTATCATCATCAAGATGCAGTTCGAGTCGGATTTCCGGTTCGACATGGACGACAGCTTCAGCCTGTGCAGCCAACCCATGTCCTGCCCTTCAACGTCGACTAGCTTCTCATCCGCCTCTTCCGCCTATGACCCCTTCACGCCTACATCTCGACGATCTACTCCTCATGAATTCGGCACTATGGAATTCGACGGTCCCTACAGCGCATCCTCGCAACGGGCTGAGCTGACTCCTCCTTCATCCTCGATGGGCAAGTTCCTCTTTGGCCCTATCAAGACAGAGCATCATGAGCATATGTCTTTCTCAGATGGTCTTCCCAACACCCCCATCAAGCGAGAGCATATGGGCTTCGATTATGAGCAGATGCTTGAGATGAACATGGCTCACCAAGGCTCCATGGGATCATTGACACCATCCAACTCTTTTGGCATGTACGGGTACTCTCCGGACACATCCATGGGAGCCTCTTTCATGATGACCCCCACTCAGAGCCTATCTGGTTCTGAAGCTGCCGACACCGCCTCATCCTGGTCCTGCGCCAACGATAGCCCCATCTCCTTCTTCCCCAACAAGCAGCTCTCGAACGAATTTGAGTCTTTTGAACTTGACCGACACTCCCAGTCACCAATGGGTGCTTATTCTCTGCATGACCCCAACTCACCCAACCGGATGCGTGCTCAGCGAAAGATGATGGTGCACGAGATTCAGCGAAAGACCACAGAGCTTCAGCGTGCCCAGATTCGATCATCACGGAAGCGATCTGACAAGCCTGAGTCCGCACAAGTCGATGTTGTCCGAAGGGCGATGTGCAAGTGTGATTACCCTGGCTGCCACAAGGCGTTCCGACGCAACGAGCATCTCAAGCGACACAAGCAAACGTGAGTACTACCTCCCTTCGATGAGCCTCAAACAGTGGCTAACCAACTTGACAGTTTCCACGGTGAAGGCCCCAACCGCTTCTCTTGTGAGTTCTGCGGAAAGGATCAGTTCAACCGCCAGGACAACCTCAACAACCACCGCAAGCTGCACGCACGACCCAACAGCCGCAACCGCGGAGTTGAGTTCATCCCCGCGGCAGTTCCTGTGATCGAGCAGGAGGAGCGCAGCCGGAAGCGACGAGCACCCTCAAAGGCCAAGGCCGACAAGCGGGACCCCGAGTACTGAGCAGAACACATGGACTCATCCTCGCCGGGTACCTTGCTTGAAGGAACTGCACCCTCGCCACCTGCGAGAAAACAAGACAGTCGAGAGGAGAGTGGAGACGCTCAGATGAGACATACATCACAACACACCCGCACCATCCGCTTGGAGACATGCACGCACACACCTACTTACATATTTGGCCACACACATTCACATTCAACATTTTCGACATAAGAAGCGGAGCTGGGAAAAGAGAGGAGAGGCTTATACCATCTGCAGCCTGGCCGTCATGTCGACGCCACAAGCAGCACAGTAATGCGTGGCTCAAGCAAGAGTCTCCATTGGGAAGACCAACGACGAGGAAAGAGACGACGAGAGGATTGAAGCTGTAATGGTTGTACGATTTTGACTTGAGAAGAGGCGGTAAGGGTTTTTTTTTTTGGTTTGCATGATTTGTTGTACACACACACACACACAACCAAGTCCATTAACGGCGGTGTCGAGGCGTTTTTTCACGAGGGCTCTGTATCGGTGTCACACGAAAGCAATTATCTTTGTCATTTTTTTGTTGGGTTTTTGTCACGGCTGTATTCCGCATTCTTGATGATGGAATGGTTCAGAAGAGATGAGGTGGCGGGCATTGGAGTGAGCAAAGGAAAGCCCCAGGTAGTATTTCAAAAAAAAAAAAAGATGAATCATTTTCACCATTTACTTTCCAATGTTTGAAGAGAACTCTGAGACGTCGTGACATGACGATAGTAGGCAATACTTGATGAAGGTGGCGTCAAGTGGATGGTTGACGTGGAGTTCTGGCGCGGAGATGTGACGATGGTGAATGGATGACCAAGGCAGATTTGGTGGCCAAGTGGACTAGAGAGACCAAGGGAGACAGGAACGAAGACAACTTGCTAGCATCATGACTTGTGGTAGTTTGGCAACGCTGGTATTGGACTCTAGACTGGCTACCTATTCCAAGAGGGGACGTGGCGACATGAGGCAAACGATATCAAATATGATAGATGCGAGGTTGAAGAAACCAAGCCTCTGATTGGAAGAAGAAAGGAGCCTGACGCAGATTGAGCCAGCGAGTTGCGGCTTGGGTTCCCAGCATATCATTGACGGGCGAGGATACTCGCTTACAATGGAGACCCCATACTGTCTCAGATCTCGGGCGAGGAACCGTCGATCCGCGAGTCAAAAGGGGCCACTTTTAAGCAGACCAGACCAAGCCAGTCCGGCGCCGGGGCCCGGAGTTTTGAGGGCACACACGGACTCGTTTCTTCTGTCAGATGCAGCCAAGTGGTAGGTATCCCACTGCGCTGGGTTTCGGTAGGAGAGAGGTGCGCGATGAGTTTCGGGATCTGACAAGTGACTGGGCGGGTCGATACGTTGCACAAATCTACTGTTGGTCGGTGACCATCTGGGAGGCGAAAACATGGCGCTTGATTGAGAGAATGTCAATCGGCGAGAGAGATTGGTCTAGTGAAAAATGCGCGTCTGTCTGTTTTGCTGTTCTGATAGTGAGGGAATGTCAATGGCGTCTTTTGCGTCTTCGCCTCGACCAATGTCGACGCGAGGAATGTAGACCACTTCTACTAACTGGTTACAGTGGAGCAAGAAAGTCGAGGACTCCGGTCAAGACTAGCTCGAGGGACAAAACAATGGCCGACGGATGATGGTCTGGTCGACTGTCTCGCATGCTGTGCGGGCCGTGGTGGGGAGTGAGAGCATGTGGGATGGGAGACAAGGGGCCCCTCCCCTTCCCCCCTTCCCACCCGCCGCCGCCCGTTGAGGAAAAGAAAAGGTCAACGTGTGCTATAGGTGGCAGGATATGCATAACTGCAGGCTGATGCAAAGGTCGAGGCATGCAGAATGGCGGAGATTGCATAAGGAGGCAGAGTGGAAATGGTGATGGGCTTGAGAGCTCGTTCGCTCGTTCGCTCACCACCATGGCTTTGGCTTTTGGTACCAAGTGCGTAAATCAGACCAGTCGACGATGGAACTGGGGGAATGCCAAGAATTGGCCTTATGGGGCTGAACGGTAGTGCTGATAAGGGGAATGAGTGACGATCTGCAGACGTTAGGGGCTCATTACTAGTATTGCATTGCATTTGTCTTGATTCAACGCTTTGGAGTTGTATTATCTGAGAGAAATAAGAGTGTATGTGATGAAAAGGTGAAGAGGGCTTGTCGATTGGGGGCTGAGAAAGAGGGCTGACACAGGGCCGTGGACCCTGTGTGTGTGAGCTGTGTGCGAGGGAGAGGGGTCTATCCTGGCTGCTATTGTTGAGCTGGAGAGAGGGGTCCAGTCCCAGCCTCAAGCCATGTTTACTCAGACTGACTGACGTCCATGCGAGACGGTGGTGGTGGGTGTGTTGGATGGAATGGGACGAGATGAGACGAGGCTTGTGTAACGAGGTTGATTCGGAAGAAGGCTCTGGAACCTCACACAGCATGTAACTGAACCAGGGGCACAGACACACAGATGACGGGCTTGTCTTCTTTGCTTTGGAGAATATGCGTTTATCTATTCTGGGGAATTGAACAGTGTCCACAATTTGAAGCCATCATGTTCTGTTCGAACTAACACCAACACCAACACCAACACCAACGGCAACGATTCCATCCACTCAGCCCCCCCTCGGCGATCTGCTCAGCTTCCGAGTCCCCAGACTGGCCAACGGGGCCAAGACTGCCATGACAAAGAGGGTCTGTCGAGCCTTGCCTCTTTGGAGGGTTGGCGCTCGCCTGCGACGGGAGACTAGCGGGAATGGCTTCAGCTGGGATCTTTTGTCAACGTTTTTTTCCCCGGCACGGCAAGTGGACTTTTTGTAACGCAGGTCATTAGATAGAGTTTATCCCACTGCCGAAACTCTCTTGATTTTAACCGGCAGAGAAAACAAGAAGTAAATATCGTGATACAAACATGTTTTTGCTGTTGGTTCTTCAACACCAGCCCAGCTCGTACCTGTAGCGAATACGGAGGGGTTCAAGGGAGATCCGTATCTGAGTAAAAAAGCCACGCACCAGAGTGGATGGTTGCACAGCAGAACCGTCAGTTGTGATAATGACAATGACGCAGCTAAAAACGGAGGAGTGGGAAAAAGGAAAGTGGCCTGGAAGAAAAAAGAAAAGACGACATGACCGTTTTCAGCGCCTTGCATGATGGGGATCGACATAGGTACGCCGTGCGGAGATGGTCAGGTAGTACAGTACGATTGACAATTGCTGTGAGATGTGATAGATATGAAAGAAGAAATGTAGAGATGCGAGATAGAGTGGAGAGAGATGCTGTACAGCCTGCCGGAGAAATTTACTTGGCGATGAACTTGGAATAGAGAGATCTTGGGGAAGTGTCACGATCCTAGGGCGATCAGGGACAGATGGAGCGTTGCATCATGACGCAGTAAAGGCAAGATGATGGGTATTGAGGGATGCCCCCATCACCAGCTGCAAACTACCCACAGTATGGGGGCCTGAGTTGTCAAACTACACTAAGAACTTAGTCTATATAGTAGAGCTACTATTATCGTGATTTATCATTCTTGATTGTCGCTTAATGAATATCATTTACTGGGCCTTTTTCGCGTCGTCGTCTTCATCCCAGTCTGGAGGCTCTTGGCGTTGGCGGAGGTGGAGGGCTCACAAAGAGGACTGTGCGTAGCTCAATCCCTCCACCTTCATCATCCAAAAAACCATCCTCCACTTCAGCCGACGACGCGACATTCATCAACAGCTGAGCAGTGGAGCTTCATTCATTCTCTGAATCTATTACAGCCTATTCACTCAGGCACGTGCCGCCCCCAGCCCCCCTCTTCTCTGATTGTTTGCTTGTTGGTGGCACCATTATCGGAGCGGGGGCCATACAGGCCTCATCTTGCCGTGCATTTTCGGAAAAGGACCTTTCTTTTGTTACCCGGGCAAACTTTCATCTAAAAAAAAAAAAGAGCGCATACAAACGCGATTCATGGCTTCGCTTCCTTCCTACCAGGAAGCCGTCTCCGTTGACTGGCTCCGCCTTGTGGCGCCGTACATCTCGCCTCGTTATGCCGCCTGTGCCGCGTCAACCGTCGCTTCTGGGACATGTTTGCCCCACGTCTATGGAGGGATGTTGCGCAGTCGGGAGAGACGTTGGCGTAGACTCTGAAGATGGCAAGTTACGAGCCTGATACTGCAGAGCCTCGTTCTGTGCTTTGTCCTGACGGTTCTTTGGATGGCTGCTCAACTCTGTCTTTGGCCAACTCGGCCGTATAAGGCCCGAGACGAGGAGCCTTGCGAGAGTCTTTGATGTGCGGTTGGCTGGGGGTCTCTATTCATTCAACATGGGGATGAACCCCAACAATAGCCTCAGAGATGCCGTCAAGACTTTGCCAAATCTGTCCTGCTTTTTGATTGATGGACGCCAAGATTTGAACCCAGCTGAGTTCATGCACACTGGACGGCATGTCCTTCTGTTGAGCATGGCAGACTGTCCGATTCCGCTGCCCACCAAGTTTGTGTCATACGAATGCCTTCGCGGGCTGGTGTACCTTGACATCTCTGGCACCCCGGGCTCTGTCCGGCCGTTCTTGCAGCGGGATCTGTTGCCGGAGCTGCGAGTGCTGAAAATACGGCACAAAGAGGTCGATGATGCCGCGTTGGAGGCCCTGACTACCCAGTTTGAGACGCGCCTGTGGAGCCTTGATCTCGGCAGCAACAAACTGACGGATCATGCACTCGAGTTTCTCGGCTCCCGGTGCCTGTACCCGACAGATCTGCGCTCCGACGTGCACTTTGACGTTGAGGGCAAGCTGGAATTCGGAAGGGCCGCGCCAGACTACGGAAGTTGGATCCGTGTGGCGGAGTCACCTTGGAGTGGTTCTTTTGATCATCCCGAGCGCCATCTTGTTGATGCACCATCATATGATCCCCATGATACTCTGCCGCAGGAAGACCAGCTCAAGCGGTTGGACGGGAGAGGCCCAATCCAGTCCGACTCGTCAGATGGTGTGTGTAGGGGCCTCCTAGGCGAGGATCCCTATTTCGCCTCGGTCAGTTTCCAGTCCTCTCGTGGCCTGACGCATCTGAACCTAACCGACAACCTAATCTCGTCGCTCGGGATTCGAAAGTTGCTCACACTCGGCCGCGGACACTTGCAGCAATTCAGTTGTGATTCAATGCCCCTGGTCCCGCCTTCAAAGGCCAGTGCACGAGCCTGGCCGAGGACAGCAAAGTTGTATGGATACTTGTACGTGCACACGCTACGGCCCGTGTTATCGTCGAACTTGCGGGCTGTAAGGCTGCATCACTCGGTCGTCACGCAGATCCCGACGCTGGAGATTGATGGTCTCTCTACTATGGCTCGCCTATATACCGCCGAGACCTCTATACTACCACGGTCCGAGAAGGCCTTTCCTCAGGCCCTAGTTCCAGACACAAACCCGCGCTTGACGTCCTTGACTCTGACAAGAATCCCGCGACGGTCCTGCGGCCCATTGATCAGTAAACTCGTCAACTTTTTGAAGTTGTTGTCGATCCAGGAGCGAATCATCTCGGATGCTCAATCACGCCGAGGACCTTGCACTCTGGCTGGTCTGAGACATTTGCGGCTCGAGTTTGAGCCTGATCCATTCGAGGAGGGCTTCTCCATGGCCGAGGACTTGGATGCTGAGGAATTGATGAACTCAGGGGATAAAGGCTTCAGCTTCTTTGACGATGATGTTCAACCGCAGCTTCCGAGACCATCCTCCACGATCTGCCAGACCCTGAATTCCAGTCTACCTATTCAACCTGGGGATGAATCGGTCCGACACGAACCCGAATACCTGAGTGCAGACGTCTCGTTGGATGAGCAGCTTGCCAAGGTACAGGTATGGATTGGCCCCAAGGTGAGTGGCAATTCTGTCGTAGGTGAGTATCGGAGGTTGGTGTTGGACCACCACATCCGCGATCATATCGGACCGGCGACACCTGAGCAGACGCTCGCCGGGATACCCCCCTCAGCCTTGGTATTTCATACGGCGTGGTGCATGGCGGTAATGCCCCCGACTATCGAAACGCCGACCCGTACCAACCTTGAGGCTATGAAGGATGTCCTAGTCGAGCTGAAACGGTTCCGACTGGATGGGAGGGCTAAATATCGGGAGCTGCAGAGGGAGTTTGGCAGCCGGAGAGTACCCCCAGGGGCGCCTCACGGATTCTGGCTGGGGCGTCTCGAAGTGTCAACTCTTGACTCGATGCCCCAGAGTAGACCCTCACAATACTGGCGGTAGGGGGGGGTTTGGAGAGTCATTCACCAACTTGACTATTCAGATCCTTGCCACCCGTTTAAGCGATGATGTATTTAGCGCCGGAGGAGTCAACGATAGTGGATGGCGTTCGGATGGGCGATGCTAGCTTCGGCATTCACACGGATCTGGCGTTGCTAAACTAGCCTCGGGGAACCATACGAGGAGCCGGTAACTGATGGCCACGGGGGCTCTTGCTAGTCAGCAATCATGACTCGGGGAAAGCCAAGACTAAACGGCCAACTTGTCTTCCTTAGGAGGTAGGGCGAACGTTAAACTCTGATGTTAGAGTTTCTATAGTCTCTCGACTTGAGAGAAACCAAGTCAGATCTTGAAGCACTCTAAGTCAAACGGCCTTGTAACTATTCACAACCGTTTGTAACACGAATGTCACTTACTTTTACGCGTATCGAGTCTTTAGATCTGTCTAAACCGTTTCGAGAGTTGCCGATCATCGTTAGATACGGGCGTCCCATTTAGGAATAAAGCCCTCGGAAGCATGACCCCGATGCTCAACGTCATTGCAAGAGACCTGTAACATGGCATGATACTCGAACCAACTCAGCTGACGAGGCAATGCTGCCAGCTAGTTTACCGAGGGTCAGAACCCAGGTACCTGGGTCTAGCTCCAGCCACTCAGGTTGAAGAAAGTGAGACATCAACATTACCTGTCTTGGCAGTTCATGCCGCCGGCGGCCAACTCTTTCGATCATGGGAACTCAAAATTGTCGATAGTTGCCAACTACGGCAGTGACCTGTAACATCTCGCCACACTTAAGCAAGTTTCTCATGACGAGTTGACAGGGACTTTACGAGGACGATGCGGACTTTTTTTCCTATCCACTATAACTTCGTGTCAGGAAATGTTCGCTTAGAGCGTCCAAGACAACTGTAAACTTTAATCATGAAATGTTCCTGCAGGTACCTGGGTTAATCCCCTGTATCGGAGTAGTTCCGTCCCAGCCCTCTCTTCGTTTTCTCATATTATTTGGGGCATAAGTTGCGATGGTATTCAGCTGAGGATGTGTCAAAGCGCTACAGAACCGAGAAACAAGATCCAAAGTTTACAAAGGTTGATCCGGGTATTCTTGACATCCCTTTACAGCCTTTCGCGTTAGATGGATGGAGGCGGATCCATTCGTACTCCAGACTTGCGACGTGGCCAGTGCCTCTCACCCCCTCGCATTCCAGGAACAGGAACATTGGAGAAGAGGGGGGGTATCGGTCCCAAGACAATGGGACTCGTCGATGCCACGCGCGCCCGCCGGTTAGTCGTGTGGTGTTTGACGCTGGCTCTTCGAGAAGAGACCCCATGCCCCTGCGTCAAACCGACTCCGCGGCCTGGAATGTCCATTTGACTTGCACCGCCTGGTTGAGATCTGACAGTTTGTACCTCATGTCTTTGGAGCCTTGGCGGAGGAGTTCTTTCGCGGTCTGGGTTGTGTTCGAATTGATGCAGGGTCCTTTGTTGAGGAACCAGAAGAAGGGTTCAGACCCAAGAGTTTTTGTGCATCTCTCAACTGAGACCTCACGCAATGAGGCTTACATGAGGGTTTCTCTTCTGGGGAACTGCCCTCTGAAGATTGCCCTGGGGGCAATGGCAGAGTTCTTCTCACAGTGAGAGATTCGTCCAATCCTGCAGCCTCTTGAGCGCTAGCGCAGCGACCCGAGCCGTCGGCCTCGATTGAGCCTCTCTCGTTGGCTGGATTCATCCGTCGCGAACTTGACAAAAATCGACATGTCGTTTTATTTAAAATGCCCGGTTCCCCAGCGTGGAGATTAATACAGGGCCTAGACCAGCCAGTCGGGTCCAATATGAGTAAAAAAAAGAAGAAAAAAAATATCCACGCAGAATTTGTCCAGATGAACCTTGTAGAGACATTTTTCTAATGCAACAAAGAGGAGTTCTTTTTCGTATCCTTCTTTCCCACGAGGACGGGATGTAACTGCGCGACATTTTGCGGGAAAATGAACTAAGTTAGCACGAACGGAGATAGATTGCTAGATCCCCATGTGCGCCCTACGCTAGGTAGTATCAAGATGAACTAAATCTTGGTTGACACGGTTGGGGAGAGGAGATAAATGGATACAGGGCGTGTGCCGGCCTCGCCGCTGCACCACACTCCGACCAGCGCTATATCTCTTGCATTCTTGGGGACATCTCACCCCTTTGTCGGGGATCTGGGAATCAACTCCGATGGTCTAGATTAGACTGCACACTAGTTAGGCAATCCGAGAATACACCACAGAGGCGTGTGTGTACAGCCATCATGACTAGCAAAGGGGGAATACCCTCACAGTGTCCTTTCAAAGTGGATGGCGGACACTCCCGCTCCTTGCATGGGCCAAAAATCGAAATAGTTCCCTCTGCCAGGCCCGGACTCCCGGAATTCTCGGAGCAGCCTTGTCTATCTGGGCAAAAAATGTAACGGAGTATGTGAGATGGACAAAGATCGAGAGCCCGAGGGGTTGGGTCCATTAGCAAGACGGCGGTCTTGGCAGGTTGCTGGCGTCGGATGATGCATGCTGACATGATGGACAAGGGGGAGGAAGAGGTCCGAACAACATCGGGGCATGCGTGGCCTGGTAGATCGATCCTAGGGGCTTGGGCAGGCGAAACAAACGTGTTGCAGGTCGTACGGTCATCTCTCATGATCCTCAAAACTGCTCACGGCTGTTACAGACTTAGGAGAACAAGACGATACTATGACACGAAACAAAGAACCAAGAAACAAATCACACCACGTCCACCATCAGCTTTATTAAGGGCCCTCTCAGTCATGCCATTCGCACCCCGGACCGCGGCCGCTGGCCCCACCTCCTCCGGCCGCTGATCCCGGCCGCTGATCCCGGCCGGGCTTGTTCGGTGACGGCTCCGAATGGAGCGAAAACTCAATTGACCCGGGGTTCATCATCTGTATATAGCGAGAGGAACAAACCACCTCGAACGTCATCTGAGCAGATAATCTACAGATAATTCATCAAGGGGCGGTTTCTCAAAGGGGGATGAAAGTGATATAATGGCAGAGTTGGCAGTGTAGATCTTTGTAGTAACAAACATTCTTTATTGTATTCATTTTCATTACTGTTCTTTTACTCTCATTCATTCCCTGTGATTCTTAAATCATACCACTCATTCACATATACACTCTCTAATAATCAACAATATGAAGTCCGCCATCATCGCAGCTCTAGCCGGCCTAGCCGCTGCCTCACCAACCCGCCTGATCCCCCGAGGCCAGTTCTGCGGCCAGTGGGATTCCGAGACGGCGGGAGCCTACACCATCTACAACAACCTCTGGGGCAAGGACAATGCCGAGTCCGGGGAGCAGTGCACCACCAACAGCGGCGAGCAGAGCGACGGCAGCATCGCCTGGTCCGTCGAGTGGTCCTGGACCGGTGGTCAGGGGCAGGTCAAGTCGTATCCCAACGCTGTTGTCGAGATTGAGAAGAAGACTCTTGGAGAGGTTTCTAGCATTCCTTCAGCTTGGGACTGGACTTATACTGGCAATGGTATCATTGCCAACGTTGCGTACGACCTCTTTACGAGTTCTACAGAGTCAGGAGACGCCGAGTACGAGTTCATGATCTGGCTGTCAGCTCTGGGAGGAGCAGGACCGATCAGCAACGATGGATCACCCGTGGCAACTGTCGAGCTCGCTGGTACCTCATGGAAGCTGTACCAAGGCAAGAACAACCAAATGACCGTCTTCAGCTTCGTAGCGGAATCAGACGTCAACAACTTCTGCGGCGACCTGGCAGATTTCACCGACTACCTCGTCGACAACCACGGCGTCAGCAGCTCCCAGATCTTGCAGAGCGTGGGTGCTGGTACTGAGCCTTTTGAGGGTACCAATGCTGTGTTTACTACCAACAACTACCACGCCGATGTTGAATACTAAGCTGGCTGGACCAGTTAGTTTTGAGTTATGGCTCAAATGTGGATGGGCTGGTGTGGTTGTTCTGGTGTATATACTTTTGTAGACTGTGGTAATTGTACATAGAGGCTTTGATCAGCCAATACCACTTGGATGAGGATCCATTACATACCCCAACGGGAGATCTAATCCTTTATCGTGCTGTATTCGCGAATGCCATCGTGTTGTTTGACTTGTATTGGGTCATGATGGGCTGTCCTCTCCCCTTTGACCGCCGCCCCGTGGCAAAGGGGATACGGACTGCAAACTTCCATCGATCAACAAGTAGAGACTTAGATCTTTGATTAGAGTTGAACAGTGCATCACATGGTCCCTTCGCCTGTGGATGAATAGGGTTTCTAGTCGAAACCTCCCTGCATCGGATCATGACTGCGATAGTAGGCTCATTTAGTGTTGATTCTTCCAGAAGATTGATCACAACAGATACCAATGCATATGATAGATTATGCGAACTATACTCACATTCAGAACGTAGCTGAAGTGTCGCTCCAATGATGCACAACCGGACTGCCAACCTCATGTCATTCACAGTATAATTCACGCTCCATATTTTCAGAGCCTTCTGAAGAGAATCTTGGTGATAGTCATGTTTTATGTCATTGTTTTTGGATCTTTATGTGCAGTCTACAAGTTCCTGAAAAAACGCAAAGTGCGTGGCAAAGGTAAAGACGTCGCATGATGGGAAGCAGAACATCCAAAGAGACCATTGCCAAATTTATGGACAACTCTCAACACATTTAAGCAAATGTCTTGGCGAGCCTTAATGTAATTTATATGACTAATTAATCAAGGCTTTCCTTGCCTTGGATTACTATCTCTTATTCTAAGGGTTATACCCCCAGGAGAAACGAAGCTCATCCTGGAACCGCCCTGCCTCTTGGATGGCGGCCAATTCAGCGCCGTGTGTGCCCCAAACATACTTCCCAAAGTCGAACTCGGCAGGCAGTTCGAAGGGTAGGTACTATTAAACGAGATGAGGAAATGTTGAGAATGGCTTGCTGCGAATAGGCATTTAGCTGTCCTAAATATTAGACAGCATAGCTATTTTACCAGCAGATGTATAGTTTACGAGACCAAGACTTATCAGTCAGTCCTCTTTGGGGCAATAGCGAGAATATCCCGCTCTCGGTGGTGATCGGACTCGTCTCCCGGGTCAGGAGTGGCCAGGTAGACGTCGCTGCTAACTCTTGTCCGCTCTGGCTGAAGCGCTGATAGAAACTTTGACGTACAACTGCTTGAGATGGAATATCTCCTTGAGGTGATGGGCGGCCAAGGTGAGGTCAACGGGATTGATTAGTTGAAGAGCGGCCTTCAGACTCCTCAGGATCGGTCTCTTGTCGTATGAGGTGTCTATCGAAATAGTCCTCGTTCAGCGGTTCAACCTTGAAGGCTGCATGTCCCTTGAAGGAGGATAACGGCCACAAGTTATAGTTGGAGCAAGCAGAAGTACCCTGGCCCGCCATGATAGCCATCTGTTGGTGCGGCAGAATGAAGTTTGTCGACCGAGCGACACAAGACGAGCAGTTTGTGGTTCGACCTCTCATCAATAAGAAGGTATATATAATTAGGGCAGCGCACCCACGACAGCTGATGGCTGTCGCTCAGTCTCCGTCGCCCAGGACCACTATCTCTCGGTTGCAGCCTTTGCCTCTCGACCATCCTCGTTAATAGGATCGACTGCGTCTCCCTGGTTCATTTATTGAGCCAAAGTCTCTCTTTCTCCAGATTCAGGCCTACCCGCACTGGAAAGAATGACGCTGCTGGGCTTTAATGAGCCGTTTCCACCCCATGAATTTCTCCTCCTTTTTCTTTTGGTCCCTTTACGGGCACTCATGGCACGCCAAAGAGCCTCGGAGGGTTAGTTGTTGTTCTACTGCTGCTTTTTGAAAGACCAAATTGATATAACTCAAAATGTCTGTTAGGGAGCTGGTCGTCGCTCGTTTCCAAACGGTGTTGTGATTTGGTGGCATCCAGCAATTGTATATATCCGTTCAGGTAGATGGCTGTTTGCACCCTCACATTTGCCTTCCGTTAAAAGCCTGTCGGAAGCTGTGAAAGATGGGGTATAGTGTCTTTAGAAGGCCAAGTAAGGCGGAGCCATCCCCCCATCCACGTACTGTCCAAAGAGGCCCCTGTCATCAAGAGATATCCTTGGAACGCTGCCTCATGGTAGAAACTGCTTGGTATGCTAGAAAATTCAACCCGATAGGACTCAGCAGTGAAGGGAGGAATCGTGTCGATCGGGCCTCGAGGTGGTGACAGTGATTATATATAGATGGCTTCGGTTGATGGCTGTTTCCTGGCACAGTCTAAAATTTGCAAGATATGTATGGGAAAATACCAGCCAGTATCTTGTCTGCGGTGTCTAATGCACTCAGGGCGGAAAAGCCAGCAGGTGGCAGGCTGATCTGTCCTTGACTAGAGGCCTTCGGGCTTTAGACTTGTCCGAGAACGTCATCTACCACGATGTTAAGGCATTGGAATAGGATCATTTGTCTCTCAAGGACTAATTCGCCAATAGACTGAGTCCGACATTGCAGTCCAGAGCCAATGTGCCAATGATCGGTGGAAGTCTCTCAGACCAGAAAGCCGAGCCTTTTCCTTGATCGCGATGACGCGGCTCATCTAGCTGGAGAGACCACTTATATATATTGCCCGATCTTCCCGAGCCTCATAGTTCGAACGCAGTCGAAAATAGCTTTGTCGCTTCCGTCATTGGGAAACTCGTCGATAGTACGGACTTCCATGACCGACTTGTGACGTCCCGGCTACACTTACGTCTGGCAGGAAAAGGAAATTTCTTCACCATCCATTGGACACAGTATTTGCCGAACATGTGTCCGCATGGTAGGACCACTGCGTCATGCATGGCTTCTTCAACTATGCTCGGTGTCCGCTAGGGGAACTCATCTCCTCATGGCAGAAGAACACCAAAGCCCAGCTGGTAGTCTGGAGCATTGAGCCTCTAATGGATCCAGTCAACTGCTACCATTTGGTGCATGGGACGGAATCCAAGGATTCGTATGAAGGCATGCCACGGAATTGCTGATGCATTCTTGACACATCTCAACAAGTGCTGCCTTTGTACTTCTATATAGGCTTTTGTGGCAGGGTTGTCGCAAGATAATCGGTTCGGAACTTCTCCCGGATGACACACACAACATGACGTCGGGGAAATATAGAAGGGGCGTGTACCCTTTCAGCAGGCGAGGCGATGTAAGCCTTTCTTCGTAGGTGCTGTCCTTTTGAGTGATTGCCATGATGGGGTACCATTGAGAGAGTCTGTGTCACTCAGAAACTAGTCACCACATCTCCGAGCGTTGCGGCGAATCTTGGTTCTCTAAAGTCTTATCCAGCGGTTTGGTGCTCTGCGTTGGCCACGTCTCCGGTTTTTCTTATTTTGCTAATTCGTATCTCGCGCCTGAGTATATATATCACCATTCACTTCCAGGCCTGTTCGAAGGAGTCGGCTTAGATCTTTAGTCGAAGTAGTGATCATCTCCATGAGAGTGATTTATCCCACAGCCCCCCAGGTGAAAGCGACCGGAAAGCGATGCCCTAGACACCCATCGGTTGAGTGGCCGATTTCTGACGCTGCAGGGATGTTTCCATGTCGTGGTGTATATAAATATATCCTGAACCCATGTATGACGGAATACTGCATGATTCATTCCTCAACTCCGCCTTTAAGTTATGGCAAGACACATAGGGCTAGGCCAACGGCAACAATCATTTTCAAGTTGACGAACAAGAGAACTCAGAAGGATTGTGCATGAAACTTCTGGTCTGTGAGAGAGTTTGATGGACATCCTGGTGTATATAGCGTCGGGTTCTCCACGCTGAAGAGCCCATTTATTTCGCGGTACCCAACGCTGTGCACCTCGTTCTCAATGGACAGACGGCCAGGGGAAGCCTACAACATGGCTCGGATTTCTTCCGGTCTCGGAAAGCACGGAAAGCCTTCGAGGATGGCGGCACGGACATCTGTCGGTTTTGGAGGTTTCTGAGGCAGAACCCCTTGACGTACTGGCACACGTACTGACCCATGTACAAGAGGGTGTGGGAGGTCTGCACTGGGTTCGAAGGGCCCAAATTTCTAGAGCCTGAATTAACTCTTGTTTTACCCTTTTCTGAAACATATGTATAGAAGTGTGTATATACAGAGGGATTGGGGTTCGGCCCTGGCGTCGTTGGTGAGGGAATGGAGGGGTGAGGCGACAAGACGGGAGAAGAGCGCCCTTTTAGTACCCATTATCACGTGAACTTGAAAGCTTGAAGCAATGGTTTCGTTGTTCAATCAGGTCCAAAAGCATAGTAGCAACATAAAGCTTTGCTTCAGCTTCCTCACCTTTGCTAGTTAGCTCAACTTGTTGGTTAGAATCAGGCGCAAAACTCGCTTGACAAACTACATTCTTCCTATAGTTTTGTCCTGTATTTATTTGCTAAAAGCATCTTGACAAGAATCATAATTCAGAAACCATTCATCTCCATGTTAGATTGAAACCCCCCGGTGTCAGTGTTGAGGGGGCGATGGTCCAAATGCGGCAGTCAAAGGACATCATTCGCGAGGCAAGTGCGTACATAGACGCAAGGAACTATAGGGTACTTTTGCAGGTGCTTTGTATTTCATCTTGGATCTGCTGCGTTGGGCGTACCTAAAATAGGCGCCAGCCATCTCTCACACTCGACCTTGCAGCGGATAAATCATGGCGCAGGTTGCACTAAATACAGGACACAATAACAACACCAACGGGCCTCCAAATCCTCGTATACACAGGCTTTGGTACATGCCTCTTATTATAGCCTCTCAATCAAAATATAGATCTTGGTTCATAATGTCGCGGGTTGAGTATGAATGTGAAGCGTCTAAGTGAATACTGGTCACTCTAAGGAGGACGATCACCAAGAAAAGCTTCATCCACATCTAGCTGAAGCGTAAGCCACGAAGTTTCTCCCTTTTCTCCTTCAAAACGAGTTAATACTGCTAATGAAGTATACCTTGACAGCTCCCGTACGAAATCTGCTCGCAGATAGACCAGTTCTGAGGCCAATCCGCTGGCATATAAGCAACTCTTATCCACGCTCACTCATAGACCAATATAGTAAAACATAATTAAACGCAATCATCTCATAAATAGTCAATTTCTCTCTTCTGCTTAGGTGCCTACATATATCACTAACCTCATTACCCTCGAGCAATTTAGGCAGGTGTTGCGATGCGCACTAGCAGACGGTTACAAATGTTCTTTCTTTTCACATACAGACAATAAAATGCGATTTCATGTCGTGTAGTAGCTGAGTTACTCGCTTTTAAATATGTGGTCACGCAAGTTGCTGGATGACAGCACGCGGATTCCCTCCTACCCCTATCAAGGCGCCGCTAGGACACAGCTCGCAGAACAAGACATCAGTCTCATATTCGCCGACCAGACCTCAAAGCATTCCAAACTTCTGAAAGCCTTGAGGACCAATAAAGAGATTTTTTTTTGGTTCCCCACGCCGAAGCCCCTTTTCTCTGGTGAGGCCTTCAGTAGGCGGTGGTGCGTTGTGGCCCCCAACACATAATTAAACTAGCACTTCAGCCGAGACCGAATAGATTCAATGGATGAGTATGTGGGCTTTAGGTCTTGATTTAATATGGGATGAACCTGCTGCTGACGCGGAATTGGTTGGATATGCAGCTAGTGTTATTGCCAGGGATACCAGCACATGATATCAGCCACGTCAGGGGCGACGAGAAGGACTGAACTCGTATCGATTAGCAGGTTGAAAAAATGTATCGGTATTGTCAAATAAGCAAAGCTCTATCTCTACTCAGTTAAACGTGGTCTTGTGAGTCCTCGGTGATGAATTGTCCGCGAATGACACGGTCGCGCACTCTTATGTCCGAAACAACGCGACACAACGTGGTATTCCCGTCCAGTGCTTCTCCAAGATTTTAACGGGTTTACGGAATCTAATAAACCCGATAGTCTCGATGATAAAAGCTTATCTACATGATAAGCATCGCGCGACGGTCCAAGGTGATATTTCCGCCGGACTAAACACGCGTTGAAGCCCTCTTTTCCCCAACATCGCGTAGCAAACTGCGGGGGAAACGCGTGCTGTTGGTTTCACTGTGGATCTGACATTCGGAGCTATCAAGAGATGTTGCGGGTTCGCTTATCTCTGTAAAGCAACGAGGCAAATACGGCAAACCTGAATCTGATGCTTTCTGCGTCACCAAACATGTCTCCCCCGCCTTTTTGCAAGATCAGGATCCCATGGGAAAGAACAAGATGTTGGGTTGCGGATCCGGGGCAGACGGGGATAGTCCTTGCGCGTCGCATGCCCAAAGCGGCCAACCCCGATCCCAAGGTTCAGGGGGTTGGTTGAGCTTCGTTTCTGTGCGGGGAAGAATGGCCAGTTTGCAGCCCATACAAACACGAAGCCGGGGATCCGGAGGAGAGAGATCTGCAGATGCCAACCGCCTTGAGCGCCCGCAGCGGTCTAGCATTGAGTGTGTGTTGCCTTGAAGGATTGGGGTTTGCGTATGCAATTCTTCTTGTCCAGTCGTGTTGACACCCAAAACAATTTGATTGCCCCCCTACGTTCTCGAAGCTCGTAAGCGATGGGTGCAACCTGCATGCACAAGCTAGCAACACATGGGGAACGGCCTGGACTGCTCAACACGTGTTACAACGAGGTTGATGCTTGCTGTACAAAGCATCTCTTGGCGCATTGGCTTTCTGTCGAGCGTAGTTGGTTCAATCTGTTCATCCCGTGTGCACATGTCGGTCTCTCCCCTCTATTAGACACGCAATGGATATTCCACACCAAGAAGAGAATGATAATTAGAGCAAACACATCTGGGGACGTCCCTGATGTCGACTAGATTTTGTCCGCTGCAAGTAAAAGCTACATTGGTCAATATCAAGTATCCGATAATCAAATATAGTTCAAACAGAAGCTCGCTAATGCCTCTTATTTCCCCAAGAGGCCCGAGATTCCAACAATAAACCACCCAATCCAACCGTTGACTGGAGCAACGCCTTCGACAACGCCACAAGGAAACAGGCTCTCGTGGAGCCTCCTTCACCTCCTTTTCATCTTGTCCAGAGTGTAGTGTAATTAAGCCTGGCGCTCCTTCTCGCTCTTGCCCTTGATGACGGTCGACAGGTCACCGACGGGGATCTGGATGGGGAAGTCGACAATGGCGAAGAGGACGGCGATGAGGATGTACCAGCCAGACATGCAGGTGACGAAACCAAAAGCACCACCAGCCTATGACAGGTTAGGTTTATGCACTCTATATAGAGTAACAGGAGCACGTACAATAGTCAGCTTCTGAGCAAGCTTGGCCTTGCCAGTAAAGTCCTGAGCCAGAGTCCAGAAAGCAGCAGTCAGGAGCATGAAGCAGAACCACAGGCTGAAGAAGATGGCGACAAAGACAAGGTTGGTGCGGAGCGAGCAGATGAGGAAGACAAAGGTCAAGACACCCATGAACAGGAGCCAGAAACCTGTCACTCTAGTCAGCTATACCACTCGATGACCGTTTGATTTATGCACAAGCTTACCGAGACTAGCGTTGAAGCCCGTGGTGGTGAGACCCTCAGCGGCAGACTCAGCATCGGCGGGGGCATACGCGGCGTAGGTGCCAAAGGCAGGGATGAGGGTACCGCCGTAGGAGAACCAGAAGCCACCGAAGGAGCAGAAAACGCAGGCGGGGAAGCTGTTTCCGAGAACCCATTCGAGGATACCGCCGACGAGCATGAGGAGACCACCCATGAAGACGTAAACAGCGCTGATGATGTTGTTAGTATGGTATATATGAGAGATAGGGGCGTGAGGCTCACTTGTCGGAAGCACCGCTGCCGCCGGCGCCTCGCCAGCCCATGAGACAGCAGGTCAGGGGAGTGAAGGCGAGAAGGAAGCCAACAAGGGCGCTATATCTTTGTCAGTGACATTGAAGCTATACTGGGAGCTCGAGTGGGCGTACATGGGAGTAGGGTTGCCAAAGGTCTGTCGAAGGTTTCCCTTGACCTCGTTCATAGGCGAGAGGTAGAGCTTCTCGAACAGCTCAGGGCTCATCTGGACGCTGGCCGCAGAGCGGAACTGCTTGAGGGCCTCCATGCGCTGGGCCTCGGGGTCATAGTTGCCGTTCATGCCATTGTGCTTCTCGTGGAGCTGCTCGGTGTGCTCGGTGGTGGCCATTGTGGTGATGGTATCCAGAGTGACGGGGGACCTCTCGAGGATGAGGAAAAAAGGGAGAAGAGAGAAAAGGGGAGGCGTCAAGAATCGATTTCCTCTTTGACGGGGATGGGTATCTTGATGTTGCTCGAGAAGAAGAAGAAGAAAGTTGGATGAAACCAGTCAATGTCGAGACTCAATTCGAGAATGTCAAGAAGGAGGAACGAGGTGAACCCCAGACTTATATCAGGCCATTGGCATCTGCAGAAAGAAAAAGCCCTTCCAAGGACCAGGTCCCCCAGATTGGCACGGAACAAGGGGCGCCACCCTTTGATCCGGTCTCCCCCCCATGCATTAGCAGGCCAGTCTCACTGACTCTCTGTCTGCTTTTTCCCCCAGTTCTCATGGTGGTACCAAGAAAAGACTAAGCCAGATCTCCACCACTAGGGGAAGAGGAGCCAAGACGATCTCTTGTCTGTCTCCTCCTCCTCCCCAAGCGCCGCCTGTCCGTTCAGGCGCGCTGTAACCATACAGCTTTTGCTACAAGGTGGCGCCGCCGGTCCATCCGTAACGAGTCAAGGGCAGCATGTGCCGGCCTGAGTTCAGTGTCTAGGATTCATCAGGGCAACGGACAGGGGGATAGAGACTAGCGATCTTCTCCATGAAAAGGTACGTACAAAGTGTGTGGACCAACGCCTCTTTGCTCTGGTTGCGGGGGACGAACACTAGTCAAAAGTTGGAGTCCCCAGGAAATTCCCCACACGATCCCTTCGCCCGACGAGGATTCGACCAAACAGAGGAGACAAAACAGCCCTAAAGCCTCACCGTCGTTCTGGATGCGGAGGGGGGATTGAGTGTGCATGGGGCCCCAGGAATGGGCGTTGTTGGGGATCTCTCTCTGTGTAGAGAAGGGGAGGAGACACCAAAGGCGGAATCCATCCTCCGGCCAACCGAGAGCCTTGTCATCTACAATACGCGCCGTTGACGGGGCTTTTTTCTGTGAGGGGATGGACAGTGTGGAGGACATGGGACAAGCATTCTAGACGTGGAGGAGGCCAAGAGAGAAAGACGCTTGCTTGGTGAAGCAGCTGACCTCGAAGCATGACCCCTTCAACAGCTCTGGATCAAAGGGGGGCCACATCTGGGGAAGAGGATCTCCAGAGTGAATACCCAACCCCATGTTTTCTTGGATCTGTTGATCGGGGCCCCGGACTGATGCCAATTCCCCGGGCTCTTGATGTGGACATGGTGTTCCGTGGTCATGGTTGGCTCTCGACCAGAAGCAAACCTTCGGATCCGCATCTCGTTTTGTGGATATACATTGAAAGAGACCTCCTCCCGTGTGTGTGTACGACGTGGCAGAGCTTCTCTCTTGGAAAGATGTGCGTTGATGGGTCGATCATGGCGCGTGCCGGTTGCAGATTGATATGGGTAGCATTCTGCGTAACGTTATGTACAGCCTCTCCAAGAAAGCCTAGAGCTTCTTCAATACGCCCGCCGCCTGTAAATGAGATGCCAAGCCAAGACTACACTTTACGTACTGGAAATGCACCTTCTCCAAATTCTCGACGGCCCGTTTTTAGCAAGGCATGTCAGGGTATGTTTTGTTTCTCCTTCAGCCCAGCTACTGAACCTCTTTTTTCTCTATCAATACGACATCTCCTGTATTTTCTGGTCTAGTTTCTATCAAGAAACAAATCTGTTCCCGTTCTGGAAACCCCATGACTTCACAATGAAGATCATGTCCATCTTTCAACAACATCCTCAACTCCCTTTTCCCCATGCTTTTCAACCCCTGCAAAACAGCCTAATGCACCAAGTGAGATGAGGGGAAAAAAAAGAACCACCGTACATTAGCTTGCGGCTCCGAAGCACCCGCTAGTATCCGCCAAAACGCGGCTCCGCCTTTTAGCACTGCAACCGGGGGGGAATGCATGCATGAGAGTTGAACCAATTAGATGTTGGTTCGGTACTTGCTTCTCCAAGGTCGGAGTAAAGAAGGACCGAATCTCATCAAGGGTCTGTCAAGTCGTCATGGATATTCGAGATGACCATGTTGACCATGGGAACTCGATCAAAAGATGGACATTTTAATCGCAATTTAACGCTCTCATCGTAATTATAATCGTTCAATGGCTTGTTATTCACTTGAAGTTGAAAGAAACAATGAGAAATGGGCTTGTTTTTCCGTTCCTGACGTTGCTGTTTCTGGACCTGACTTACACGTCGATGTTGTCATGATGAGTAGACGACTCTATCGACGACGTCACGAACAGAGACAGTAGAAAAGCTTTTGAACATTCATTCATGTCTAATTATTCTCTATCTGCTAATTCCCACAGTTCTAACAATTCTAATAATTATAACCCTCAATTTTACATCATGAAGCAGGTCTTTGGCGCAAGCCAGCAACGTTCCGCCGCCGTCCCCATCGGCGCAGGTAGCCCTCCTCGGCGCCGGCATTTACTACAAGTCCAGAAGCAAACCCCAAGTCAGCGAGGAGCAGCGCGCAGGGATCGGGCACAGGCCAAGAAGGACGAGGGCCTCTCGGCGGGCATCGGGGGTAACGCTGTAACTGGCGGCCACGAGCTGAGCCACGTCAACCCCCAGAGGAGTGAAGGGTCTACCGCGCCCCTGGAGAAGCTTCCCAGGGGAGTAGGCGGGGGCGTCGGCGCCGGAGGTTCCAACGTCCGCTCCTCCATCGAGATGTCGGCCAAACCGCGCGGGCGTGTCGCCGAGCGGTTCATCCGGCAGTTCCATCCTAGGCAGCATATTTGGCACGGGGGCCACTCCAGAGTCTGGCACCGGGACGAGACAAAGGACACGCGGGTGGCGAGCAACTATGACGGGACGCCCACGAGGAGAAACGCGACGCACCACGATCAGCACCAGCCTCGAGTGTCCAAGTCCGGCAACGCCGCCGGTAGTCAGGGGGATAACGACGGTGGTCAAGACACCAGGAGCGGCCAGAGCTTATCGCAGGCTTTACAGGGAGTCATGGGCCAAGGAGGAAAGAGAGCTGCTGAGCCGGATGATCAGAACGCTGACTTTCGTAACACCAAGATTGCGAGCAACCATACTGAGACGCCCACTAAGAGAGCAGCCTAGGTGGGAATAGGCATCTCAACTGACTGCCACAAGACATAAAAGCAAACAAGATTGAACAGAGTTGTCCAAAGCTGTTAATCTCCTTTTGTCCAACGGTGTCCGAGATTAGACGTGCCTCGAGTGAAACAGCACCACGCGTGAAGCTAAAGTCATTTGTTGAGTTCTGTGCTCTCGGTCTTACTGGAGCAATCCTCAGCTCAGCAGGACGGAGATCAATCTCCCCTTGGGACGCCATAGTGTGTTGAGCTGAAGCTGACGGGGGATCCTCCTCGCACACTTTCTTCCCACGAGTAGTGTTGCATTCCCAGGTTTTTTGCCAGATCTCATCCTTGCATTTACCCCCTTGAATCCGAGATTCAGAGAGACCTGAAAGGAGATCCAAGATGTGCTGACAAGAGATTCGACTGTGATGTGTCAGTTGGTTCCCTTGAGCCAATCGACACTCTACCCAGCTTGGCCTCCATGTCTCCGGCCACTACCCCAGAATCTCTCTCCCCTTCCCCCTGGTCCAACATGCAAGATCTGCGCATTCGGTCAACCCCCGGATTTTGTGACAGTTTCTTTCTTTCTTTCTCCGCTTAGTATATTGGGATGCTCAGACATGTTGCAGCTCTCGCCTCGTCAACCACCATTTCCCCGGATACTTTTGCTCCACGCTCTGCGGGTACGTCCAAAAGACCAAGATGGCGGCAATCTTGCTAAGAACCCGTTGCACCGGTGACTGGCCCGGTCGGTGGCGCCGCCAAAGTTTGTACTCGGACATAAGGACTGTGTTGCCAAGGACGTTGACGACGCGAAACATGCTGTTCACAGATTGGTACGCTGTTCTTTCTCAAGTTCCTAGTTTGACTTACATGTTGCTGACGACAAAAAAGATGGTTGCGACTTCAGATGGGGACATCCTCCCTGGTCTGTTCTGAGCACTCCCGAGTATCGTGAGCAGGGGAGGAATCCAAAGTCCTAAGATTCCAAGCTCCAGTATCAAAGCCCAGTGGTACGTCCTCAGCTCTACGTTTCTCAACAACGTCAGGCAGAATACCCAAGACGCCATAAAGAAGTTGACCTACTCCCGTCAGCACATCTCCTCTTGAAACAGAAGAAACCTACTTACAATCGTAGGTGCCAGAACCAACTTCTCCTTGTTTATATACCCCCAGCACAGCGCCGACCCTATAATCGTAACGAAAGCCTGCGCTATCCCCACGAGGAAAAAGTAAAAGAGCATCCAGTGAAACCTCCTGTAGCACGTGCGGTGAAACTCTGGCTCGTTCCACGCCGCCCCGGACGTGACGGGATACCCGCAGTACCGGCACACCCAGACGCTCGCCCACGTTCCGAGGGTGTACCTCCGTCCGACCATGAAGCCTCCCCTCGCGGCGACGCAGTCGAGGCACTCGCTGGCCAGGGGATACCGGGCGTCCGACTCGTCAGCCCGGATCAGCGTATCCCTTAGGGGGTCGTAGCAGAGGCACCGGTAGCAAGTCGACAAGAGTTCAAACTTGATACCAGGAAACACCTCGCGGATGACGGGCTTGCTGATGCGGCCTCGGAGGGCCCGGCACGTCCGTCGCAGAGACTCGACCTGTCCAAAGGTGAGTTGCTCCATGATCATCATATGAAGCTCAGTCGGAAGCCTGACGAGGCCGTTGTTGGTATTGGCGACTGTCCACCGGTGCGACAGATCCTCAGTTGCCGTGTGTCCAACAACCCTCTTCTCGTGTTTTGTTGGGTCAGACCCCAACGCAGCCTCGTCGTCGATAAGCACCGCGTCCCCAAATAACTGTTGACGTATTCGATGTAGTGTCCTAAAAGACGGCATTGTTGATAATTCAAAACCTCGGTAGTTGTCCATGATTGCAGAAAACAACAAAAAAGCCGAGAGTAAAACGGTCATTATATCAAGAGCAGAGACTCTCTTGGCTTTCTCTCACGGGGCCTCATCTTGTATAGCCCAACCAACAAATCATACGAGATCCCTGTTGAGGCTCGCAAAAAAAATAAAAATAAAAAAAATGAATTGAACCTCGGGATGACGAAATGTATTCCAGGTACACGGAAATGGCAAAATGTATGGTCAAACATCCAACGCAGGCACAGTCAGATGATCATTATCCAATGGGGACATGTCAAAGTGGTGTTGGAATTCGCTGGCAAGACCCGGACCCATTTTGACCCTCACTGACGGGGGGAAGCTTATTACTTCCTAAGGAACTGCCAAGAAGCATGTGCAAGTAGAGGCTGAAACGACTTCACGTGGGAGAAAGGAAGCGGTCAATTTGGTTGAGCGGGCTTGGACCTGCGAAAGATACAAACGAGGCAAAATCTCCGACGGAGAGTTGACCAAAAGGGGGTGTTCAATGCGCTTCTAGACCTAGACCCAATTGCCACGCGACTCGCTGACATGTAGGGTAAGGCTGACTACTTATTCAAGACGATTAGTTGGACCCTGAATATTGTAAAAGGAATAAAAGAGGAAGATGCATCTGCATAGTAAGCCCTCGGTCCGAATATCTCTTGGTGAAGCATCTTGGTTGAAGATGGAGTCGTTGTAAAGGGGGAGATTGGAAATATCGTTACCCGGCACATGACTAGATCACTCACTAACAAAACACCGTGATGCAACTTACGATGATTCGTAACATGACATTTTAAAAAAGGCGAGATAAGGATATTAAAACGGATACGATTTCACTCTCTGCACGAGGCCAATCAGGCAATTTCATCTCGCCTTCAGCCCTACGAATAAGCATAATTCCGTCACCTGTTTATGTACTGATTTTCTGTTTAAGCATTGCCTTGACAACCTGAATTCACATGTCAAACTTGTTACCTGACAGGGAAAAGACTCTTCCAGAAACAACATCCCAGCTTGTCCAAACTCCGAAAAACAGAACATTCCCACTGTAAATCATCGCTCTCCCATGAATAGTCTTCATCATCGTAGCGGAAGCGTCATCCGCTTACCGCCTCGTCCACCACGTCCAACACCAACAAATCCCCCTCCAGAGCTAGCATCCATCTTCCTAGCCAGATTGTTCAACTCCTTAACAAGACAACAAGCCGCCACCACACGGAAACTCTGCAGCTTGCCAGTCCCGTGATACAGAAACGGAGCATCTTCCTTTTTGATACAGGCAACGGCGACGCACGCCCAGCAGAGCTCCACCGCGTCCTCTCTCCACCGGTTCGGAGCCGCCGCGGCAGATGCCTCGGTAGCCGTGCTCAGGGTCTCGGCGTCGTTACCAACGCCACGGTCGCGGATTAGCTTGACGATCCACGTCATGATGCGGTCGATTTCTTCTTTTAGCTTGATGGATGAATCGCGTTGGCGTCGCGTCTGTCCACCTCTTTTGTTCAAGATGAATCCGCAAAACACTTCAACCTCGGATAGACATGAGCGCGCATTCTCTGAGAAGTGCCACATCTTGTCCGAGATGGTCGAGTCATAACTAGCGAGTTTGTTAGTATGGCTTGATTCAAGGTGCGTACTCACAACTTACAGGTTGCGAATATTCCAAGCCTCGTCAGTCCTGCGTTTCCAATCGATATTGAGCTTGTACTTGACAATCTCGTTCTCGACAATGGTTAGTAGCTGATCCCAAACCGATGGTCCACCCGTTTCAATCTTGCGATGAATATTTTCATGCCATATTTTATTCTCATCAACGCTCCGGTACAGATGGCCGAGAATCTTTGTCGATTTGTAATACTTTGGCTTTGCCCGAGCCATCATATCATCCTCATCGTACTCCTCTGGATCTCCAATATGATCAATCTGGCCGAGGTCATACAGCTTCAGTGGTGGCGCCATCGCCAGACTGTGTCCTAGTTAGCATGTGTGCCAATTGCTTCAACACTACACTTACAAATCGGGCCGAAAGCGCGGTGGCTTCGGCAATTTCTTGACCTCCACTGGTATACCCGTCTTTGAAAAGTCAACAGCCGTTGAGTGCATCTCTGCCAATGAAATACACTCTGGATGAAGCGTTCCCAAGTCGTGAGAGTCGGCCAACATGACATGGCGTGTCGCAATCATGCCCAAAATGTCGGTTCTCATGAAATTGATAAAGAAATCGGCAATGTCCTTGGGAGTTACTGGGCGATCCAATGGCACAGGCGTGACTCGTGGATAGTCGGCTGGTTCAAAGACCTTCTCTGGCATGGCCCGCTCATCCCAGATGATGTTGTATAAATCTCCATCGAGGTCGCCTCCGCTCAGTTGACTGGGTAGGTCTCGCTCGCCCTTTTGGCTGAAAACAATACAGTTTTGAAGGTTCCTGAGGGGATGTCCTTTGGGAGGTGTCACCATCTCGACGACTTGGATATCTCCTGGATGTAGAGCTGGCGAGCGAGTAACCAAGATGATCCCATCCTCAAGCGTAGCGTTAATACGCCTGCCATGCTTCACACCATACGTCTTGTCGTACGTGACATACACCTGGCGCTCCTTGAGGAAGCCCGTCTCGTCCATGACACCAAAGAGAGTCACGCCCTTCTCAACTGGAATACGGGCCTTGTGCTTGAGAAGTCTCAGCTCTCGTAGGACGACGTGCTCAACAGCCGACCTGAGAAACTTGTCCCTGCGGTAATCGATGCCCATTCTGTCCAGCTGCTTCACAAGCTTGGGAAGGCCCATGTTGACGCCAATCGTCTGGTATTCCAGGAATGTGCTGGTGTTGTGGGCACTCGCCGTGACCCCGCGCAACACGTTGAGCGCCTTGTTCTGCAAGTCAACGAACCAATCATTCTGAGTCCCCATATCTTCTAGGATCTTGATCATTTGACGGTTCAAGACAAGCCGCAGGGGTTTCGACGATGTATCACAGATTCCAAGCTCTGTCAGATCTTTGCTTGAAAACTTTATCATCGATTCCTTTCGAATACAGAGCGTCTTTCCCTCGAGTCTGGTGTCGAGCGAGAGCATCCCCTTGCAGCCACCCAAGCGGATTTGAAGACATGTTGGTTCGGCAGAACGCATGGGAAGATACATCCAAACATCTTCCAGGGCATCCTGGGAAATCGTCCCAACGCCGTCACTGAACACTCGTGAGCCATCGACTGTCTTGATGTCTGGTATGTAACGAGTCGCGATGCTGTTTTCAAAGAGTGGCACTGCGTACGGGGTCTCCGAGAACGCCTGGCCGATTCGTGCTGCACATTTGGCTGGGACTCGAATATCCTGGAAGTCTCCTAGAGCCTCCAATATCACAGAGATAGTCTGGCTCTGGTAGTTCCCATCAACGAAAGGAGACGAGAACCAAGCCGAGTGGGATCGTAACGACGAATGGGAGAACCCGAGAAAGGTATACTTCCTCCCAGCAATGTCGATGCCATCATCCATGACTTTTCGGTACCGACTGAAAGTGTCCTCATTATCGATTCGGGGGTTAAAGCTCAAATCCTGGCCGTCCTCGTCGCAGAAAATAACCCGTAGAAACGAGTCATTGTTTTCCGGAAACATTCTCAACACTCTGTTCTTGCTCTCAGCATCAGGGCCGCGGAGAAGCACTCGTGTGGGTGTGACTAAAGCTCTGAAAACCCAGACCTGGTGATCTGGTAGCTTGGGTCCGTAGATTCTGTCTCTCTGAGGATTTTTCTCTCGATCCTCGTACTCCGCGTTCATAGCCTCTGCCATGATGCTCACCACATCCAGATCTGCGGGGTCGGTACCAGGACAAGGGTAAGGTATTCGTTGCAACAGCGCCTTCATCACATCAGTCGTAACAAGGATGGCAACCTTCTTCTCCTTGGCGTCGATTGCAACCTGTTCTAGGATATCACAAAGTTGTATCCCAATCGAGGGGAGGATGTAGTTGTTCCATACGAGACCCTGGACCTGGAACAAGATGGCGAACGGCACGAGTCCAGTTGAGAGAAGGCACTTGGCCCTCTCGATCAGCTGATGTCGTCCCCAGACGACGTCGATGCTCGCATCTTCCATGTAGCTCCATTGAACTAACGGAAGTTCGTGATTGGTGACGGCTAGGATATCTCGGGACTTGATCTGGCGCAAAATGTTGTCAAAGTCGCTATCATGCATCAAATAGATGCGATAGACGAGACAGCTTGACGAGTAGGCATGAGACAGTCCCCACCCATTCATATCCTGAGCTCGCTTCCACCTGACGTTCTTGTTGTCTGGCGTGCTATAGGGGCGGTAGATGCGAGGTGGTTCTTGAAGAACCAGTGTGAATGAATTGTCACTGCGACTGGCGATGAGATCCTGAATCAAATCGTTGTGAAAATCCAAGCGAGCACCGAAATGCTCGATAGTCAGCCATTGTGGTGTAAACTTGCCCTTGGTGAGATCCGGCAAGGTCATGGCCACCTGTTCAACAAAGGTGAGTGTCTTTGCAGGGCCACGAAATGTATTAACACCGCAGCTGAGACCTCGAACCCAGAAGGCTTGTGTAGGTGCTTCCGGATCCCTAGCAGTCGACTTTGCCTTTTGTTCGCGATCATGCTTAAGGTGCGCGATGACATGCTTGTCGATAGGTCGAGTACTCTTTTCCACATAGACTGCGGTTTTGAGGATGTGGAGGCGGGCAATAGCGCGCGGCTTGATCCTTGGCCGGAGTGAATTTCCTGGAGGCTCATTCTCTTTTTGCTGATCTGCCTCGGGCATGCATTTGCCATGCTTTTTCAAGAACTTCTGGCCATCTGCGGCGCGGAGAAACTTGATCCAGCCATGAGGTCTTCGTTTTGCTTTGTCGCATGTCCAATCTGAGATGTTTAGGGCTGTCATGAAAGGTGTCAACTCTCGCTTGAAGTTCTCTTCTGACAAGTCCTGCGGGACACCTTTGCAGAAAAGTTCCATCTTGGCGGTTGAGGTTTTGAGCGCGAAGGCTCAGTTCTGCGGTGGCACTTTTGGTGGCCTGACCACTCTGCCAAGTTGAAGAGTTACGTTGAATAGAGTCGTCAGGCCCCGATATTGGTAGGTCAAAAAGACCGGATCCCGCTCGAGGGCATCAAGTTGGGCGCTTTTTCTATCTCTGGATCAAGTCGGAGCTCTGCTTTTGACTGCGCTGGCTTGCTCACTGCGACTTCTCTTCACGCTTAGCAGCAAAAACAACCCCTCTTCCACGTCAGCTGAGGCGGCAGCTTGCAGACTGTCACGCCGCAGGACAGAAACAGATTGGGCGAGCGGGAAGCTTCATGCGGGAGGCCGACCGCGACGAGAGCCTGACATTGTGCCGAATTAACGCGCGATGGAGATGAGCTACGGGAGAAGAGGAAACAGAGGGGAATGAGAGATGTTAAAAAGGAAAGGTTCTAGCCTCTGGAGAATGAAAGAAATCAGCTCTCTTTCTATCAACAGTCGATAACGACCCGTCACTGTCAAGACAGCTGCATCTCCGCATGCGCCCGCACTGCAACTGCACGTACGTTCCAACGGCCCGTTTGGAGGGGCACTTGATCGGTATCTCGGTGAGTGGCCAAAGGTCCCTCTGTAAACCCCTGCAATTCTCGGTGAGCTTCGGTGGACTCGGTGAGCTGCGGGGTAAACGTTTACACATTCCGCATCAACCACATCCCGATTCATTTGCCGAAGCCGAATCGCATCGTTGCCGACGATACTCCACCTGCCGTCATGTAAATCACTCTTCCGGAGGCGCTGAGGGCGCTGTTATATGTATCTTGTATTCCTTCCTCTGGTATTGACATCCTAGACTACGCTCCTTACCACTTCCCGCATTGTCAAACCCCACCACGATGTCGACGCCTGGTATGCTCTACGTTACCATGCAGCCCAAGCCGGGGCTGTCTCTGGATCAATTCCACGAGTGGTATAATAACGAGCACGGACCGACCCGCCTCCGTCTCCCCCAGATCTTCTCCAACGGTCTCCGATACAAAGCGACCGACGGCTTGGAGCCAACCTTTCTCGCCGCATACGACGTGACGTCAATGTCGCACCTCGAGACCGAGACCTACTTGACATTGCGCGCGAACCGTTCTCCTCGAGAGGCCGAGACAATTGGCCAGGTGGATGTGAAGCGATTCTTTTTCGATCTGGTACATACCAAGGAGTCGTCGGAGTTTATTCCCCTCGAGAAGCTGTCTGATAAAGAGGCAGAGGGTATTCAGACGACCGCTGTCGATATTCAGCTGAAAGACGTTGAAGGAGCTGGTGAACAATACGAAAAGTGGGTCATTGAGGAGCACATTGAGATGCTGGCCAAGGTCCCGGGTTGGTTGCGTTCGCGCATCTTCAAGACGTCGTATCTTGAGGGTGAGGGCAAGACGAGCTACTATGCGCTGCACGACTATGCCAAGGTGAACGGCCAGGGTGGAAAGGAGCACAAGGCGTCCATGGACACTCCCTGGCGTACTGAGGTCTTTGACAAGTATGTCGCCTCCAAAGGCCGCCGGACTTACTCGCTCTTCTACGTCTTTGGTCCAGCTCCCCGTGAGTTGTCTTCACTCTCGAAGCTTCCTTCAACAGCTGCGTTTATCTCTTCCGACTCCAAGACCAAGACGACACCTGGCTCCAATGCGGTTGTTGAGTCTTACATCACAACTTCTGATTCTCTCACCATTCCTTATCGGCTAGAGGGAAACCCAGCACCTCATGCGCCAACAGTTGCGTTCAGCAACTCCCTGCTGACATCTCTGCACATGTGGGATCCCTTCATTGAGATTCTCAAGCGTGAGCGACCTGATCTCCGCATCCTGCGATATGATACCCGTGGCCGACACTCAGTACCTCAGCCTCCTGTTGCTGCCACCATGGATAACCTTGCCGACGATCTGCTCACGGTGCTCGATGCCCTACGCATCACCAAGCTTGACATTCTGATTGGAGTTTCCATGGGTGGAGCCACCACGCTCAACTTTGCCATCAAATACCCCGAGCGTGTTGGAAAGTTTGTCGCCTGTGACTTCAACGCCACCTCGAGCCCGGCAAACACTCAATCCTGGAAGGATCGCACAGCGATTGCCGAAGAGGACAATGGCAAGGGAATCAACAAGCTTGCTGGGCAGACAGTCTCACGATGGTTCCACCCTGCTACCATGGAGAACAAGACTGATACTGTCAAGTGGATGACAGACATCGTGGCCACCAACAGCGTTGAGGGCTTCAAGTACAGCTGTACTGCACTCTGGGACTATGACCTGAAGCCAAAGATGGGAGGTTGCAAGGTGCCTGGACTGTTCGTCGTGGGCGAAGGAGATGCCAATGGTGCCTTGGTCAAGGCGATGGATGGGTTCAAGGGATTGCTTGGTGACAATGAAGCCAAACTCAACATTGTGCCTCAAACAGGCCATCTTCCCATGAGTGAGGATCCGCAAGCCTTCTGGGAAGCTGTTAAAGAGTTCGTGTAGATACTACATAGAGTTACAAAAGAAATTAGAATGGGTCTCCTTTGGATATCTACGCGTGATCTTACCCGTTCGACAATTCAGACAATGCTGCCTCGTTATTAGTAGGCTTCTATCCAAACCTTCAAAGACTAGGAACATATTGATCTACCTAAAATTAGGACTAATTGTTAGACAGAAGTACTTAATTCTTGATCGCAGAGTTAACCGACTACTATATAATGCGAGGATCAATAGTCAGATAGGTAGGAGCCCATAATCAACAGACAGTCTGCACATGAACGCTCACTCTTTGCCCTTCAAATCATCAGGCACCTTTTCCTCCAAGCCGTACTGTGTATCCAAGTCCTTGCGCAAAGGAATATCCTTCTCAAACAGAGCGAGTAAAAAGGCCAGTCCACCAAATGCCACAGAGATGACATAGACCTTTCGGAGAGCCAGCATAAAGACATGACGGATCTGACCCCTGATGGGTTCCTCGAACTGCATGACAAAGGCTCTGGTTGCGCTCGCATAGGCATCTCCGGAGCTGAGCACCTCGCGGGCCACTTCACCATCGATCATGTGTGCGTACTGTTTCGTGTATGAGTTAAACACGGTGCCGGCGATAGCGACGCCCCAGATCGTGCCAAATGTGCGCATAAAACACCAAGTTCCTGTCGCTGCGGCCTGGTCGATCTCATCTGCTGAAGCTTGGAAGGCAGGGAGCAGTGTGTTGAGTAGGAAACCAGAGCCAATGGCGGGGAGGAACTGGATGAGAATCCATGCTGCATCGGGACTATCTTCCTTGAGAATCGCGAGAAGGCCTACACCTAGAGTCATGAGGAAGAAGCCGGCTATGTGTAGCACCCTGTATTTACCCCATCTTGAGAGCATAAAGGCAGATAGTGCGGCCCCGGGAATGGCGATGAGGGCCACAGGAAGCATTTGTACTCCGGATCGAGAAGGGGTAGACACTTGTACGGCCTGAAAGTATAGGGGCAGAAAAAAGTAGCACCAAAAGATGAGTACCATATTGAGAAAGGTGTTGACGTAGATGATGCGAGATGTGCGGTGAGGGAACAGCCGGATGGGCATGACGGGTTCGGAAGGGAAACCTGAACCTTCATAGACGACAAATCCGACTAAGCCAAAGATTCCCATTATCAAGGGGACCAAGATACGAGCGTCGGACCAAGGATAGACTGGGCCAGCCCAGGTGAGTGCTATAAGGATCGAGATGCTCGCCGCCATCAGGATGGCGTTGCCGATGTAATCGATTCGACGGAGCTTGGCCATCGTCGACTCTTGACGGTTCCATTGCAAGTTGAGAAAGAGGTAGCTGACAACAATTGCAAGGCCCCCAATGGGAAGGTTAAGATAAAACACCTAGGACAAGTTAGCACAACCCTCAGAACCATCTGGAGGACACTCACCCATCTCCAAGTGGTGTTCTCAACAATCACACCGCCCAAGAAAGGCCCAACAGCGAATCCAATGGTTGCCACAAGCATAAGCATAGCAATATAGTTTCCTCTGTATCGCAGGGGCACCAAGTCTGAGATGATGACATCGGCAGCCATATTTATGCCACCGCTGCCGATGCCTTGAACAGCCCGGCCGGCGATGAGCATCGCGCCTCCATTAGCACCACCAGCAATACCACTTCCAAAAGTGTACGCTGCGAATATGAATATCATGACCCTCTTGCGACCCAGAGATTGCAGAGCTGGCCAAAGAGAGGCTGGACACAAGCACTGCAGGGAGTTAGGACAATGGGGCTGACTTGAGCACCAGACTCACCTTGTCAGAAAGAAAATATTGGTGACCCAGATGTAGCTGCTTCCAAGGTTGAGATTCTCGACAAGGTAGGCAGGGAAGTAATGACGACTGTTGACTCGAGGGAGGCGAGGAGGGTGGAAATGACGAGGGTAAGCATGATCATCCAGAACCGGTAGTCTCTGTTGAACGCCAAGTTATCTTTTGGAGAATCTGCTGCAGAATCTTGGGCTTCTTCATCGCTTTTTGATCTAGCTGAAAGACTGGAAGAGTCAGGGGATGCAGCCGTCTGGGTGTCAGAGAGCCCAGAAGGTGCCGTTTCGTCTTTGACTTGTTCAGTAGTCATGTCGGTTTAAGCTTAGGCTTCGCAAGTTAATGAAGAATAACACCAAAAACAGTAGTTCCACATCGTAGACCAGCAGATAATTATAACTTGACAAGAACAAGGCATCAAGAGCTTGGTCACCGGGGTGGAGATGACGATCGGAGGATTTGACCTGGTGAGACGACGAAAGCACACAACTGCCTGGCCGACCCGGGAACCAAAATGCTTTCCGTAACCGAAACTCCGCAAATCCTTCAGACAAGACACTTGAGGTATTGCAAGGATTGAGGTTGCAGCATGTTGCTCTTGTGGTATTCGTAGACCTCGTCAACTGGTCGGATCGTCCCATCTTGTCGGAGGCGGACTAAACTAACAAATCGGAGGCTTACAGAGATGATACATTAGGGTGGTGTCCCTCAATTTGCGACCTCGCACTCGCATACGTTTATTAAGAAGAATGCTACATCCGAAACCACGGAGGGTTTCCCTCCCGAGTTTGCATACAACACCAACACTCACCAAGTGCCCAGAGAGCCTTCACCAACTCAAGAACATGGGCAGAAAGCGGACATCTAGTTGAGAGAATGATTAACTTACAAGCCTCCCCTCTCCATGCCCAGATAGCAAAAAAGCAACTGAGGGAAATCTGACAATAAGAAACACCAAGCCAACTCATCAACAATCGCAAAAAGAAGCAAAAAAAACCAATCGACGTGGGCCTGATTCGAACAGACGCCTCCGAAGAGAATAGATTTCTAGTCTATCGCATTAGACCACTCTGCCACCACGCCTTGTAATTGGATGGTAGAGGCAATTCTAATTACGGACTAGGCATGATTGCATGGGGGTGGAGTTTTCGACCAACACCTCGGATCCTAGTCTACTTTGCCCATTCACGGGAACTCGCAAGTAACCATTAATATTTCTCGAGATATCGATACGAAATAGGCTGCTAGGGTGGACGATGTAAGTGCTTGGGTTGGCGACAGTCTGTTGCTCAGTTTGCGAGAACCACACACTAACACGCACTCACTCGCATGGTCACTGTGAGAATAGTGTTTGCTAAAATCTTCATTTCAATTCATCCCGTTATACTCAAAGAATCCTTATGCTTAAAATATACTTAAATATTGGTTAAACATTCAGAGGGGCCGTCGTACATCGAGTCATGGTGGGTTGACTCCCAACAGTAGATCACAACTCCGACGATGCAGGATGGGCGGAGCACTGCTCTCAGCACTTACATCGTCGCATCCATTAAATATAGATCTAGCTCATGTATTCGAGGCACTAGCTTACTATAAGGCCGTAATTGCAATATGCAATGTCTCTACTGTATACCCGGCATCATGGAGAGCGTGGCCTTCATCTGGGCTCCTACCTCTTAAAATTCCCTCCGCCTGGATTTCATATGAGTTTAAGTTACAGTCGCTCCTTGTTCATTTCATTCAATGTATAGGTCTCATTTGCTCTTGATTTTTGATGTTGATTTTGTTGTTGGGGCTCCTTGACACCGTCAACTCTTCGTCGAAAACATGCACTGAGAGCCTCCTTCTCAAAAAATTTCAAGACAGCGCACAATAATACAAAAAGTTAAGCAAGGCATCAGGATCAAGTAGTGTAAATAATAATCATGGAAGGGGCGGCCGACCAGCATCCTTAGCAAGACCCTGCAATTTCATGAGCCAACGCTTTATCTCTGAATTCCTCTTCGAGCATCATTCCAAGTCTTGTTCTATCAATCACTTAGCAATTCACGCTATCCATATCGGCAGTATCGACTCTTCAATGCATCCATGGATCCCTTTATATCACTCTCGTCGGAGACCCGGGCTCGAATTCTCATCCTCCTCCGTTCCGAGGATGACATGGGTCGACTGTGCCAGGCATCGCCCGTCATGTTGGGGCATTTTCTTCACTACAAAGCATACATTTCACGGGAACAGCTATCAACCGATCTCGACAATGACCTCCTTCAAGACGCCATGGCCATCGTTCACTTTCCTACAACCCATGCCACCCCTCACAACGAGTACGAGACCGCGGTTACTCTCCACATGGCAAAGTGGTCGCGCAGACAATTCCCCAACCCGCTCGTGACTGAGGATAGGAAAGACCTTGTCCAGCTTGGTGGCCTCTTTCGTCGACTGCACAAGTACATGAGCGACTACATGGCCAAAGCAACATCACCCAGTATCCCGAGAGCATACCTCTGCCTCGACAACGTGACGAAAGGACGGAGTCATTCCAGATATACCCATGAACCGTTCAACTTAAACAGGCTCAACTATGATGAAAAGAAGCGGCTCTTGCAGACGTTTCTGAGGTATGAGCTATTCTACAAGGTCGAACACCCGCGAGTCAAGGCAGAAGGCGTCACGGAAAGAACCAGATTTCTCGCGGTAAAAGGAGGTAACCGGCTACAGAAATGGGAGCTGGAAGGAATCCGTTGTGTTCACGAATATGTTAGGTCTCTATATGGAGCCGTGTTGGCGCACTGTAGCGGCGCCCATCGACCTGAGCCTGAGGTGCAGATTGCCAGCCGAGAAAGCCACTGGCATTTCAACGCCGACCTGTATGGTTCCGGCCTCGAGCTCCCTGGAATTTACACTCACCACACGCCAATGCTGGCCGACTTTGGCTTCGAGCTCATCTCGACCCTGATCCACGTGGCGACTCAAGGGGAGAAGGGGCGTCAAAAGGCGATAAAATGGTTCAAGTCGTTCGTCAATGAGACTGAACCTACACTAAAAAGATCAATACCGTTTCCTGGAGGCTTGGCTCTTAACTTCGATCACCCGCGTACTCGAGAAAAAGACTTTGAAAAGACTCCCGGCGTGTGTCAGAAGCTCTTTGCTACCATACGAAGCCAAGAGTGGCGAGGCTCCGCATATGAACCCTCTGAGGCGGCCCTCCGTCGATCTGTGTTCCGGCAGCGAGCTTGGTTTCTATTGGATGATTCCCGTCTATACCCACGACCTCGTCTCTCACATTTCCCTTTGAAGCAGCATATAAAGAATCACAACAGGAAGAGATCGCTGTGCACCCAGTTCTCGCAAACACGGCTCTAACATTTCCTCCGGCCCGTAAGGCACGGGGAGATGGATACCCCGACCGATACCATGCCGCACATCCACTTACTCTAGCGCCAAAACCCGGAGCTCCGGCTTGAATCCATACCGGCCGGCGAGCCTCCACTGGGAAACCTTCCGAAACCGCCCCACAAAAGCCTCCGAACGGACCAAGCCACCGGGACCCATCAATTTCCTCACCCTTCAGCCTCCGTTACCGCGATCTAGCATTCCACTCTTACATACAACAAAGCTAATCACCTCAAACAATGCATCCGTCTCCCCATCCAAATCAGATCCGCTCTGCTTGTGAGCGATGTCGTCGCCAGAAGCTACGCTGCGCGCGTCCCGTCGGCCCGTCAGCTTCATGCGCGCGCTGCACACGTCTCGATCTGCCATGTCAGCCCGGCCTACAGCGGCGCGTCGGGAGGCCCCCCAAGAAAGACCTCGTGCTAAGGAAACCCTCCGAGGTTACATTGAGCCCGGTGGATTCCCGCAGCCAAGACCACTCTTCAGAAGACATGCAGTTCTTGCAGGGCCTACTCGACGATCCCATGTCTGGCTTCAACTGGAACCTCGACTCGTTTTGCTCCTACGACCCAGAGAATCTACCCTTTCCCATGGAGAACTGGCCTGCCGTGCGTCAACTTGATCCTCCAGGTATTGAACAGCGCATCATTGTGCCGACCAAGCTACACTTTGAGACACTCTCAAAGCTCAACGTGGACATCCACAAGGGCTGGAACCATGTGACGCACGTCAGGGAAAACACGCCCTTTGATGAGTTTATCTGCGATACCTATTCTTCCATCAGCGGTTATGAAAATCTTCAAATGGTTATGAAATCGGCTCAGGAGTTTCTCGTCGTCATCAAAGCGTTGCATCGACAACTCGGTACCCGAACAGTAACCCATCGGGGCCGCACAGCACGTTCAGACTTGACAGCGTTGGTGCTGGACCCTGCTCTATCTGGAACAACGTCGCCTTCATCAACTGGGTCGCCCCCTGGTGCAACTGGCACTACACCCTCTCTTCCTCCTGTCTTTGACTCGCCCACTATGTTCCTTGTCATATCCTGCTACGTTCAGCTCATCAAGCACTTTGAATTTATCCTCAAGTGTATATACGACTCTATCAGCGATACAAATCAGGATCTCATCCGGCCTGCTCCAATGGAATACGCACGCGTCCCTATTGTCGAAGCGTCGACCCAGTTTATTCTCTTTTCCGAGCTCGTACGCCACGTCCTCAGTCAGATCAACATTGTTCTGGGCTTGCCGAGTATCTGGTCAAACCGAAGTGCATGGACAGGCCTGTTGACATGCCAACGGTACAGGGATATGGTCAACGTTGAGCTAGGGGCTATGGAAGGGATGTGGACAGCGCGGCCAGGCAAACTAATAGAGATGACGAGGTTGATCCAAGAGATGTTTGTGGAGTTTTCCATGATGGGCGTCGATGCTTCGTGATGGAAACGAGTAAAAAATCCCGGCAGCGAGTTTCCCAAGCATAGCGTAAAACGGAATTCTAATTAGGAGACATGAGGTCTTGAGAGTCTTGTTTGTGAATTGGGATAACTCTACTCTTCTAAAAGCGATTTAGTACTGATTCCAATCCATCAGTTCAATTCATGCAGCAGCCAATACAGTCGAGTCTGCTTCGTCATGAAGAAAAAAGCACGCCGAAATATCCTTAACTCCCTTTCCCTTTCCTTTCTTTCCCTACCAACTCCTCGCAATCGTAAAGGCCAAAGCGTTTCAAGGTCATTATAGGGGAATCGAAATCGTAAAGTCAAACTCATTGCTCGCCTCCTCCTGTGCGCCAAAAACAAATGCAAACCCGCGCGTCGCCTCCTGGGGTAGGTTTTGAGGTGGAGTGGCTGAGGCCCGTTGGATATTCAGACGTCGACTCCTCGACGGACTGTGATCCTCTGAGAGTCTCCTCTTGTTGTGGCCCTTCTTGATCGGTGTTATCGGTCCTCTCGTTGTCTCGGCTGGTGGTCCGACGGTCCATTCGCAAGCCAGAACACCAAACTGGACCTTTTCGGGGTTTCGGTGCTTGCTGAGCTTGCTGGTTTTTGCATACTTGACGAACTGTTCTTGCAACCACGACTTCATCTCCCAGACTACAGGTCGGACATTCCAGCCATGGTCGTTGACCTCACAGTAGGTCCTGTTTCCGCCCTGAAAAGTGCGCGGCTGGGGATTCACTGTTCCAGAGTCAGCCTCATTCAGCCACCATCTGTGTCTGGTGTTACCTACCTCGAGGCTTTGCCCCCAAGTCGTTGCCTTCCCCGGTAGGTTGTGGTGCAGTGTCGGTTTTTCGCAGGATAAAGTAGTCCACAAAGTAGAATTGCTCAAGGTTGGGAAGATATTGGGCCAGGAACCGGTAAATGTGATTTGGGTGCTTGACGACATCTGGGGACGGGTGAAGCTGACCGCAATTTGGGCATCGCCGAGGCGTCCGCTGCTCGTTCCACTTGTGGCAGTACCGTACCGCAACTTTTCGAATCTGATCAAGGCCCTCGCAGTGAAGCGATCTAAAGAAGCGGAATCCGCTCTCAAAAACATCAGGCGGGACATACTCAAGGTAGATGACGTCCGAAGAGCAGCCCAAGCTAATGATGCGACCGTTGTCCAGGCGGAATGTGTCGGATCGACCTGCAAGGCTCTTTGCAATAGCAGCAGCCTCGTTGCAGGTTACTGACAGCTTCGCAAGTTGTTGATGCAGGCTGGTGTAGTAGGAGATGTCGGCTTGGCGAGTAGGATAAAGCGGTCTCAGCGAGCCATACTGTACCGAAATCGGCCGTGACTCCCTCTTCACCTCGAGCGCAACGGGGTCAGCATTCTCATCATCGTCGTCCTCGATGAGATCATGAGGAGAAGAAAAGTCTCTAATCCACCACCTCCCACGACCAGAAGATGGCTCATACTCGGTGTCGACCTTGAGGAAGTGCATCCCGGGCGTCGTCAAAGTAGCCTCCCATATCTGATGGCGGAGCTCCGGTGGAAGACGGGGGAAAGGCGAAAACGTGCGGCAGTTGTCGGGTATCTCGAACTTGATGGGAGGTTCCTCCATTCTCTCCGAAACGACCTCCGCATCCGCCGGTGAAGAGGCGGAAATCTGAAACGCGATGCCGTGCTGGGCGTCGTTATCACGGTCGGTCGTCGCCATGATATGACGTGGGGCACGAGCGTTATCGGTATCTCGTGATCATGAATAGGGGGGGTAGAAAACGAGAGAGACGCAACAGCAAGAGCAGCTGGAGGTGAGGCGACCGAGGATCCAGAGAGCGAAGGAGGACCTGAAGATACAGAGAATGGATGGAGTTGAAGGTTAAAAGGCAAAAAAGAGAGAGTGAGGTCGGAGAAGGTAAACAACCCCGAAAGCCTCCCGGCGTGCATGTATGGCGGGGAAGCTCGCAGGCAGCGGGGTCAACAGTGGCTGTGTGCCTAAAGAAGGTGCCCTGGAAGGACAAGCTTGAGCCGCCAAACAGGCAGCTCTGCGCCACGATAGCCACTATCCGCACCGCCTGGGCTGAATGGGGGACGCTCCCGTCACAGGGCTACGTGATTCAGGCACAATATTGATGATTTGCTAACGGAATATCCTTGCAATAGCTTCATTTTACACGAGACTACTCAGGCAAGTAAATATCTGTCCGTTATTAACCTGAAAATGCTGTGAGGGTTTCCAATTACCCTTGTGAATTGCTTCCTAGGCAGCCACGTTTGCCCAAGAAGCCCAACATACCGATCAGCAGACTCGGACGCACCTAGGAACTATGTTCATAATGATGATGATAATTAGGATGGGATTACTCAAATTTTTACATAAGGATCCTCATATTACTCCTAAATTTATAAATTCAGTCCTCATTTTTTGACATGTCTTCCGAATCTCAGGCAAAGAATGGTCAAGTTGCCTCACCTTAGACCGCCTCCCTGCATCGGGTAGCCACGTCGACGCATCCACCTACTAATTCTTAAATCACGTCTTGCCACGAGGACAAATGAGTTGTGATGGGGTTAATCTAGTCTTGGGTAGAACATGATACCCGGAGCAGATGTGACGTAGGCACCTGACTTGTTTGCGATTAACTTTACAACGCTTCAAGGACTGGAAGTGACGACTGGCGGCTTTCATTTGTTAGCTCCCTGCCAGTTTCCAACTCATGAGTGTTTTAGAAAATTGGAATTGACGGATGCGATCGTTCTGTTGATGAGTTTGGAGATCAGATCTAGCTCGTCAGGTGAGTGGTTACTCATACCAACGACAATGGATCCTTCGTGAAGAATGTTGTTGCTTCTAGGAACTTGGCGCCAGTTGGTCACCTCAAGGATGACCTAGATCGAGATGTTAGTCTCCATCCCTGAGCCACACTATGGCTCCTCTTAGGAACCTGAGGCCTCGTCATGGTCGGAGTAAGTGGAACTAGGCGATAATCCTTCTGGAACTTCCTAGAATAGATCAAATCTAGCCATGAATGCGAGCATGCGCATTGAAGAGCGCCTAAGGGTGGGATGCTGGCATCCTGGAGCGGAGTTGCAACTTATTTGAGAAACCTGGACTCTGGCCATGTTCAGAGCAGTTTGGGGTAAGTTGAAGTTGACAATGGCTGCCGCAAAGGTTCTTAAAATGCCACGTTAAAAGGGCGGAAAGGTCATCGGCTTCGCAATAATGGACGACACACGAGAGATGGGTCAAAAGTGAGGTTTGATGCCATAAATTCGGTCAACTTTGCAGGATTGTTAGCTAAAACAGACTCTAAGATGATATAGAGAGAGTACTGGGCTAAATAGTCTCGTAGGGTGACATTGTAACTGACCATTTCAGCTGAGAGCCGAACCTTCGATCCAGGTAACATCCGACATCAGAAACCTTCATATGGATATGACTTGAGTACACAATTCTCCATGAACCCGTGATTGATACTGCATTCATCTCGCCAATGGATCAAGACATCTATTCTTTGGATCGGTTGATCTGACATGGGACTTGGTGATTTCGTGGGGAGAGCGTGTTGTTCCTCTCTCGCAGACAGCCCTCCAAGACCCTGCCCCTCGCATACTCCAACCATGCATCCAGCCCTTGAGAAAGATACGGATCAAACCAACCGTATTTCTTAATTACAAACTATTTATGTTAAGCCTCTCCCCTTCATTCACCATCAGTTCGTCTTGAAGTGTCTTTTACCTAATCAGCAGTCTATCCATGTAGAGATTACCACACTACATCGAATTGTCTCTCTCCGTTGGCCAACCTTCAAAATCATGAGAAGTCACTGGCTCAAGAAACCTCCACCGGGAATGCGAATTGCGCAAGCGACAACTTCCCTCACCTGTTCTGCGCCGCTGCATTTGCTAGCTGGCTAGGATACCTCTTTGCCACAGCACTCCCATATTCATCCTGGACAACTGAATCTCAGAGACCTAGCCACAGATCCTGGTCGAATCGCAAAGACCATTTGATCTGATCTTGATGGGTGTGGAGCGTCAAGAGGGATCCCAGCATAGGAATCACAATCGCGACTACCTTTGCTCAGACTTGCATAATAGGGAAATAATGGCTTTCAACTAATTCTACCTTGCCTTGGATATTTTTCAATATACTCTAGGGTTACTCTTAGGTGGTTAAGATGAAGAGATGCATAAGGTCCCCCAAAAGTTGCCCAGCACTTGTGTTGGACAAGTTGCCTCATCTCAGTTCCAAGATGGTCCTCTCCTCCCGCACTCAGCCTGATCCCAATGCCGTGTAACCCTGTCCAGGACTCACTTTTCAGGCCAGACTAAGAACTCCGGCCTGATCCATTGCATGAAAGTAGACAAAGTCACATTCACACTGTGCTCCAAGCAAGCCTGAATGCCCCTCGAGAAAAGAGGAAACCCCGTTTAACAACTACACCAACAATTGACTCAGGAAAAAACCCGCGTCTGTGAGAAAAGGCAACCAAGCGCCGATCACCATGTTCAGCTTTTCCCCCCAAGAGGGTTGCATCCAACTCGAAGATGCTGACTCTTGCGCTTGCGCAGTGCCGCGCGGCAGTCGCTTACTGCATTCAACACAAGGCGGACTCGAACGCCGAAAAGAATCCCATGATTGGACGTCTCTGCCGCCAAAGGATTCCTTGTGAGAGCCCTCCCAAAAGAGATCGACGTCATCAGCAAGAATCTAGACTCGCACATTCGACAGGGGCATATCCAAGATTGAACAACCACTTGGGTTTAGTGTGCGTTGGAGGCCGCGTGCACCCAACCTTTATCTGGCACATCGTCATTCCCCCGAAAGAGGCCGCGGTCTAGACCTGCAGATCAGGGTCTTTGATCAGAGTTTGTGAGGGAATTCAATCTCGATGATCAATCTAGGGTCTCTTGGCCGTTGTTGTCACTCTTCTCATTGGTCAAAGTTGTTGATTGAATGCTTTCCAACTCCGTCTCACAACCTCGAGTCCTTGACAACTCGGTCCCACTGTGAGAATGCATCGTGCGTATTCCGTAGGACTTGGGGACTCAAGATGAGACAAACCATGAACCAATATTCGACACATCAACATGGCTTCATCCGGCGAAGCCCAAAATCGTTAGAAAGTGACATCATTCCTCTCTATTGTAGAATACCATGGTTAAAGTGGTTGAAAGGAAAAGGGCATTTTTCTGAATTGGCTGTCAAAAGTCAGCCTAACGGGACCCCAGACACGAGCCGCCCCGTCGGTTGCAAGCCTGTGACGTCATTCAAGACCCTGATTCGTATCCTTCCCACACCACCCATCAGGCATACCGAACGGTGCAACTGCGTCCTCCGGGTCTAGAACGCATGATCGTCTCTGAGAGTTAGTTGGCATGCGGCTGAAGTGAGCTTGTTGGGAAGGGCGAACGCCTGTGTAGCTCCGATGTCATTGCTCTGGAGGAGTTGGGCTGTCAGCTCTCAGTTTTTTTTTAAAAGAGGGCCAGGTCCTCCGAATGGCTTCGTTTTTTGGGTCATATTTTCCTCATCGCTCTAGACATTAGACTTGTTTCTCTCTATTTCCTGCTCTGGAAACCCTAAGACGGGATCTTCACTGATCTCCCTTTTCCGGGATTTCGGGTTTCAGGGTCCTTTCTTCAACGGTACCACTCAGCCAATCACCGCTCTCGCCCGCTACGGGATCAACACTCCACGTCCTTGTATCCTGAGTTTTGCACTTGTACCTATCGCTGTATTCAATGGAAGCACCCTTTTCTGTTGAGCTGGTCGTACAAAAGCCCTCGATACCATGGCGTCCAATACATCCTCTACGGATGCTGTGTATTACTTGAACCTTGCAGAGTAAGATACCCGCCAAGACTTCCATGAGCGGCTCACCACTAACACGCAACCACCAGAACCACAACCTCGAATAATTCCTTAACCAATGGCAATAATGGAAATGCCGTTACCCTTCCAGTAGCCGTCCCAGAAGATCGCCAGTACAGCATCAGCCGTTACCTCGCTCGGTCGGACCAGCTTGCCCCAGACCATCCCGAGTACCGTCTCCGCGCCCCAGTGGCCTTCAAGCCTCAGGTCAGCAATCGGGAGAGCCGACGACAGAACAAGCGACGTATGGAAGCCATCCTGCGCGCCGTCGAAGCCAAGCTCGATTCCTCTGGATGACGTCTTTCGTCTTTGATCTCAGACGGATTAACGATACGATACATGTCTACCTATCTGTGGTAAGTAACCCAGTTTCTCCATCCAAGCTGTTACTGATCATTCCAAGACTGCTTCCCCGGATTCAAACGGCAACAAAAATTGTCGCATCAACGATATTTCACGCCATTTCTTCACGAATTTCAAAGATCCTCGCTCTTTATGACATCTCACACTCGACCATCAGCGTCGATTTGAGTTTATGATCGCCCCAAGCTAGCACCCACAGTGGGCTCCATCCACTAAAAGCCTGCGCCAATAGCAACCCGGTCAGCAGCCTGATTTGGCAATGGTTTCTGGTAGATGATCCAGGCGTGTTCCTTGGGGTGAGGCTCACCTATTCTCATTTGTCTTTTTATACAAGAGCAGCCTATCTGGGGCCGTCCTATCCTTTATTCACTGCTTGCGGTTTTGGGTGGCTGGCAAGCCATGGTGTTGAGCACAATCTTTTCGGCAGCCTTGTTAACGTGCTGCTTGTTTTCTAGAGTCGTTTTCGCGGACGGATGGTTTCGGCAGCTTTACTCTTTGTCACTCTCTATTAAACCCGCCTCCCTCATTCAAAAGGCGCTTCTTTTGTCTACTCTCGCCGTCCATCTCCCGTCCTCGCGAACTGTGCCCTGCCGACTTGGAACGGCCAAAGTGGAGCCACTGGCCGATCGACCCCCGGTGACTTGAACAATCATGCCCGACCTGTCCTCCTCATCCTTGAAGATTAATGGTAAGTTCCATTATGACTCGGATGAACTCATCCAACCTATTCAAGCAATATTCCCGCTGTTTTCGGCGCCAACACTTACTTCCATGATGTATTTCGGCGTTGACAAGTCTCCTTCAGACCTGACGCCATCACGGCCCCACAAAACCGGGTTTGGCTGACGCCAGCATCACGACTTACACCAAAAGTTGCTGGCGTCAGCTAGAAACCATGAGTTTATCCACGAGGATCGCGTTTCGGACTTTAGAAATGGAGACAAGTATAAAGATTTCATGTCCTGCTCGCTTCAAAATGTCAATCAACATCTCAACACATTACAATCTCATCCTCATTCAATCACAACTCGATCTACCCATCTTGATCTCATTTCATCTAAAGCAATCGCTTCAACTCCATAATCAGTCACAATGGCCCCTTACACTCCCGAAACCCCCATCAGCGAGCTCATCGCCGACTACGCCTCCATCATCAAGGGCAAAACGATCCTCACCACTGGCGTAACCCTCAAGGGTCTCGGCGCAACCTTTGTCGAGGCCACCGCCACCGCATCCCCCGGCCTCCTCATCCTCGCCGGCCGCACCGCCTCCAAGCTCGAGGACCTCTCCAAGAGCCTCGCCGCAGCTCATCCAAACATCAAGACCCGCCACCTCATCGTCGACCTGACCTCCATGGACTCGGTCCGCAAGGCTGCTGAGGAGGTCAATGGATGGGATGACGTGCCCAAGATTGATGTCGTTGTTAATAACGCGGCTGTCATGGCTATTCCTTATTCTACTACGGTGGATGGTTTTGAGACGCAGTTTGCTGCTGGTCATCTTGGACACTTTCTCTTGACCAACCTCATCATGGACAAGATCCTCGCCTCCGAGTCTCCTCGCGTCGTCAACATCTCTAGCAACGGCCATAGCTTCAGTCCTGTTCGCCACTACGATCCTCACTTTAGCGCAAGTCACATCCTCACAGCTGATCATTCGGAATATATAGCTAACTCTACACAGAAGGAGGGCGAGACTTACAACATGTGGGCGGCTTACGGACAAACAAAGACAGCCAACATGCTCTTCTCACTATCCCTGGCCCAGAAGCTTGGAAGTCGAGGTCTTCAGTCGTACAGCGTGGACCCAGGTCTGATCATGACGACTAACCTGGGAACCCACCTGGACTTTTCATCCCCAGACAAGGATCTAGCCAGTCTTTGTAAGTCTTTTTACCTAGGCATTCAAAAGGCAAATGCTAACCAGCATTGCAGTGCAAGCCCATCGTGAGCGTGGCCACCTCGAGGGCTGGGAGTTCTTTGCCCCTATCCCTGTAGAGGTTGGAGCAGCCACGCACGCCTTTGCTGCATTCGACCCCAACATCAAGGGTTAGTGAGCTTTCTTCCGACTTAACTTAACCTTCGCTAATTCTCAATAGCGAGCAACGGCGCTCACCTCCTCAAGTCCCGCGTGGCTGACCCTTACGTCGACACTGTCAAGTCCTGGGCGAGGGACATTGTCGAGGCGGACAAGACGTGGAAGCTGAGCGAGGAGCTTGTCAAGCAAATGTTTAGCTACTAAGAGAAGATGGAACTGATTCGGCACATAAAATTGGCTTTTTGACGGATCCGCTCATTGATAGATAGATTCGGGATGAGGAGTAATCGACCATTGAGATATACAGCATGCGCAATATGAATCAACTTGAAGAGATGATATTTCCAAGTCTATAATCGCTACTTTTGCCCTGATATATACGTGGGTATCCACCTCTAATCCAAACGCCAAAGTCAAAAACCCTTCCCTACCCAGACCAGGAAACGTATATATACATCAACTCATCAACTCATCTCTCATGCCATAGTCACCCCCCACTCCTGCATCACCGTCGGGTTCTGCACAGCTTTACCCGTCTGTCCGCTCAGCCACGCCCGGCAAGCCTCGAGATGAGCATACTGCTCCGTATCTTGTCCGCCCAGACTCTTCATCTTGACATCGGCCACGTCCAAAACACTTCGGCCTGCTGCGTCTCGTGCATGAACCGAAGCGCCGTCTTCGACGAGTTGCTTCACCGCGAGCTTCCGACCGCAGCGGACAGCCACATGCAGTGCCGTCTCGCCAGACCTGTTGCGAGCGTTAATGTCGGCACCAGCTTCCACGAGCTTGTGCAAAATCCTGCCCCCGACCCTGTAATCGTCGTCCTCTGGAAGCTGTGCGGCGAATGCCATGAGCGGGGTGTATCCGTGAATGTCGTAGTGGTTTGGGTCGGCGTGCACATCGAGAAGACCTTCCAAAAGGTTCAAACGCAGGGTGTATCGCTCAGTGCAAGAATCGAGGTCCTTGGGTGCCCTATCCTTTCTTCTTGGGCGATCACTAGGCTCGCCCTGTTCATCCAAACCATGCTTGTGTAGGACGCTGGATTTACTCAGTGTCGCTGCGGCGAGACAGTGCAATCCATTGCGCCCACCTGAATCCTCCAAATGAGGATCTTGACAGGCTTTGTTGATAAACTCGAGCAGCCGAGCCTCTTGTGTAAGAGGGTTAACATGGTACGGCTCAACATTGTCATCCTCTTCAGGTATAGACGCCCGTACTGGAGGATCGAGCTCCATGGCTTGGGTGTAAGCCCTGTTGAAGCTAAAAGTAGGCTCAGGCGGAAGAGCAAACGTGGGCGTCACGTTGAAGGCGTCCCGCTTGGTACAATTTTCACTCTGGCAGATCTGAAGGAAAAGGTTGCGCACTTCAGGAGAGACATCCCTAGCGAGGAGGATGTGTGAAAATGAACGTCCATAGTGATCGCGGGCGCCAAAGTCAAAGTTTCTCTGAGCCAAATTTCCCAGCAGCTCACACAGCAACTTCTCGTTTTCGAACCAGTTGTGGTGGAGGACATGCAGGAGAGTCTGGCCAGCCGTGTTTTGTGCGTTGAGAATGTGAGAGCCCGGGTTAAGCAGGAGAGCCTGGAAAAGGTAATCCTGCAATATCAATCCCCGTGCCGCCATGAAATGAAGAATCGTGTTGCCAAACGGATCGCGATCTTCGACTTTCATACCGTCTTTGCTGTACTGGAGCATTCTGTGGACGTCGCTGGACACCCCACGCCTTGTTACCCAGGCCGGCCCTTGAATCTGTTTGTTGGGGAGACACAGGCACGACTTTCTGATGTGCTGCTCCGTCTCTTCGAAGCATGGAGGTTGTTGTAGGAAAAGCTCATCGAGAAGTAAAAAGTCGCCAGGGAGATGATCAGGGCCATTGGGTAGAGGAGGCGGCGAGTCGGAGTCGTTCATCCAGGTTGAATGAGAAGGCTCATCATCAGAAATAGGTGAAAGACTGGCTCCTCGATGATTGACGGGCGCGGTGTATCTCTTGACGAGCCTCTTGACGCTCTTGACATATGCATCAGAGTAATCGTTGAGCAGACGGTGCAAGGTCCCGGTGGTGCAGTCTGTAGATGCAGACATGAAACTTGTACTTCGGAGAAATCGCTGAAAAACACCATCATTGTTCTGTTGCTGATTCGGCGCCGCCCTAGCTTGCTGAAGAGGAACAGATCTATTTGGTGTATATTGTTGAGTAGGAAATTGATTGAAAGGAGGAACCTCGAGTGTAGGGCTGATGCCATTGTTCCTCATGAGATGCGGCGTGGGGTTCGGGTTGAGCGAGGGTATCGAGTTGTTAGGCATGCGAGCCTGCGAAACGATCGAGCTCCAACTAGAAGTCGTGCGAGTGGGTGAAAGTGCAAGCTCGTCCAGTCGTCGACTCATATCCTCCTCGTTTCGCGGATGCAACCATCGAGGCTGCTTGTTGAGCAACGAATTGAGCTTCTTGTTGGCGGATTCGATCCTATGACGTCTCATTAGCACCGAGTCACACAAAGCTAAAGCAGGCGGGGGAGGCAAACGCACCCAGGAACAGGATCGGGTGACTTGGCATGGACAACAGGATCTTGTCAAGAGAGTCGTGTAGAGGTAAGCCGCGACACCTTCTCTGCGAAGGCGTCCATAGCTGCGGTCGTCCAGTCGTGGTTGAGCCGCTGGCGAGGCAGACGACACTGGGGGTCTGAGACCCGAAGGCGATGCCCCGCCAAAGTTCATTGTGTCGGCGATGGGTACTGTACTGCACTGTAGATGCAAGGCAGATGCTTTTGGGAGGGGGAAAGTTGTTTGCTGATCAATGGAAAAGATCGCAGCCTCGTGTGGATTTTTTTTATGTCAAGAAGCAGACAAGGCGCCCATTATGCAGTCATCAGGGAAGCACACAAGCTTATAAGGCGGCGTCCTCATTGAAAATGGGGTCGAAAAAGATGGTCGCAGGGGGAGAAACGGGAACTAGGATGATTGCGATGGCAGTGAGTAGATAGATGAAAAAAGATGGCCAACATCAAAAGACCGTCTTTTCCACTCTGGCCCCCAAAACGGGCCAGGGTGGGCATGATATCCTTCCCGGAAAGGGGTGCACACCACCATCTCAGCTTGCGGTTTGTCCGTAGGCAGAGCAGCCAGCAGTGGAATGGAACTGAGTTGGAGGTGGCATGCGGATGTCGCCTGTGGAGGTTTGAAGCTGCTGCGCCTCGTGATCACACAGGAGGCCTACAGTACTAGGTACCAAGGCGAGAGTCATAGCCAGCCAATACTCGTGTGAGACAGGATGCTGCACAACTGGATAATGGTGCAGCCATTAGGGTTCAACTTGGTAGAAGCAAGAAATGCCGTGCGCCGAGACGCTTTGACTGGATTGATCAAGATTGATCTGATTCATCTCGCCTTGCTCTATAACGGGCTCTATCTTATGTGTGCTACAAGTTTGACAGCGGCTATTCCAGCCCACAGCGTTAACCGCCCAACTACTGCACCATTACCTCTCAATCACACTCTAGTCAACCAGTTTCCCTCCAAAACTACTCAATCAAAGACTTGATCCCTCTTTACTCAAAACTACCCTCAATCACATCATTAACCAACTTTTCTTCAGCCCAGGAGGGAGCTCACATCGCTTGTCCGGCACACAGGCAACAGGTGGGGGAATGCAAACCGAGGCGCAGAGGGGCTGTGCAAAAGATGTGGCTGACCATCAGCCCAGGCACAACATGTCGCTGCGCCTCGCGAGGCACAGAACTAGGCTGGATTTTCGAGGTTGTGATGTGAACCAATCCCTCTGCTGCCTCTTTTCTCTTATGCGAGCCCTGGGCTATTGTCTCAATAGTTCACAAAAGGTCCGTCGGACAACAGAAGACGGGGTTTTTCCCTACCAACAGTGTCAATGCGAGATCTCTCAGCCCCGCGCTCTCAGACGAGGGACAGCCGCGGGGTAAACAGTGAACGTCTTGGTTCTAGACTCAGATTCCCAGTAGAGATGAAGCCACATGAGAATATCCAAAGCCTGGTTGACATGAATCAGATCTTTTGTCCAAGAAATCATCCAGTGCCTACCTCAGCCTGCCTATTCCGGCATCTTCAGCCTTCAGTTGTGAGCACTAAACCCACATGCACGTCATTGGCCCTTGCATCCACAATCAGCCACCTTCCTGTAAAACACTCCGCCAACGTCCTCGTGCTCCCTCGACCGTTTTTGTGATCCAGATTGTACTCGGTGGCAACAGAGAACAGCGCCAATTAACTCATCAATCAAGGTGAAATCTTCAAGGCGGTGTGAACCGTTGCCATTCTGGAACATCTCAAGGCGGGAAAAAAGCACGACGCCATCGACGACACCACGTGAAGACAAAGACAAAGAGCCCGGAGGAGGTACGTACCTCCGAGATTATGTCATTGTCCGAATGCCGGCCTTGCCCTTGCATCCCGTCCGTGTGCCGTTGGGCTTCCACGACATCGGATCGGGGAACGGAGAGGCGAGACATTTCAGCTGATTTCCACATGTGCGTTCCTAGTGTCGTTGCTGTTTCTCTTTGTTTGCGGTCGGCCTGCCAATCAAAGCTTGCTCCTCCGAGCTTTCCGGTTGTTGTCCCTGCAGCCTTCAAGCCTCCAAGCTTTATCACCAACCTCATGTTGAAACATATGCCATCACCAGAAACTTCAGCTCAATCTTTACAACAATTCAGCATATCTCTCTCCTCTTCACCGACAATTAACCCTCACCGCAACATAAGCCACATACCCCATTATAGACGCCCCTAATCTTCCAGAACCTCCTTCCCGCATTCCAGTCCATCTCAACGGCCCTCTCCCCTTTTTTTACTTTCGTTTCTTTGACTTCCCGAGAACTTTCCAGCAGCCCGGATCAAACGGTTCCCATTCCCACACACCCTTTGTTCTAGCGCGTTTCAAAAAATTGCAAGGCCTTCTATCCCTTATCGAGCAATGTTTCCTTTACCCACCTGCCCACATGGGAAATGAAGAGAGAATAGAGTTTGGAACTAGAACGATATCCCACCTGGTGCTCCATAACAGCCACAAGGAACCATGGAACAAAGGACAGTGGATCTAATTCAACGTCTTGTGACAAGTTGAAGTGAATACAGCCCCAGTTAGAAGAGAATGCTACGTTCAGGGACACTCAGAAACGTCAAAGTCACATCAGAGACACATCAAAGCTAGACAGATATGAAATTGGTATCTTTCAACAGTTAAGAAAAGTACACAGTATTAACCAGAACTCGTAACCATTCTACACTATGGGCAGGGCCAAAGTCGTCTAATTCATACTATGTACATAGTGAAGCGTATTATGTTGGTAAGAATTAACAGCCAAGGAAAGTTTTTCCGAGATGCATTTACAGAAGGACGGCAAAGACACCGATGGCAGCGACGGCCATGGAGACACCAGCGCGGCCAGCACCGGCGGTGACGGGAGTGATGGGAGCCTCGCCAGTCTCGGTGGGCTGGCTGTAGGGGAGAGTGGCAGAGGGCTGGCCCTTGGAAGGCTCCTCAGGGCAGTTCTCACCACCAGGGCAGACGGGCTTGGCGGGAGTAGACTCCTCAGGCTTGGAAGGAGTCTCGTAGCCGGGCTTGGCGGGAGCAGACTCCTCAGGCTTGGAAGGAGTCTCATAGCCAGGCTTGGCAGGAGCAGACTCCTCAGGCTTGGAGGGAGTCTCGGGAGTCTCAGGGGTCTCAGGGGTCTCAGGAGTCTCATAGCCGGGCTTGGTAGGCTGCTCGTGGCCGGGCTTCTCACCACCGGGAACAATGACAGTGGTGTAAGAAGGAATCTCAGCAGTGCCAGTGGGGTAGCAGGTGGTGGTGACCTTGCCAGGGTAGCAGTCCTCATCATCACCGACACACTTGGTGATAGTGTAGGTCTGGGTCTTGTAGAGGGTGGTAGGGCCCTTGGGAGGAGAGTAGACGGTAGGCTTGGCGGGGTGCTCCTCGGTCACGGGGCAAACGGTGGTAGAGACAGGGACAGTCTCAGTAGTGACATAAGGACCGTTGGGGCAGTCAGTGACGTAAGAGGGGCACTTGGTGACGGTGTAGACCTTGGTGCTGTAGATGGTCTTGGTGGTGTACTTCTCAGGGGGAGAGTAAGCAGTGGGCTTGGCAGGGTGCTCCTCAGTGATGGGGCAGACGGTGGTAGAGACGGGGTAGGTCTTGGTGGTGGTGTAAGGACCGTTGGGACCGTTGGGGCAGTCAGTGACATAGGCAGGGCACTTGGTAAGAGTGTAAACCTTGGTGCTGTAGATGGTCTTGGTGGTGTACTGCTCCTCGACGGGGCAGACAGTGGTGGAAACAGCAATGGTCTCAGTGGTGGTGTAAGGACCGTGAGGACCGTTGGGGCAGTCAGTGACGTAGGCGGGGCACTTGGTGTAGGTGTGAGTCTGAGTGGTGTAGATGGTCTTGGTGGTGTAAGGAGGCTCATAGGGAGTAGTCTGGGCGGTGGTGGTGTGGCCCTTTCCAGTCTCGGTGGTCTTGCCAGTCTCAGTGCCTGTGGGCTCAGTAGCAGTACCGGTGGGCTCGGTAGCAGTGCCAGTGGGCTCAGTGGCAGTTCCAGTAGGCTCAGTGGCGGTCTCAGTACCAGTGGGCTCAGTAGCAGTGCCGGTGGGCTCGGTACCGGTCTCGGTAGAGGCGGTCTCGGTGCCAGTAGGCTCAGTGGCGGTACCAGTGGGCTCGGTGGCAGTCTCACTACCAGTAGAAGCGGTCTCGGTACCGGTAGGCTCGGTAGCGGTCTCAGTGCCAGTAGAAGCAGTCTCAGTGCCGGTAGGCTCAGTAGCAGTCTCGGTACCGGTGGAAGCGGTCTCGGTGCCAGTAGGCTCAGTAGCGGTCTCAGTGCCGGTAGAGGCGGTCTCAGTGCCAGTGGGCTCGGTGGCAGTCTCGGTACCGGTAGAGGCAGTCTCAGTGCCGGTGGGAACGGTAGCAGTCTCGGTGCCAGTGGAAGCAGTCTCAGTTCCGGTAGGCTCAGTGGCGGTCTCAGTGCCGGTGGAAGCAGTCTCGGTGCCAGTGGGCTCAGTAGCGGTCTCGGTACCAGTAGAGGCAGTCTCAGTGCCAGTCTCGGTAGAGGCAGTCTCAGTGCCGGTGGGGACAGTAGCGGTCTCGGTGCCGGAGCTCTGAGAAGCAGTCTCGGAGGTGGAAGCGGAACCGGAGGCAGTCTCGGTGGTGGAGACGGACTCGGTCACGGAGCCAGTGGCAGAGGTGGTAGCGGACTGAGTGGGAGCGGTGCTGGTCTGAGAGGTGCGGCAGTCGCAAGCGTAGACAGCATCAACCTGGCTGTCGCAAGCACCGTTCAGGATGGAGAGATCGGCACCGGGCTGCTCAAGGCTGGCGCAGAACTCGACGGCGGACTCGCCAAGGCCAACAACAGCGACGACACACTTGTCAGAGTAGTCGCAGTCGCAGTCCTCAGTAGCAGTGCTGGTAGGAGCAGTCTCAGTGGTGGAGGCAGATCCAGTGACGGAGCCGGTGGTGGAAGCAGTCTCGGTGGTGGAAGCAGAGCCGGAGGCAGTCTCAGAGGTGGAAGCAGAGGCAGTCTCGGAAGTGGAGGCGGAGGCAGTCTCGGAAGTGGAGGCGGAGGCGGTCTCGGAGGTGGAAGCGGAAGCAGTCTCGGTGGTGGAGGCAGAGGCAGTCTCGGAAGTAGACTGGCTCACGGAGACGGTGCTAGAGGCAGTCTCGGAAGCGGAGGTGGTGCTGGCAGTCTCCTGGGGAATGCAGTCGCAGGCGTTGATGGCATCCTGTCGGCTGTGGCACTTGTCCGAGACTGGGGAGAGGTCGCAGGGGGTGGTCTCAATCGAGAGACAGAAAGCCTCGCGGTCGGCGAGGTTCTTGACGCGGAGGTAGCACTCATCGGCGAAATCGCAGATGCACTCCTCTCCTCCGTTCTGGTTTCCGATGTTGAGGGCGCTGGCCACGGAGGCGGCCGCAGCCAGAATGTACACGCTCTTCATGTTTATAAACAACAGTAAATGCAGGATATGTATTAACGAATGGCTGCGGAATGTACTCGCAAGAGTCACTTATAATCCGCCAAGTGCTGGTGAAGAGGGATATCGAGAAAGGAAGGTAAGGAAAACTGTTTAAGCAGGTTGGATATGGCTGCTTATATGGACAGCGGATGGGACGAGATGACCTCCGCTTGGAGATCCCCCCTGTCTGCCTCTTGATCCGCTGCTGCTCATCCACTCTGCAGCCCTCTCGGGCGTGCGTTGTCGGGCATGGGTCATGATGCCTGGGGGTGTCCAAGATGCAGCGCCTAGGGGAGTGTTAGCCTGTGAGCTATCGATCGAGCCAGCCAAGCCCAGAGCGATGGCTCTAAACCGCAAGGGGACAATAGGAGAGCTGTAAATAAACCGGTCTGTGCCGTGAGGCCGGACAGAACCGCCCATCGCAACGGTTGTTGTTGTTGGCTGTTGGTGCTGTGGTGGTGGAAGAAGTGAAAGGAAGCGCTGGTGGGTCGAGAGAAAAAGGACGCAGCCACTTGGCGCATGCTCGTTTAGCTCCCCACCCCCGAAAAGCCCCTGGCCCCCCTGACTAGTCAATTAGCCCGCTTACCTATTCGGGCAGTAAGCGGGTTAAGCTAGCGGGGTTACTGGTCGCCTAGAAGCCGCCCAGCGAGACCAGCGCAGCATGGCACCCGCCGAGGCTGCAGCGGGCTTGCTGGGATTACCGGTCACTAGAGCGTGAATAGTCTCGCTTTCGCCTGCGGTGCAGTCTTCCACTACTGTTTGTCCATCGAGCATCCGGCGTCAACAGGCAAGGAGAGTCGATCTTTACTGGCGAGTTGGTTCTAGACGGGGCGCTCTAGCAGGTTGTCGGTTGCCGCACCAAGTCGAGCCCGTCTTTGTGCTTGCTCCATACGGGCATCGGCAACTCTTGATCAGGTCCCACCTCAGCTGGGCTGCTGTCCTGTGGAGTTTTCTCAGGTTATCTCTCTTGTGTGCTCTGTGCGAGTTCATCCTTGCTCAGTAGTCAGGGCCAGAGCCAATCTACTCCGGACTGCCCTGCCCTGTGGGCGGATGGTCGGCAATCCCAGTGTGCTGCTGGGGTTCTGTCTTCAGTCGCACAATGCCAACAGATCCGGACGCTCCAATGTGCACATCTCAATCTCCGGTTTACGGTCCCGACGTATTCCCCATCAGAGAAGATTCTCTGACCCGTATCTGTGATTATCTTTTGTTCTAGGCTGGTTTGCTTGCGTAGGGCTCCGGTTATTTTTAGAGATGCCCTCTCTTCGGGAATTTTTCTGGCGGTTTGGTTTGCAGCTTGATGGAGATTCGGGAGATTAAACGGGCACGGAAAATAAGTGGATGAGATGCCTCTTCGAGAGACATCTACAGAACAAAGAGTTCCCGAAACGTAAACTCACATGGCGATGGAGACGTTTCTTCTCGGATCTCGCGGCTTCCCGTTCTTGAAACAGACAATGATCGTCGTCTTGCATCTTGAATGAATCACATCTACATCGATCGTCGTCGATGTCCGAGAGTCTTTGACATCGTCATCTAGTTGTCTAGTGCCGGTGGTTTCCTTGTTTTACAATGGAGACGTCAAAGAAGATGAGATCTCCCTCACGTCGACCTTGACGCCTCCAAGAGATGGTTCACGCCGCCAACGACTTCTGTGACGTACGGGGGTCCAGTCTTGAGGGACTCTTTGAGCCTTGTCTTTGTTACATCCATTCGCCCTGTTTTCTCCTCGTACCCGGATCTTGAGGAGGTTTAAGGTTCATTCCTTTGACCGTTGGTCGTCTGTCATCCTTACGAAGCATATTCATCTTGCTCATTGGTTCAACATCTCGTGTTTCTCAGCGGCATTCCACTTCGGTACCTGCATCAAGCATGTGGTCATGTCTTCACCTTGGACACCGCCATTGGACAACCCTCTGCAAACCCGCATTCACCTCGTAAAGCGTAATTAAAGCGGCCGTGTCTCGCCCTCTTTTCTTTGGCCAATGACAGACTCAGGCTTGTTCGGGTTCCTGCGTCGCCGGGCTGACACACGATTGACATGGCTTGCGGAGAACGCCTCGACAACGGGGACACGCAAAAAAAGGGGACCGCAAATGATAATGCCCAATTGAAAATGGAGAGTCATCATAAGAGGGGAATTCTTTCCTGGTGTGTGAATACGTGTGCCTCTAGCCAAGAAAAGAGAGGCTTAATGGGCAGAAAAGAAGGGGGGAAATTAACACAGGGGTGCACATGAGAAGTCAATCGCCACGAAAAAAAACGGCAGCTGATGGGCCCGAGAAAATGGTCAAACGAGCGTGGCTTGCGCTACAAAGAAAATCAAGCCCAACGCCATTCGCCTTGCAATTTTGGAACAATCGCGCTGTGGCGTCCTTCTAAAGCCTTGGGCCCATCCACCCGGGCTGAGCCAATCCTTCTTCCTCCCCCACTGGCTGTGCAGAGAGTCATCGGCGGGCAGCAACGGCTCCAGCACATGCGTCTGGGAGATGAACCACGGATGCTGCCTGTCCGCCCTTTTTTACGGGGGACGGGTCTTTCTGTATGCCTTCAGGGGTAAAAGGGGTTTATCGGGTTTGACAGAGAAGCTAGCGATTGAAGTTTGTTGATGTCAGCAAGCTACCCGGGAGACGAACAACAACATCACGAAACCCTTAATTGTTGTGCTGACAGCCAAGCAAAGTAAACTCGCTTAATAGACATCGATTATGATCCTCCCGCTCGCTCTATAATGCCGCAATCTACAGGGCACCCTCGTTGACAACCAACGTTTTCCTCAGATAAAATAAAAATGCAACTGTCACGTTGTATCTCTCCCCGCCTGCTCCCAGTCCGAAACGTGCGAATGAATCTTCGATGCCTCCACAGCCTTCGGAGTTTTGCCCAGGCTGTGCCTTTTCGACCTTAGATCCTTCGTAAACAAGTGCTCCCATTGGGTGTTCGAGGTCCTCTCTCCATTCTGCTGCTTGTTATCCCTGCCCCTGATCACTGCCCTTCTCGTTCTTTGCCGAGAGGATCGTAAAATGCTAGGGCAGAGAGACTCCAATGCCCTGGCTCGCCAGGCTCGTGCCGGCTGTGCCTCGATTCTCAAACAAGCTAACAGAGGATAAAAATGGACAGGGACCTGACAGCAACACGACAAACGGGATGTTACCTTCAGGTCCCCTCAGCCTCCAAAAAAGCCCATTCACCACAGCCACCAACGCAACGTCGAAATGCCGTATTAACCATTCTCCTCAACTGAAATTGATTCAGCGAACCCCAAGCCACTTCCACTTGGTCTCTCCTCTCCCGTTCCGAGACAAGACATTGATTAAGAACGGATCACTGCATCCAAGACACGGCATGACCCAACTCGCACATGGGGACAATCCTTGCCCTGTCCCGCCATGGGGCCGGGCTCCTCTATTGACTCACTAACTTGTAATTTATTTATTTTATCAATTCTTTTTATTCTCTAGTCCACTTTTTTGTTTCTTGCTCTTCTCTGCCTTTCTGCCAATGTCATCTCTTCCACCGTAGACGGTCTTGTTAGCGCATCTCGAACGTCGATAGTTCCATGCAGGCTTATCACTCCTCATCCGTGCCCGGCCATGTTTGCCGCCCGTCTCTGGGCTTTCCCTCTCCTGGAGACTCGTATGTCTTTGATTACCCAACTGGACGATAGACGCGTCCATCGTCTACCCCATTTTACAGAGGTCAACCCGTCAACGACGTCCGAGTGTTTGCAGGCCATGATATCATCTAGTTGTAAACTATTGGGCTTCTACTGCCAATGCCTTTTCAGCCCCGACCTTACAGGCCTGGCATCCTCTCGGCCCAAAGAAGCACCGCTCTCTGCATCGTGCTCCTCTTTCCCCTTGCAAGACGCATGCACTCAATAGCCCACAACCCGTGGCTGAGAGCAATGGCAGACGGCCGCTCCTTGACAACATCAGCCCATGATTGTCATCGCCGACCATAAAGGCAAAGCAAGATCTGTGCCTGGACTCTTTCGCCCGGTCCTTGCCACAACTGGAGCCGGACCTGGAGCTTTCTCGCCGGCGCGTCTCCTCCCCTGTCACTTCTCTGTTGATCCCCCTGGCCCATCGCCAGCTTCACCCCTGTTGCCTGCCTGCCCGCTGACTTGCTCGCCGATGATCCCCGTCCGCTTAATCATCTCCCCTCACGGTCAAGTTCACTGTCGGGTTGTGGGACAGGCTGGCAAATCTCTGTTTCCTCGTCCTCCCACCATGTTGGTCCAGGCCCGGCCTGGGCCGAGCTGAAGACAAGGATTGGTTCCCCTACGAGCTGGGCTATTGATCTTGGTTTTGATAGTTCTCAAGGCTACTGTTTTGGGCGCTGTTGCCTCTAGCTATAATCTCTTCTTCCTTTCCTAGCCATTTCCTTGGGTTAATGCACACCCGAAATGTTGGTAGCAGCACTACTTTTGGAAAGCGGAAATGATGCCATGAGATTAGAGTTTTCGTAAAAGGAGTTGATGGTGGGAGAGTGACAGCTTCTTTGTCATGGACTTTCGGATGTGGGTGGTGATGTCAACAATAAAGAAGCTCTCTAGTCCGTCATAATCCAACAGCGCCTGTTGGTGGCACTACAGTTCAACAATGCCAGATCTTGTCGTCTGAAAGCGTGTGTATCTTTCCTTTATCTATTGACTATCATTGCCGATCTAGGAGCGCCCAGGAAATCCTCTGGTGGTCTATGGTATTGTATTGTTACACGCAAGCGTGTTGGCTTTGGGCTGAGCAACACTGTCGTTGGTTTCTGGACACCACCCAGGAAACGAGCCAAGAATGAAACAAAAAGAGTAAAACGCCGCCCAACGCCTAGCTATCCCGTCTTTCAAGCAAGTTTATTCTTCGTCCTTGACCTTGTCGTCATCCTTCTCTTCAGGCTTCTCTTCTGGTTCCTCGGTCTTCTCCTCTGCCTCGGCTTCCTTCTCAGGCTCTTGGACCTCGGTCTCCTTGGCGTCGTCAAAGTGGTTGACGAGCACGTAGCGGAATCGAGGCTTGCCATCCTCCATATCGACAATGGCCTGGTTGGCATCCGACATGGGACGCTTCTCAACCCACGGGACGATGTGCTTGTCGGCGGCGAGCTGGAAGAGCTCCTCAATCTCCTTGGGGCTGCCAATCAGAGATCCGGCAAGCCTGCGTCGTGCGGGTACGAGCGCCCACGCACTCACGGGGATGGGCTCTTCCGGAATGCCCACCTGCACAAGTGTGCCATCGAGGCCGAGCATGTCAAAGTACTCTTGCAGGGGCATCTGCGAGAGGATCATGTTAGCCATGTGGTTCTGGATGCACAGAAGAGATTGGGTCGTGAAAATGGGTTGCGGCAAGCTCGGCATGCGCGGTGTAAGCAATGCTGTTGGCCATTGCTGTGCTGCACATCTTGACGCAGGTCCTCATGCATGATGAATCACAGGAACTTGAAATGACAACGTACCTTTGGTGATGAGACAGTGCAGATGATGAGGTCGAGGGTTCCAGCGTGCTTCTGAGACCAGTTTTCATCCTCGGCAGTTGCGATATACTCATCGGCTCCCAGTGCCAGAGCCTCTTCTCTCTTGTCTGATCGTCGAGAGATGCCGATGACCTTGTCAGCGCCCATGGCCTTGGCGATGAGAACCGCAAAGTGACCGAGACCACCGACACCGACAACACCAACCCTCTTTCCGGGACCGGCACCGAAGACCTTGAGCGGGGAGTAGACGGTGACACCGCCGCAGAGCATCGGCGCCGCATGCTCTGGGAGCAGGCCATCCGGGATCTTGATAACAAAGTGCGAGGGACTTCGGTGGTAGAGGGCGTATCCTCCGTAGGCCTTGCCGCCATTTCGGTACGTCGTGTTGTATGTCAGGTGCATATCATGACAGTAGTTCTCGAGGTGAGTCTCGCAGGCCTGGCAAGGTCCATCGCGGGATTGGCACGAGTCTGTCTGAGCGCCGACACCGACCAGGTCGCCGACCTTGATGTTTCCCTCCGCCTCGGATCCGACTCGAACTGCGACACCGACGATTTCGTGGCCAACGACACATGGGAAGTCGGTTGGGCCCTGTCGATGGTTAGTACATGAGACGTATCAGGAAGTCACTGAGGGAAACGTACCCAGCCAGCTCGGAGGGTGTGGATGTCTGAGCCGCAGATGCCCGAGTGGGTGATTCTGATATCGACATCTGTCTCTTCCCAAGGCTTGGGCTCGTACTCCTTCCAGACCATGTGGCCTTCAGCTGCTCTTGGGTCTTCACCCATCCAGCCTTCAAACTTGTAATCGGTCGCCATGTTGATGTTTCTCAGGGGTATCGGTGTATGGAAGTTGTGTGCAGTGTAGTTGCTGTGAGTGTGTATCCAGTCTTGGCTGTTGATGTTGGATTGTCTGGTTCTTCCATCTCTCTCGTCTTGGGTATCATGTCTCCTTTATATATCTCCTTTCCCAATATCCTCCGAATCCTCCACCTCTATTCCCAGCCCATTTGGCAGACCACCAACTCCTGGAAACCGCATCGATTCCACTTGCCCGTATCACAACGCAACCGCCCAACCGGCAACGGACCGGCCTCCTGATCATGATACTGTCAAAACATTGCAACTCCACTCGTCGATATGGCCCCCCCTCACCTTGCTCACCTCACACCACACCATGTGGGACCAGAGCCCCGGCAGAGCCTCCGTTTGCTGGCTCCCGCCGGGATGTGATCCACCGCGGTAAGGAGCCTCGAGGTGAGGGTAACGTCACCCGCCGATAGGACGTCTCGGTGAGCTCGTGGGGGTTCGATGGGTTATCGGCCGGTTGTCATTCGGTCGACGTTGATTGTGGACCAGGGGCCAGATAGGGTTTCCAGTCTTTCTAGAAGGTGGCTTGCGGCCGTTGGAATGCTGAGGCTCAAGTGCCGGTGCCATGTCGTAGAAGGTTTGGAGGCTTCTGTAGTTTCCGCTTGAGGCTCTGCCATCACTCGTAGACGTCCTGGAGGATGACTTTCAACAGCATTAATTATCCATCACCAACATCAGCCTACGATAGTCGAGACCGAGATAATAATCCATGAGTTGCATGCCCTGCCAGCTCATGGGCAGTTTTGGGAAACCCATGTCTCGGTAACTGTCCGATAGTTTTGTCCCATACGGAGAGGCCCCCGTTCCAAACGTTCCTGCGGTGATCCGCTTCTCTCGGCTTGAGGTGAGACAGTGCCGAAGCCATTCGCAGACCGGGTCTCTGGGCGTGGAGTCGAGAACGGGCCGCGGTGAGGCATCAAGAACCTAAGCATGGGGGCTTTGAGGGACACCGCCCTGGACCTCACCTTTGGAGTGAGTCGATGGGCAGGTATATGAGTCGGTGAATCCCGTGATTCTCGGGCAAGTAATCTTCTTTCACCGACGACCTTCTCGGCGCTTCCGCATGAGAAGAAAAATGATGATCTGCAGCCAGCCCTATCTAAGAGAGGCGAATGTCAGTAAGACCTCTCCCTTGTTCGACAACGTGGTTTGAGGTTCCAGAATAGGAGGAACTGCGCGTCTCCCGGGACCGGATTCGTCGGGCCTCACAGGCCACCGCCCCTTGACGATGGAGCATGAAGATGGCCCACGAAGATAAGCATTGTCGCGTGATTCTGATTTTTGCGTGCTTTGGTGTAGGGTAAGCGTTTAAGATGGAGGAGGTTGCATTTTCTGGAGGCAATTAGATCGGTCACATTGTTATAGACTGGAGGCGAGATATAGCGCCGACTGGACTTGGTATGGTTTATTTCTCCTTGGTCAATTGATGTATCTAGCTGTTTGTTGTCATGTTCTCGACTGTTGCAATAATGTCATCCACCCCACACATTGGGCACTGCTCAATCAAGTTCTATAGACGATAGTAGTATTGAAATTGTAACGAGAACAGGCCAATCCGGGCCGGCAGCAAATCACATACTCCCAACCAGGCCCGTGAAGAGAGGTCCGTGTGAAGCATGGATATCTAGGTGAAGCCGGGAACCGAGAAGCAGGGACCACGGCCTCAAGGATCACTCACCGATCGAACAGAAAAGAGGTCGACGGCGCAGCCTTCCGGTTCTTTTTCGTCGTATAGAAGAGGAAGCTGGGAGATCGGATCAAGTCGGAATACAGTCCGGTGAAGGACTTTGGCGTTGATGTCGTTGAAGTTGGTGATGTTGAGGCCGTGAGCATCGTGACATCACGTGATACACATGAAGGGGAGAGAGGGTGGCATGTTTGGATTTTGTTGGTTCCTTTGATGGGCAGACAGTCATGGAACCGAAAACTTCCCTGTCAGAGCCCAATTTGTCCCAAAACTCTCAGCCTCCCTCACAGCAGACTTTTCACAGCAAAACGTGCAGACTGTCCTCTTCTGTGATGGTTGCACACTACAAGTTGGCTGCCTCACGAGCTGAGATGTACGGCTGACAACCTGCCTTCCTCCCTCGTGTTGAGTCAGGTACTGCACATACTTGGTTGGGCCGAAATCTCAGCCGAAACACTAGAAAAAAAGGCTTCGTTGTTTATTTCTACTTTTTCTCGCCTCATTTTTGAGGGAGGGAGATTGATCGTCCGTCATGTGTGTGATGTGCCTCATGGTGACCGTCATGAAGTTGTGGCTGTTATCATGGCTGTGGAGACGGCCTGAGACAAGACCATCTACACGGCCACACTCTTCATTTCACTCTTTCAAGTCTTCTTCCCTGATTCTTGAGGCCCTCACCTGAATCTCTTACCACTAGGTATGCAAGTCGTCTTAAGTAAATGGACCAGTTTGGTTGTTCGAGCCACAATTGATTGTTATCCTCCTTTCTGTAGTGATCACAACCCTTGGCATCGTGGCGCAGAGGGGTAACCGGCAAAGGTATGCCAAGGGACTTTGGAACCGGGTACAGTAGCACAGAAAGGCCAGGCCAAAGTAAAAAAAAACCCTCGGCCGAGTATCCGTAAAACAAACTATGCATCACCTCGATCAAGGGGTTCGAGTTCGCTCATTAGATTAGTCTGATGGATCAAAACCAGGGCGGTCCGCAACCACATCACCGTTGAATCTCGAAAAAGGCGCTCGAACAAGGCGTAGATTGGCACCAAATGGCCACAACGGCCAACGGGAGGCCCGTCATCATCTCCACGATCGTGTGCAAGCAATTGCACATTTCACGATGAGTCAGGTCTTGGTCTTCTTGGCTTCGATGAGAGTGGATTGTTCCTGCAGGGGATCTCCCCTTTGCGCATCCTCAATTGTGCTTGATTCTCCATTCGCATCCGCGATCTTGAGCGTTTCTCTACTTTCCAAGTTATCTCCGGCCGCAGCTCTAGCTTCGCCTCAGCCAATGTCCACGACGGTGGACCAGCGAACATCACCGTCGTGGTCCATCACAGGTTTCAGATCACAGATGGGGGCGCCCCTCCAAAGATCCCAATCCCGCAGTTGGCAGCGGCGTCAATTTAACGGTGGCTGTCTTTCCACTCTCCGATGTGCTATCCAAAGTCCCATTGGCCTGGGGCCTTTGTTGCCTACCTCAACTGTGTGCGATGCTGGGGGCCATGAGTTGTTTCGCGCAGCGCGCATTTGTCTGGAGCTTGATGTGCACCATTGTGTTTTTCCAGTTTCTAGTTTGCTGTAGTCTCGTCTGCGAATCTAGCATGCTGAAAGGATGTTTTAGAAACTATTTAAATGCCTGATTTCCCATATTTGAAGCCATTTTGATCTTCGCTATCATCACCTTCATCTGCCTCTCAACTCAAGATACCTTCAGCACCCATCACAGCCAACCATCCAACCCAAGCAACACTGGTTCAAGCAAAAACGAACCAACACCAACAACTCGCAAACCAACTCTCCAATAATAACAAACCAACGACAAGAACAGAAATGTCTTCTCCTGCCAGCGCCCAGTAAGAAGCCTTTCCATCAGTTCTCACGATGAGTTGGCCGCTAACAATGACCGCTCACAGGTTCAGCAGCTCCAGTGGCTCAGGCTCCGTTTACACGGGTGGCCAGGCCACATCCACTAACAGCACCATGCTCAACCAGTGGGCCACCACACCAGACCGAGCTGAGCGCTTCTATGCCACAGGACAGAGGACAGGGAGGAACGCGATGGAGCAGGCCAACACGATTGTGGCTTTCGACACGGCCTTTACCCGAACGAGACCCTAGAGCGAGGATCTGATTGTGGCTGCGAATTATCTACCTATGGAAGCACGGCGTTTTGGTGTTGTGATTGGTTGGAGTCTCATTTGAGGCATTGTACAGCAGGATAACGATGGGTCGGGCATCATGTACCTCGGCATTTTCCCTCAATTACTTAAAGTATACGGATACGGATATATGAACTGCGAATGGATTCTATAAAGTTATCAAACGAGCTGCAGCACTACCAAGTGCCATTGTGATCTTCATGTACTCCGCAGGCTGGGTATTGGTTGGTTCAGCTGTGGCTGGCCCTGTAAGACGTGAAACGTGAGCAAAGACTTCAGCTCCTCAACCTGACCGCATCCTCGACTTTTTCCATCTTACATTACTCATTCTGTGAATTTATCTATCGGAATCTGTCTTTACTGCATCGCTTTCAAGAGAATCTATCATCAACCCTTGAACTGGCAGGCACGATCAGCTGATTGCTGTTCTTGATAACCTCCATCGCGGACCCTGCGCCGCACGGACCCTGGCTGTTGCCTGCCAATCTTCTTGGCAGCTGGAGCTGAACAGAATATCCGGTATTCATTTCCGGCCGTTCATTTCTACCTCGACCTCTTCATCATCTTTTAGAAGGAGGCATTCGTTGTGCTGTCTTTATCTTGAAGGACAGCATCTGGCTGACTAGACTTGTCCTGTCCGCCAGCTTCCATCCCATCAACGAGCTTCCTACACATCCGGCATGCCTTCTCACGACGCTCCATCGTCGAGCGACGACAACGACGTTGTGGTTGTTGGCCGTGATGATGTCAGTAACTACAATCCTGACAATATCCTTCCCGAATCTGAAGACACCGTTGCCAAGATCAGACAGTGGCTGCGGCCTACCGAGTATAATCTCGATGGCAGCGAGTATCGCAAACATCTCGCCTCACACCTCGCAAACACTGGAGAGTGGTTGCCACGCCTAGACGGATATAAGACCTGGCACGACAGTTCAGATCATGGCCTCTTGTGGATTAGGGGTGTTCCGGGTTCTGGAAAGTCTGTCATTGCGGCTACATTGGCACACATACTTTCTCAGGAAGATGTCCCGGTGCTCTACTTCTTCTTTCGTCAGATCATTGATGCCAATCACCGGCCTATCAATCTGCTCAGAGACTGGCTTGACCAGATTCTCCTCTACAGTCCTCCCTTGCAAGCAATCCTCAAGGAATACATCGACACCGATCGATCTCTGGACAGTGTTTCTATGGATGAGCTATGGCGCCATCTTCGCACGGCTCTGGCTTCGATACCACTAACTTACTGCGTCGCCGACGCATTGGATGAGATGGACCAGTATAACGACGGCTTTGTCCGTTCTCTGGCCGATCTTGGACATTGGCGCCCATCCAATGTCAAAGTACTCATGACGAGCCGACCGGTTGTGAGTGTTGAGACCCCCATGAGGGGCATCAGCTGCATTGATATTCGAATGGAAGAGGATCTCATTGATATCGACATCGCAACATATGTCAAGCATTGCCTGGATGGCACTTCCATCTCGGAGGATGACCGACAACGAATCAAGCAGGCTGTTCCAGGTCGAGCAAATGGACTGTTTCTCTACGCAAAGCTGGCCATGAAGGCGTTCCTGGAACCAAACGTCAACGTCTCCACCGCTCTAGAGATGTTACCACTCGACATGGAGGCCATGTATGTTAATCTTCTCCAAGAACATGCCAGGAGGTCTGGCATCTCCGAAACAACCCAGGTGCTCATTTTGCGATGGGTGACGCACGCAACACGTCCCCTTCGACTCCTGGAGCTTGCCGACATGCTCAAGTATGTGATGGGCGGACAATCAACTAGCCTCAAAGATAACAAGGATCTTGTTCGGGCTGCCTGTGGACCCTTGTTAGAGATTCTCCCCGATGAGACCGTCAGTGTCGTTCATCACTCCCTGACCGAGTTTCTCACCGGGACCAAGAGACCGGTGCACTCTGCTTACCCCGTTTTGGGCCCGATCTCATCCCACAGCCAACTTGCCGAGGTCTGCCTCAAGTATCTCCAATCTGGATGCTTGCAACGCACAAGTCCAGATACGAGACGCTTCAATCAAAACCTCATGAACTTGAACTTCCCCTTCGCGGAATATGCCGTCGATAACTGGCACGTTCATGTCACCAGATCCGAGTGGAATGGTTTTCCCGGAAACCCGATATCCCAGCAGCTGGAGTCTTTCCTATCTGACAGCTCTACAAGGAACACGTGGTTGAGGATGTGTCTGGAAGAATCTCAGGGGACAATCGATGACGAGTACCTCGGTTCATTTTCAGATCTCCACGTGGCTGCGATATGTGGACTTGACTCCTATATCACGACTCTCATCGACCAGAAGAATCAGGCAAAGATCGACCAGGGAGACCTGGAGGAACGAACGCCGTTGTGGTGGGCTGCTGACCGAGGACATGCCGGAGCCGTTCGAGTATTGTTACAAGCTGGCGCCGCACCTAACCAACCTGACCTAGGGGGTCAGAAGCCACTTCACAAAGCTGCCAAGTTCGACCGCTTTGAGGTGGTTCAACTGCTTCTCGAGGAAGGAGTTGATCCATTGACACAGAAGGGCCGGGACGCGTATTCTGCAACGGGACCACCCTCCCCCCTTCTAACGCCCGTGGAAATCGCTTGTTCTCATGGCCATCTGCGGAGCTTTGAAGCATTTCTCCCTTTCATCGACGCAGACACAAAGCAGCTTGCTCTGTCCTGGGCAGCTGGGGGTGCCCAATCTCATATCCTCAAGCGACTTCTCCAGGAGCTGGTATTGACCCCAATGCCAAGCATTTGGACGAAACGCCCTGTCAGCTGCAGCCGCAATGGCAAATGTAGATGCGATGGAGGTTCTTATGATGCTGGCGCTGATGCTTCGATCAAATCAAGGCTCGCTCTTGGATGAGCCTTCAATCGGTGACGTGGAGTTGTGGCGAACGCCGCTTGCCAGCTTTTGTCGCAGACAAGATCATGTTCCAGGTCTACGGTTTTATCAACGCTATGGTCACTCACGGCCGGGGAGAAATGCCCCCAAGGCCAACAGAACGGATGACTTTCGGCGAGGTCTGTCACTCTTGCTCAGAGCTGGAGCCGACGTGAACGAGAGAGACTCTCTTGGACGTGCTGGCATTCACGTTACTAGGGATCCTGAGTTAGTCAGGATCCTCCTTGACGCTGGTGCTGATCCAAATGCGGAAACTCTACTTGGCGAAACCGTCCTTCATTGTTTACCGAGAGGAGCCGACGAGAATTATCTAAAACTTCTGGTCGAAGATGGAGGTGCTGATATCAACAAGAGAGAGTTTCGAAAGGGGCAGACACCCCTGATGTCCACTATTGTACGAGACTTGGATATTGCTGTCCGCATTCTCGATTACGGCCCAGACCTCAATGCCGTCGACAATGCAGGAAACGGACCTCTTCACTATGCCGTATCACAGTATGGCAAACCGTTTTTTGATGCGCCCTTTGTTGAAAACGACGAGTCAAAAAAGAGCGGTAGGCTACATATCTTGTTGTCGGCGCTGTTGGAGGCTGGCGCCGACCCAAGTTTGGCCAACGAAGAAGGACAGACACCCTTGCATCTGTTTGACGTGAGGTCCTTGTTGAAATACCCAGAGTTGATTGAGCTCCTGGTCAAGTTTGGCGCGAACACCGAGGATCGAGACTCCATGGGCCACACTCCGCTGTTTCGCCAGATAGGCAGAGCACAGGACCCCCTGGAACAACACCAACTCGTCAAGGTCTTCAAGAAAGCCTCTGCGAATCTCCACGCCCGCGATAACAGGGGCCGTACTCTCCTCCATGAGGTTATTCGACACGGTGACAAGCTCCACCGTGGGGAAGGCAGCATCACCTCGGCGTTTCAAGAACTTATTGATGCGGGAGTATCGCCTTTTATAGTGGATTTCCAAGGCAACACGTTGTGCCACGAACTGGTCAAGGGCCCGAAATTCAGCTACACCTCGGATTTCCACGCTGTATACTGGCGACTTTTCGAAAAGCTTGGGCTCGACACTGACCAACCCGACTTTGAGGGGAGAACTCCTCTGCATCTTGCATGCATGCTGAACTTCCCTGATGAGCCTGATAACAGGGGCGAACATGTGGCCAGGTGCTTTGAATGGTTTCTGGACCACTCCTCCAACCCCAACGCCCAAGACAGGCAAGGGGTGCGGCCCATCCACCTCGCTGCCTCCACATCAGACTATGCTGTCGATCGGTTGATAAGGGCTGGAGCGGACCCCTTTGTCTCGACTAGCCAAGGGCTCAATGTTCTGTCAATTGCCTCACGCTGCAGATTGAGTAATACGCTCGGTTTGGTGCTGGAGCGCATGAAGGATTTGGATCCTGAAGCCACGCTGAAGGCGGCAAACGCAAAGGACATAAGCCAACTCACGCCCCTTCACTACGCGAGTCGCTCTGGACGAATTGAATCGGTCTCGCTGCTACTCGAAGCAGGGGCCGATGTCAACCCAACGTTCGATGCATCATTGTTTTCAGAGGATGCGGAGCCTTGGTACCCCCCAGTGCTTCAGTGTGTCTTCTTCAAGCAAGAGAACGCCCTTTGGAGACAAGACGATCCGCCGAGAGTTGCTGGAGGATATTCAAATCCGTTGTCCATACATAGTCGATTCGACAATGACCATGGCAGGCCAACTGCGGTGGCTTTTGAAGTTGAAGACACCAACCGCCCACGACCGAGGTCGCCCTCCCGGCACCCCCCTTGGAAGGTATTCGATCCAGACCTTGGTAGTGTACGGTACGATGAAATCATCAAGACCCTGCTGGCGGCGGGCGCAAACATGTACGACAATAGCCACTGGGATCACTCGGCGTTGTACAGTGCCATGCGGTTTGCGGCACGTGCATGGGACGACTACATCGTCAACCTCCTCTGGACGTGCCATGAAGAAATTGAGGGCCCAGAACTGCCGAAGCCCATCAAAGTCGCCGTCACCATGAGTAGGGCTCGGCGTCAGATGGACACGAAACTACTCGGCGAGGCAATCTTGCCATGTTCCAAGGAGGTGACCTGGGAGACGATTGAGGAACTGCTCAGTGACCGCGAATACTCACTGATTCTCAAACTCCACGAGGCTGGTGCTGATTTCATGTCGGCCAACCCTCCTGGACCATCCATTCTGCAGGAATTTGTTAAACTTGGATTTGCCCAGCTGGTCGACGGTTGCTGTTCATCAGAGGAGGCATTGCGGTTCGACGATCCCGAATGGCGTCAAGAACAAGAGGGCCGTCCTGGGGCTGACCTATTCGATCCCTTGGCTATCACGGCGTGTGTGCGTGTCGCTCCTAACATGGATGTGCTGCGAGTCTTGGTTGAGAAGAAGGGTGTCGACATCAATGCGCCCGGCGCCAGTAACCGCACCGGAATACGTGCCCTCCATGCTGTTGCTCAGGGTAGTTCCTGGTGGCAAGTTGCTCAGGCAATGCCATACCTGGTGTCCAAGGGGGCCGACCTGGAAGCGCGCGACCGCAAGGGCAACACACCGCTCCACTGTGCCCTTGCAAGGTACAACCCATTCAATGTAGCTGCGGCAAAGACTCTAATTGAACTCGGCGCCGATGTCAATGCGGTCGATTCGGGGGGCGAAGGGTGTCTTGAGAAAGCAGCCCATAGCCAAGAGCTTGTTCACCTCTTGGTCAACCATGGTGTGGAAGTCAGCCCAACCGCTATCTCATCGGCAGCTATGAATAAGGACCTGGGTGTTTTGAAGGCACTTCTATCATCTGAAAAGACACCCGCCCTCGTCAAGTGCTGGAACTTGGGCTTGGACGATGTAAGAGGATTGGATCCCAAGTCGCCCGAGGCTCGGATAGCTCGCCAGGGACATCCTTTGTATGTCGCGGGTATGCTACCACCATTGAGAAGGACGGCTGATGACGCCGACGTCGGCGAAATGCGTGCTAGGAAGTTGATGGAAGCTCTCCTTGAGGCAGGTGTGAGCCCTTACGACACATTCCTGATCCAGAATGATTTCAGAGACGGGTCTAGAAGGCGATCGTTACCGGCAAATGTGGCGAACAAGAGATGGAGAACGCAGGACAAAGAGTCTGAGAAGATACCATTCATCGAGGACAGCGAGGATGACCTTATGCCGGCTACCCTGGCCGATAGGCTGGTTTTCCATCAGATACTAGCAGATCATGGCGTTTACGAGCCTATTCTCAACCTGCCAGGACTTGACCTGGAGCGTCGAAACGCATCTGGCCAAACCCCCCTGTTGGCTGCTTGTCGGGGAGGGGCAGTTGCGTCACCGCTCTATTACAAGCCAGTTCTGAAGGCTTTGTTGGATAGAGGAGCGGACCCAACTGTCCGAGATGACTACGGCCGGAACTGCCTGCATCATTGTCTTAGCCATCACTCATCCGCAGTGATGATGAAGCAGCTGCAAGAGCTCGGTGACGTTGTCCCGGCGCTCATCAACCAACCCGATACTTACGGTTACCACCCAATGCATTATCGTTTGGCGGCACTCTCGCAGGGAACCCTTGGGCCGCAAAGTGACGAATGGCTGGACTACCTCATCGCGCAGGGAATGGACGTAACAGCTGCAGATGGTGATGGGAACGGCCCTCTTCATTTTCTCGCCTCTGGTTTGCTGTCTTCTTCAAGTCATCTGGACACTGGCCGGCGTCTCTTCAAAAGGTTTGCGGAGTTTGGGCTGAATGTAAATGCTCGCAACAAGGCGGGGCAAACACCGGTGTTTTTCCTCGATTCTACAGGCTTTGTCTTTGGGCAAGAAAGTGCGGTGTTGGAGATGCTGGACGAGATGGGAGTTGACTGGCTGGTAAGGGATGACGAAGGGAAAACGGTGCTGCACGGGATAGCGGTAGAATATGATGGCATCTTCAAGGGCATCATGGATAGGGGAGTTGATCCGCTACTGGAGGATGCTGATGGGCGGACCAGTCTGGATCTGGCAGCGGCGTACGGTAACGTTGGAGTGATGCGCCTGTTTGACAAGAAGAACGAAGGGGATTGAATGTAGTTGTTGAAGATGGGGTTGATCTCTTGGCGGTTGTAACCTGGTGATAGGTATATGAGCACTGTAAGGTTTCGGAGATGAACATACTGCAACTCACGTATAAACTCTCAGGGGTTTGATGGCATTTGGAGAGTAGGTCATGTCTGGGTAGAAGCCATGGGCACTATTATTCTGATAATTGCATGCCCGCGACGTCAAAGCACGAAAGGACCCGCAGTAAGTCCCCATTGTCAAGGTCTTTTCTCAATCAACAATTATTACCACCTCGTCAACTGATTTCCATGCCCGCAGGGATCTCAACGGGGCAGACACAGCCCTGGATACAGGTCCTGTCTGACCTGCATCTCGAGTTCGGGCAGCAGTATTCCTCTTACAGCTTTTCCGCGACAGCGCCTTATTTGCTCCTAGGGGGAGACGTAGGGTGCCTGATCGACTACGATGAATACCTAGGTTTCATGGAGAAGCAGGCCTTCCGGTTTGAGAGGGTGTTTTTGGTGCTGGGCAATCATGAATTTTACGGCCTGGACTACGAAGCTGGGGTTGACATGGCCAGACGTCTTGTATCTGAGGCTTCTCTTGCGGGCAGGGTTGTTCTGCTACATAGAACCAGATGGGATGACCCCAAGTCTGAGATGACGATACTTGGTTGTACGCTGTGGTCTGCGATTCCACAACAGGCGTATGACGTTGTGCAATCCAAGGTCAAGGACTTTAAAAACATCAAGGGGTGGAGCGTCGAGAAGCACAACACTCTTCACGGAGAAGAGCACCTCTGGCTGCGCGAGCAAGTCGCACAGGCAAGCACAAGACAGATACTGGTAGCAACGCACCACGCGCCGCGGGTCGAGGGCACGTCAAGGCCGCAGCACGTCGGGAACCCGTGGACATGCGCGTTTGCGACCGACCTGATGGATCAAACGTGGGACGGTGTTAGGATCTGGGGTTTTGGGCATACACATTACTCGACCGAGGTTGTATTGGGAAGCGGGATTAGGTTGTTGGCGAACCAGAGGGGGTATGTGATGCCGGAGAGTGAGGGATCAAGAGGGAGGAGTGGTGATGGGTATGTTTTTGATGAGGAGTTGGTTATTTCCACGTCTTGGGAGGTTGAGAGGAGCAAGTGAAATCATGGATAGAGGTGGTGGCTCTGGAGTTGAGGTTAGACATGGGATATCGCGGCTATGAAGTCGAGTGCATGATAATGACGACAACTGAGCAACGGCCTCTGTTTGGCCAATGGCTCACAGCCCAGATCTAGCAGCTTGTTGGCCGATATGATCTGAGATGAGCCGGGGTCCAAAGTGTGGGTTGCATTTGTCAGGGCCACGAGGCGTCCCGAGCTTGGCTGCCGGCAAAAGAAACGAGGCCGACAGCGTAGAGAATGGCTTGAGAGTAAGCAAGGTAGTTTTATGCGGTAATTGGATTAAGCTGAGGGTAGATCATCACTATCAGCTTCTTCTATCCAAGCATTGAGCCAATTTACCGCTGTCTTGAAGTTGGGTGCGTGATAAAACATCAAGGCTCGCTAGCTCGGTCGTAAAACCCGAGAGGCCGGGGGTTTTGCTTATCAGGCACTGGTCATTGGCCGAGCCGGCAATAAGAAACAAGAGAGACAAAAACAAGCACGCAAAGAAGAGAAGAAAAGACGGGCTTGGCCGTCGCCACTTTCTAGAGAGAGACAAATCTCTTCCAGCCAATACCGCCACGTTGACGAGCGACGGTTGGTGAGTGGTGGGGCATGCCGAGGAAATCCCGGACAGTGTGAGAGAGTTACCGTGAAATGCAAGATCTGGCATTTGTTGTTGGTGAGTGAGATGCGAGATTTGATCAGTTGTGAGGAATGGAAAGTTGCTGATAGTGGGACAGACTGTTTCTGCTGTATCGGGGTAATGTCAGGTTACAGATTAACGTGTTCATACTCGAGATGACTTGTAGCGATAGAGAACCAACCAGTAAACCTCTATCTACCTCTGTATCAGAGATATCTCCCCGAGATACGTACGTCACTCTGCTTGCTTCTTTGGCGGCTAACAAGGTCCATCCATCTCTACCCCGGGCTTCCCAGACGTCGGAGGAGCACCCGTAGTCAGTGGATATCCGCCACTGTAGACGCCCTTAGGCCCTGTAATCTGTGAGGTCAAGCCTGTATCAGACCTGTTTTAAGCCCGGCTTTTACGTACTGTCCCCCGGCTTCTCTCCCCTTGGCCCGGTCCGTGCGGCGGTCGGCGCCGATTATCCGAGTCTTTCCGACCAAGCAGCAAGCGGCGGGCAGGAGGCATTATTTTTCCCCGGGGGGGAACCGCCAAAACAAAAAAAAAGATCTCAAGCCTTGAATTTTTTCCTCTCCTCCTTCTCACCTCAAGCTTCTCCCTCAACTCAGACCCCGTCTTAACAGCTCGGGCTCTTCTCATCTCCCCTCAGTCCTTTGTTTGTCTGAATCCCCCATACAACAATCTTCCGCAATGGCTTCCGGCGCTGCTTCCACCGGCTCGACCAAGGTCGACGCCGTCGTCCAGACCATCAAGGCTGAGGAGCCCAAGAAGCTCACCGGCTTCGCCCTCTACTCGCGATTCGCCCTTGCCGGTGCTGCCTGCTGCTCCATCACCCACGGTGGTCTTACTCCCGTCGATGTGTACGTTTCTACCGCGAGCCTCTTCGCTGTCAATTGCGCCTTTTGCCTTCTCTGCGAGCGATTATCTCGGGGTCCTCAATTGACCCGAGGCTGCCGTTCCGCCGTGTCGCAATTCCGAGCCTCAATGGCAGCGAGCTTCTCTTGTACACCTAAGCTAACACCCTCACAGCGTCAAGACTCGTATCCAGCTCGACCCCGTCACCTACAACCGCGGTCTGATCGGTGGCTTCCGCCAGGTCGTCCAGAACGAGGGTGCTGGCGCTCTCCTCACCGGTGCCGGCCCCACCTTTGCCGGTTACTTCCTCCAGGGCGCCCTCAAGTTCGGAGGTTACGAGTTCTTCAAGCAGCAGTGGATCGACCAGCTCGGCTACGAGACTGCCTCCAGGAACCGCACTGCCGTCTACCTCGCCTCTTCCGCCACCGCCGAGTTCTTCGCCGATATTGCCCTTTGCCCCCTCGAGGCCACCCGTATCCGTCTCGTCTCTGAGCCTACCTACGCCAGCGGTCTCATCTCTGGTTTCGGCAAGATGCTCAAGAACGAGGGTATCGGTGCTTTCTACGCTGGTTTCGGTCCCATCCTCTTCAAGCAGTAAGTACCTCAATTATCATGCGCCTTTTGGCAATATACTCACAACACTAGGATCCCTTACACCATGGCCAAGTTCGTCGTCTACGAGAAGGTTGCCGAGGCTGTCTACCGCCAGTTCCCCAAGAAGGACATGTCCGACGGCATGCAGACCGTTGTCAACCTGGGCTCTGGTCTGACCGCCGGTTTCGCCGCCGCCATTGTCTCTCAGCCCGCCGACACCATGCTCTCCAAGATCAACAAGACCAAGGGTCTCCCCGGTGAGGGCACCACTTCTCGTCTCATCAAGATCGGTAAGGAGCTCGGTCTCCGTGGCTCTTACACCGGTATTGGTGCCCGTCTCTTCATGGTCGGTACTCTCACCGCCGGTCAGTTCGCCATCTACGGTGACCTGAAGAAGGTATGTCAAACTCTGTCCTCAAGTCTCTCTGCAATGTCACTAACATGTCAACTAGGCCCTCGGTGCCGTCGGTGGTGTCGAGATCGCTGCTTAAACGATCCGAAATGTCGAAATGAAAAGGGGAAGCGAGGGAAAGTGTACGAGCTGTCTGGGAACCGTGGCCTGAGCAGTGCCCAAGAGCTGGGCCTGCTTTGAAACGAACGCTCGCTGCTGTTTCTTTTACAATGGATGACTTATTCAATGGAAGTAGGGGGCTGCACAAGGCTTGCGGTCAGCAGGCTCCTCGTCCAGGGAGGGACGGTCAGGGGGGAAGGGAAACAAAAAGTGAATCCTTTGGAAAAGAACGGGGGGTTACTCGTTTTTCGTCTCATGTGTGCTTATGATACCTCGAGCATAGAGTGGGTAGACGGGTGGTACCCTGCCGAAGGGTTGTATAATAGTCCTTTTTTTACGCTTCAATCATAGACTGGGAGTTTTTGGACTCTTCATCTGACGACTTTCTCGAGACTTTGCACTGTGAGCTGATGATGAACTTGATGTCATAACTTGAACGCCTAAACCTCGGATCTCCTATGTACATGTAGAGGAGGAGTTGAGTATCTTATAGAGGTATCTAACTGGTTTACATACAGTATGGTAAACCTGCTCAAGTGTTTCTGATACAATAGACATCCTAATTCCTGCCATATCACTTGGAGGGGACAGTCAATACATGCTCTCCTCAAGTGTAGTTTCAACTATCACTCTTCTCATATTCTGCCAAGTTGTTCTTAGCCAGCATCTCGTTCCTGCCTTCTCTGCTCTGCATGCATACCCTCATGCTTTTTGAGCGCTGCTCGATATACATTGAGCGAAAGTTTGGGCAAAGGAAGATGAATTGCAGGCCACCCTCCATTCCCCCTTGTCCTCTTCGCTCATTCAGAGAATGTGCTAGTTATCTAGCTTCGGGACTCGCCTTGGGCTATATATATTGGTTCCCATGGTTTTCTCTTGCACCTAGGAAACGCCCCATGTAGGCTGTTCAAAATGATCATGGGCATAGTCAGGGTCGTTAGTGTTCGCTACCAATATGTCTGCTATGAAGTCGCCTGAAAGACCTCGAGGGCTGCTCTTTCTTCTTGCCCAAGACTTCATCCCCTTCAGTTCGGAATGCCTTCTTGACGCATCTGTCGAGGGATGACGCTGGATCTATATACCCGCCCCTCGTTTGAAGAAGAATGATACGTGGGTTGACAGTCTTTTCCGCTCTGTCTCTGAAGGGTTGAACTGAACGGGCGAAGCGTTGATACGGCACATGTGTGCTGCCACTTGGATGATCCTGTCTGGGTGAATTTCGGGACCTTGCTCAATTGCATGCGAAAACAAGGACCCTGATGTTGGTGTATATCAAAGATCCATGCATAATAAACTGAGTTGAGAGATATCGCTCTCTGAATGTGCTGGGTTCTTGCTGGGAGGAGTGAAAGTTGGTCGCCACGCCGAGACACACTCCCAGGATAACATGGCTGGGGTCTCTACAGCCCTTGCGTATATATATTGTCCCGGTATAGAAATAAAGAAGGCATCATAATCTTCCTCATTGGACTTTCTGGTCCTCGAGTACACATAGGAGCCATGCCACAATGGGAGGAGGCGAAAAGTGAGAGCAGTCGCTCCGTCGAGTCTTGTAGGCCCATGAGAATCGACTTGACGCAGCCGTAACCTGTACTTTGTGAATAGTAACCAAGGGATAATCCATGTGTAATGAACAGAGATGACAACTGTCGCTCTTTGGAGGTGCCAGCTCGTGCCCGGGAGCAGTGGAAGCGACTTGACAGTCTGAAGGATTGCCGGACGAGCAACTCCCAGGCGCACCCTTTGTCTTGCTCAGGGCGGTCTTTGCTTGAAGCGCTTGCGTATATATATCTTTGGTCCTAGAAGTGTTGAAGGTTCCGTGCTCTGAATCATTCGGAGCGCTGGTCTTCAAGACCACAAAGGGGCCATGCGGGCCGAGGTCGGTGAGGGAGACGAAATCAATGGGCAGCCACCAGCCTGGTCGGGGGCTTCTGTCCTCGGTGGATTGACTTGACGCGGCACAGATCCATGCCATTTGAAAACGTAATCCCGATATATAGTCCCCAAGTGATGATCCATGTATAGTGGACCGAAATGAACGCCTTCAGCCGCCTGGCTTAGTAACATGGTTGTCTCCCAGGGCTGTAGTCTGGTATCCAAGGGGGGTAGTAGATGATGAAGATTTCATCGGTACCTCCAGGACCGAGACCATTGGGGGTCTCTTCAAACTGTTGAATATATGTATCTCGTCTCGCCTAACAGCAAGCGACCATTGGCTGGACCCTCATCTGAAACTGCCGGTAGTGCTTCAATAGGAAAGCCAGTATGAAGGCGGCAGTGTAGACTCAAAAAGGCGTCTCGTCGAGGGTAATGACTGTGGACGAGGTCCCCAACGTTGGCTTGGCTTGCCATATGTATATAAAAATCCTTGGCACGATCCTCCTTTGCAACTGACGGTAGTGCTTCGGCGCAGAAGACCGATTCGAATGATGTCGAGATACCGCAGAAGAGCACTTCATTGTCAATGCCCATTATGTCCTTGGCTTGGCGGCATGTGTATATAAGTTCGATGTCATCTCCGCCCCAAGGAACAGGAACAGAAGGACGGTTGTGCCAGTCTGCTTTTTGATCCTGCGTTCTTCGGATTGATGCGAAGGGCGAACGGGGGAAACAATTGAAAAGTATGGGGTCTTGCGTCTCCCATCACCCAGGCGAAAACATCTGTTCGGACTCTGAAAGCTCATCCAAGGGGGCGTGCCACCAATCTACTCGTGGCGGGAATAGGACCGCTCTCGAAGACGTTTGCTAACTTCTTCGTATATACTAGCAGCATAGTCCACAGGCTACGTTGTCTCAAGTTGGGCGAATCATCAGAAGACCGAGTTATGCTTACCTCATGGGAGCTACAACCAGCTCGTCAAGTTGGTAAACTGTGAGACCGCTTTCGTACCGATGAGCAAAGAGGCAATGCTTCTCCGGTCAACTCAATTGACAGCACAAAGAGAGAGGCTACATCCACGCGGAAGTGCCTCAGTCGAGACACGGTATATGTATATGCCTCGAATGTAGAACGGAGAAAGAAGGCTTGGATGTCAAGGACTTGCTGGAAAGACAGGGAGAGATGGGATTATTTATAATAGTTTAGCATATGTTTGCATGCAACCCAGCTTGGCATCCGCCAAGCACAAACGCACGCAAGCTCTCTATGGAGAGGCAAATAAGTTCAATCACGAATATTGATTCCAAAGACCAACAAGTTTGAAGCTATGCTCATTATGATTTTATTCCTAACAAGCTACCTCGCAATCCTGCTTGTGCAAAACTCCTTTTCCCAATCAAGACGCCTCCAGCTTTCTCCGCTTAAACTTGCCCCTGGCCTCAATCTTGCCCTCCACTGGCACCGCCCTCCAAGCCGTAAGCAGGAACCCGTCCGCTCCGCCTCGTCCCATCATGAACGGGTGCGTGCGTCCGGGGAGGACCTGCCATCTCCGCGCCCTGCTGCTCTGAACTGTCACACCCAGGAGAAGCGTCGGGTTCAGGGGGAATTCGGGTGTGCCCTCCCAGCGCTCGAGTTCGGAGAGTGACTTGCCTTCGATCTCGGGTGGTGGCGTTGATACCCATGCCGCACGGCGGGCCACGCTGAAGCAGTCGGCAAGCTGCGTTAGGGGCTCTACGGTGGGGGAGTAAATAGCGATGGGAGCGCCGCCTGCTAGTAGGGGCACAGCGTTACGGACGATAGAGATGGGATCCATGGTGCTTGCGACTGCGAGGCCGGAGAAGCCGCCGGCACGTGTTGCGTCGACTACGTGGCGGATACGCGCCCACCTCCGTCGCTTGCGGTGATAGTTACCCCGACGATTCGTCTTCCATGAGGCCATCTCCTCAGGTGTAGCCTCAGGCGGCCGGTTGTTGTAGGCATCGTCGTCTTCAGGGGCTAGGAGCTGTAACCATGAGATGGGCATGAGGTTGGTAGCAAGGGGGTGGTAAGGGTAGGTCGGGTTGGGGTTGGTGGCGTCGTAGTTGAAGTACCGGAGGAGAGAAAGGTTGGGTTGAGTCTGGCCGTGGATGAGGGTGAGGGTATTTGTGTTGACGTAGGGGACGTCGAAGTCGCTTCGTCGAGGGTGTCGCTTCTTATGCGCCTTGGGCGACAAGGGAGCTTCTGTAGCTTCCGATGTTGCCTGAGGCTGATCCGGTTGAGCTTCTGCCGTATCAGTGCTGCCCTCTGCAGTGTTTGAAGCTGAAGGATCGCTGGTGTGTATCGGAAGTTCTTCCGTCTTCTCCTCCTCGGGCTTTTGGTGAAGTATGCCCATCCTCTCAGCCATTGAAGCGACCAGCAGACCACCAGTATCATCCACAACCAACCACCTCCCACCCTGATTCGCAGTGGAATCTTCAGAAGCCACGCCGCCAAAGTGAACGTCGGCCCAGCATCCCACCAGCGCCATCATCTCTGCCCTCATCTCAAAGATCTTTGACGGATCGCGGTCCTCGAGCAGCCACTGCGCAAGCATGGGGACGTCCAGAGGAAGGACAGTGAACCGCCGGATGTACTTTTTCGTCTTGAGGAGCTTGTACTTGGCGAGCGAGTACGCCGTCTTCTGGTCGATAGCAGTATGCGAGAGCAGAAGCTTCGCGATCAGCTCCTTGCCCGCCGAAGCGCCCTTGCGCTTGAGCTCCTCAATCTCTTCGGCCGTAAGCGTCTGCCGCGCCGAGTCGTCGATAATCTCTCGATTCGATCGCACCAAGACCTTGCCACTCTCATCGACAAGCGTCAGCTCCTCCCCGTCAGCGGGGGCGATCACGTCCTCGCCCTCTGTCGCCTCCGCGCTGGTGTCGGCCATGTTGTCGGCGTTGAGCTCCCTAGCGGGGACAACGCGCAGACGCGCAAAGTTCTCGCCCTCTCGCTTATCCTGGACCTCATAAGTGAGGTGAAACGGCCGACCGATGACGAGGTTCGAGGGGAATGAGCCATACTTGCCCAACGAAATAGTTCTGTCGCAAAAGAGTTAGCGATCGCAGCGCAAGAGCGAAAGTTTGCTTACGTGTTGGGCACAACTTCCAAGATGCGAAAGGTCTCATTGGGAAGCCTCAAGACGACCCATTGATTGGGCTGGACCGTCTCATCAGCCATTTTGCGCTTTGTGAGGGCGAGAGGAATGGTTTGGCATCTCCAGCCTTTGGAAAAAACTAAGGCTTGAGGGTCACCGAGCTCACCGAGGTGAGCCCCGCCACGGCCCCCACTCGCCGATCCTCACCGAGACAGAGTGCCTGGACCCACCTCCATCGAGATGGAACGAACGGGCTTCACACGCACACACGATAAATAAGCCCCAGGGTTCTATGTTACACGGTCGTACATTGATATACATTATACATACAATTACAAAGGGGTATCGTCTGTTTGATACCCCCTGGTTGTCACCCCTCACCCGTGCCAAACCAGCATCATCCTTCAACTGGTAATTCCATCCCCTATAGAGGGCAGCTTGCCGTAATCAGAGCAGTCCCAATCCAGTTCTGATACAAAATCTCGAGTATTCATCACACTTGTGAAGATGTCAAGATCGATTCCTTACGGCTGTCTCTCCGCAGGTGTAGCGGCAGACGGCTTCTTGTTGGTTCGTCTCCCCAAACCAGAAATGAGGTTGCAGAGGCCAAACCACCCATACAGCATCAAGCTCAAAGCTCCAAAGATGAACATGGGGATTATAGTATAAGTTGTCAAGTCTATCACAGGTCAGTTTGAGCGTCGAACAGATATCTTCTTGGCAGTCACTTACAGACATAGCCACCTGAACGCTTGACTACGCGGTAGAGCTCATTGCGCATGATCTTCTCGGCCCCTTCTTCCCACTGCCAAGGGCCCACTAGGCGGAACTTGGTGTTGAAATTTGAGCCCATCGCCCAAGTGAAAAATACTCGAAACCCCTTCTTGAACACATATGTGGCAGTGGGTGCGGAGCCCATGTCAAGTGCAAGCTGGTATGCATAGCTCTCATGATCGACGGCTCGCTTTGTCTCGAAAAAGCTATAGCTACCGCGAGGATGGAGCTGATAGTCTAGATCATATGTGGGTAGAGAGCTGGGGCCAAGTTGGCGAGGTACCTCCTTGGGGAACTGGTCCTGGAGAAGTCGGAGCACCCAAAACTGGGCCTGCAGCTCAGCCAGGGGAGGGATCGCACCTGAACATTGTTAAGCTGGGGTTTGTACTATGGTGCCATTTTACTCACCTATTGCTGGGCGCACGAAGCCGATGAAGCCCAACGACACGTCTCCGTCTTTGTAGACGCCTCGAACGTTGGTCTGAGAAACACAGGGGTAGTCGTTGTTGAGAAAGGGGAACTCTCGTGTGTATCCTGTCGCAAACACCATGACATCTGGCTTGAGTTGCTCATCTGGAAGGACCAAGTCGCTTCGCAGCTCCTTGTTAAGGACCACCAGCCCATTCTCATCGATACTCTTGGGCCAAGTTACGACGTCGATCTTCTTGCCATCGTTGTCGCGCAGGGAGACGTTTATAATACGGGACCGCACGCGGTTCACCCAAGAAGTTGATCTCTTCCCGACATTCATATAGGGGAGTGCCTTGTCCGACTTGCAAAGAAGAACTGACGTTGTTAGTACATCGCTATTAGTGCTTCTGGATGACTTACTTGAGTCGAGGAATCTGCGGGAGGTGCTCATTTGGCCAACCCACTGATCGGGTCCCTCCTCAGTTCCGGAGATGACCCAGTGCATCTTCTTTACCCATCTATCATAGTATGTCCAGAGAAGTTGACTTCTCTGCAACTTGGGGTGAGCGTAGGCTGTGTCGAAAAGACTAGCCACAGACGTGTCGACCGGCTTGTTGGGACGACCACCTGGATCTTCCTTCGAATGACCCATCACTTTAGGGATCGGAATGATCTGGGTCACCTGTTAGAGCTGCTTTCAGGGACATAGAGAGAGGTTGAAGCTTACCTTTGGCGCACAAAAGAAGCCATCTCTGTGGCAGAGAGTGACTGACTTCGCCTTGGAGGTGACAGCAAGGTATGCCAAATCCATGCCGGTTTCACCGGCGCCCATGATATATACGTTGGTGTTGTCACCAAACTGAGCGCGTGTCTTCAGCTGGGAAGAGTGAAGGACCGAAGGAACCCGTTCAACTCCCTTGATGTCGGGAATGACGGGGTTCACGTTTATACCCGTGCAGACAGCAACGGCATCGCATGTCCATTCGGTCAATCTGCCCGTATCCTTGCAGTGAAGGCTCACAATGTGGCCAACCCCGTTGGGGCCACGACGGATCTGATCGACTCGCGTGTGGAGCTCTATCATGCCCCGGAGCTCAAAGGAAGTGGCATACTCTTTAAGATATTTAACATAGACGCCGGGAGTGAGAAAGTCAGGGGCCTCTTCCGGGAGGCGGAAGTCAGAAAACGCTGTTAGGTATTTGGACGAAACGAGCTAAAAGCAAACAGTGTCAGACATGGAGCGACTTCGCATCATCGAGAGAACTGACCTCTGCGTCCTCATACACGCGGTAAGAAAAGGTCCCGCCGATGTCTGTCTCGCTCTCAAAAAGACGGGCTTCGATGGGAGGGATTGGGAAGTACTCATGAGCGTGAGATAGGAACTTGAGTGTGGCGAGGCCTGCAGGGCCTCCGCCGACGACGGCGACCTTCATGTCGCTTTTCCAGTACGTCAGCAGTAGCAAGCTGCAAGGTAAAAGAGGTCGAATAGGAAAGCGAACAAAAGCGTGGAACCACTGCTGTGAATCACAACAAAGTTGTCGCATGCGTGTGCGAAAGCAAGCTTTGAAGTGGGAGTTCGAGATGACTTGCGAAGATTGCTTTGGAATGGCGAGGGTGAATCACGAACGGAGTCATCAAGGTAGGCAAACTACGACCAGTGCTGGCAGCTGCCGACAGCTGCTAGACGCATTTTGACTATGGATGTCTAGATTTTGACCAAAATCTGTATATACACTGACGGCCGAGCTCGCCTCGATCCTTGCCAGCTGGCGATGCGAGGCTCTCCTCACGGTGACGGATATGAGCAGTTCTAGGATTATTAAATATCTAAAGGCGGGGGCAAGTAAGAGCCCCTGTTTGCAGGGCATAAAAGTGAAGTTGTTCTTTGTTCAATAATTGCTTGGTGTTTCCCTCGCCTCGTAGTTTGCGGAGAGTTTGCTAACAGTTTGCTCAGTCTATGAAACAAGCCGAGAACACAAAGAAGGTACCCCGGCCCTTCACAGCCACGCCAGGGCTCCAGTATAAGGACCGAGATTTCACATACAATCCCCTTTGATTGCTTTTATTTCTCATGATACAATTCTCTCCATCTTGTTTACCTAAAGTCTACCAACAGGATTGCCCAGGTGTTGGAGGACGGGCTTGGGACTGGGTCGCCTGGAGGTGAGGATGGAGAGGGATCTAGATCTAGAGATGAGGCCGGAGAAGAGCATGGAGATGAGTCCGGGCGCTGGCTCTGGCTCCTCAGATCCAGGGCTGAGAGGTAAATAGGCCTAACTATTTTCTAAGGCATCAGGCATACCTGGGTTGGTGGATGTGAGCGTACCTTGGTAGATGCCCATGCTCCTTACCTAAGGCATCTCCGGCGTGCCAAGCCCACATTCACTTCCTCCAACAGCACCTCCTTCTTCTCACTTCCATCAACACCACCTTCGATCGCGAGCTTCAACAACTTGAATTACCTTTGGCCATCTAACCTTCGCACTTTTACCATCTCTCTCGCCCACATGCAGAATCACAGGAACAGCCTCCACAAGATGCAAGCCTTGATCCGTCGTCTCGCCGCGTACCCCCCAGGCCATCTCGACACTGACGCCATTCCTCTGACCTGAGCTACGCGAGCATCAATTGAGTTCTGCCGAGCGTAACCGAACAGAGATGGCTTCGCTGCTTGCCATGCTTCTCATCGTCACTTCTTGATCTCTTACGCGCTGATTGTTCAATAAATTGCGAATTCATCACGATGCATTTAGCGGACGAGTGTCCTCGGGGAGGCCGAACCAACCATTTCAGCCTCCTTTGTTGCCATCGGATCATCTAAACCTCGCTTAGATGTCGTGCAGAAACATTCATATGCTCAAGGTCGAAAACTTGCTCGTCAAGACCAGCCAACAAGCGTTGCCGTCACCTGGAGACTCTGCCCCTGATCGTCAGCCACTGCTGCTTCACATGCCTTCGGGCTTGTCCCGATCACCTGGAATACCCTCGTGGAATCGATCCTCGTCCAAACGCAATTCAACTACGAGAAGCTTGTTCGTCGCTACCCAAGCGGAACCCCTCACAGCTCAGGGCACAATGCGAGTAAACGTCAACCAATATGCACCCCAGCCAAAGCAACGATTTTTCACTGCTCTCTTAGAAGCCTCCATGTGAAGAATGCATGAAACTATCTGTCCTGGTTGTTTGCATGCAGTATGTGGACTTCACAGACAGCATGGCATCAATTGAGTATCGACATCCTCGAAACCTCTGTCTTGCCCCCTTCCCTCGCTGGAGGCCATATTTTCTTGCGTTTCATTTCCTCGCAGATCCAATACGGCCTTTTGGGAGTCTCTACTCTTCGAGTTTACATGCCTACTCGTGCCAACTATTCATTGCCCTACGCCACGATTTCGTTTCCTGCATCCTCCCCCTTTCTCAGTATTAGAGTTCATATCTACTCATCATCCAAGGAGCTCGTTGAGCCACTGCATAGTATCTCTCCACAACTCCTCATCGGCCGAGCCCGCAAGCTCAACATCGCCGCCATGGCGCAAATCCTCACGGCCAGCCCCTCTTGCACGAGGCCATCCCGATTCCATACTCACGATTGACCTTGTGATTTTGGACCTCTTGGGTTTAAAAAGGCCAAGGTGTTCTCGAGGAATCAATCATCCCAAACAGATCAAGTTCGCTATTCATTCGTTCCTCTCTCTTCTTCTCAGGATGAAGATGAGAACGTCCCTCTTTTGTGCCCTTCAGGGCCTCGGGGTCGTAGCCCACGAATCCCTTGCCTACTTCAAAGCTGATCACTCCAAGGGAGGCCACCGGTATCTCGACGGATGTGGAAAGGCTGGCAAGGGTAATTGGGTTCCCGACCCAGCGACCTTTGTCTTACCGCAGAACGATTTCAAACCCAGTGACCACTGGGGTCTTTGTGCTAGCGGACACGACTGCGCCCCCCACGAGGCGACGGGCAAGGTCTACTTCGACTTCCAGGACGATGGATTAGTCTTCAACTTTGAGGGCATCGATCACTACAAGTACGAAGACGTTAGCATCTACGTCGAGCGAGCCCGCCCCCCGCATGCTCACTCGACCAAGTACAACAAGGATAGCGACCACTGCAAGGCCAAGAACGGTTACAAGGAGGTCAAGTGCCATATTCCGTACTTCTCTCTTACCGATGGCGGTTCCTACGACAAGATGTGCCCCCTCAAGGGTGAGGGTGGCTGGCGCTTCTATATCAAGATCAAGGCTACGATTGTTCACGGTGATAAACGATATGAGCTTTACAACCGCGAGTCCACCAACGGCGAAAAGTACTTTGCTCTCAGCTACACCTGTGGCAAGTGCAAGCAGTATGTCTCCCGCTTTCTGTTGTCATTCCTTGCTGACATCGACAAGCCACAAGCACGATCCCAAGATCGAGCTGATCAACGCTGCCACCCGCCGCGATGAGGGCTCCGAGCATAAGCACCATGAGAGTCACCACGATGGGTACGCAGACAGTTCAACTCTTACAAGCAGTTCATTCTAACCATCTTTTCAGGCACCATCACGGCCACGATCACAAGGAGCACCATCACCACAAGGAGCACCATCACCACAAGGAGCATCATGACCACAAGGAGCATCACGACCACAAGCACGGCCACGATCACAAGGAGCACCACCTCCACAAGGAGCACCATGATCATAAGGAGCACCACAACCATGGACATAAGCACCATCATGAGGAGCATCACCACCATAAGGAGCATCATGATCACAAGCATGGCCACAAGCACAAGGAGATCCACCATGCCGAGCATCATCATGAGCACCACCACAAGCACCATCATGATCATGGCCACCGCCATTCTCACGGCCACAAGCACGGTCACGGCCATCACCACGGTCATCATCACGGCCATCATCACGGTCATGTTCACGATCATAAGGAGCACCACGGCCACCATCACGGTCACCACCATGGTCATCATCACGGCCACCATCACGGCCATCACCACGGCCACAAGCATGGTCATTATCACAAGGAGCATCACGGCCACCATCACGGTCATGAGCATGGTCATCACCACGGTCACGAGCATCACAACAAGCATCATCACGGCCACGAGCATTACAACAAGCATCATCACGGCCATGGCCACGAGCATGGACACCACCACGGTCACAAGCATGGACATCATCACGGTCATCACCATGATAACAAGCATGGTCATCACCACGAGGGCCACCACCACGGCCACCACGAGCACGGAGGCCTTCACCAACGTGATGCCGGCTTTTCTCGCAACTATGGCCTGAACAATTTCTTCGATGGTCACCATCACGGCCACCATCACGGACATCATGATGGACATCACCACGGACATCACGGCCACAACTTTGGTCATCACGGTCATCACCACGGTCACCATTTCGGTCATCACGATGGTCATCATCACGGACATCACTTCGGCCACCACAACGGACATCATTTTGGTCACCACGATGGACATAACTCTGGCGATCTCACCCACTTCTTTGATGGACATCATCATGGCCACCACAACGGCCATCATCACGGACATCACCACGGTCATCACCACGGTCACGAGCATGGCAACAGCCATCTGCATGGCCACCATCACGGCCACCACCATGGTCACCACCACGGCCATCACCATGGACATCACTATGGACATCACCATGGACATCACCATGGACATCACCATGGCCATCACCATGGCCATCATCACGGTCACCACCACGGTCACGAGCATCACCACGGCCACCTTCATGGACATAACCACGGTCATGAGCATCATCACGGACATCATCACGGCCACCACCACGATCATCATCACCTGGGCCATCACGAGCATCATCATGGCCACTCCCATCATGCCCGCGGCCTGGAGAACGGTCACAAGCACAAGCACCACGATAACCATAACCACGATGAGAACCATAAGCATCGCCATCACGAGCTCCACGGCCACCGCCACGGTCACGGACATCGTCACGGCCATCATCACAATGAGCTCCACGGCCATCGCCACGGACATCTCCACGGCCACCACCACAACGAGCACCACAGGCACGGCCACGGTCATCGTCACGGTCATTACCACGATGAGCTCCACAGGCACCGCCATGGACACCACCACGGCCATCATCATGAGGAGCATCACAGGCATCACAACCACCATAACCACCGCCACGGCCATCATCACGGCCACCATCACGAGCATGATCATGACCATCATCACAGGCACCGCCATTCTCACTCCGAGGTTCATCACCACGGCCACCACCATGGTCACCACCACGGTCATCATCATGGTCACCACCATGGTCATCATCACGGGCATCATCACGGGCATCACGGCCACCACTTTGGTCATCATAACCATGGCGATCACTTCTATCACCACGGCCACCACGGTTACAAGCGATCTGATGTCTCGCATCACCACAAGAAACCCCATTACGATGTCGTGTATAACGAGCGTGTTGAGAACATCAAGGCTACTGCGAGCAAGGTGACCCTGGATAAGCTCTTCAAGGGTGACAGCAAGCATCATCACGACCACCACAACCACCACAACAAGCATCACGGCCATGTCCACCATGCTCATCACGGTAAGCACCACGATCATCATGGCAAGCACCACGAGCATCTCGGCAAGCACTATGAGCATCACGGTAAGGATCATGAGCACCACGACAAGCATCACGGTTACAACCACCACGACACCACCAAGATCGAGAACCTTGACAACGCTGCTAGCCGTCTCCTGAAGCTTTTCCGAGGAGAGCACAACAAGAACTACCATGGCCACCATGATAACCACAAGCATCACGGCCATCACGCTCACCACAACAAGCACCACAACAAGCATCACGACCACCATGACCATAAGCACCACGGACACCACCTCGAGCATGCTCCCCTCGCCGATCTTGCTAACCACCATCACGGTCATGACGATCATCATGGTCACAACGATCATCACAACCACCATAACCACCATGCTCATCATTATGGTCACCACGATCATCATGATAAGCACCACGAGCATGGCCATCACGGTCATCACTATGGTCACAGCAAGCGCAACAATCTTCGCAACGCTCTCAAGGCCAACGCCAACGAGCTTGCCGGTTTCAGCAGCGTCAACGACCCCAAGCTTGACAGGTATGTCCAGAGGGCTGAGGAAGCCGTTGGTCAGACCATCAGGAAGGCTGTCGATGAGCTTGACGACCCCAGCGATGCCAGGGTTGACAAGTACGTTGAGAAGGCTGAGGCTGCTGTCGGTAACAGCATCAGGAAGGCCGTCGTTGATATCTTCAGTGATCCCAAGAAGGTCAAAGCTGCTCTGACTGCCGCCTCTGCCCAGGCTGCCGATCCCGTTGTTGACCTCAATGATGTCGCCACTGGAACCGGCCACAGCAAGAAGATCAAGCATGTCAAGATCGACAAGCGTGAGGCCAGCTCCAGCGGCAGCTCCGCCTCTGTCTACAGCGATGCCAAGGTCGAGAAGACTGTTGAGAAGGCTGTCGAGCAGGCTGCTGCCAGGATTGTTGAGAACCTGGACCACGACAAGTCGAAGTCCCACCACACTCATCACCATCCCAAGCGAAGCGTCAAGTTCTACAACGGCTACCAGCGTGACTGCGAGGGCAAGCTCAAGAAGGTTTATGCTATTGACGAGCGCTACGCTCATGACCTGAAGAAGCTCTCGTACAACTCGCACCCCAGCACTTGCCAAAAGCACGATGGCCATTACCTCCGCTACCAGTATGAGGACCTCAAGTCGTCCGTCTCTGGCAAGCTGATTGGCGGTCACGGCTACGACAAGCATGACAAGCACGAGAAGTACGAGAAGTACGGCAAGTACTACATCGAGCTTGTCAAGAAGGACCATCACAACGAGATCATCGTCTCGATCGATCTCAAGGACAACTACGAGTACACCGCCACCAAAGCTGCCGTCTTTGTCGGCTGCGACGGCGGACATGATTCGTATGACGGTCACAACATCTGCCACCACAAGAGCTATCCTTACCAGGCTGTCCAGGAGAAGGGCCTCAACGAGTTCTCGTTTGCCATCAAGGACAAGTACCAGTGCCGTGGCGATTACTATATCGGCATCTATGTTGAGCTTTGTGACAAGAACGGCGACTGCGGTTCTTGCAGCAAGGGCCGATACAACTACTAAGCTTTCACAAGCTTGGATACGCATAATTTCCATCTTTGGATATTGATGCACAAAAAAGTAAAAGTTTCGACGGACAGTCGGTGCCATTCCTTTGGAAGAGCGTCAATCGTACTGCTGATTCGACGGGGGATTAGGTATATTCCATCTTTTTAGATAGTCAATCCTTAACACCTTTCCCTCTAAACTGATACAGGCTTGTGTGTGACAGATGTGTGAACAGGTGGTTTGACTGGCCACTTCTACTAACGATCGCTGAAAGCTGGGTAAGCTTCAGACATAACCATGAATCGCTAACATCACTTTACAGTAGTCACAAACCAGCCAGATATTTTCAAAGAATGTCATTATAGTCTATCGGGTATAATATCTATCAAGCAATGTCCCAGCCACCGCTTCGTTGTCCTTCAATTGGGACACCACTACATCCCGGTATGCTCATGTTGTGCGTAAATATCAAATCATCAAGGCAAACAGATGCTTCTCAACCCTCTCAACTCCAGTTGGGGGCGTTGGTGATGAAAGCCATGAGGATACCCGAGATGAGACCAGCAGTGGGTACAGTGATGAACCATCCCATGTAGATCCAGCCAACCATGCGCCAGTTGATGGATCGCCAGTCGCCGTTGCAGAGACCGACACCGACGATGGCGCCAGTGATGCACTGAGTGGTAGAGACGGGCAGCTCTGTTGAAGTGGTTAGCAAGGGTGTCTAGTCGAGAGAGTCAGGGGAATACATACTAAGACGAGTGGCCAGGATGATAGTGATGACCGAGCCAAGCTCCATGGAGAAGCCACGGGCAGGAGACATGAGAGTGACACGGTTACCAAGGTTGCGCATGATGTTGTAACCATAAGTCCAGAGACCAAGGACAATACCAGCGCCACCAAAGGCGAGAATCCAGATAGGAACCTGAGCCTTCTTTCCGGGAACCTCACCAGACTGCCAGATCTGGTAGATAGAGGCATAAGGACCGACAGCGTTGGCAACATCGTTGGCACCGTGAACAAAAGAGGCAGAGGCGGCAGTCATGATCTGGAGGAATGTGTAGAGGAATTCGGCGCGGTTGTCATAGTGAGCAGCGCGGGCGTGAATCTCCTCGACATCGCCAGCGACGACAGACTTTTCGCTCTGAGAGCTGACGATATCCTTGTCAACACCGTGCAGAATGACAAACTTGACGGCCCACCAGATGAAAGCACCAGTATACCAGGGGGCATCAGGCTTAGGGCCGATGAGAGACTTGTGCTGGAAGGTGTTGGTAGGCTGGGGTGTCTCCTCGGAAGCGTTGTCGGTGGCAACCTTCTTCTCATGGTTGGCCTCGAGATCTTCGTTGACCTCGGAAGCACGCTGAGCGCGACGGGCCTCGAGTTCCTCGCGAGTGAGATGTCCCTCGTAGAAGTTGCGGACCTGCCCCTGGAAGTTCTCAGGAGGAGGAGGAACGGGGCCACGGCGGAGGAGGAGGGGGCCGAGGAAGATATGATAGCCCTTAAGCTGCCAATCCTCCTTGATGACGACACGGTACAGCCAGGGAACAAGAGTGAGAGCCATAAGGAGACCCCAACCGGCACCAGCAGCGACAATGACGCCGGGAATCTGGGCCTCGGTAAGGTTGACTTCGTAAGAGCCACCCTTCCAGATGAGAAGCATGACAATCAGGGAGGCAGTGAGCCAGAAGTAGAAGGGGACAAGGATGAGGCCCTTCATGGCGGGGTTATTGCGGAGGAGGACGCCATACTTGGTGAAGAGGAAGATGAGAGCGCCAAAGATACCCGAGAGCATGGGAGCGATGATCCAGGCGAGAAAGACCTATAGAGGCTGCATTAGCGATACTGCGGGGGAGATGATGTTGAAGAGTTACTAACCTGAACGACACCCTGCTGGATATCGACAGAGCCGTTCTCCTTGTAACCGATCCAGGTGATACCAGAACCACCAAGGGCACCAACACCCATACCCAAGACACCACCAAGGATGGAGTGAGTAGTAGAAACGGGGAAACCAAAGCGAGTAGCAAAGGTGAGGTAGCTAGCAGAAGCAATGACGGCGCAAACCATGCCCAGCATGAGAAGAGCAGGGCTATCATCAAAAGCCTCGACGTCGACAACCTTTGTTCGGATAGTATCAGCAACTCGGCCACCAACGCCGAGAGCGCCGCTGAACTCCATGATACTGGCGCCAATCATGGCCTGGAAGTAGCTAATGGAACGGGAAGAAACCGACGAGGCCCAAGAGTTGGCCACATCGTTGGCACCGATGTTCCAGGCATCGAGGAAGGCAAAGATTGTGCCTACCGCGAAGAGGTAGTCGTACTGAGCGAACACGGCCATGGCTGCGGTGGTCTGGGGATGAAGATGACAGGTAAAGAGGAGGGAGGAGCTTGATAGAAGCCACCAGGCGGTTTAAACCGTGGGTGGTATTCTTTACTTTGCCAAAGGCAGAAGAGAGTAGAGAGGAGGATGGAAGTGGATGAGTTGAGTGACCTGAGTAGACAAGATTGAGGGAAGAAGAGGAGGAATATATACTACATGTGTATAGTGGGAAGCCAAGGCGAAAAACCTCGACAGTATTCTCGGAAGCGAGAGAAGCGTGGGTTCAGAGTAACATCTGCCCACACGCCCCATCCGTCTCTCTCCAAGACGATTCTCGAGGGGGCGCGACGCCTTTCGACAGAGAACCCTAGCTTCTTGGCATTTTTTCATCGATGGATCCCTCAAAACGCCAAGAGTGGGAACGACAGTCCAGTCGTGAGCAATTCCCCAAAGCAGACGCCTCGGTCGAGAGAAGTATCTGGGGGGGCGTAGAGCGATGATCCAACCGATGCTGACCACCCAGCCAAGCCCATCTCTGTTCTTTTTTTCCGCACCATATCTCTTAGTATTCGGTGGATCTCTTCACCAATTCCATTTTCTAAATATTACACAAAACTTGATGGAAACGCTCTGGCACCTTTCCGTCTGTGAACGGACCTTGGGTGGAATTAAGCTTAGCAGTAGAGTGTGAACATGTGAGCCCACGCATTAACCTTGTTTCCATGCATAATTCCACGCAAACAACCCAACTTGAGATCAGTATCAAGAGTCGCGGATAAATGAAAAACACCGCAAGAGAAGCACGCGACACAACTCCCAATCCGTCACCGGGAGATGCAGCAGTGATGCAGATGGCGGTCCCATCGACCGGGGTCCGCCTGCGTGTGCTAGGTATGCCACTTTGACGTGGGTTTGATGTTGATGGCTGGTTAGCAACGGGAACATCAGCTTTGCCTCTCTCCTCTCTTCCGAGAGCCTTGAGAAGATGGGATTTTTACTTGTTATCCACTGCTCGTAAGGCCATGGCCAAGAATTGAAAACTGGTAAATGGACGAGTTTATTAATTGCGGGTATTCTCGGTGGTCTGTTCCTTGGTATCGGTGAAAAAAAAAGAGGACAAGAGATGCTAGAGCCTCTCGCCGAGCCCTTGTGGGAGCTCTTCGCAACCTCATCGGCCAGCCAGTCAGATCTCCACATTTGCTTGGCCTTGGGCACGCGCACGATTTCCCGACCGGGAGAGTCAAGGGGAGCAAGAGATCTGGAGCAAGAGGAGAAGCACGCGACTCGTGCCCTCTTTCGGCCAAGGAGCTGTTAGACGAAACGCCAGTCGGAAGGAAAGCGAACCAATGGGGATCGCACCATACATTGGATCTCGGTGCCCTAATGGAGAAGTGGCAGGGGAAACGATGGACAACGACCGAGAAGAATCTTTGTTGGTGGTGGAGAAAGATGTGAAAAGAGACCAACTCTATCACGGATAAAGCCAAGACGCTTGTCCAACTTAGGACTAGATCAGGGTGGCTTGCGGATAGAGTGCACGGACCATACCTTCTTTCCAACAATGCGGACAGTCACTTTTGACCAATGAGAGATGAGAATCTCTCCCACGTGTAGAAGATTGATGAAAGATTGGCTACTGGGGCCTTGAGGGGGCTCAAAATGCGCGTGGGGTCAAGGCCCCATTCCTCGTACTCTTGGACTCACTACCGTCATTCCACTAACACTCACACACATAAAATGAGTGCCGCCATGATACGGTCGCATCCTACTTGGAAACGAAAATACCTATGGATCCCTGAGACGAGCTCAACCACCCAGATTGCGCGTCTCGAGCACGTTGCGGCAACGGCAACGACACACTTTGAGAGCTCCCCGTGCTCTTTTTGCTTCCCCGCTGAAGCTCCATCAAGGCGATTCATGGGCACGACGGAGTAACCTTACCGTGTAGGAAGTCTAGGCGTTTATCCTTCTTTTCCCATCTGCCGAAACCACTAGAACGGCAAAACAAGCGGTAATGAAAACTTACGCTCTCGAAATAGAACGGAAAAGGTTTGAGAATGGACAAACTGCTACCTTTTGCCTGCGACATGTCGTCGCAACAAACATTGTCAGAGACCTTGAATGCAACCCACCGCCCGCATCTCCTCCCCCAGCTGAAGCCTTTCTCCACCATCGCGGAGACGTCGTTTGCCCTGTTTTCTCGTTGCATCATCTCTCTTCCTCGGCCGACTTGTCGGTATCCAAAAGTAGCATAGCGTTCTAATCACGACACACCTCCTGATATCACACACCCCTCTGTCCAATGTTCTCATCGATCATCTTTTATGCGAAAATGCGCAATTCTCTCTGTTTGATGGGGATCTTTTGATCTGCCGATCAATAAAGACATGAGACGTCGACGCGGCAAGGTCTGTGGGGAACGGGAGGTGCGCAAGCTGTTTACGTTGTGATCGACACGGCCGCGTTTCGAGACGTCGGAAGAAGAGTGTTCCTTAAAGGTTGATGATCCTTTTTTTAGTGACACCTTCTCGAAACTGCATTGGAATAGAGTTGGAGACGCGCAATCGAGGTTACACCGTACATGTCCATTTCCAAGGATGATGCTTTTAAGGTGCCAAACACTTGTTTCGTCAGCTCGTCGATCAACAAGCTCCTGAGGAAACCCGCCTCGCCAGCTCGCCGTGGCTTGTCTCGCGGCATTTTCGTATAGGAAGTCAGCTCACTATCCAGAGCTACAGCGAAAACGCTCACCGGAGAGGTGTCCTCAGCGTGGGTAGGCGAGCGGAAAAGGGCCCGCCCGCGTTCGGTGAGCCGCTTCCCGAGATAGCATCTCAAGTAGGAAATAGCTCGCATGATCTCACAACATGGTGGTCCATCATCTTTCCAGCCCGTTTATTACGCGCAGCTTTAGCGAGCGGGATCCCCGCTGTCGTCCGGGAATGAGCAGGACGAAAGCAGAGGGTCTTTGTTCTAGGGCTTTGGGGTGCAGGAGGCGAGTGTTGAAGCTATCGAGGCCCACGTGCGCCTGTCATTGGCTGAGACTCGTTCGTAGAAAGTCAAGGATGGAGAACCATAAGTGGCAAGGCTGCCTTGAAGCGAGTTCAATGATTTCTTTGCCTCTGTCGTGTAGTCGGACATGTCCTGTTTGGTTCATTTAAGCCGTCTCGAATCATGTTCTGATCTCCTCCAAGCAACTTGAGGCGACTCGCCACTCCCACGTGCTGTATATCGAATTCTCAGCTCGAGATGATTCTTCGGAATGTCCAGTGTTGGTCCCTTGGCGCCCAGAAGACTTGATTGTTTGCCTTCGGTCTTGCCGTGGGATTCTTCAGGAGTTCGGATGAGTGTCTTTGAATCCTTCAACATCTTGGCTTGATTCGAGACCAAAAGGAATCGACGCCTTCTCTTGGTGGCAATGCCCACTCCCAGACGCGCAGAAGCCTTTCTTCACATGAAAATACGGTTCGAATCCATGAGTCGAGACTCAGGGGCAGTCCTCAAATCTTGGTGGTCCCGTCAACAACTGAATCAGCAACCGTACCTCGAACATATGGATATCCCATCCAACTCGCGCCCCCGGACTCCATTTTCGAAAACCAGCGAGACATATTATAATAGCGAAGAGTGTGCGTATCAGAGCCTTGATAAACTGGCAGAGAATTGGTACGCAGGCCCTTGGGGTGAGGCTCGTTTAGGCTTCGGGATGATACGCCGTCGAAAGCAGTGCTATCGTCAGGGCCTCTGAAGCCATTGCATTTATTCAAACATCAATGGCAACCTCGAGCACGAAAAAAGGTTGCCGAGACGCTTTAGGCCGTATCAAGCTCTCATTGCCCCAGGCTTGCTTTGTTAGGTCTGCGTAATGATCGATTTCATAGGCTTCGGTAACTCATCCCCTAAATCGCACGGCATCAATATACCGAACCACATCTAATCAATTTGAGATGCATCAACTATCTCAGAGCTCCCAAGGCCAATCGATGCCTTATCGGCATGTCAAAGGTCGAAGTAGACTGTCGAATATCCCAGATCCGAGGTTTCAGCCCGATCTAGCCGTTTGCAGGAACTCTGGTATTCGAGGCTCAATGGAAATGATATCACGACAAATTAACCTCCTTTTTTTCGACAACGCATTCCATTGATCCTTGTGTATCGACCGCGGTGAGAACGATTCTCTTCGAAATCGTACAGTTTCATTGAGGATACTCTCCATCCATCACCGTCGAGTATCGATAATCGAGGCCGATAATACACCGTAATAGAAGACGATAGAGCGTCGTCTGTAGGCAAATAATGACCTCTCGGTCCGTGATTCAAATTTATTTCGTCATCAAAGTTTCAAGACCTTTGTGCAGCCTGTCTCGTCACTCTTCACGCGGAGAAGCTGTTGGCGCGTTACCAACTCGATTATCCACCCAACTGACATCGTCTCCTCTCCGCCCTGTATCACCTGTCAGCCATGGAATCACCAAGCGTTTGACTTGCCTCAAACAGATCTATCCCACACGCAACAAAAACTCACGTGCTCTCTTGCTAGTCATAGAGGATATCCTGGCTCTTCAAGTCAGTGACTCCTGTCCCCAGTACCTTGAAGTCTTGGCAGCCCATCTGCCAAGAAGACTGGATCAGTTCCTGCGTCTTGGGATACGGCTGTAGCAGGGTCTTTGTAGTACTTGCCTGAGCGGAAAAGCAACCCCTGTGGGTGCGGATCTCTCGGCACAGAAGACGAAAGATGTGACCAGTAGTAGGTTCAGTCTACGGAACGTAGCCGTCTAACAGGGAAGTCATCTCGAGTCTCGGTATGCAAAACATACAAGTCATTACATGGGCCGGTTTGACCCCTGAGCGGCAGACGCTCCTCCAATACATGTTGAATGTCTCATAGCACGCATATTCAACCTAACCAAGCAACTACTCAGAGTGATTTTATTTACCCAAGATGTTCAATTCCATTGATCTATTATGTTTGTGTGGTGTTGAACACAAGGCTGGTGATAGATCCTCTGTTCTCTAGGGTAGGTGAGTCAACGACTACAATCCGCAATGCAGTATTAGGAAACCTATACAACTACGATTAACTGATCATAATCGATGTAATAGAAGATTCATAGTTGTTTATTGCAGGACTATGGTTGTTACAGCTAAAAAGCTGAAGTTGGAATGGATTTCAGTTGAAGACAACATCTCGTGTAACAACTGAAAGAAAAGGCACAAGAGGGCCGGTTGTGCTGTCGAGGTCATATGATTCTAAATAAGTATCTGAGTGACATTGAGAAGTGATCCATGAACTAAAATCTTCAAGAGTATGGGGTTCGCTGTTTTATCAAAGAGTGTCACTCAAGTAGGCACAATTCCAGCGAATTTCTCCCAAGTCAATTGACACTGTACGGTACGAAATACTTGCGCACTTTTTTCATCCGCCCACCGTACAATCCCCATCGGACAGTTTACACACTAGTGATTGGCTCGCTTATTTAGCGGCCGCCTCAGCACATGCCGACAACCGCATCGCGCTAAACACCAAAAACTCTTCCAAACTCCACCAAACTTCCCCATCACCATAGACCCCATTTCGAAGCCGACGTCTCAACAAACAACCACAAAGCGTGATTGGTTTAGTGGTAAAATTCTCCGTTGCCATTCGTGTAACGTCGGGGAGCCCTGGGTTCGATTCCCAGATCACGCACTGCTCTCGTAGTAGAGCATCTCTAGCGTAATTGGTTTAGTGGTAAAATTCTCCGTTGCCATTCGAGCAGCGTCGGGGAGCCCTGGGTTCGATTCCCAGATTACGCATTGACAGACGCGGAGACGTGTCTTTAATCTTTTGCAATCCATTCTTTTTGATCCTATCGTGTTCTGAGCTCGATACGTGACATGATACACCCCTCAGGCGATGGTTGTGGCAGTCTCCTTTTCCTCCACGCCACCCTGAATCTTCTCCTCATCCAGTGTTCGACCGTGAAGACCAATGTCAGCTTCGTAGAACGAGTCCACAACCTTTTTGTAACTCGGGACAAAGTTGACGCAGATGGGATAGGACCAAGCCGCCACGAAGAACATCATGGGGACAACCATGCAGATGCCAATTCCATGCTTGTCTGCAACTGCTCCCGTCAGTGGGGGAACACATGCACCCCCGACAACACCGGCAACGATGAAACCACTGCCTCGCTTGGTGTGTCGTCCAAGACCCCTCATGCCAAGAGCAACAATGGTGGGGAAGCAAATGGACTCAAAGAATAGGACGACATATAAGAAGGCGACACCTGCGTCTTGGTGATGAACGATAGGAGGACCGATAAAGACAATACACATTGTCAGGAACACAAAGAAGATCATTCTTGGTTTGTAGTACTTCATGAGGAAGCTGCCAAAGAATCGACCAACTGCGAAGCCTGCCTGAGCGCCAGCAAAGAACTTGGCACCATCTGAATCGGTCGTACCAGGACGTGTTTCGACGGCGTAGTTGATGAAGAAGCTAGCGATAGCGACTTGAGCGCCAGTGTAGCAGAACTGGGCAAACGACGCGTGGAAGAGCTTGTACTGTTTTATAAAGGGCTTCGAGTCTGCCTCTGAGTTTGTCTCCTGAGCCTGGAAGGCCATGTCTGACGGATGTTAGCTGAGTCCACAAACTGTTCTTCGGACTTGACATACCCGCATCGGTGATTTCAGGAATCTTCGATAGGAAGAAGCAGACGGCTAGGATGAGTACGAATGCGGCGATGGATATGTAGACCCATTGCACATTCGCCAACGCCTTTTCATCATCCAGGTTGTTGAAGAAGACATATGAGCCAAGCACAGGGGCGATAACGGTACCAATTCCATTGAAAGCCTGGGAGATGTTGATGCGAATTTCGGAGTATCGAGGTGGGCCGCAGACTACGAATGTTAGATGAGTATGAGGAAGAAGATCATGATGAACTTACCAGTGATGAAAGGGTTTGCAGCCGTCTCCAGAGAACCGAGGCCGTTTCCGATGATAAAGATTGATGCGCAGAAACCACCAAATGACTTTGCCTTGATACAAGGAATAGCAATCAAGGCGCCAACAGCATACAAGCACAGTCCCCAGATGAAGACAGCCTTGTACGAGTAGTGTCGGAGAATCCACGCCGCATGGCCCAGCGATGCCAGCGGGTAAGCCCTATTCAAGTCAGCCATGAGAAGCAACCCTTGATGATAGCCTGCCTACCCAAAGTATGCTGCTTGCAGTCCAGCTGAACGAGCACGGTTGATGTCCAGAGTCACCTGGAAGTGCTTGTTGAGAGTGTCAAGGAGGCCATAACTGAAACCCCACAGGAAGAAGAGGATAGTGACGAGTGAGATGGGCCAGATGGATTCTCGTAGGGAGAGCTCAGCGGCCTTGGTCACTCGATCATCAGAGACCTTGAGTGAACGGTCCTTGATAAACTTTTTGAGGCCCATGGTGAAACTCGTGATCGGTAAAAGTTGTAGCACAGCGTCTCACCGAACGTTGAGGAGTAAAACTAAGGGGTGAAAACAAGCAAACGGCAAGCGGGACGGGGCGGTTATTTCATCAAACTCCCCGTCTCAGAGCAACCGTTCCAAGCATGACCCTCGCGTGTCTCGGCAGGTTGCAGACCCGAACTTCGGGCAATCTTTCGGCCAATTTAGCCCTGAGCCCAGGCCCATGCTGGTGATACTCGAAAGGGCGGAACCGCAACAGCCAGTCTCAAGGAGGAGGATGGTGGCATCAAGGTGAGGAGGGGGCCCCACGGGGTGTACCCCATGGGGAAAGAGAAACGTCACTCGGGTTGTATCAGGACTCCACATCCCGATGCCCCGAAATCGTTTTGTTTGACTCGCGAAAGAAGCCTGTTGGAGAAGGAAAAAACCTGGGGGAGCGGAGCGCTTGCTGCGGGGTGAGGGTGAGTAAGGGTGGTTGATTGGTGAAGAGGCACGGGCTATTTGAAGTTTCAAGGATGTGGCTAACATGCCTCGATGCAATGATGGCCCGAGGAAGGATGTGAAGAACCTGGAGAGTGTCAGGCCTTGAGAAGTTGCGGGGTGGTTTCGATTTGGGGATACCTCGTGTGGCGCCATGTTGGGGGTGAGAAGGAGGCACTGCCTGCTCTTGGTTGGAGAGTTGATTGTGTGTAGTCGGGATATATCTTGGGTCATTATCGAACCGTCGGTTATTATTAAATTGACCGATGTTGTTTTGAAACCGGGATACGACTCAGGACCTTTGCTAGACCCAACTCAAAGCAAGGTTAGCTATGCTGCATGCAGTGAGTATCATGTAGATCAGCAGCAGACCTCGGTAGTTTCCATTCTCTCCGGTTTCTGGAATGCGGGGATGGAATCACCAACTTGGGAGAACGATCCCCGCAGGTTCCCTTCCTTCAAGCTTATCTCGTGATACAAACCCCCAAGTGTAGGGCACGTTGCATACGGCTGCTTAACCTTCTTGGTAGTAAACTCCCGGTTGGTTGTGTAAAAGATCATCATCATTCGTTCTTATTTAACCGGACGAGACCTTGTGCATGTCTCGTTCCTCGCATAACCCATGTCGATTCGGGCACGCGGCATAATCGCACCAGTCTTTCCTAACCGCTTACCGTCAAATGCCGTACGATGAGGGGAAGCAGACGTCATCGGCTCTCTGTCAAGTGCTGCCGCCATCTACTTCTGTCTCCGGGATAGGCTTTATGAAGCGCGATGTCTATCATTGAGATGGTCAGTGAAACACGTGAGGGGAACGCTGCGCCAAGGCGTTGATCGCAACAAAGTACATCCGATGTTACCATGATATATCGGAGGTTGATGATAGGTCAACGCCACTTCAACCGACCTAGACATGGGTAGAATCTGCTGGTCTATAAACCTTCAATTCCCTGTGAGCCTCCAATGAATCAGATCAGTATACCTCTCACATTGTCGTTATTGCAGAGGAGTTTGATTCCTCATACCTTGAGGAGAACATTCCTTGCCCAGGATCTGCAATATAATGCATGTCAGCATGCTCGTCTCTTAACAACGTCCGAAGATGGCAGGTCGCAGCAGAAGGCCTCCATGAAAGCTGAGCCGAAGGGGCCTCGCCAAGATGATCAATATAGCCAAAAATTCTCATTCGGCGAAAGTTTCCTACAGTCGCTTGGACAAGTTTACCAAGACACCAATGAAACACAGCTATCACGAAATCAAATGCAAGAAATGAAAGCTGAAGCCATCAACATCATGGAAGAGCTTGGCGATACTAAAGGCTCAATCTCTCGCGCTATCAACTACGAGTTCATGGCATACATGGTAGCGCCATACCGGGTCCTCAAAGCCAGCGGCATTTCCTTGCCTCAGATCCGCCGTCTCCTGGAAGAATCACTACAGCGAACCTTGGCCTGGTCATCGAAAATGGTTCGCGAGCAGCTCGACTCTACACCCGACGCATTCGAGAGCCTTGTGCGAGAATCTAAAGATAAGGAACGGGATTTCTACGTGGAGCCCGATTTTAAGCTTCGACGAGCTCGAGACGAGCCTGAGTCCTACAACTTGGAAGTGCATAAGTGCTGGTATATGGATACTCTTCAGCGTCTTGATGCGAGAGAGATTGGCCCTAGTTTCTGCTCTTTTGACAGGAGCTGGTACGATCCCATTGATCCTGGCCGGCATGGGGTCAAATTTACCAGGCCCAGTACCATCGCTGAGGGTGCTGATCGATGCCGGTTCAACATTGACCGTGTAAAGAAACAGTGAAGTAGTTTTGTAGTTCGGGAACTGTAGCATGATAGCAAGGAGGTTCCGGGTGGTGTAGTAGTATATGCACGCATCGTCTAAGTTGTATAGGTAGTTCGTAAATCTCCTACTCAGTCCTTTTGACGCTTTATATCAGAGAAATTATGATTGAACAAGACTTAGTTGAGAAGGGATGTTATTGCTTCTTGAATTATTTTCCGGGGATAATAACAATAACCTCCCATAGTCCAACTCCTACCATCACACAAGTCAGGATCCCTAACCATGATAGACCTCAACCAAATCAACAAGACCGAGATCGAAGGCAGAGAAAAAGAAACAAGCAGCTGATATCGTCTTTGAAACAAACGCTTCATACCTGACTCTATGTCTACCAAACCGAACCCCCTTTTTATGTTCCGTTCCTCCTGCGACCACCCCTGGTACTCCTCTCCACGTGCCCCCTAAGAACCTTTCTCGTCTCCACCAGACTCCTCTTGTGCTTGCTCTTGGCCTTGCCCATGGTCATAAAGATGTTCTTCTTGCGCTGCTTCTCCCTGTTGCTTGTACTCTTGCCCGAGGCCTGCAGCTTGGACTTGCGGATCGCCTGTGTGCTCTTGTGGTCCTCGCGGTCTGGCTTGCCTTCCTTGGCGAGAGCAACGCGCTCCTCCTTGGTCAGCTTGCGTAGACGGGCGGGTGCCTCAATCTGCTCGGCTGTCAGACCGTCGTCGCGATGTCGCTGCTCCATATCTTGGCGCTTCTTTCGGTTGCCCAACGCCTTGTCGAGAGCAGCGGATGTTCGGAGCTCCTGGAGCTTGGCCAGATCGGCGGGCGTGAGGATGGTTGTTGTCGCGAGCTTAGAGATGCGCTCAATCTCAGCCTCCTTCTCCTTCTTAGCCTCGTCATCATCCTCATCGTCCGAATCATCATCGCCTGTCTTTTGCTTCTTCGACGCAGGTTCATCCTCATCCTCCTCATCTGAAGAGTGATGGACATCGATCCAGCCACCCGAGTCACTGCTGTCATCAGAGTCAACCTCCCACTCATCAGACTTGAAGCCATCGTCCTCTTCTTCCTCATCACTTCCAGCCTTCTCGGGAAGACCCTGGGCGACTCGCTTGCGGACCTTTTCCTCCTCCTTCCACTTCGCCAGGAGCTCCAGGCCCTCGATGCCACCGGCATCCTCCTCGCCATACTTGCGTTGGGCTTGGAGGCCAGCCTTGAGGTTGATAGTAGCGTCTTTGCCGCGATCCCGCTTCTTCAGAAGCTCAGCACCGACTTCTCGGTAAAGTGAAAGAAGACCCTTGGCAGCCATCATGACACCCTTGTCCTTACTCTTGCGGTACTGAACCAAATCTTGTAGTAGGGTTTCAGTCATGGCCAGGGGTTGTCGAGCACAGATCTCGCGAATCGAGTTGAGACCAGCGGCAGCGACCTCTGCGGCAGAGGCTTCCGAGACAAACTCGTTCGCAATCTTCTGAATAAGCGGCTCTAGGACATCAGGAGGCACCAAGTTGTGTACAGCCTGGGCCAAGGAGGCCAGGAGGGATGTGACAGACTGTTGCCGGGGAGTAAGGAACTTGATGAACCAGGAGTAGAGCGACACAATCGTGAGCTTGTGCAGACCGACGAGTCGTGTCACCAGCTGGGTGACTAATAGCTTCGTATCCAGTGACAGCTTTGCCTTGGTGTTTTGTAGGTGCTTCGAGAAGAGCTGCTCAGCAAAGGCCTGGGGGTCGTGGAGAAGGTGAAGAGCAGAGAAGTTGAGCGGATGAGGCTTGTCCCTCTTGCGCTCAGCACGCTTCACCTTGTCCACAGCCCTATCGTAAGCCTTTTTCGTCTTCTTGGTCTTCTTGTTGATTCCTATTTGATGTCTGACCTGGCCGAGGTCGATATCTTCGTCACTGCTCTCGTCCTCAAGCTCTTCTCGCTCCTTGTCTCCACCGAGGAAGAAGCGTGTTGCACCAACCACGACCTTCTCATTATCAGACAGACACGCCTCCTTCATGACATCGACGGGTTTTGAGTCAGTCCAGAATTGTCGCTTCCACATCTCACGGGTGATCTTGATGGCCCAGATGGCTCGAGGGGAGGATCGGTCGGCGGTGACGAGATTGTAGAGGACGGTCTGGATGGTACGGTTAAGAGGGTGGTTGATGGACTTGGTGTTGGAGTTTCGCAAATCGCTCAGAATCTTTTGAAACAACACCTCGCGCAAGGTCTTGCTCGGCGACGACACGAGAATCGGGAAGAGTGTGGTGAGGACGCTAGTCGAGTCGATAACTTCTTTCCGTCGGAGCAGCACCAAGCTTCCCACGATCTTTTCCCGCAGCTCAGGGTGCAGAATAACATGATGCTGAGTTAGAATGGCCTTGAGATCGTCGGCGAAACTTGCTGTCTCCTCTTTGTAGCAATCGGCGACGTGGGCGATCAGGTCGATAATGTTGTGAAAAGACTCGACCGAGTCGGCGGTTGCGGTCGCGGGGGACACGAGAAAGATCTCGCGCTGCGCCTCATACTGTTCCCATTGCTTCAGGAACTCTTCCTTGTACGATCTAGAATCTCGAGTCAGCGACAATGACCGTCTCACGGGGACTTGGTGACCGACTTGGGATCGCGACGGATCTTTTGTTGCAGACTCGCGCTGTGATTTGTTAGTCAAGAAACTGTGGAGAAGATACTTGTTCAACATACAAGTCAGCGTCGAGCTTCTCGAGGGCAGCGACCTTGCGTTTGACCATGGTGAAGTCGAGCGCAATGATTTGGTCGTTGCTGTTGTCTTGATGCAACAGCCACTCAGTGGGGGAACCTTTTGCAGGAAGAAATTTTGGGAATTTCCTGGCTGATAAGATAAGAATTTCTTGGCGCGGAATTTGGCCGCGCTTGGACGACTTCACCTCTAGTACTGGATTCTTCCAAAACAAGAGCACACCATTAATCTGGCTGAAATAAATTGGAACTGTATTCAATGATTTGAAGAGCGTTGGTTTCATGCTAAATCGACTTGCAAAGGGATCATATCACTGTTGGCGAGGTTTGACGGGATATTGAAGCCACGCAAGACATGCACAATTAAGATCAAACGGCCAAGCATTAGAGAAGTCACAGTTGGGAATCCAGGCAAGACGTATCATCGTTGGCATTTCGATACGATTGAGCTTTCGTAGGCGACTCTAGAGCTTGAAAACAGGCCATGATCCCCCATCTATCTCTGAGTCCACCCATCTCACTTAATTCCACGCCCATTTCCCTCCCTCGAGTTGAGCATCCTTCACCTAGTCTTAAGGCTACAATCTAGAAGATCAAGGTGAGCCGAGAATGCCATATTGCCTTCCGATATCTTAGGTTGCAAGATGTTTCTAGGTTGATTCGGTCTTCTGTGTCCGTCAGCAAGATGACCATCTTAGAGAAAGACTGGGCGGGTGAACTGTACCTGGACGGTCTTCTCCATCAGAATGATGGTGTTTTCAGGGTCCAGTTCCTCAATAGCATCCCTGAGGAAAGACTCGACATCGCGAGCGTTGTCCGGGCCCTGCTCAAAGTCGATCACAGTTTGGAGCCGGTCGTACAAAGCAGATAGGGCGGGCATCTCCTCTTTGATATGATTGAGGGTGGCAAGTCGATGAGGGGCTTTCTGCTCAGTAGCCTTGATTTCCTCTGGGCTTCTCATGATATCTTCGGCGGAGAGACCGGCGCGTTTTCGAGCGCTGACGAGGCCCTTGTACATAGAGACCATGAGGCTCAGGAGGCCCTGCTCATCAGACTTGGCCCAACCTCCCGGGAATCCAGTCATTTTCAATTATTTCGTGTTGGATATTCGTTGTTTGCTATGCGTTTGAGGGAGAGTCGGATGTTATGAGACGAGTGCATCATTAAGTCAAAGGGCAAAGGACTGTTTGACAGCTTGTCTGTTGGGGTTTTACCGGACGACCAGAAACAGTTAACTGAACACTGACAATGGGGCACTGAATAGGACATGGACAATAGAATATGGACAATAGAATATCACTGCATGTTGCCCCTCATAGAATCAAGACGTGCATTAGCCCCATTCAGAGAAACTTCCCATCTAGGTATGCAAAGCAGAAAGCGAAATAAACGATTGGCTCACATGGGAAAAGATATCTTTTGCAAGGTGCCAGCTCTTCAACTTGTGTGTGCAATTGCACCCTTCTAATATTCAACCCCTACGCCCTCCTGTAGCCTCTACAGAGACTTGCCCATGAACTTTCTCTTGGTGAAGCTCAGCCACCACTTGCTGGGCTTGGTCTCGTCCTCATCGTATACCCTGGCGAGTAACCGGACCGCAAGCTCCTGTCGAACCTGCGACAGGTACTGCTTCAACTGCTCGGCCTCTTGCCTATCCCGAGGCGGCTCGTACATCTATAATAACACGTCAGTATTCCAATACCTCCTGAGAACCGGAGCTCTTCTCCGCTCTTGCCACCTACCTGGTTAAGGGGCCATGCGGGGTCACCGGGAATGGCAAAGTTAAGGTCGAGAGCCAAGTTCATAACATCCTTCTGGGCATCACGCAGAGACGCCTGAGGTCGGATCTTGGTCAGGCAGTCGCTAATGAACCAGATGCCATAGACAAGCAGGCGGTCGGCGGGACCCTGGATCTCAAAGTTACGGAAAAAGGTGTTTGCTCGGAAGAGGGCAATGACCTCGTCGAGGATATCGTAGCTCTCGCTGTCCGGGTCGGGCGACTCATTGGCCGGGAGAGGCGGCGAGGGAATCGGGAGGGTGTAGGCAGGACCCACGGGTTTGGTGCGGAGCGGCAGGAGGGGGAAGTTGCCGATTAGGCGGGGGGGACGTTGGGGTCGGAGTTGAAGACGGAGTTGTATGCCTAGAGGAGCAGCATAGTTAGCTTTGACGACTTGGGTTGATATCGCGGGATGCGGAGACAGGAGGCGGAGGAGACGGGACGGCGGTGCGCATTCGTATTGGAGCTTGGGGGAAGCAATGCGAGCTTAGAGACGTACGGGCATCTTGAACAGCAATGGAGCTAATACGCTCAGTAAATGGGAGCTGTTTCTTTACAAGTTACTCGAGTTGGCGCAAGTTGTAAGAATGCGCTTCGTCACTGGCGGGGCTGCATCAAGCTGCTTGCTTGCTCACGAAGCTGTCGTCAATGGTGTGGGGCCGAGAGGTTGGCGCAGCCAAGTTGATGCCTTACCGAGCTGCCAGCTCTGTCACTCGTCGGATCAGGCCACAAGTCACCATCGTGGCGCAGCCCATCCACCGCCACGTCTCCCAAGTCTTAGTCACACCTCGGGACCCATTTTGGATGGCTGCCTAGCACTTTTGCGATTGCTCACGTGAACCCGTGCCTTATTCGCGCCGAGTCTACCCGCGTAAGCACGGTGGCAACGCGCTTTTCCCTCCCCCCGCGTGCACACACAATTTTTTTTTCTTACTGTACTCTTGGTGTATTGGGTGGGTACCACGTTGGGCCAGCCTTGGATCAAGCAGGGAAAACGTGAGACGCTTTTGATGCAGCCTATTTCAGGGCTTGTTCACGCTCCCACGAGAAAAGGCAGCTCGGCCCGCCCATCGCGATTTGAGTGTCATCGATTTTCTCTTTCCCTTACTTCTCTCCTCCCTCCCCTCGCCCTGCACTTTCTCCCAGCAATAGAGGGAAATCACTGTCAGACTCTGATTGCCTATTTTTGCACAATCTCTTTTCTTATTGGACGCCGCGCCCCTCGCCTCAAACCCCCTTTTTTGCTTTTGTCACTGTTTGACAAGGGAGGCGCCCGTGCCAGCCGCTAGTGATAGCTTGTCACTGGATATAAACAGGGTATCACTTTGCGGCGCGTCGGTCGCGGGCAGAGGAGGACAAAAAGATTTGGTTCAGGCAACCAAAAAGGAAAGAGTCATCAAAGTCAAGGAAGGGGGCAAATAATCACTGTCAATCGATGCTACCATTTGAGTAAGTACGCGTCTCGCCCTTTCCTTTTACTTTCCCCAACAAGTGCACAACTACAAAGCCCGCCTTCGCGAACTCCGCTCACCCCGCGCCATAGTTCCCTCTTCGGTAACAGCAGCTTCGCACATCAGCTGCGCTTCTTGGTGGATATGGCGACCTCAGGATCATCGACGTCGTCGTCATTTCTGTCGCGCAACGGATCTTCTCCCGACTCGACGCCGTGCACATCGCAAGCGCCTGTCGCAGCCGCGACTCCCAGAAAGAGGCGCCCGCATCGTATCTACCGACCCGCGAAGAACTCGCTTTACGACATCCTTCACCAACACTCCGGCACATCACTATTTGTGCGCCCCATCTGCTGGACCGATCAACATGCGCGACTCCTCGGCGCACGATGGGAGGAACTACCTCCATGCGATACGCCTCAGCCTGTTGTGTCCCCCGGGACGCCACCCTCGCGAGGGCATCTGAGCCCGTCCAACACCATCATCACGCTCAGCAACGCGCTCACGCAGATCCTTCTACCCGACTCGATGCACCCTATTCTCTCCTCCAACGCGGTCAAAACAGTTTTGATGACTTTGTGGCCCGAGGCTTTCAGCAAGCCCCATTACCTGCCTGAACTGCACCTTTGCTTTGGAGGTCGTATCTACCGGGATGCTGTACGCGCACAGATGATGTGGAATTTTCCCTCTGAGGAGTACAAGTCATCATACTCTTCCTTCAAATCAGTATCGACGCGGCCAGCCGAATCCTTCAACATCTCGACACAGTCTAGTCCCACCCACAGCTCGGCCAATCTACCGATGATCTGCTATATCGGCAAGAGCCAACTCGCGTCGGTCCGGAGCAACCTTTTTCGCGTCGCATCCGGTCCCGGAAGATCATGGAATGAGCCTGTGTACCGTCTGCAGCAACTGAGGGCTCGCTTTCTCGTTCCGTCTAACTCCGATCATGACGCGCATTTCGTGGGCATCTTCCTCGGCATGGCGCAAAAGTACTTCTATCCTAGCCCTCCTATGACTGGCAGGAGAGACTCGCGACTGTCTCCTAAGCAAGGCATCCCACCCTGCCCTAACTTCCGAGATCTCAAGTTGCGAATTCTCACCCACGACACGGACACTTCGGAGTTTATCGTTTACACGGGCTACGTGACAAAGGACTTTTTGGAAAAGTTCCACGATCCATTCAAGGCACCGGCTGATGATGATGATGCCGAGGTTACTGGGATCAAGATCGAATACACACGGGTTCCCATTTGGCCGATTCTAGGCCTACGAGAAAGACTTGGCAAGGCTTTGGGCCAAGATGTTGTCGGTGCTTTCAATCCTGACGAGATAGAGACTTGGGAGAAGGATCCGGAGAAGCAATCTGGCGGCAAGCGCAAGAGGAAAGTCCTTTCAGAAGTCATTAACAGCAGTTTCGAGGATGACTCTGACGACGAACCAAACTTGGTTTCAAAGAAACGCTGTCTGAGCGAGGGCACACCAGTAGGAGTGGTCATGTAAGATCAGGCTCTGACAACAACACGGCGAGAGATGGATCATCCTCGGTTGGGTTTAACGGGAATATGGGGCATGGGTTGTACACTATGCATCTGGCGAAACGGTTTGCTTTACAAGACTATGCCTCACAGGCACTTGCATCGGTCGGCAACGGCGTGAGGAGAAGGCGGTCGTTAGGTTACGGGCGTCATCATTGATTACAGGCTGGGTTATGACATGGTTATTACACGAACACGGAATGAACTGGGACAGGGATGGATGGATGGTATGGTTGGGAATGTTCAAGACATGTAGATATTATGCTTCTCTGTCAATGTTTTTCACAAGACCCTATGGAGATGGATGGTCAAGGACCTTACGATGAATTCACGAACATATTGACTTTAACACCTTGTGTGTCTGCTCCTTCGGCCCTTCGGTGTGACTCCGATTCCGGTGACCTAGCCTGATATTGGGAGCCAAGAGTTAAAGGGCGCACAAATCACTTTTTCTCTTCCATACCCATGTCAGTAGAAGTTCAATAGTCCCATCCCCGCTTCTAAACTTGGCAAAGCGTTGTGATATCCATCACAACTAACTCCTTTGGACCGTCTTGACAGCTCCCTGTGTAAAACTAGACTGTCTATTCGATTGACATCCACGTGTTTGTTCTTCCTGAGAAGTTCCACTCAACCTCGGGATGCTCCCTCATCACACCCATTCTTTCATGCTCTGCGGAGATTTCTTGAGAGTCCCCGATGTACTATGTAAGCATCGGCAGCTTCATGGCGCCATATCCACACCTCTTGACCTTCTCTGCAGGTGATGAAGTGGTTTCCGGTCAAGGATTGCCATCGGACTGGCGGAGTGAGACGACTTCCGCGTTGCTGCCATGGGGAAAGTGGTTAGCGCTGCGGGGAATGAAGAGTGTCGATCGTGATGTTTAAATGCGGTGACAAGTCGCGACTATTTCCTCTTTTGTTGTTAATGGGCAGATCGAAAGGAGATAATGGGATCTCGCTTTCGTTTTCATTCCCGTCCAGGGAGAGAGAGGATGGCACAGACCCAATACTACCGAATGCTGGGCTGTAGGTAAGGCTGAGGCAACTCTACGTATCTGTTCGACGAGTGCAACTTGCGTTATTTTTACCTGACATTGAAGGGCAAGGTTGTTTTCCGCTACCGCTCGGTTGGTTCGGGACCAGGGTTGTCGAGTTTGGCGGTTTACAAACGACATTTATTTCCACGAAACAAGATCCTCTCAGCAATTCTGATTCCTCACCACAAGTGTATATCTCATGAGCTATTTCATCCGCTCTAAAGCTTTCACCATAGCAATACCTTTTCTCATAAGATTGCTGTGGATGCCCGGAGGTCAGTTGAGCTTTCAAGCACCCCGCCTTTCGGCTGCTGGTGTGGGTCTCCGGAGCCGGTGGTGGGTTGGGGAAGGAACGGCCTGAACCAGGGGCCGGGGTCCTGGTCGGCAGGTGCCCACTGCCTCCGTCCAACCCATCCCAATTCTCTTCCAACTTCGTCCCTCCCACCAACCTTTTCCAATGGAACCCTCTTGACCCTCCACCAACCAAATCACATTGCCGCGCGCCGTCCAGGTGATCATCGGTCCTCCGCAATCGCTCGTCGAGTGACGGCCTTCACCCACCCTCCACAAGTTCAGGTCGACCTCACCAACTCAGCTCTCCACGTGCCCAAGATGCCTGCCCGTACATGCACCAGCTCCCAAAGGATTGAGCTCTTTAGAGCTCGTGCCTCGGCCGATTATCAACTGAAAAGTTAAAAAGCTGTCTGGCAGCTGCTCTTCACTTTCATGTGCTCTCCCGCTCGGCGCCCAACCCCCGATCTACCCCGTGGGGAAGCGGGGACTCGACGGCATCTCATCGGCCTTGGACCTCGTTTTGGACTCGATGCCCCGTCCTAAGTCGTGATGGCTTCGCGCGGCTGCGGTGATGGCTTCCTGATTCGACAATTGAGCTGCGGAGACGGCTCCGTGGAAATTGGACGATATGGCGGTGGGAGTTGATGTCGCCCAGGGTTCAAGGTCCAAGATGTGGTGGAGCAATACGAAAGATGATTTTCAGGTGAAGACCGGGGAGAATTTGACTATCCAGGTACAGTCGTTGACGAGTTCAAATTGAGCTCGATTCCCTCCCTCGGATTGTTCCACAGGGCCTCTGAGCTACCGGAAAGCATCGTCGCTTCATCGACCTCTTGCCTGTCAGCAGACTCATTCTGACTTGTCCTCGCGGCTGCTCCCTCAAGTAGTGCCGTGACCGGTCTATCTTTTACTGCCTACTGTGCTCATCTCAAGTCTTGAGCTTTGGATTACCTCCCAAGCTTCAACCATCAGGATGAAGTTTCAAAGCCTCTTCAGTTTCGGCCTCATCGCCGGCAGCTTGGCCGCTCCAGCTGCTGTGCCTGTTCCTGAGCCCGTTCCTGATCCAATTCCTCAGCCTGTTCCTCAGCCTGCTACTCCTGCCACTCTGGAGGAACGTGCTGCCAAGGTCACCGTTGCTGTTCCTTCTGGTACTGTCATCGGCTCTAGCTTGGGCAAGGTTGAGTCTTTCAGGGGCATCCCCTTTGCGGACCCCCCTACTGGCTCTCTCCGTCTCAAACCCCCAAAGAAGCTGTCAAAGGCTCTGGGCAATTTTGATGCATCTGGTCTCATTGGCCCATCATGCCCTCAGATGTTTATCTCTACCGGCGCTGAGGATGTCATCTCAGAGTTCCTCTCCAACTTCCTGAGCATCCCTTTCCTCCAGGTCGTTACCGGACAAGAGGATTGTCTCACCATGACTGTTCAACGACCTGTGGGAACCAAGGCCGGAGACAAGCTGCCTGTTCTCTTTTGGATTTTTGGCGGTGGCTTTGAGCTCGGCTCCAGTGCCATGTATGATGGCACTAGCCTTCTGGGTACTGGCATTGACCAGGATCAACCCTTTATTTTCGTTGCTGTCAACTATCGTGTTGCCGGATTTGGCTTCATGCCTGGTGCCGAGCTTGCCGACGAAGGCAGCACCAACCTGGGCTTGCTGGATCAGCGCATGGGACTCGAGTGGGTTGCAGATAACATCGCGGCCTTTGGAGGTGATCCTGACAAGGTTACCATCTGGGGAGAGTCTGCTGGAGCAATTTCTGTGCTTGATCAGATGACTCTGTTCGGTGGTGATGCTGACTACAAGGGCAAGCCCCTTTTCCGTGGCGCCATCATGAACTCGGGCAGTGTCGTTCCAGCAGAGCCAGTGGACAGCCCCAAGGCTCAGGAGATTTTCGATACTGTTGTCAAGAACGCTGGCTGCTCCAGTGCTTCCAGCAGCCTCGCCTGTCTTCGAGCTCTCCCCTATGACAAGTTTTTGGACGCCGCCAACTCCGTGCCAGGACTCCTCTCGTACAACTCGCTGGCACTATCCTATCTTCCTCGCCCAGATGGACACGTGCTCCCCGATAGTCCCGAGGCACTCATCGCGGCGGGACGTTACCATGCGGTTCCCATGATCAACGGCAACCAAGAGGATGAGGGTACGCTATTTGCTCTTTTCCAGCCAAACCTGACCACGACGGCGAAGTTTGTCGACTACCTGCAAGAGTTCTACTTCTCTGCCGCCAGCAAGACGCAACTGACCAACCTCGTCAACTCGTACTCAAGCTCCATCACTGCAGGCAGCCCCTTCCGTACCGGCATCCTGAACGAGATTTTCCCAGGCTTCAAGCGACGTGCTGCCATCTTTGGCGATCTCGTCTTTACGCTTACTCGCCGACTCTTCCTCCAGACTGCCACGGATACCAACCCAGATGTCCCTGCATGGTCTTACCTGGCAAGCTACGACTACGGAACCCCCATTCTGGGCACCTTGCACGGCTCGGATCTTCTTCAGGTCTTCTTTGGCATCGTGCCCAACAACGCCATGAGGAGCATCCGGACCTACTACTACAACTTTTTGTACAACCTGGATCCTAATGTTGGCGTTACAAAGTATGCTAATTGGCCTGAGTGGAAGGAGAGCAAGAAGCTCATGTGGTTCAAGTCTGCGAATGGAAATGACATTTTGAACGATGATTTTAGGCAAAACTCGTACAATTGGATCGCGAGCAACGTTGATGTGTTGCGGGTTTGAGACATGATTGGGTCTTGCGGATATGTCGGCGTACTTATCCCAGAAGTTAGGATACTCTTGATATGAAGTGATGAATGAATGAGCAGCGAATTGGATTATTTTACTCTCCTTGACGTGTTTATGACTTAGTGAGTACCTAGTTGAGCTATAGGTGATATCTTGTCGCTCCATGGATGGACAAGGTTGTAAGTGAGTTCCCGCGACGTAGTGTCCTCTCATAGTTGAGGTAGCCTCATTCCGTTTCTAACGGTTGCAATGAAACGCACTACGCCATATCCATCCTATATTAATCCCAGACCCATCTGCTCTTTATCGTCCCATGATGCACAGTGTAATAGCGCAGTCATGACACAATGCACACGGACCCCACCGTCTCGCTTGTCGCCGGCAACGCGGCTCTTGGGACCTCACGTTGACCCGAAAATTTCCAACGCCCGCGACACATTTCGAACGATACGGGACGGGCAACTACAAAAGTGCCATCAATGGGGGTCCCCAAGTGACTAAGAGCACGGCGAACACGACAAGGAAGGATTTTCATCACCGAAAGCCCCCCCCCTTTCTCATCAAAACCCCGACCTGCCAATTTGCGACGACAAGTGCGGCCACAATGTCGTCGTCCAAGGGCCTTTTGCGACAGCTGGCTCAACGACAGGCCCTGTGGAGCAGCCCACTATCACCGGCCTTTACACGGCAGACGGCGGGTCACACGGGCGTACTGTCGCCTTTTTTTCAATCTTCAATTCCATCTGGAACACTGGTAATTCACGAGCATTGACGTCGGTTGCGAACAACTGCAACCAATCTGTCAAGGACTTCCGAAACCGCCGTGAAAATGCTCGGGCGATGCCGATCGGCGCCCGGAGGTACGTTTCAGCGCCCGCCGCATCCTGCAGGAGTCGTCGGTGCCCCTCACCGCAGCTGGGCGACCCCGCGGTGGGGTGGGCCGTCCCTGCCGCATCACGCTGTTGCCCGTGGCACCTTCCCTTCCCTTCCCTTCCCTCCACCTCCCGCCTCACCTTAGCTCCTTCTTATCACGTCACCTTTCCTCATCGATATAAATCTTATCTCTTACTCCTCAATTCTCCCCTTTCCTGTTTCTCCCAAGCGGCCTCTTTTCTCCGGTCTCTTGGATTCATCTTTCTCAGTCCAGCCTGGATAGCTCTGGAGCTACAGCTGCTAACTTGTCTTTGCGTCAAGCTCTCTTCTCTCTCAGATTCCCAACCGCTTCTGTTCTGGCCAAGCCAGACTCAACCGTAACGTGAAAATGACCGACCGCGATGTTCTCCCCGACAATGTCAAGCCCAAGCACTACAACCTCTCCCTGAGGGACCTCGAGTTCACCAACTGGACCTACAAGGGAACTGTTACGTATGTCTCAGCTCTACCCCTCACTCTGGTAGCAAGCTCCCTAACAGGTGTCTAGCATCGACTCGGAAATCACAAAGCCCACCAAGGAAGTTCTTGTCAACACTCTTGACCTCAAGCTCTCCCATGCCAAGGTCTCCATCGACTCCAAGACGGTGGAATCCACCAGCTTCAACTATGACGGAAAGGCCCAGCGTTCCACCATCACCTTTGACGAGGAGCTCCCCGTTGCTTCCAAGGCTTCCATCATCATCGAGTTCGAGGGTATCATGAACAACGAGATGGCTGGTTTCTACCGCAGCAAGTACAAGCCCGCCGAGACCCCGCCGCTTTGTTCCCCGCGACGACGAATGGCACTACATGCTCAGCACCCAGTTTGAGGCTTGCGACGCTCGCCGAGCTTTCCCCTGCTTCGACGAGCCCAACCTCAAGGCTACCTTTGACTTTGACATTGAGATCCCCTCGGACCAGGTTGCTCTTAGCAACATGCCAGTCAAGGAGACCCGACCTTCCAAGGATGGCTGGAACATTGTCTCTTTCGAGACCTCTCCTGTCATGAGCACCTACCTCCTGGCTTGGGCTGTTGGCGACTTTGAGTACATCGAGGCTTTGACTGACCGCGAATACAACGGCAAGAAGATTCCCGTCCGCGTCTACACCACCCGTGGTCTCAAGGAGCAGGGTCGATGGGCTCTTCAGCACGCCCCTAAGATCATTGACTACTTCTCCGAGATCTTCGACATTGACTACCCTCTTCCCAAGTCCGATCTGATCGCCGTCCACGAGTTCACCCACGGTGCCATGGAGAACTGGGGTCTTGTTACCTACCGCACCACCCAGGTTCTTTACGACGAGAAGACCTCGGACCCCCGATTCAAGAACGCTGTCGCTTACGTCGTTGCCCACGAGCTTGCTCACCAATGGTTCGGTAACCTTGTCACCATGGACTGGTGGGATGAGCTCTGGCTCAACGAGGGTTTCGCTACCTGGGTTGGCTGGCACGCCGTGGACCACCTTCACCCCGACTGGCAGGTGTGGGCTCAGTTCGTCAACGAGGGTATGGAGGCTGCTTTCAGCCTTGACGGCATCCGCGCTAGCCACCCCATCCATGTTCCTGTCCGCGATGCCCTCGACATCAACCAAATCTTTGACTCTATCAGCTACCTCAAGGGCTGCTCTGCCATCCGCATGCTTGCCAACCACCTTGGCGTCGAGACCTTCCTCAAGGGTGTCTCCAACTACCTCAAGAGCCACGCTTATGGAAATGCCAAGACCACTGCTCTGTGGGATGCTCTCAGCCAGGCCTCTGGCAAGAACGTTACTGAGCTCATGAACCCTTGGATCTCCAAGATTGGCCACCCTGTTGTGACTGTCGCCGAGGAGCCTGGCCAGATCTCGATCAAGCAGTCTCGCTTCCTGTCGACCGGTGATGTTAAGCCCGAGGATGATACCACCACCTGGTGGGTGCCTCTGGGCCTGGAGGGCAAGAAGGACCAGGCTGGCATCGCCTCGCTGTCCCTGACCACCAAGGAGGACACCATCCGTGACATCGACGATGACTTTTACAAGCTTAACAGCGGCGCCACCGGCTTCTACCGTGTCAACTACCCCCCTGAGCGTCTTGCTAAGCTTAGCCAGCAGCTTGACAAGCTCAGCACTGAGGACAAGATCTCCATCATTGGTTCCACCGCTCACCTTGCCTTTGCTGGTAACGGCACAACCCCTGCGCTGCTTACCTTCCTCGAAGGCTTTGGCAAGGAGACACACCCTCTTGTTTGGCGACAGGTTCTTGACTCGATTGCTGGAGTCAAGTCCGTCTTTAAGGAGGACCCCGTTATCAAGAAGGCTCTTGACAAGTTCAGCCTGAAGCTCGTTGACGAGAAGATTGCCGAAGTTGGCTGGGACTTCCCTGAGGGTGAGGACTACCTCACTGGTCTTCTGCGAAAGGATATTATTGGTGTTGCTGTTGCTGGCGGTCACCCAGGGTAAGCCACGTTTATATCCGTTTTCTGATTCAATACTAACACTCTCAGCGTTACCGAGGAGGCTCTGAAGCGCTTCGAGGCCTGGGTTAAGGACCCCGAGGCCAACCCCATCCCCGCTCCTCTCCGAGTTGCTGTCTGGCGGGCTGCCATCATCAAGGACCCCGCCCGCACTGTTGAGATTCTCAAGAAGGAGTGGCTTAACACAAAGTCCATCGATGGCAAGCTTCTCTCCCTTAGCGTTCTCGGCAGTGTCGAGGATGCCGACCTTCTTACCAAGGAGATTATCCCCTTCAACTTCAACCAGTCTCCCCCCTCCAACGCTGTTCCCAGCGGAGATATGCACGTCCTAGGTAACTCTGTGGCTTCCAACATCATTGGTCGCCCTCTCCAGTGGGAGTTCATGAAGAACAACTGGGATGCCGTTATTGCCAAGCTCGGCAACCCCGTTGTCGTTGACCGATACATCAAGATCAGCCTGGGTGCCTTTACTGATGTTTCCGTCGTGGACGACATTGAGAAGTTCATGGCCGACAAGGATACCAAGAGCTTTGATCGTACACTTGGTACTGTCAAGGACAAGATTCGCGGCCGTGCTGCGTACCGCGAGCGTGATGCTGCTTCGCTCAAGGAGTGGCTAGGCGCAAACGGATATGCGTGACTTTGTAAATTATAGATGAGGTGTTGAGCGTATCGGGGTGATACCATATTTGGAGTCAGGGCATTGGGTAGTTGTTATGCCCTAGTTCCTAAAAGAAGTAATAGGTCATTACAAGACCCGAATGAAAAAAGTTTATGACCTAAATTTGTCTGACTGCCTCGGCAACATAGATCTTGTTTCAATGTAATAAGCTGGCACGGGCATCCAACTACGGGGTGAGAGTAAATGAGACCGTTCTCCACCGGCCTTCTTTCATCCCATGTCGTCCAGATGAACAGTGCTCCACGGATGATAGACTTGATACAAATGACTCGAAACATGCAATCAAGTGTGTATGCCAACGAGTTGTCCTACTTCTCCAAATGCGGTCTCTGGACTCCGTCGCCAAGGGGCAAATATCTGTGCTCCCTTGATAACATGATTTTGCGTCAATCTTTCCAACAACCACTCAACAAGCTCATCTGAGCTTGGTCGGTCTGGTGGTCTAGTGGTATGATTCTCGCTTAGGGCAAACCCTACAGCTACAGCTTGCGAGAGGTCCCGGGTTCAATCCCCGGCCAGACCCTTACTTTTTCGTCATCATCACAATGATGTGGATTTCTTTTTTGCTCTTCTACGCGACAAGTAGGTGATGATAGGTTAATGATGGCTTATGGGAGACATTAAACCACGTATGGGCTAGAAACGGGCTGCTGAGAGGCTGAACTGTTACTCTGCTGACAGTTGACCCCCTATTAACAAACTCACAGCACCTCCTCTTTACATCACCTCACATCAGATATAACGAAACAACCACGTAAAAGGCATTTGTATGGTAGCTGACATTCTCTTCATTCTATCGCTAACCCAAAAAAGAAGAACGCAAAAAACCTCTCAAGGCTACCCATTGTATGTTTGGATGCTTCTCATGAAATGAACCCCAGACCATCAACGCTTTGCCTCCTCTCCCGATGAGAGGTCGCCACGTCTATGATGCTCAAAATATTCCCCATCCCAGTGAATCAGTAGTGGTGAGCCATATCGGCTGCCCCCATTCCAGTACGCCTTGCAGAAAAAATCAAGAAACACAGATCCCAGCAATCGCTTCCCAGTGAAAAAAACGCAAATCCCAAGCCCTCAAAACAAACATGGCCTCCCAGCATTCATGCATCCATCCATATTGCTCATCATGCATCCTTCGTCCTTCATCCTTCTCTAGGTTGACATATCTTCTTGTTCAACCTTTGTCGCAACTGCATCCCACCACGGTCCGTGGGCTGCCCTGTCGACAGTTCCCACCTTCTCCAGGAGACCTGAAATCTCTCTCACTCGCTCCACAAACTCAGACAGTCCGAGACTGGCGAGCTTCTCACCGGCCGTGTTAGTCGCCTTGACCTTCTCACTCGCTGACCCGGCAGCTAGACGAGTGAGAATGTTGCCGCGTAGACGGGTGAGGAGGAGGCGCAGGACGGGCTCACTAGGCTCACGTCCGTGTTGTGCCATCTCCTGGCTTGCAGTCAAGACCTTGGTGACGAGGGCACGGAGATGGCCCTTGGTCGCTGCTGGCATCGACCGTCCAGATTCTAAGGCGGCCATGACACCATCCACTGTGGTGTCCAGAGGATGGCCCGCCTCAATCACCGCCATAATGCGGGATGCCTCCGTTTTCCATGCCGACCGGACATCCCGCTTGAGGAGGTTCTTGCACTGAAGTAGCACCGCACCAGCAGTAATGATTCGTTGAATCATGGTCGAGACCTGGCTAATACGGCCATGGTCAAGACGAAGCATCTCTGGAACCTCCTCGATAGGGGTAGGTGAGATCTTGGTAAAGATATCAACAAGCATCTGCGCGTAGAAACGACTCGCTGTAGGTCGTGACTTGGGGTGGTTGATACCCTCGGGGTCTCTCTTCTGCACCTCAGTCATGACCTTGGATCGAGCTGCTCTCCAGCTTGCCTCGGCTGCTGCAAGGCCAAGTTGGCCCTTCTCCACGTCCTCGGCAAATCTCTTGGCCTCGTACGGGGCGGCAGACTCAATTAGTTGAGGTGCAGCGATCTTCATCAGATAGTTGATGTAATCGCAAAGCATGAGGTCAATGAATCCATTGAGTGCCTCAACACGGTCGATGATGTTACCATCGGCCAACTTGTTTTGGATCAGGTCCTTAACCTCCTCATCGCGGAAAGGTGCGCACAGCTTGGGAAGCAGTGACGCCATGGCAGTGAAGAATCTCTCGTAGGAAAAGTTACCAAGAGCAAACTGCCGTTCCGCCATGTCGGGATCCAGGATCTCCCCAATGAGGTTGTACATGCTGTTGCCAGGCTTCAAGAGGCGCTGAAGCTTGTCCTTGATGTTGCTCGCCACCACAGCAAAGAACCTAAAGTTTGCTGCGTGATCCGAATCGTCCATGATGGTCCTCATCTGCTCGTACAGGGGTTGAGCACGCTCTGCCTGCTGCTCCCTGTATTCGTCAGGAGAAAGCTGGTACTCCTTGTTGATGGCCAACTCGTGAACGACAACCCTGTTATTGGGTAGGAGCCCGTTAAGACCAGTCTTGGGGACAGAGGCCTTGGCCTGCGCCTTGCTGGCCGGAGTGGCAGGAGGAGTGAGCGTCTGAGATTCCGATGAAACCAAGCTGTTGGCCGTCTCGTGTGCTTCGCCTGCAGCATTATCAGCCACACGGGGCTTTGTGTCGCCAGTCTTCTTCTTCTTGGCGCGAGACCTCCTGGCCTCACCGACAGCATCAAAGATGAGCTTCTTGCCCCTCTCTTGACCTGCCAACTTCTTGATGCGCACAATGAGCATAAGCTGGTTGTCCTGAATGCTCTTCTTGTACAAGGCCGTCGCCGCATCGTCGGTAGTGTCCTTGACGGTGTGGTAGATCGCGTCAAGCTCGACAAACTGCATAAGCATGACCTCGATCAGGGCATCCGAATCTCGCGACTTCCATGCAATAAATGCATTGTAAAAGGTGGCATATGCCTCGGGGAGTGTGTTCTGTAGGGTTGGAGGCGTGGTGTATGCATTGGCAGACGTCAAGCGAGAAAGGATGTTCTCAAAAGAGATCAACAAGTCTCGCGCCTTGCCAACCAAGTCTTGTAGTTGGGGGTTGGCAAGGTCCCCAGAGGGTAGTCGGTGGGCGGTCAGCACATCGACGACCTCTTCCTCGCCGTTGTCGTTCTTGGTGTTGAGAACTTGGTTGGGGTGGCCAAGAATAAGGAATGCACTCAGAAACGTGCGAACTGCCGCCATCTCTTCCACTGATCCTGCATCGCCCTCTTGAAGGCCGCATAGGCGGAGTAACCGTGCTGTGATGACAAGCACTCTGTTCTGCGCGAGTAGTTCCACGACAGTGTCAAAATGCGTGTCTCTAATGCCGTCCACGGTCAACCCTAGTTCGTTGAACTCGCGAATCATCCGCTTTCGGAGGCATGCACGCCACCACCATTGGATTCTGGCTGCAGCATCTTCATCTGTGAGCTTGCAAGCTTCTTCCTCAACCGCCTCAGGCACAGGGTCGATGGGCTTCCTGGTCATAACACTCTGACCCCGGCTCCGCCTCGAGGCATTCTTTGTTCGTAGTTCTTCTCTCCGTCGCTCGGCCTCGGCCATTCTCTCTTCAATCTGGGCCTTCATTCGGGCAATGTCCTGTTCCCGCTTCTCCTTCATGAATTCAGCCACCTGCTTGGCCTTCTTGACCTCTTCCGCGCAGTTGGCCACAATCTCAGCCAGATTGCGCTCCCTAGCTTGTTGTGCAGCGATGGCGCGCTCTTCTGACAGGGTGGTATCTCGCTGGGTCGCCTTGGCTAGTGCTGCCCGAAGGCGTACCTTTTCGGCATGAGCGGCTCTGTCAGCAAGGCGCGCCCTGCGATCCTCGAGGAATGAGGCACGTCGTAGATGTTGGGCCACATATTTGCTCTGTTGGTTGCCGTGGTGGCTGGCTGGCTGAATGGAAGAGCATCGGGAGTGGGCTGACGAGATTGAGTTTCGGCGCGACGAGGCCGCCGAATCTCTGCGACGAGCCTGGGATGGTCGATAGAATCGGGCGGCGATGCGGGGAGGTGGTGTGTAGATCCTCGGGTCCTCTTCTAGGACGTCGTCTTCGACTGGGGGCATGGAGAGATCAATGTCTTCGTCCATGTTTTCGTCTGAAGGGGGTTCATTGGCTTCTTCGATTGTTCGCGACGGCTCCGTCAGGTCGAGTGAGGGGCGCCGCATCGTGTCGGCGGCTGACGGCAGTTGTGACATGGCGACAACAACAGTCAAGTCGAAATCCGAATCTTCCGGGGAAGAGGAAGATGTAAAGATTAAAGGTCGAAGAAGGAGAGCGCGCGCGATCCCGGAACGGGAGGAGTCACGCCTTGGTGTGTAAACACTCGGAGGGTCAGGTCGGTTGCGCGCGCGCCGAAAGCGTAAACGAGACCAAGAAAAGGCCGGTTCGGTTCAATCCTGTCCTGTCTTGTCCAGGCAACTCGGGGTGGCGCAGTGAGATCCGTGAGGTGAGGTGAGCTTGAGTGTGCGCGCGGGTGTGGTATTCTGAATCAGCGAGCGAAACAAGTCAAAACGAGCCTGGCTGAAGAAGGGCCGCTAAACGAGTCCAGTCCACCAAAATAGCACTGGCTGCTGCTGCGACGGATTTGGAGAAATGAAGGACTGCGCAATGGCCCCCAAGGGTTGTTTTTGTTTGTAAAGGAAGGGATCTGGTCAAAAAGGGCGAAGAAGGAGATTAGAATAAAATAGTAGACGGCGGCGTAATCGGCACGATGATGATTACACAAAAGCCGTTGGAGAAAAAGCCTTGGGGGCCTGACAAGACGGCAAGGTTAGGTTTTGGGGGAAAGAAAAGAAGTGGACGGGATGTTGTGGAATGGAAGATGCTGGAGGTGGAGGGAAGACGAAGCCCGTGCAAGTGCAAGTGGTGGGTGCTAACACAGCAGGTGCCCAATAAACTGTAAATCCTTATCGCCGGGTGCAAGTACAAGTGTAAAACCAGGCTGCCGCTCTTTTTACTGTCTGCTTCTGTTTCTCTCTGTTTGCAAGAATAAAAAAAAGGAAGTAAGGCATTCCATGCCAGGTGGGGGTGGGCACTCTCTTCTATATAACAAAAACTGTCTGCCTATAATACCATGCTCACTTGCCCTCTCAAGGCACTTACCGATTGATGACAAGGGCATAAGGGAAGGAAAGGGAAAGGGCAAGAAAAGCGTTGACGTTTTGTTGTTGATGCTTGACTTGAGACTGTGAAACTCTGGTGCCCCCCGTATGGATTCTGACACATCCTTTTTCTTCTAGCCGGAGGCGGGCGGACGGGTTACCACTGCGGCTAGAGCCTGGCTTATAGCGGAATTAGTAGGACACACACACTCCTCTCAGCTGAAGCCAAGAGATGGAATCCCCCAGAAACAGCACCCCTCTGATTATCAAGCCCACCCAAGACGAGAAATCACATCAGATCACATCAGTCTTGATCACTTCATCGATCCAAGTCCATGTCCCCCCTCCTGAAACCGCGCTTCGGGCCTCACGGATTACTACCCCCCTTCTTCACGTCGTTATCTATCTTTGGTAACCCGTCCCCAAGAATTCATGCATCCGTCTGGATGCGACGTCATCACACGTGCCCCCCTCATGACGCTCTCCCCAGTAGAGATGGCGCATTCGTCCGCGATTCGATGCGACTCACCCCTGCTGACCAGCCTCCAAGCGGCGACCTGCCTACTATGGCACGCCACTTTGCAGTCTCTCTCTGGACGGGATGAATCTATTATCTCCAGCTGTGAGGAAACAAACGAGGGCTCAAGAGCTCCTATCACCAATTACAAGTCCGCCATGCATCATGACTTGTCACCTGCACAGAGCCATCGAATCAAATCCAGTAGTCACTTGTACTTTGAGTAGTGTGTGTTTATGCACTTGTATCTCTCTCTCTCTCTCTCTCATCGACTACCTATGCAAGTTCCATGTTTCCAAGTTTGCATCCCCTTTGCCTCCTTTTATTCTACTATACAGAAAAAAGAAAAGACCAAGAGAATCCCCTAAAACCCACTCACTAAGGAAGGGAGGTTTATCCAACCAAGGTCCTCATCCTCTCCCTCCCGTGGCGTTTTTTTGTATTTCCTTTCGTAAGCATCGCGCGCTCGCTGTGGTGTTGTGCCATTCTGGCAGAACAAAACCGCCATAAAAGACAAGACGCGTCAAGTCGTTGCAAAATCAAGTCAAACCAAACCAAACCGAACCGAACCAAACCAGTAACGCCTGCCTGTAACCACCGCCCTCCAATTCCTGGTTGTTGCCTTGCCCACCGTTTCCATATGCAATTATGCTCCTGATGCCGCTGTCCGATCATGATGCATCCTCCAATCACCTCCCTCAGTGTCGGAGGCTCCCGCTTCTTCCTCTGCCGTTGGGAGCACTCGCTCCTCGCTCATTCATCCTCGTCACCCACTCAAGCACGGTCTCGTAGCAGAGCACATATTGTCTCAGACTCTGTACCATGCTCAGTCTCTGTTCTCGGAAATCCTCCACCGTCTTCTGAATCAGGTCCACGCTGTCGTCGTACAGCCAGCTTATGTCAATGGCTGAAGCGCCACGTGCCACTCTCCTCTCCATGTTGGACCTTTGACCGGGAGTGTAAAAGTTAAAGTTTCTAACAGATCGAGGAGACACATCTCCTGTCTCTCCCATGGGAACGTCGCCCTCTGAGTCACGTCCTCGCACCGCCGCAATCTTGGCTTGTCTCTGGCGTTTCAGCATGTCGATTACGCTGTCCACCGTGCAAAACGTTCCCGTACGTCCACATCCGGCTGAGCAGTGAACCAGCATCGGTCGGGCGCGCGCATCCAACTCAGGTTCATCGTACCAGGTGATGGGCAGCTCGATTGGCGAAGACTTTACCGATTGCGTCTCGATGGGAAGAGCAGACCGTTGCATGACATTGGCCAGCTCAACAAGCGCCAACAGGTGAGATGGCTGCGCGGGAGTGCCAAAGTCGGGCCACGATGGGAAGTGAAGATGCGTGATCTCCCGAATCGGGTCGAAAGGATGGGCGCTGTGCGACAGGGCAAACTTTCGAACAATGACGTATGGGGTTTCTGTTTGGCCCTGTAGGGGCTTCGGTGTCGGCGTGGCGGACTCCAAAGTTGTTGTCGTGTTTGCGCGTCTTCTTCCCTGCTCGCCCATCGAGGCAGACGGAGTAGCGTGCGAGTCGGATCTATGCTTATCAATATCAAGGGACACCTTCTTCTCAGAAAGCGGCTTGAGCCTGATGGGCCCAAAGTCTCTGCCCTTCCAGTAGGGGTGACACTTAAGCTGGCCTCCCTCTGACTCGGCAGTCAACATGACCACGACACGCACATCCTGCTCCCAGATAACAGACCAAAAGTCCTACACATTGTTAGCAAGGCTCTGCTTGAGGCTCAGAATGAACATACCTCGAATGTAGCAGGGAGCGGGCCCTGGGTGGCAATGTACCGCTTGTTACTCCGCGAAGCTCTGAGGTGGCTGGCGTTGATGTAATCACATGAGCCTTCCGGCTTCTCCTGAAGCTTGACTCGGGCGTGCTCAAAGGGTAGAATGTCCTTGTATCGGTTCTTGCCACCCTTCTCAACACCGCATAGCTGAACTGGCGCACGCTTCTCCTTGTTACTAGGGTTGAAAGCAGCATATGCCGCCTTCATACGAGACTGTTCGTCAACCTCGATGTGCAGGAATTTGTCAGAGACCTTCTTTCCATGATCAGGCTTGGAGGCCGCATCTCGTAGCCATCTAGGCAGAGAAGGCGAGTCCAAAGCAGAAGGTCGAGAGACATCGAGTTGACCAACACCATCTGCCAGGTCCATGTTTTGTCGGATATTGGAGAAGAAGGGGTTGACATCGTTGGTCGAGGTAGGAAGCATCACTCCGCCAATGACTGGAGCAATACCTCCATGGCCAGGCTTTCCAGGGGAGCCAGTCGCACATTGATGGTCGACAAAATCCGGGTAATGTTCCTGGAAGGAGTTGAACCCGCCCTTGAGAATACAGGTGCCACCAGAGAATCCCTCGTTGGTGAACTTCTTGATCATGTTCTGAGCAGTGACGGCATCCCGCTTGTCAGATGAGTGAGCATCGTAGACGACGATATAATCCATTTCTCTCCACCTGGAGAATTTACTTGACTCGGATCCTCCCTGGAATGTCTGCTGGAGCTTCTGAATGTTAAAGGTAGCCCGCTTGAGGAGGGTGGTCGGGATACAGAGGTTAAGAGCACCCTGGATTCTAGCATGGGCGAAGTTTTGCGATGAACGAAGATCGAGGATAAGGAGCCGGTCCTCCTGAACAGTTCGAAGCATATCCTTGAGCTGCGCACCAGTAATCATGTGAGGCTGTCCTGGCTCCAGAGTGGCAGGCACCGTCTCGGACCGTCGAATATCTCGAGCATCGGGGGGTTCGACCCGATGCTCCATTACTGACAACCGCGGATCGCGGTCCTCTGATCGAGTTAAATTCGTACGGTGCTGTGAGGGATCCATTGGGCGCGGCGATTCGAATCGGGGTAGATTAAGAGTGGGGAGGTGGTTATGAAGAGACGATTCCGAGTTGCGTTTCGACTCGGACGAAACATATGCTGAATCCTGTAGGCTTTCCTGGTCAACATCCATTCGACTCGCCGGTCGAATGCTTGCAGCACTGAGACCGCGACCAAATGGAGAGTCTGCGCCGGTTTCGCTTCCATGGGTGTGCCATCGCGGAGGTCGAGGTCGCACGGGGGCAACTCCGGACGATGACACGGAGGGAATGGCGTAATGGCTAGTTGACAGAGCAAAGGACTTGCCCCGGTTAAGGTCCGCCTGTCTCTTGAAAGCCTCGAATTCAGGGTTTGCGTCAAGAGGAACCTGCTTTGGAATGGCTGCGGCAAAAACTTTACTGAGGATGATGGACTCCAGGTATCCTTGGGGAGACCAGAGGAAGAATCTCCTCGCTCATTGCCCGACTCGACAATGAGGCCAAAGTAATTAGGACTAGGTGCTCTCGCATCTGGAACGACGCGCGGTGAGAGCTTGGGGGGTGGTTCTGGCCCACCGAGTAGGGCATTCGTGGAGACTGGAGGGGGGTCGAGGATTTTGTCTGCTTGGATCGCAGCGACTGAGAATGCGAGATTGTGTACGAATTTGAGCGTGAGTGGGAAGTCGGGACACCAGAGGCGACGGGAGAATGGCGAGCAGGTGTTTTCATGGTATAATGAAGACTTGGTGTACGGTCGCCGGTCCTAGAGTCATGCATGGCGAAGGCGGTGATGGGAGTAGTCGACGTCATCTCCAGAGAAGCAGGGGGTGAAGGAGGCTGAGCGAGGCTTCTCATAAGGCCATGGCGACAGAGGCTGAGGCGAGGAGGGAATCGAGAAAAAATTAGAAACTCAAGATGAGCCTCGAGGCATAGAAGACGAGGTTTCAAGGGCGAGGAGCCGTCCACCAAAAGAGGTGAGGGATTGTGGTAGATTTGAATAGAGATGGATGGGAGACGGGAGGTGAAGAAGCGGGCGGATGGTGGGGTCTTGAATCCCTGGAACACTTGGAAACAGGCCAAGAAGGGGGCGTTTAGTCGGGGGGATGGAAGGGTCGCCAGGGGGGAAGAGACCTGAAGCCAGAGGGCTCGATAGAGGCTACGGCTGCTCAGACGGTAACCGAATTAGACGGGCTCTGACGTGACGGATGGACGAGGAACGGTAGGTAGCTTATACATGGAGGGTGAGGGGTAGATTTATAATGGACAAGGAGTGTTTTGAGAGAAGGAGGGACGAAAAGGCGTGAAAGACGTAGAGGGCGTAAGAGGGCGGGTAGACGGTGGCGATAGAAATGGGGGGCCAGCCCAAAAGACGCCGTTACCGTGGGATGGCGACGGTGGCGTCTGATGGCCGATGACGCGGGGTGGAGCAGGGGGGGGGGGGGGGGGGGAGGATCAGTGCAGCAGTCGGTAGAAGGCTGCTTTGTAACGGGACGGATTTGAGGGAAAGGAATTGACACGTTTAAGATGTTGGATAGATTTCAAATAGATTCGTGACAATTGTTGAGGCTGTGAATAATCTAGAAGCTGATGTATGAACAGGAGAAGACATCTACCAGCTAATTATAAACAACCGCGCGCAAGAAACCCGAGTCTACGGACTTGCTCGTCAGCGATACCAACCGAGGAAACGCAGAAAGACACGGCAGCGGGGAGGTGTCTGCTTAAGGAAGAATCCCTCGAAGCTGTCAAGGGAAACCCTATCTTGCTCTATATTACCTGTGCTCGACTCCCAGCGTGGGATGCGATGGAAGGGCGTGGACGCGGGGTGGGTGGAGGAAACAAGCATTTCGCGATGAATGATTCCATTTTAATTAACAGCAATTCATTAAGTTGGCTAGCTATCACGGGTTGTTTTACCCCGATAGCTTCTTCTTCCGATGCATCAAGGGACCTGGGGGCTAGAAAAGCAGCTCTGAGATCTACCCTCCCATTCAAACCCCTCAAGCTTTTTCCAATTGCTTCAAGAATTGTACAGAAGCTTCTGAATGGTTACCGACGTCGATCATGATTATCCTCTTGCGCAGAATAACCCCGCTTGCGGTCTTGTTCGTGTTTATCCAAACCTGTCGATCTCATGATGATAAGCTCCGGATGGTGGCGTGCGGGCAATACCCGACAGTTGATGCGAAAAAAAAAAAGGGTCCCCGTAACCAACGGTTTCCAGGTGAGGACGGTCGTTGGGGTCACATCGATGAGGGAAAGGATGAGGCTGCTAGGGGGAGGGGGGGTCATCGCGTGTAGTAAAGATCGTCGCTTAATTGCTTGCTTGCTTGCTTGCTGCTCTCATTCTCTCCGGTCCGGCTTTGCGAAATGCCACCACCACCTTGGGAACATGGAAAACGGGTTGGACCCCTTGAAATCGGTAGGTTCGCACTCGCACACACACCCATTATCTTTTCTCCTTTATCCCTTTGCTGCTACTATTGGATGGACTGGCTGTTCAGCGGTGGGAGCAATGTCGTGCTACTACTACTGCAAGGGGACTAGTTTTCCAGCCGCAACCCGAGAAATGAACAAAATGGACCCTCGGTTTGAGTTGTGTTGTTGCTAATTAACCCAGATTTTTTAGGCGGTGGGTGACCCTACGGATGGCCCCGAGAAGGAGAAAATCCAACTTCTATTGATTGTTCTTGAACCCCTTGGCCGTCCACCCCCTTGGGCTTCACTCACCCATCACACCTTTTTCTCACACTAACATGACTTTTTAAACTTTGGACTGAGCACCCGGGATGCCATCATTCTGCTTTGTCCCCCCCATGAAGATCCTTCTTTGTTAATGCCTCTCTCTTTCTTTCTCTTCTTCTCAAAAGTCGAGAATTCCAACCCCCCCTACCTCTCTCCCCCCTTGTCCTTCGTCCCCATGCTGTCACTCTCACTCGCTCTCCCCCTGGCCATTCTATCGTCATTGCGGCGTCAGGGTCCACCGGAAAAAGAGGATCCATCCCCTGTCAAACCCAGGAAAGCGTGCATCTGGTCCCGTTGAGAGCCCTGGGTCCAACCAGAAAAACGCGTGGCGCCTTTACCAACGTCACCGGCCCGCATTCACGCCTTTTTTTTTTTTTTCCTTCTCACTGTCAATCGACTCGCATTTTGCCCATGACGCTTTGGAAAACTCCGCCTTTTTTCATTCTTGTCCGCTAGAAAAAAAAAACACACGAATCTGCCCACTCAAGCCCCCCCCTCTCCTCGCTTGGCTATGCAAACCCAGCCCCCTGGAAGCTTGCTCTCGGGGTACAGTAGCAGAATGCCATCCCGGGGCCCGGCAGAGTCTAGAACGGACGGGTTTTCCTTCTTTTTAGGTCATGATCCTCGTTGCTGCAGAATAGATCAGACTCTCTCTCGTCACACCTTGTAGAACGTACATTTTGGTGTTTGGTCAAGGTTGAACCTCCGAGCCCCTTGTTGACTCTTTGTTCAACCTCGCAGTGGCAGCTGTTCTGACAGTCTGGACCTGGGTCTTGCATGAGAGTATGGGGATACGAGGCTTCGGCATGACGTAGATACTGAGACAGCACCTGATGGGAGATTTGCCCTTGCAACTGTTTCACGACATCAAGCAATCTCTGTCAACTTGAAAGTTCCATGCTTCAGAGTAGAAAGCTGAATCGTGGGACGGGCCCTTCTTCAGCTCCTGTCAAAAAACGCCTGACGCTTCCGCTAGACCAGCCTTTCTGACTAGGCTCTGTTTCAAGGCTTGTGCTCTGGCGTCCAGGGCTGAAGCAAGCCAGGATCTTGGCGGGCTGGTGGTACACGGCATGTTCCAGATCGTGAGCCTTTTGATCCAGATGATAATCAAGGACTGAAGCACCATCATGAGCTGAATCTTTGCTAACAGGTTGCCTTGTCCTAGGGGTTCTTGACAGCATGTTCTCGACTCTTCGTGACAACTCTCTTGCATGCAACTGGTCTACAGAGGCTTCGGTGAATTGATCTCTCCGAACCCTCTCTGCATTGTCCCCTCGGACGACTCATGTTATGCTTGTGACATCCTTAATCAACTGAGCCATTGGCTTTCCGTCGACCGAATTCGTCCGTTCCCCATCCCACACGCGATATCGAACCAGGCCTGACCTGGGGCTAGAGCCGACAGCCTCGTCCGGAGATGGGCAGCCGTTTCACCCACGTCCATTCTTACGGTTCCCGATTAGGCTGTCCCCCTCCAACGTTAAGCGCACACCCTTTCTCCTTCTTCCCTCACCGGACGGAGCAAGCAAGCAAGCACACACACTCATACATCGCTTCACCGTCATCCACATCGAAGGGCCTGGACCCTGAGATCATCGCCCCCCCCCTTGAACGTGATTATCAAATCAGCCTGGGGTGTCGCACGCGAGTTTGTCGGCAAACGGATCAGCGGCGCCTGCTCGCTCAGCTTTGTGCTGCTTTCTAAGCTGCCACTTTACGAGAGCCTCCTTCTGACGGGGTGGTAATTCAAAGGCTTCGTACAACACGAGTACACGCATGATTACTTCAAGACGAAAAAGACAAAGAAAAATCCATCGCGGAACCGCTCAAGTGGGAACTCCTCCTTCATAGTCGGCCGGGGACTCGGGTCAAAGATCCCTGGAGACCAATAACCCCCCCCTCTCACCCGTCCCGCGCGCGATGGCCCTTTACCGCCAGTTTCCAAGAAACCTCCGGCCCAGAAACGATGGCGTCGATTCCAAGCTTTTTCTCTCTCTTCCTATGCCTTCTAGACTTGGTGCCACGAGACGCCGCCTCGAGGGTCCAAAGTAGCCACGCCCAGGTCCAGCCCTAGCAAGGCGGACCCTGGAAATCTTGTCTGGATCTGGGAGCGGGAGGGGCACGAGAACAGCCTGTTTTTGTCTGTTAATGCTTGGGATCATGGTGGAATTCCCAGGTCAAGGTCTTCTTAGACGCGGCCATACCTCTACGCGTGATTTCTAAATTCTCTCTTGTCCCCCCCACGCGGAGGGACTTTTACCACATGGCATTCTACATCGTCCGGAAGACCCTACCGAAGCCAGGCAACCCCTCATAGTCGCAAGCCCTGCCTGCCTCAATGACGTACGTTGGACCGTTCTAGATGCTGACGGGGTATGCTCTAGCTGAAGAGACAACGCATCAGACAAGAGCAAGAGATGCCCGCGGCTTCTTGAACATGACATATTCAACTCACACTCAGCCTCTTGGGAGTTGCCTCGTCGGGCGGTTTTTCCCCTCCAATATCCCTGGTCCTGGTGGTTGCCAGCCACGCCGATCATGCAAGCCCTCTCACAACACCACGAGGGTAGTTCACCCCCATCCCCCATCCCCTTCCCGCAAAGCGGAACGGAGACAGGCGAAGGGTTCACCTTGCAGGACGATTTGATTCCTGATCGAGTAAGCGGGGGAGAAGAGAGGACTCCAACCTCGCATGACTAGCTGACGGTTTTCGCAACCTCCGTTGCCGTTCGGTAGTCCCTTGATGATGCGATAGTCTTAAAGCTAGTTCTCAGCTCATCGTCGGAGCTAGGTCATCAGGGCTTGGAGGTCAAAGTGTCAGCTTTCGTAGGGGAGCTTCAGCTTCCGAGATAGACATACGAGCACGACGGGAGCTCTCGGACGCAGCTCAACGTCATCAATATTGTCTCGTCGGTATAGTAGTCATAATCGCCGAGTTAAAACCCGAGACTTGTGTCCTCCACCTCTAATGATGCTCTCGTATTGTCGCCTCTGAGAACTCTCTGTGTAGCAACCCGACTATTCAAAACATGTTCGGCAACTTGTTATAGGCATATACGGTAAGCTCGGTTATCCAACTGCCTTTTCAGACAACTTGTCCCGTCACTCTTGACATAAGCGAGAGTTTACTAGTCAAGTGGCTCAAGAGATCCATCTCACCCAACTACAGTACGAGATCTAGTTTTAATTACCTCTCAGCTATAAGATCAGCTCATATGCATGCTACGCAGAAACTCTCTTGCCAGAATATGCGTCCCTCCCAACAGAACAGACGGACGGCCGTTTCAAAAACGGCCAACGACCGAAGCATCATGCGGGCCCTGAGTGTATTATCAACCAGGCACTCAATAGTCCACATTCAAGGCGTATGTGCTCAGTCATGATGAGCACATCACTCTTATAATTAGCTTGTGTCTCTATGTTCTCCGCCTCCCCGATCTTTTTTACACACCGCCAGGTTTGTTTCTGGCTTAGATACACCAACACCGGGGACAACCCGGCCGTACACTTGCGGGTCCGGGGACGGGCTCACATGGTTGAATCTCTTGGGTCATGACACGGCTCGAGGCACGTGCCGGCAGTCCGGCAAACTTCTGCATCAAGACGGGGGCAAAACATGGCTCTATCGTCGTCTATCGTTAGACTCCAGCCAGGAAGGAATGCGGCAGAGCCTAGCGTTAGATGCACGACTCGTGAGATCAAGAAAGAAAAAACTTCTGAAACCAGCGGGTATCGGGGCACCCGAGTGGGATAGGATAACTTCATCCTTAGCTGGTGGGCGTTTTTAAGGGAAGGGGATCTGGTTAGCCTGGCAGGCTAGACCCCGACGCCATGGCTTGCTCTGACCGAGTCAATGACGCTCAAGAGTCAAACGGTTTGGGCTGTTTTTCCACACATGAAACCCACAAGCGGAAAACCTAAGGTGATGGTATTTCCGGTGGCTTCTATTCAACAAGAAATGCTTCATGCGGTTAAGGCTTAGGAGGCGCTGACAACTCAACTCCTGGTTAAGGAAAAGCTCCAACAACTGACTACACGTGGCTTGCACATTGTCCCTTTGAATCATCTGGCTAGAACTTCCACGGGGTCTAGGTCTCAGATGTCAGCGGAGCGATCTCTCCGGGACCCTGAAAGGATCTAGACATGTTGGGTGAAACCTGCACAAAGTCAATGGAGCAGCTGATGCGGATCAAGACAATGCCATGGCTCTCTTTAGTTATTTGCGATATGGGCTTTTGGGAGATATTGTTTCCGTGCCAGCTGCGAGTGTCACCAAGGCTCGTCGTGAAGGCAACACGCCTTGGACTAAGACATATACCCCCTTATTATCCATCAAGAGCTGAGGAGTGCTTACCGGAACAGTCCTAGGTATCATTGACTTTCAAGTACAGGGAGTTCTGACTTCTGGTATGGTCTCAAACTCGCTCGCGGCTACTCTTGTCGTCGGCGTATTACCTATCGTGAGATAATCTTGTAAACCTCAAGCTGAGCTGACAACTTCGAATGATCCCATGTCTTAGCAAGCTAACAGCAATCAGTCACTCAATCATGCATGCAAGAAATTGCGAATGCGCTTGGCTATCATTGTTTCCGCTGGTACAATTGATTATCCTTACAACTCCCTCCCGCTGCCATGTCCCATCCCATCTATGAATAACCAGACCCCATTGCGGACCCGGCAGATGTACCACCAGCAGAGACAGAATAGCGATAGATCAATAGAAAAAGGCGCCTCCTCTTGCGTTTTCTTTACTTCCAGAGCTTTCCCAGCGACACCTCCTTGTCGTCGTGCTTGTTGAGAATCTTTGCTGTGGCAAGCTCAAAGTCCTCCTGCGTGACGTGGACTCTCCTCTCACGGAGAGCATACATACCGGCCTCTGTACACACACCCTTGAGCTCAGCACCAGAGCAACCGTTCATCTTCTCGGCAATCTTGGTGAGGTTGATGCCACGGGTCAGGTTCATCTTACGGCTGTGGATTCGGAGAATATCCGCACGAGCCTCGACGCTGGGTGGGGGGAATTCGATCTTGCGGTCGATACGTCCTGGTCGAAGGAGGGCGGGGTCGAGAATATCGAGTCGGTTGGTGGCCATGATGACCTTGATGTTCTTAGTAGGCTCGAAGCCATCGAGCTGGTTCAGCAGCTCAAGCATGGTTCGCTGCACTTCCGAGTCACCTCCAGAAGAGCCCTCTACTCGCGAAGAACCAATGCTGTCAATCTCATCCATGAAGATGATGGAGGGAGCATGCTCTCTGGCCATGACGAAGAGTTCTCGCACCATTCGGCTACCCTCTCCAATGTACTTTTGTACCAGCTCGGAACCTGACACTCGAATAAACTTGCAGGCAGTATGGTGGGCGACGGCTCGTGCCAGCAGTGTCTTTCCGGTACCGGGAGGACCGTAGAGCAGGACTCCCTTGGGCTGTGCAATACCGAGCGACTCGAAAAGCTCGGGGTGCTTGAGACCAAGCTCGATAACTTCCTTGATCTCCTTGATCTGTTGGTCCAGACCACCAATCATGTCGTATGTGCTGTCTGGAACCTTCTCCACCATCATGAGGGAGACGAGAGGGTCGACCGAAGATGGAAGCATCTTTTCGAGTTTGTAGCTGTCAGACAAAAGAGTGACTCGTTTTCCGGGTGTAAGCTTTCCTATATCGACGCTATCCGATACATCGACAACTGGGCAACTATAAGCATTATCGATTGGGGAAGGAGTGTAGAGTAAACGTACCATATTTGCCTTCTGGGTGCACCTTGACGAGAACCTTCTTAGTACTCATCACCTTGACAACCTCGCCGACATAGGATCCGGGCTGTTGCAGCAAACCCAGCTCTTCTCTCAACAATCGTACGCGGGAGTTGTAGTCGTTTCTCTGAGCCTCGAGGCGACGAAGTGCAGCTTGACCCTTGAGGATCTCGAGCTTCATAGCCTCGATCTTGTTGTGGTAGTACGCGTCCAGCGCCATCTTGGCGGAGCTCCCTTGACGTCAGGGAAACGATGTCGAAGTAGATAATTCGTAGAGTGTGGATAGGGTGTTTGCGTGGTTTGCGCAGGGGGCGGGATGGGAGTGAAGGCGGAGGATATGATGGAAATCGGAGACTGGGTCGGTTGCGATGAGGTTGGAGCTCGATGACAAGGCTACAGCTTGTCTCGTAAGCCCCAGACGAATGCACAGGCCAGCTTGAGTGCAAGCAGCTGCAAGTTGTCGGGATTATGTTGAACCGAGTTCCGATCTCCCATGGTCTAGGGTAGGTGGATAGGGAAGCAAGGCACACACACCTCCACTCTTGGCCGGCACGGCACCCATGCCCAGCATGCCCAGCCCAGCACTCCAACTCCAAGTCTGAGGTGCAGGCGATACCCCACCTGAACCTGAACCTTGTCGATCGAGACACCAACGGTATCTAGACATGGTCACATCATGATAGCCTTGATCGGCGGCTCGGTAATGGCGGCTATTTCTATGCTTGGCTGCTCTACTATTCTGCTTGGGCATCTCCAATTCTTCTGGCACAGCTTTGAGCCCTCTCAATCTTCTCCTCGATCAATCCGCATCAGCAACTGCACGACAGCGTCTGTGCCAACCAAGCTCTTGGAGTTGCAAAATGACGTTGCCTCCGCTGGACAAGGGCGCACGCGCAATGGGTATCCAGACACGCTAGGCCATCCTTGGTAAGCTAGCTGATCACGAGCAGCAAGGTTGGCCAGTTGTGGATCAAGCAGAGGAACCTATGCTGGGTGCAGTCCAGTGGGTTTTGGGGATTGACATTGTGTACGCTTGATTTGTGTAGGTGGTGTTGTGCAGGTAAACATCCGACCTCTCCTCCTTGCCTTGGGCAGGATAGCGGCGCTGATACTTTGTGCCATAGCTTGACCCGCCTTCAGCTTTCATTCTCTCCTTCCCATCATCAGCTTCGAGCGTCCTCCTGCTCGTCGTAACTCTTTGTCTCCTGTGGTGGTTTTTTGGCAGGTTCCTTGCAGTCTCAGACAGCAGCCAACACCGAGACAAGTTTTCTCACCCGGCGACGCCGTCTATCGTTTCCTCTTTTTTTTTAATAATACCCTCACGTTGGGCAAAAAACAAAGCAAAGCCCCGACATCTCAGCTCAGCTCATTTAAATCACCAGACCCAACGCGACCCAACCCAACTCGCCCGGATCTTCATCGCTTGGGCATCGCATCCTCCGGTATCTCGGCGCTGCATCGTAACATTGGCATGCTCGGCATTCCCTTTCCGCTTCCATTCGTCGTTGAAGAACAGGCATAACCTTGATCTGAAATTCTTTTGCAACTTGTGCTCTATCTCTGTTTGCCTCCTCCGTCCTACTAAAGCACGCGAGGCCATCGTGACAACCTCGTGTATCCTTCAGTCGACCTGCGCTGGCCCCAGTGTCACCATTCAGCATGGATCCCTCGAGACGAGAAAGCTCAGCTGCGCGCCCAGGCGACTCGTCTGGTGCGACGTCTCCGGCAGACACGCGCAATCCTCCTGCTCGAGCCGAGTCAACAACTCGTACTGAGGACGACGGCTTGTCCGAGAGCTTCCAGTCTACTGACACAATGCGACGGAGGCCTGAGGGTTATGGTAGGTTTCTCGCCAAATATGTAGGGACCCAGGAGTAATCTTAGCTTCCCAGGTTCGATAAGCGGACCGGCTGCCTCTAGCTCTAATCAACCCGCCGAAACATCCCAAGAACGCACATCTCGACCCTCTCAATCATCGCGTCCCCCCAAGGGCCCTGAACGAGTGCGATCCGTCACCCGACTTCGAAAGCCCCCTATGCCTCGACGCCCATCCTCGACGCCCCATCGCGGCGGCGTCTACTCTGTTGACGACGAGGTGCACGAGGTCGAGGCCGACGCTGCTGAGCGCCAGCAGACATACCGTCGCAGACCACAGCTCCCGACACAGCTGTCTCGCGTCCACTCGCGCCAAGACGACAACGAGGATAACGACGACGACGATGATATCAATGAAGATACCGAAGATCCCTCCGATAGCGCCGCCGAGAACGAAGAACCTCATGCAGAAGAGCTTGACCTAGAAGACCATGTCGACTGCGATTCTGATGGCGAGGTTAGCGAGGCCGAAAGCTTCACCCTCAAGGATCGACAGGCCGCCATCAACCAGACCCATCCTTTCGGTATCCGTGTTTGGAAGCCTGCACTGTACAAGAAGGATCGTTCGATCCAAAAGTTTGCTCAGGCTGATATTCACTCGGCTCCAGGTGGGAGAGTGAGCAACTGGCTCCTTGCCTTCAACCTGTTCTGGACTCTCCTGTTCGGTTGGTGGATGGCCTCCCTGGCAGCTTTGGGCGCCATAACCTGTCTACTTTTCTCTGCTGCTCCTAGTGGGAGAGAGTATGGAAGAATCCTCTGGGGTCTTGCAGGATATCTGTTTTACCCTTTTGGCAAGTTTGTGCGTCTGGAGAAGGACGAGGCCTACATGGACGAGGATCAAGATGAAGGCCGCAGCATTTCAGAGTACGAGCAATGGCAGAGCGGAGACCTTGAGTACGGACGACTCTTTTTCGGACCTGATCGCAATCGCTCGATTATAGGGCGCTCGAGGAGAAGCATTGATTCTGAGCCCAGTGAGACTGAGAGCCTGCTCGGCCGCGGTCGACGTGGTGAGAGTTCTGAGCTGCCTCCTCGAATCAAGCGGAGACTGTTTGGTCGTGGCCAGTGGAACATTGGCCGTGTCATCTTCTTCGTCTTCTTCTACTGTCTAATCTCACCCTCGCTCATCATCGTGTCTGGCATCTGTTGGTTCTTGGTGTTTTGGATTCCCATGGGTAAGGCGACATTCCTACTCTTCGACCACCTACGACGACACCCCCTGGCCTTGTCATTTGAGACGGACATTAGATATGTACGATCAGATGATGCCACTACGTCCTCGATCCTGCTCTGCACCTACCGTGCCGTGGGTTCCAGATACTGGAAGTACACGGTGGACGGAACCAACATCTTCCTCATCAACCTCATGGTGGTGGTTGGCTTCGTTATCCTCGACTGGCTCGTTCTCGATGGCGTGTTCCACGTGGAGGGCTTCATCACGTCGCCCGCCTTCTTGTTCGTTGCTGGTCTTTTGTCCATTATCCCTCTGGCCTACTTCATTGGACAGGCCGTTGCCTCCATCTCAGCCCAATCCTCCATGGGAGTCGGTGCCGCTATCAACGCCTTCTTCGCAACTGTGGTCGAGGTGTTCCTGTACTGTGTTGCCCTGACCCAAGGCAAGGGTCAGCTTGTTGAGGGAAGTATCGTGGGCAGTATCTTTGCCGGTATCCTCTTCCTGCCTGGTATCTCGATGTGTTTTGGCGCCCTCAAGCGAAAGACGCAACGATTCAACGCTCGGTCTGCCGGTGTTACATCTACTATGTTGCTGTTTGCCGTGGTTGGTGCTTTTGGTCCAACTCTGTTCTACCAGATCTATGGAACTCACGAGCTTAACTGCACTGAATGCGAGGACTACGGCTCTGGGGATAGCGGTCGAGACTGTCGTCGTTGTTACTTCTCGCAGGCTCCTTCACTCAGCGACAGATTCTATCTCGAGGCAGTTCGCCCTTACTGCTACATGGCTGCAGCGATGCTGTTCTTCTCGTACCTCATTGGTCTTTGGTTCACTCTCCGAACGCACGCGGCTGTCATTTGGAATGCCGAGATTGACGAGAAGCGACATGAGGAGCATATGCATTCGATGCATTCATCCAGTGTTCGACCTTCCCAGGCTCACGGTCCAGTCATTGCTGACGCCAGTGGGAACGATGTGCGCGATTCTCACCTCTACAAGCGTATCCTGGGCCAGTCATTGAAGCAGTCTGGTCTACCTGAAGAACTGTCTCGTCAAGGCTCTACTGCCACGCAGGTGCTGTCTACTTCCAACGGTTCTGCCTCGACTCCACACGTTGTCCCCCCGAAGTCCAGCGGCGGCGAGCCTGCTCGCTCCACCCTTCACGTTCCTGGTCTCAGCGATGCCGACAACAAGCTCCTTGCCCGCGAGGTGGCTGAGATTGCTGCAACTGCTGCAACTATTGCCTCACGTGAGCGTATCTCGAGAAGGCCATCTGCTCTTCCTGTGGCCCACGCTGCAGGCTCTCGTCCCCAGGCCGCCATGCGTCCACCTCACCATGAGGCTGAGACAGAGCCCCCTGCCACTGAAGCTCATGCCAGCCATGGCCACGATGCCCCCAACTGGAGTCGTACCAAGAGTGCCGTGATCCTCCTCGGAGCTACTGTTTTGTACGCCATTATTGCTGAGATTTTGGTTGATACCGTGGATGTTGTCCTGGAGAGCTTTTCGATTGATCAAAAGTTCCTTGGTATTACCCTGTTTGCTCTTGTACCCAACACGACTGAGTTCTTGGTAAGACCCCAATCCAATCCTGATCTTATCAACAGTCACTAATCATGTATAGAACGCCATCTCGTTCGCTATGAACGGAAACATCGCCTTGTCCATGGAGATTGGTTCAGCCTACGCTCTACAGGTCTGCCTGCTTCAGATCCCCGCGCTCGTCTTTTACTCTGCATTCTGGCCAGGTGTTCCTGCTGGTGGTGATGCGGCATTGTACACCTTCAACCTCCTGTTCCCTCAGTGGGATATGGTGACGGTTATCCTGTGCGTGTTCTTGCTGAGCTACATGTACGGAGAAGGAAAGAGCAACTATTTCAAGGGCAGCATCCTGATGCTGACCTATCTTGTTGTGGTTATTGGTTACTACTTCAGCGGCTTCACCTCTGATTCTATGGGTATGCAGAGGTTCGACGTCATGGGAGCCGATGGTCAGTATCAGAGTTACAAGACGATTGGCAGATCGACGAATGGAAGGGCATTCCCGGTTTGAATGCGATGACTCGTGGGCGTGAGGGATGGTTGACAGGAGAGGGAGGACTGGTTTTCTGACTTTAATATCGCACATACACTACACACATACACTGAGATGCCCGTTTCATGGATGATGGTGTTCTCTTCAGGTTACTGTCTGTCAAATCAGCAGGTTGGCTTGGGAGGTGGTTAGCATAAAGTGTCATTACATTGGGCTTGTTGGAGTTGCCTGTGTTACCAGGCTTTAGCATGGGTTCGGTTGTTACAAGGTGTTGGATGGCATATTGTTTTAGTTCCGTAAATTGTTTCATAGGAGCATTTTATCACATAGCAATCACGCAGCATGGAATCATGAGACTTGAAAGTTGCTTAACCACTGTCCTTCAGGACAGCTGAGGTATGTACTGGTATTGACAAGGCCACCTTATGGGCCACATGGGTAACGTCTATATACAAAGAAGGTCTATGCTGTTTCTAACTCTCTTCAACTTCTATTTTGGAACCGTTTAGGCCTTGCCGAAACCCGCGGTGTTGATGACGTTCTTGGCATCGTTGTAGCTGGAAGCCTTGGCAATAGTCTTGCCCTTGAAGTTGCTGAGGAAGCTGGTGTCAGTGCCACCAAGAGCCCCGGAGCTACCGAAGCCGTTGAGCTCGCAGTTGCGGCCGAGGCTGGCGGCGCAAGCGGTGTTGGAGCTGGTGGTTGTGCTACCAAAGAGCTTGCCCTTGTAGCCGGAAACGATGGGGTTCTTGACGTTCTGGAAGATGTTGCCCTCGGCGAGGACGCTGCCAGAGTCAATCTCGAAGGCGTGGTCGGGGACGTCGTGGAAGTAGTTGTTGACGGCGTGGAGGAGGGTGTTGCCAGCAACCTTGGGGGCACGGCCGGAGCTGTGGTAGATGTAGTTGTTCTTGAAGGTGATCATGTCGTTGGCACCGGCAAAGTAGATACCCCAGTAGTGGTAGGTGTTGCAGCTGGCAGACCAGGAGCTGGTACCGTCGATCTTGGTGTTGGAGATGGTGACACGGTTGCAGGCCTTGTTGCCTAGAACAATGTGCTGGCGACCGACGAGCGAGGTGGTGACATGGTCGATCCAGATCAGATCGGCATCATCAACGGTGATGGCATCACCGCCCCAGACGAGGCTGGGGTTGAGGTTGGTGACATGAACGTTCTGGATGATGACGTTCTTGGCTCCAACAATGCGCAGGCCCTTGCCCTTGATGACACCCTTGCTTCCAACACCGATCAGACTCTTGTTAGAGCCGACCTTGATACCCAGAGTACCGGCCTTGTCGTACTTGACAGTAACCTTCTTGGCGTTGGGCTGGTAGTTGTCACACCAACCGTTCTGGTTGATGGACAGCTGGCACTGAGAGCCAGTTCCCCAGGGGGCACATCCCGTCTCGGTGGCGGTACCCTCTGTGCCGGTGAAGTCGATGGTGCGGTCGAGGTAGATGACGCGCGCCTGAGAGTCGCCGAGGTAAGAGACCAGCTCAGAGGCGCTCTTGGGGTAGACGGCAGAGGCAGAACCACCGCCAGTGGTGCCCGAGGCGAAACCCTCGGCCTTGGTGGGGAGGGCACCGAAGGCGGCGGGGACGAGAGCCGTGACGGCGAGGAGGGTCTTGAAGAGGGAAGGCATGGTGAAGGAGTTGAGGGAGGGTTGAGGTGTAGAAACAAGAATCAGTTGTAGTTCAACATCGTGCATCTATATATTCCCAATAGTTCGGTCCATGCCGAGACTTCTTGTCTCCTTGGCACGGCACTCACGGCAGCAGACGCAACTCCCAGCCCTACTTCGGTACCAACCCCTTCATCGGGTCAGTTCGGCGGGACGGGGCCCGGGTGGGTTACCGGATCGGGCGAGGCGACGGCCTCTGATTCGTGGGCGATCGGAATCCCGTTGTTTCGTCCCGGTGGGCAATCCCCTGAAATATAATAAGCATGACCGGACGTGGCGTGAGCTTTTACTGTGGGACAACGTTTCTGGGACAGGGCTATTGGTGTTTTTGTGAGTGTCGCTCGGACCGAGATGTATCATGTAAGTTGATTAAGGGTATTCGTGCCTCCATAGTGTCACGACTAGCTTCCTGGTAAAGGAAGGTTATTGTGAATAAACGTGAGTCCGTCATTGAACCGTTAATTTCAGCCGAGGCTCTGATAAGCTTAATTACCACAGGTGATTGGCCAATTACACTATTCCAATGTGATCCCTATTGTTCTGGCTAAAAACATATCCGTCAGTGTCACTGTTTAAGGTGTTCTTTGTTCATGCCATCAGTGTTAAAGAGTCCTACGTGTGTATGAATATGAACAAAAACAAGACGAGATTCATCACAGCTTCCTCGTGTTCATGAAAAGTTCCTCAAGGTTAAAAAAAAACGTAATATATAACCCGGTCGAGACAGGGAAGTAGTTGAAGTATAAGCTGTGGAGTTTACAAACCCAACCTCGACATCGCACGATCCCGGAGAAAAGAATATTGCACGAAACAAACGAGAACTCGTCATATTTTTCTCTTCTTAGCGGAAAGCATAACCAGCATCATCATGTCTGACTCTCAGGGATTGAATGTCGGTGAGGCAATGCCTGAGGAAGAGGTCACCGCCTCGCCCCAGCCGGAAGATGTTGAAGCCCTAGCTACTTGGCTCGAGGAGCTTTCGGTCTCGAAGGAGTATGATAACGCTAATCTCGCCAGGTTACCTGACGAGATTGTCCTAGCCATCATAAAGCATTTGCACCGGCCAAGTTTGAAGAGTCTGGCCCTGACGTGTATGAACCTACGCCGCATCGTGCGTCCTGACTTCTATCGCAGTAGGAAGCATGCGCTTTTTCGTCAGGCTTTGAGGTCGGGAGATCTAGGTTTGTTGAAGCGGTGTGCTATGTATGGCGCTGCCCCTGTTGATGGAGTCTGGAAGGCCGAGTTTCGAGTGTACGACAGCCCCATGACGGAGTGTGAGTGCAAGAGTTTATTCTCGCATCCTCTCCACCGCCCGATCCATTTCCTTACTCTAGGCCTGGACAAGGATGAAATAGCAGTAGATCAGTGTTTTGAGGTATTGCAGTGGCTCATCGACAAGGGCTATGATATCACGGCCGGGTCTATTGATAACCGGGCCTGGGGCGGCATAGAGACCGATGCCCAGATCGAGTTCGCCAAGGAAATGAAGCACATGCCTTGCTCCTTCCTCCAAATCTTCAAGATGTCCACAGACAGGGACAAGCTCGACGGTGTCGCCAAGATTGTGTGCCACCTATCATCTCAAGGCTTTAACTTCCCGCGATTGGTACAGGGTGTAGGGTCAACCCTCAGAAGCAAGGAAGAGTACGACGAGTTTACTCCTCTCAGCTACGACTCGCCCCATCTCATCACGATGCTGATGAGATCATCTTGTCCACCCTCGCTGCTCGAGGCCTTTCTGAAGCAGCTGCAGCGTCAAGGCGTCAAGCTGAGTTGCCCTCGCAACAACTGTCCACCTGAATTCAAGTACTGTGAGCCCGTAGATGACGGCGACGAGCGCTTTAACCCTGCGCCGGCCATTATAACTCAGGTTTGGGAGTTGGTGGCCGAGCTGTACAATGACCTCTTTGATCCACAGAGGTGGAGGCCGCTTTCTGCCGGCGAGATAGGGGACATTTGGGTAGAAAAAGTGAGGCTACTAGATGAATACGAAGGTATCAGCAATGTAGAGAGACGACTCCTCGTGGCTATTCTATCTGCCCTACGAAAGATCAAAGCCAGAGCCGAAGCATCAGGCGGCTTAGAAATCGAGCGAGACGCCAAGGCCTGCTGGTACGAGCTCTGCATGTCCTTCCAACACTTCTTTGACGACGATGAACTCCTAGACTCTCAGTTCCGACACCCACAGAATAGGATGCACATGTTTGTTCTCTGGGTCAGCTGGGATCCGCAGAGGCTCTGGAACCAGAGTCTTAGAAAGGCTCCGTGTGGGAAATTTTCCAGGGGTCGGCACCGGATCGATGGGCCGGTGAATGTCATGAGTGATTGGCCGCAGAAGTGGCTCTGGAGAAATGCCGGTTGGCTAATTGATAGAGATCCTGACTGGTGTAAGATTCCTTTGAGGGAGTGGTAAGTCGGAACTGTCTGGGTCAGACTAGAGTTGTGCTTATAGAGGGGTGTAGTTAGATGATTTGCCCCTTGATAAACACTCGGCGTCATCTTGGTATGAATAAGGAACAAATTTTCTCTAAATTGATTTGCCCCTGTGATTGTACCATTTTCTAAATGCTCTCCAAATAAGGGCATTATCTTGTCGAGTTCACTATCATATACTATTAATATCTAGATCGCTTAAAAAGATTTACCAGTCGACTCTCATGGCTAGCGTCTCTCGTGACACTGAGTGGAGGAATACTTTCGGCTCGAATGCGGACACGTAGAAGATAGAGACGAGCCCCTCGTAGAGCCTGAAAGACCGAGGTCACCACGGGTTCTACTTGGATACTGTCACCCGATAGAGCGTGATCTCTAGGCAACTGTGCGTGAAAATAAACAAAAGTCTTGTTCTCCCCTAAGTGCTGATATGCCCTTTGTTGATACTTGACCATTGATGGGCGGCTTCGTACGCTAGTGAATGACTCTTCTTTCATGTCTATAATAGTGAAAAGGCTTTCAGCAGCCGTCTAGGGCAAAGCATTTATTTTTATTAGGGTTTCTTTGCTATTTTTCATCATAAAAGGAAATGCAGGACAAAGAGAAACTTGTTGAGTGTGACATTAGTTGAAGCATATAAGATATAAACATGCTTCTCTAGATGAAACAAGTTTACTATTCAAACATCACACAGTTCCTGAACACAACATTACAACCAACACATACAACACCGACATCAAACCACCATCGACATGTCTGACCCGCAAGGATCCAAGACCACCGAAATCGAGTGTGAAGGCGGCAGTGCCGTCTCATGCCAAACGCCTACAAACGATCAAGGACCAGACAACCACGAGGCTCCAGTGGAGAAGCTTCCGGTCCAGGTCGAGCAACCTGAAGACGCTTATCTTGTCAAGATGCCCAGCGAAATCATCCTCTCCATCACGGAGTATATGGATCGGCAGAGCTTAAAAAGCCTGGCCCTGGCATCATCCAGGCTACACTATACCGTGCGTGATGAGTTTTATCGAAGCTCAAACTACGAGACCTTCCGCCTAGCCTTGGATGCGGGTGATTTCGCAATGATTGAACGATGTGACGAACACAACGCTGCCCCTGCGGACGCCACCTGGGTGGTAGAGCGTGCAGGGGAATTATACTACGATCCGCCCGATTACTTTTACTACAGGCCAATTGACTACCTTATGCTTGCCTTTGAAAAGGACAAGATGACGCCGATTCAATGCTACCTTATGCTATGGTGGCTCGTGGAGAAGGGCAGTGACATGTCCACAGCCTGCATCCCCCTCGAATGCAGGATTGCGGGAAACGAGGGCAAAGAATTCCAATTCGCAAAGACCATGAAGCACATGCCGTACTCGTTTCTTCATGCCTTTGCGGTAGAAACTGATAGGGTCAAGCTCGTCACCGCTGCCATCATCATTTGCTTCCTGTCAGAGCGAGACTTCAATTTCCCGCGAGAGATAGTAGTCGCGGATTACGGACACAAGCACAGGAGCAGAGAGTCAGTCTCAGAGTTTGATCCTATGGGGTTCTCTGACCGCAGTCCCATGGCGAGGATGATGAGGTCGGCTTGCCCGCCTATGGTGCTCGAGGCATTTCTGAAGCAGCTACAACGACAAGGCGCAACACTGACTTCCCCTCTTGAGCGATGCCCGGAGAGCCTCCGATGCGCCCAACCCTTTATCTCTGTCAGACCCCGGTGGCGTCGCATGGAAATACGCCGTAAAGACACCTTGATGACCGAGTATTCTAACCTGGTAGTGGGACTCTTCAATGACCTCCTTGATCCTCTGATGTGGAGGCCGGCATACAACGGTGAGATTGGTGATATTTGGGAGAGGAAGTTGAAGCTGCTGGACACGTACCAAGGGATCGATGAAATTGAGAAGCGCCATCTCCTCTCAATCCTGGCAGTCTTGCGAAAGATTGAGGACAACAGCTGGATCAGACGTGATGAAGAAGCCTGCTTGTGGGAGCTCTTATCAGTACTCCCCGACTTTAGGGATGAGTCCGAGATCCTGAAGGTCAATGAGGAGGGCAACCCGGCCGACAGGGTGCATCGATTCTCCTTCAAGTTCAGCCACCCCATGGGTATATGGTATTCCAGGTACCCATCATATAATTTGTCATACCACCTACAGTATACTTAAGCCAGAGTTTTCTGGTTTTATCTTGTTTGAATGCACTTGTTTTGATCTAGTTGTTTGTTCCCTACTCGTGTTGAGATGCTTGGGTATACCACTACTTCCTCCGTTTCCTAAATAGCTTCCAAGGGCCCATTCCCTCGTATCATTTTGGCCTCAAGTATGGCTCCCCTAGTCCTTGGGGCTGGCGAGGGATGGCTGTACGAGAATTGAAACCAGCGGAACCATATCTCGTCAACCTATTACGTCAAACAAAGTCGGCAGTCTTGTCTAGGTCTTCATCCTTATGAAACATACCAAAGAAACACTTTCAAGTGGAATTATCTTTATAGGCAAGGGACAAGGGTTCCTCGAGTGCACATCTACATACATAAAGTTATATATACGTCGATCACCTGCCCTACATGGACGGGTTGGGGAGGCAGTTTTCCTGCGTATTTTACAGAGTTTGCCATTCATCCGTGATGTCTTCCGTGTTAACAGAGTCAGGTGAGTAAGGACCAAGTCTATCCTACTCGGCTTTAGTTCCTTTCTTTTGCTTTTGACCACTGTACTTCTTTGTCAAATGACATTGTGATTAATGCCATGTTTGCTTGTACAGTTGCCCGAATCCTTCGACGAGACCAAAGAAACAAAGAAAAGCAGCTTGTATTCAGACTCTGTTCAGAAGACCAGCTTTGTCCATGGTTCAGAACACAAACTACTTCGAGGCAGCAACACCATAATATGTTCTCTCATCTTCATTGACCGATCCATCATGTTACTCAAATTTAAGGAACAACCCCAATAATGTCTGTTCTATTGTCAGCTTGAAGGTGGGTTGAGAAGTATTTAATCTTCGCATGCTATTGATAGATCAAGTTTACCAAAAACAACCAGCATTCATCACTAAGCAACGGCCTCAGCATTCTCAACAGCCTTCAACATTCATTTACTATCGTCTCGTAAATCATGGAAGACCTCAGCCCTTTGGATTCATCGCTCCCTGGTAAGCCACCTCGCCCTGCTCAGCATGGCATGCTGGCTCTTCTACCAGCAGAGTTGATAATTCAGACCTTCAATCATCTACTAGATACCGGGGATTCGGGATGGGCTCTGGCACTGCCCTCTTTCGCAGTACGCAATGCCGTCATCGACATCTTCTATCGCCGAAATGGCAAGGAAATCTTCTTGAAGGGTCTTGAGACTGCCGATGTAGGCATTCTAAAGCGATGCGAGAAGTTCGGCGTAGCATCCACTAAATACGTCTGGGAAGTTCCCCGTCAGAAATATGCATTCAAGACCTTTTCGAGGTCAATGTGTCCCCCGTATCCTGGGTCCATCTGGCGTGGAGGAGGTCAATGAAGAGCCATCAATCACCGTCCCGTCGACCGCCTGTTGGAGAGCGCTTTTGCAGGAGATGTTATTGAACAGAAGCATTACGATGCTCTAAAGTGGTTGGTGGATAGGGGGCATGACGCAAGCAGCAGCAACGAGCGTTTGCCTGGAAAGCACATGGTCAGGTCCTTGCCGAGTCAGCTGCAAAAGGTGAGAGACAGAGAGTCGATGCTTATGATTTCCAAAATGATTCGGCTCCTGAGCAGTCGCGGGTTCCCAACCCCAGCTACCAAGTTTGCACTAAACAAGCTCCCTGGGAATGAGTTGGATCCAATCCCCAACTACCTCATCTCCAGCGGTGACTATCGTGGTATGACTTCAGATCTTAACGAGATTAGGGGTCACTTGGTGTCTCTATCGATGAGGGCTCACTGCCCCCCTGCGATCCTACGGACCGTGTTGATGGACTACGAGACTCGAGGGATTAAGCTCGGCACCAAGTATCTCGATCCCCCTGTGGCACTCGACGAGTATGAAGGTATACGCAAGCCCGATCTAAAGGAATTGACGCCTGGAACCCTACCGCTTGGTGGCATACCTGCAGGATAGAGGATTTGCTGGGGATGCTCCACGGTGACCGCTTCGGATTTTGGGGTTGGGAGGAGTCATACATAGGAGAGGTAGACGACATATTCTCAGCCAAGGTAGCTCTTCTAACCTGGTACGAGGCCATCACGGAAGATGAGAGAGAGTTATTAGAGGCAGTTATCAAGGCTATGAAAGACATCACCATCTTGCGGAAGTTGACGCCGCTCACCGGGCTCGCTCTTCAGAAGGCCGCGTGGGAGAGGCTGTGGACTTGTGTAACCCCTTTCTTTAATATGAGCGGAACTGGGTTGGTCGATCTCCAGTACGAGCACAGGTGGGAGAACTACGATAGAAAGAAGCTGCACCGGTTCGCCTTCAAAGACTCACAGCCGTACAACCCTTGGCGAGCGTGGTACACGCAAACGGAGCTGCAGAAGCGCCGGGAGGCATGGGGACCAATGTCTGCCGAGGCCTTTGAGGAGGCGCTGAAGAAGGATGAAGAGTGGCAGCACATGTGGAAGATGTTTCGGTGGTGCAGAGGCTTTAAAGGCGATGAAGATTATGACGGGAAGCCCCGGTGGTATCGAGTAGGCATGGACGAGTGGTTGAGCACCGTCGAGAGGGACTACCCCCCTGAGTCTGACTATTCATATGACGACTACAATTGGTCAGGGTTTTTCAGCCGGCGTGGCAATATGGCTAGATGCCTTTAAAGGCGCCAAAGCTGGTGTGTTTGTTGTTTAGTTGATCAATCTATACATTCTCTTTACTTCCTAGTGATTCCCGGTCAAGTGAGATGCGTACCTGCGTAAATGCCCCACCCGTCGTGTCATGATCATGACTTTCCCCCTCCTTCTCTAGCACCCCAAGCTAATGTCGCATCTCCCGTCTCCCGTCCGCCCGCTATCCCTGCCGTGGAGGGGCGGCTACCAGATGAACACCACCAGATTGGTGCTATAGAAGTCCATTGGAGAATTTCTGCTGCAAGGATGGAGATCTAGAGGTGCAGCAATGGAACTACCCCCACCATGCCCTGCCCGTCTCTGTTCTAGGCCTATCTTCCGACCTCCCGCGCCTGGCGATTGATGGACCACAATCCATAGATCCATACTATGTAGATGCTTGGAAACGGCAGTAGCACCACGTCAAGAGGAGAAAGAGCTGTCCTGATGCATAGAAAGACCCAGTATATACCCCATCCACTCTTAATCCAATTCTTCCCCAGACACAACCTCTCTCTGTACATCAAACACTCTCAGCATCCTCGCACACCCAAAAAAAAGCCTCCGTCATCATGGCCAACGAGAACGAAGAACAGGCCACCACTCCCGCCGCCACTCCCGCTCCCGCTCCCGCTACCAAGTCACCCACCAAATCCCCTAGCCCCGCACCCCTGGTGTCCTCCTCCCCGCCACGAGGCGAGCCGATCATCGCTGCCGACGACGCGGTATGTCATGATAGCTTCCATGTGCTTTGCGCCATCATAAATAACAGATCGTTGACGCATGCATATTTCGCTGCAGGATAATGACTATGATGATGCCGATTCAGCTCTTGGATCTGATGCGTACGTGCAACAAAGCTCCCCAATGAAGCACAGCATTAACACATTGGACAGCGCAAGCTCTACAGCTTCAGTGACAGCCAGCATCCTTGAGTATCGAACCATTCAAGGCCGAACCTTTCACAGCGACCGCCATTCCACGGAGTACTTTACTCCCAACGACGACCAGCAGCTCCAGTCGCAGGACATCACCCACCACTACCTCACCGTCCTCCTCGGCGACAAGCTATTCCTTGCACCCATTGCTGGTAATGATGTCAAGGTTCGTCTAGACAACACTCCCGCTCGCTCGCCAGTTGCTAAAATCTCACCAAACAGAAAGTCCTCGATGTCGGTACCGGCTCTGGTATCTGGGCCATGTACGCCTCTCTTGTCCTTCTCGGCATGCTCTAAACTGACTATTCTAGCGACTTTGCCGACCAGTACCCCCAGGCTGAAGTTATCGGCTCCGACCTCTCCCCCTGCCAGCCATCATGGGTGCCCCCCAACGTCCAGTTCGAGGTTGACGATGCCACCCAGCCTTGGACCTGGAAGGACAACGAATTTGACTTCATCCACATCCGCTACCTGTTTGGCGCCATCGCCGACTGGAACGCCATCTTCCAGCAGGCCTACCGCTGCTGTGCTCCCGGCGGCTGGGTTCAATCCTGTGAGGCCGATGTGCACTTCTTCTGCGATGACGGCACGGCCGACGACCCTCAAGTTGCGCCTTACCTTAAGACGTGGGCCAAGCTGTACGAGGCCGGCGGAGCTGAGATGAAGAGACCATTCTTTGTGCAGCAGAAAAATTTGCAGGAGAAGGGCATTGAGGCAGCTGGTTTTACCGACATGAAGGTTGTCGACTACAAGGTGGGACACGCACCATATGATCTCAATCTCGTCACCACGCTCTGTTGCTAACACTGGTCAACAGCTTCCTGTCGGCGGATGGCCCAAGGACCCCAAGCTCGCCGAGGTGGGCCGCTTCGTGAAGCTGACCATGGAGAACGACATTGAAGGATATACGCTCTTTATGTGGCACAATGTGCTCAAGTGGCCAAAAGACGAATACCAGATCTTCCTTATGGGCATGCGCAAGATTCTGGCCAACCGCAAGGTCCACGCCTACATGATGGTTCGCTATGTGTATGCCCGGAAGCCCGAGGCTTAGATGAGGGAAGGGAGACACTTGATAGACTTGTAGACCTGGCATAAGTAGTTACGATTGATGAGATTGTTGGCAAGATTGGCGAAAAAAAAGAGGTGGGAGTGGCAGGCAGGTGCGAGAGGCATTCATAGAGCAGCCTGAAAAGCAAGTGACATCTTATCGATGGAGCATAGCAATTGAGATCTCCATTACAAACTGCTGGTGCAACTTGGTTGACATGGCGCGCACAGGCTGGCACGAGGACCGCGCTGGATTTTACATTTCTCAAGTCACAACATGTCCGATACTTACTCCCCCGCGAAGTTCTTTTCCAGAGGCGCTGGTCCAGCGGTAAGACGTGGGCAAGAGGAGCTTCTTCCTCACTTCCAGGGCAAGCCCCAGATAGCAACGAAAAAGAAGAAAGAAACACGCCTGTCAGACGTCCATCAACACCCATCCCGACCGCGCGCCCGAAGGCAAGACCGCAGAGAGGATCGAGATCATCAAGAGAAAAACACTCTCTATACAGTAGCTGCATAGCAACCACCGCCATCCTTGCGGACAGTGCGAGAGGACCAAAGTATTCACTCTAGGGCGTCGAGGATATGCACTCATCAACCAGGGTGGGATCTGTGGCTCTTTTGGAGAACCAAGAGAAGGTCGAATACTATAGAAATGATTCTCCTAGGGTGATGGGTTAGCAAGCTGTTGTTGGAAAGCAAGTGTAGATCGCCAAGCTAAAGCGCTTTTCGAAGTGTGCAAAGATTGTTTGCAGGCTTGGAGAGCGCTTCAGAGTGGAGAGTGCTGCTGTAGGGGTAGACTTACTGAAGTATTGTCGACATGAAGAAGAAAAGAAGAAAAGTCCAAAGGGTGCGAGTGAGGGCGACGTTTTATAGACGGCGAGTGGGGCTGCCAATCAGTCGCCTTCACCGCCTAAAAGTTTTTCTGCCCGGCAGAATTTTGGTGTGCCTGAACTTTTTCAGTGGAGACGTGCAGGGCGGTGGACCACCGTGGTTGGGATTGCTTTGACAGAGTGGATTTTACGATGGAGCATTTTTCTTTGTTTCGGCGGTTTGAGTCGTGTCGAGCCGTCGGTGAGGCGGACAGAGATGAAGGGATCCATTAGATCTCCATCTTTGAGGTGGGAAGGAGAGGCTGGACGAATCGTTTGCGATGGGTTGGAGATGCGGCTCCGGATAGCGACCTTGGTGCTCGGCTTGTGATGCTTGGCATTAGACATGAGGACGGCTGTCGGTGGCATTTGGCTTTGGATGGATTTTGTGAATGTCTGCTCTGTTAGATTGGCCCAGATGCTATGCACTTGGTACTTTGCATGGGGATATTGCATTATGTTTGATTCATGGGTGATGGACATGTGGAATTGTGCATACATCTCCAACGTCTCAAATAAGCACAAACCGTTGATGTCCATGAACCGAAGATGCCGTCATATACGGAAGACTCTCCGTTTTCTATCAATTTTCCTACACGGCGAAGTGCAAGGTCACAAATCCCACCCGCTTCAAGACCAGGTAGTTACGTTCCACCCGCGCACCTCTTTTAGATGCGCATCCGGTGTTGTTGGAGTCCTGCCGTATCAACCAAGTCGGGCTACCCTGGAGATGCCCAAATTCACAATGATTTCTGGAGAACCATGGAATATTGGTATTCAATCCTGACCAACGCTTAGCATGTTTTGCTGAATTGTGTTGGTTTTTTTTTTATATATATATGGCAGCGAGCTGTTGGCTTTGTCGGGCCGTTACGGTAGGCCTTGCGCAGAACGCTTCAATTCTCATGTCTAATCGTCGTTGATGGCATCACCACTTCAGTATGCAGCATTTCCACACCAAGCAACATCTTACAAACTGGCATCCTTGACCTCCTTATATAACCCCTCCCTCTCAATCCACCCCTTGATCTCCTCACTAACCAACCCATCCAACTCCCTAACATCACCACTCTTCACAACCTCTCTCACCCTCGAGCTACTCACCCCTTCACCACCCTCATCACCTTCCACGATCTCAACCCTTCCAACCCATGCATCATCTCCCCCAACCTCTCCCAGCTTCACATCCGTCAACCAAGCCCTCTGCTCATCAACGCCTCCCCATGTCTCATCCGGCCTCGTAGTAACCCTCACCTTTGCAGTATCGAAGAACGGTCCCAACGCGAGTCGCATTCCTCCTTCGCCGTAGTACTTTGGGTTAAAGATGCGCACCAGCGTGTCGAACCCAGCGAGAAACGTCTGCGTTACTTCCCCGTAAAAACCCGACTGAACAATCGCCCTCGCCTTGTCGTGGAAAAACGGCATGGTCGTAACAGCAACATCAACCTCCAACCCCTCAACCTCACTAACCAACCCCCTCCCCAAAGCCTCCATCATGCCCAACCTGATCGGAAAACTCGCTGGCTTGGGTGCCTTATCCGCGTTATTGACAGACAGCAGAAGCATGAGCCTGCTGCTCCCGTGAGCCCGTAGCGCAGACCGCGCCATACCCGCGTGCGCGAGCGTGGGCGGGTTGAAGCTCGAGTCGAGAATGATGAGGTCCCGGACGGGGTGGGACGGCCGGCGCGGCGCGGGGGTGTTGGAGACGTGGGGCAGGGTGCAGAGGATGCGGAGGGCGTCCGGGGAGGATTGGAAGGACGTAAGAGCCCGGGAAATGGTAGGGACGAGGGAATTGGGATGTGGGAGAGGCATATTGGCTGGTTGCGTTGGTTCTGTATTTGTGCTCATGATGTTGTATCAAGGTGAGTTAATAATCAACGAGAACCTGAAGTTCAAGGATAAAGCCGACGTGGGGCATCCAGGAACCACCATCAACCATGAAGCTGCAACCACTACAACCGCTTATTCATATTAAAACATGCCAACACCTATATCTCATCTCTTCAAGTTCCATATAAAACAGAATTCAAGTCGCGAGACGAGAAGAACCCAAAAAACTCCTCTAGACACCATCAATCTGACCACCTACGAATACAATTCATTCAGCACTCTGCCCATCCATCACACCTCTGGAGAACCACTCCGCCACCGTGCTGAACCGGTCATCGCTGTTCTCTAGATCACCCTTGAACAGGTCATGCTTGTTTGCCCTCTCCCTCTGGCCCTCGCGCATCTTGCGGATCATGTCATTCTCTCCGCGCATTTCGGGCACTCGGCCTCGCCGTCCTTGCCGCTGTTTCGTACACATCGCTGGTGGAAGCTGTGCTTGCATAGGAAGTGGACAGCGGGGAGGTCCAATCTCTGGCTGCAGTCTGAACACCACGTCGCCTGGAACACGGCTGGCTTGGATCCGAGATCGGCCAGCTCTCACGACGCTTCTCCGTATCTCCCCGAAGCGTGTTGATGCGATGTCGGTTGGAGGCGATCTCCTTGCGTTCCCTCGTGATTGTCTCATGAAGGTAAGGCTTGATCATGCCCATGGTAGCCACACCACCACCTGAGGATTGTCCCACAAGCGTCTGGATTACCTGCAGAGGCGCCATCAGTCCATCCTTGTCAATCTTGGTCAGGATATGAGACAGCTCATCCGGTCCGGCCTCTTCCAACACCCGCGGGTCAGAAGTTAGGTATGCCAACGCAGCTGGGTAAAGCTGCGGCTCTTCAGGACCGTACTTCCTCAAAGCCTTGATCGCTCCTCGAGTATCCTTGGCCGACGTATAAGACCTGAAGATGTCAAAGAGAAGACCCGCCTGCTCCTTCACAAGCACTGTTCCATCATGGAAATCCGCAAGATGCGACAGGAGCAAAACGTTTGAGCTCTCCATGGGGACGTGGTCACCCTCGATAAGCTTCTTCGCCTTTGCCTCCCACTCTTCCTTGTGATGCTGGCCCTTCTTCTCGCCTGCCTTGTACAAATACATTTCGAAGAGCGTGGTATATAGGTCGGTTCGGTCACTGTCTTCGAGGTCTTCCTCTTCCAAGCATGCCTCAAGAAAGACAATAAACTCATCGGGATGGTCGATGAAAGATGAGAAAGCGGTTCGTGGAGGAGGAGGGGTATACTTTGGTGCAGGGGCGTCGTCATCCACAAGGAGGTTGCTGTCACTTATGACAGCCTTTGTGTTTCCAGGTGTCCCTGGAGATGCGATCGTTGAAGTGTTCATGTATGGTAAGGGAAGAAGGCTGGACAGGTTTTGAACCGCACTGGCAGCTCCAGCTGCGAAGCCTCCACTAGTAGGCGTATCGGTTGCATTCTGCACCACCACCGTACGCCTGGGTCGGTAGTTGCCTGTGTAGTAATCCACAAAAAGCTTTGTGGCATCTTGAGGACAGTTCTCAATGAGCACTCGAGCATACTTTTGGAGACAAGGGTAGGCCTGGTAAGGTTAGCATGCGCTCCTCTTGATATCCCGATAAACGTACTATATCTGGGTCCTGGCGCCAGATAAAGTCAAGCGCTTCGGAGTAGTTCTTGGAGTCCTCAATCAGGATATCGACCACAAGATCGGTTTCGCCATGCTGCTTGGCAAGGTATGCCGCCTGTTCATAATAACCACCTTGCCGGCACATGGCGATTGCGGTATCAAGATCAAACTTGAGGTCACCTGGGGACTTGATGAACTTTTCCAGCTTGTTGATATCCTTCAGCTTGGCATAGCAGTTGAGGAGGAGTGTGGTGTGGTCAGCCGTTGCCTTTCTGTGCTCATGGAGCTGTTCCAAGTACTGGATAAGGTTGTGGATGCGTTGCGTGTCGAGGAACTGTCCATGTTAGCTTATGCAATGCATCAAAGCAAGCCTACTCACCTTGCGAATGACTTGTGATGGCTCGGTTGTGTCAATTGCTCGAATGTACTGAACCATGGCACCGTCATAGTCGGCTTTTTGGTAAAGATGATCGCCAAATCGGCGATAGATGAGACTTTGTTGCTCAGCATCCATACCAGACTTTTGCGCCAGCTCAATAGCCAACGGGAACATGTTCCTCTGGTACAGCATTTCCAGCCTTTGCTGCAGGCTCTTTTCGTGGTATCTGTAGATCTAGGACGGTGAGAATTGAGCTTCACCATAGCTATTGGAATAACTTACCTTGCCATCTTGAGCGATGGTGTAAAAGTCTCCCCAGATATCGACAAAGAATCCCACAGGCGACATCAACGTCTCGGTGTGACCAATTACTCGAAGATCCATATCCAACATGACAAAAGAGGACGCATTGAAGAGGGAATTAGCCGTACTGCTTCCAAAGCGCCGTCTCATAGCCTCCGAGTCTTTGCCGCTGTGACTTGCCGGCGGACAAGCAAGAGCCACATACTCGTGATAGATATCGATCTTGTTCTTTGGCGACTCGTATGCTTTGGGTGGTCCACGACCTTCCAATGTGTAGGTGTAAATGGCATCATCCCGCGCAACCACGACACCGTCTGTATTCGGATCCAGCGTCATACATCCGACTGCGCATCCGGTATCCTCGACGGTTTTAGGAGGAAGTCCCTGGCCCTTCTTGGACAGGCCCAGCTTCAGTATCCTGGAAGTTGTCGAGACGAAAAGGTTTGTGAGTTTGAGTTTAACGTCGGTCGTAAGCTGTACGCCGGTGACCGGCTCCTCGGACTCGAAGACTATGCGTTGTTTCGTTCCGAGATCGTGGATGAGTTCGCCTCTGATGACTGTGACGGAGCCATTCGTGAATCCTACGGCGATCTGGGTGAGGTCGTCGGTAGCCGCGAATGCCGATATCTGGATATGTTAGTCCTTTTGTGATCGTAACAGATCATATGGGGGATCTCACAGGAAATTGCCGGCGGTTGTTGTTGATGGAAACGGTGCTTAAACATGTGGGCATGTTGGTCTTCTTGACCAGCTTGTCAAGCGCCCACACCTTTAGCACAGGTTCGCTGCTCATGTCCTCCTGTACTTCCATCAGCATCTCTCCACAAAAGCTCAAGGTGGTCTCCTCGACCCAGCGCATCCAGACTCACCGCAACCGTCAACAACAGACTCGTTCCTTCAACCTGGCGCATATGCGTGATGCTCCCCGCCTCGTAGGCCTGGAAGCGCTTGATGACCTTCCATGCTTTGCCTATGATGCTCACATATCCATCAAAAGATCCGATAAAGAGGCTGTCGGAGCCGGCGCACACGCTCGCGATCTCGTTGCCTTCGAAGAGCTGTCGGGTTTCATCGTCGGCGAGGTTGATTTGTGTGACGTCGAAGAAGTCAAACGACTTCCACTGTGATGCAGCGTTAGCAGGTTCCCGGAGACAGCGTCTCAATTCTAGCGAGCTAGTGAGCGCGCGACGAGGGCGTCCCTACCGAGATGGCCATCTTGATGCATCTGAGAGCGTCTTGGGTTGGGGAGAATGGATGCTCCGCGGCCGCGCGATGACGATGGTGGGACCTGGGACCTGGGGAGCTTGGAGCTTGCCTAGCGCCACAGTGGCTGCAAGGCTCCACAGGCAGCTATGCTCGTCAACTCACCCATTAAATTCTTGCTGCCTACCTAGGTAGGTATCTACCTATGTGACGGTAATCTTGTAGAAATACATAAAGATCTTGTTTGGAGAGGAAAGGTAGATCGTTCATTCATGAGTCCTTGTGACTATGCGGAATCAAGAGGTCTACAGTAGTGGTAGCCTTGTCAATGGATGTCACACTGCTCATACGCCCCTTGTAAGCACCGTCCTTGGGCACAATTTAACTTCAGCACCAAACAGGGGGATTATATGATACAAACAGTTTCAGGGTATCATAGATGGTGTATTATAGGACCCAATGTCCCAGACTGCCTATAAGTAAGTACTGAACCAGGACTCTATCCGCAACCAAAAACACAAAACGCTCCGTCTCGCCCAGATCCCCAACCGAACCCAAGCCGTCCCAAGATAAACAAAGCATCAATCATTTACAAACACAGACAAAAATAATTACTCCTGCTTGGTAGTTGGAGTCGTGGGGGTATTCTCCTTTTCCTCCTTCTCATTCTTCTCGCCAAGCACCTCTCGTGGAGTAATCAGAGGGCTACTCAAGCCGCCGATGCTCCCGCTCACACTTTCGGCTCGCCCATGTCCTAACAAGCCGCTTCTCACGCTGGCACCGTCCCCTTGCTTGGCGTAGAAACTGTTCCGATCACTGGAAATCGCTGGCCCAACACCTGTAGCCGAGTAAATGCTGGTGCGTTCAGTACCCATGCGTGACCCGCCATGAAGCCCAGGTGTCGGTGGCATGCCTGTAGCATCAATGTTGGCGCTCAAAACACTGAGAGGCAAGCTTTCACGACTACCGCCCCAGAGAGATGAAGGGGCAAGAGCCCGCACAGACGCATCCGTATCTAGAGATCGTCGACGACGTCGCTTGCTCGATGACGCTAGCGTAAGGATGGATGCGTTGTCGGTCAGAAGGTTATTAGCAGTAGCCGAGGTATACGTTGTTGGGTTGCCAGTCGGGGCCAGGTGGGCTGGAATCGCGGATGCTGGCGCTGCAGTCGTGGGGAATGGCTGGCTGAACTGGATAGACTGGGTGGTGCTCTGGTTCTGGGCATTGCCATTGTTATGGCCTTGCCCACCGCCGTTGGGTGCCATCGATTGAATCGTGGTCAAGGTTGTCGTCAAAGATCGCACTGATGGCGCAGGACTTGAAAACGTGCTGTCTCCCCCCCTCCTGGATTCAACCCCTCCGCCAACGGTACGGCTCGTCCCAGCCAAGGAGCTTGCGCCGTGGCTGGGCGCCGTGATGGATCGCGACGCCTCATGATCCGTCAACACGGTGCCCGCTAAGCTCCTCCTCCCTACCGTTGGCGGAGCCTGATTCTCCGTCGAAACTCGGGACGAGCCGTTTACGCTGGTGTTACTTGTGCCGGTGTGGGTGGTGGTGAAGGTGCAGGCGCTCGTTCCGTCAGGGACGTCATTGCCAACATGGCCAGATTCCGGGTACGGGTTGTTCTTTTTGTGAGTGCGCTTCTTGTGCCGCTTGTGGCGCTCGCCGTCGGATGATTTGAAGTTGGTGAGCTTCTTCACCCATGTCGTAAAGGGTCTCCTACGCTGACCTTGACGGTCTGGGGGAGGTTAGCTTCAACTTGCTGATGGAACGTCGCCTAGTGGTGACATGGATCAAGAAGATGGGCCGGCGCCCAACGGATTTTCTAGCCGAGACACTCACCATGCTCCTGAGATATCGCGTCGGTCGTCGCCATGGAGTTCGAAAAGTGCTTTGGCGAATCCGAAATGGTCAAGTCGAAGGCTGGGCAGCGGTGTTGGGTAGCGGACGGAGGTGGGGAGACAATGACAGTAGAAAAGAGAAGAAATGTCGAAATGTAAGAAGAAAATGTACTCGTGACACAATCTGTGATGAAGGACGGATGAAAGAGGGGAAAGGACCTAAGAAAGGAGGTTGGTAGAAGACGTTCGTCTAGCAACGCAGGCGCAGTTGGAGCAGCATGGACATGGACGTGGGAGGGACGGCTGGATGCGGCGAAGCATGATGGGCGGATGGAGGGAGGAGAGGTCACGTGATGAAACTGGTGAGGGCGGCAAAGGGGCTCACAAGCCACCCTGGGGTCGGTTTTTCTATTTTTGAAGCGTCAACTGAAACAAGCAAATAACGTGGAGATTGCTGCATCAGACCTCTCGTCGCCTCTTTCGGGGGACATCAAACGAACGTCTGGTGGCTTCTCCCCATTAATTGCAAGTGACGGCCTCCTCCAATCCACAGCGCTAAGATGTATCGCTCTTGGCGCCACTTTCACCACGTGGGACCCTGAATTTGGGGACGTCACCCACTGTCGGGTGCCTTAATTAGATGGCCCCAAGTCAGGCCAAGACCTGGACCAGGCACCCCAGCTTCAACCTCAGCATCCATCTTTGATCCGACGTCATCGTCAACAAACGCGTCCATCATCGAGAGCAGAATGATACTCGGTATAGTATGACCATCCGACAGCTTCCTCAGGATGTCGTCGACAAGATCAAGTCATCGGTCAACATCACCTCTCTGAATGGGGTTGCCTGTGGTCTCCTCGCCAACTCCCTGGATGCAGGTGCCTTCAAGGTCAACATCTCGATTGACTACGGTAGGGGAAATTGCACTGTCGAAGACGACGGTTCCGGAATTCCTCCTGATGAGTTTAAAGATGCGGGGGGACTAGGGAAGCTCCACCGTGAATGACACCGTTAATCTACCCAACCAATGCTAATTCATCGTAGACACATCCAAGTTCCCTTCGCGGTCTTCTATCTATGGGAAACATGGCAATTTCCTAGCATCATTGGCCACGCTGTCATTGCTATCCATCACCTCCCACCACCAGAGCCGTATCTCACACACCTCCATCACCATTCACAACTCCAAGGTCCTGGCAAGGCATCTTCCGTCACCCCCTGAGTTGAGGCTTGTTAGCTTTGACTATGGAACCCGTGTTACAGTCCGAGACCTCTTTGGGTCTATGCCCGTTAGAGTCAAGCAGAGAGCTTCCTTGACCGAAAGACCTGTTCTCGACAAGGAATGGTCAAAGCTTGTTCGTGAAGTCTTGGCCATGTTGCTGGCTTGGCCATCAGGTGTCCATGTGTCAATCAAGAACACAGCTGCGCAGCGTGAACTTCGATTCCGCCCATCAGACAAGACGGACCTTGTGTTCAAAACTTCAAGGCTACTCATGCAAGCCTCTCTAGCCGACTCGAGCGATGTCGATTGTTGGGTTCCTATCTCAGCATCATGCGGATCAGTCTCGGTCAAGGGCTGCATCTGTACAAATCCCGTTGCGACACGGCGGTCTCAGTTTATCAGCCTGGGCATTCACCCAATCATGAACGAATTTGGCACGGACGTTCTGTATGAAGAGATTAACAGGGTCTTCAGCAACTCCAGCTTTGGTGTTATCGATGGCGATGAGAACAAGAGACCTGAGGACTCGCCAAAGCTGGAAGGTTTCTCAATCAAAGAGCTGCGAAGTCGAAAAGCTATTGAGCGATGGCCCATGTTCTACTTGAAAATCACGATCCCAGATTTCGATGATGCCGATGGCTCTGATCGGCTCGAGAGTCAAGGCCAGACGCTATCAGCGATTCTGGACCTTTTGAAGGCGACCTGCTATGGCTTCCTCAAAAAGCACCACTTTCGACCTCGAAAAGTCCGACTTTCCCCTGATGACTCAGTATTTTCGACATCAAGGACGCTCAGTAAATCGAGGAAGTCGTCTAAGAAGCAGTCGGCCTCGTCTTCGAGTAGTTCAAGAGCTGGCTCTGCCACCCCTGTGCCCAGAGATGCCTCTGGGCCGAGAGCAGATAGTCCATTTCATGGATGGCATCGTGTCAAAGCTGGAACGGACACGGCACTCGGTGCAAACTCGAAGACGAACGACGCCCAGACAAAGTTGCGAGATCAGACTCCCACCCGCCCACTCATTGGTGAAGGTGGGAAACTGCTACGCAAGCCTTTCGATGAACTCTCGCCCGAGCCGGAAGAGATCCCGACTTCTAAAGCATCAAACACGACTGCAGCGATGTCTGCTCTAGACGGGGATACGGCGACATTAGCCACACAACCCCGAAAACGAAGCAAGTGGCTACAAGAGATTCTTGACTCGTGGGAGAATCCCGTGTTTGAAAACGTCCAGCCTGCGATACCCTCGATCGACGATACAAACCTCCCTCCTGCGCCTGGACTATCACATAGCTGTGGGAGGAGCGGCCATGCAAATATCATATTTGACGCTAGATCCATGAGCCTCAGCAGCCGAATCTCACGTCAAGCACTCACAGAAGCTACTGTGATCTCGCAGGTCGATCGCAAATTCATACTTGTCAAACTTCCTTTGAAGGATGCCGGGCCTGGCAAGCAGAGCTCTGCTCTTGTCATGCTTGATCAGCATGCTGTTGATGAGCGGTGTCGCCTTGAAGACCTCATGGCAGACTACTTTGTTCGAGATGGATCGACGAAACGAGTCTTACCTGTTACAGAACCTCTTGAACGGCCCCTTACTTTCGAAGTACCGCTGGAGGAACATTCCCTGTTGGATCAACACCGACACCGCTTTGCTGCTTGGGGGATCGTGTACCAAACTCCCACCCCGAGATCTCTCTCGCAGCCAAGTAAAGTCATCGTCACGGCCCTCCCGCCAAGCATCATGGAGCGTTGTCGCCTTGAGCCCCGTCTCCTGATTGAGCTTCTCCGCACCGAGATATGGCGCAGCGTCGATGAAGGCATCCCCTTTTCACAGCCACCAGACTCTGACCATGACAAGTCGTGGGTATCAAGGTTCCACGGCTGTCCAAGGGGTATCCTGGAGATGCTGCACTCCAGGGCCTGCAGAAGTAAGCGCATCCATACTTTCCCCCTAGATGTTCCTTGCTGACGGCTTGTTTCTAGGCGCAATCATGTTCAACGACGTCCTCAGCGTTGAGGAGTGCGAACAACTCATATCTCGACTCTCACGTTGCGTCTTCCCCTTTCAATGCGCTCATGGTCGGCCGAGCATGGTGCCGTTGGTTGATCTTGGAGCTGGAGCCAAGTTTGGCGGGTGGTCGGAGAGGGGGAAGCAGGCGGAAGTACGATGGAAGAATTGGATTGAGGAGTCATGATGGGTTGCTTGAATTATTTACCGATACCCCGGGACCACAGTCTTATTCTGCCGAGAAACTCAATGGTGATATTCGTCATTAAATCCAGATATTGGACAACTATGGTACATTTATTCGCTGAGTGTACAAAAACATACAGCCTGATATCCATCCACGATATAGAGAATGCCATTGCATCTTTTGATGAGACTATCTTGCAGACTCGGCCAGGATATCCAAGATTGCAAATAGCAAAAGGATCCAGAGTCCCTAACGCCAACAGCTTGCCACCGTGGCAAGCGCGATATGATGCTTTATGTCCTCCAACGCCAAGTATGCAGTATAATAGGGGGGTCTAAACCAAGGGGGTGTGAGAGGGTATGAGTGTTTGAGAATGACAGCTCAAGAACCGATTAACCGTTCATGAGACGCATAGAGGATTTAGGAATGAGAGAGGCTGAGACAGTTACGTTGCGGCCTGGGTCTCAGCCGCCTCAGCCGCAAGCTCTGCGTTGTGACGCTCAAGAGCTTCGAGCTTCCGCTGCTCGGCCTCCTCATCGGTCTCCTGAACCCAAACCTTGGTATCATGGTTCCAACGGTGACTGCAAGAATCGACGTTAGCAAATGCAAAATGCATGCAATACGCAAAGACGAAACAAGGTTGCATTGAGGCGTCTTTGACAATGCATAAAGGGGAGCAACGTACCCTGACCAGTTCTCAGTCACCAAACTCTTGGTGTCATACTCGTCAATGAGGATCTTGTTAAAGTTGAAAGGCACACGGGCCTTGACACCCTCAAATTCCGAGATTCGCATGGGCCATAGGTCCTGGCTGTTGTAACGATGCTTATTCTTGCAACTCCAGACACCCGGGCGCTCAACCTCACGTTCTCGCAGGCCGGTGATGTCGATGAACATGCCGTTCTGCATATCGATCCAGCGGCCGTCAATGATGTTCCTTCCGTCACCACGATCAATATCGACGTGGTGGGGGTTGATGTCGAGCAGGTACTTCTTGGAGATCAGATTCCCTGTGGCGGCATCTGTGTAATTGTAGACGTGTTCGGTGCGGTTGAGCGTGTCACCTATCCACTGCAAAGTATGGTTTGCAACCTGAACGTCGAGGTCATAGTCCCAAGGCATGATCTGGCCGTTCCACCACCAGCCCAAGAGAGTACCATGGGCAATCCAAGTCTCGGCGCCATAGCTATCCATTGTAGAGAGGTAGCTTCGAATGAGGTCGCGGAGGACGAAACGGTGCTCTTCGTAGGGGACCTTGTCTTGGAAGTAGCGGCGGTCGTAATGGCCAAGCTCAAGGTTTCCACCGGCTTCCCTGAAGTACTTTGGTGTCTTTTCTTGTTCGCGCGAGACTAGGCCTGAGTCCTCTTTCTTGGGGAGCGCGAGGGCGGTGGGTGTAGAGATGGAGGCGAGGCCCCAGAGGAGTAATGATCTGACGGAGCGCATGTCTGCTGTTGCGCGACAGAGTCGCGAGGGCGGAGGAGTATTTGGAGGGCGATATTCGACGTGGATCGAGGTAGATCGAGGGAGCGGATATGCCGTAGATAAGGAGGGGACGAGGTTCAAGGCCGAGGTGGGTGATTCAACGTTGTTGCGTCGCAAATCGCAGTGAAGAGGAAATGGGTATAATAATGCTTTGACGGAAGAGTAAGAAGGTAAAGGCGCCGTGAGTCTCACACACTCTTTGTATGCGAGGATCGCCTGTTGATTAAAATGCGGAGATGTAGGAAGAAGAGAAGCGGGCGTCACCCAACGTCAAGATGAATGACGGAGGCAGTGGACTTGACAGGGGAAAAAGGGTTCGGGAGGTGGGCGGGCGCCGGGCGATGGCAGGGCAGGGGTCAAAAGGGCACGCGCCTCCTTGCCTAGCATGGACGACTTTTTTTGGGAGACGATATCGAGTACAAGTGCAACACGGGAGGCATTGGTGTCAGACATTGTACAATCAATCAATCCCCAAAAGGAGTTCTCTATCAACAAACTCGACAATAGATTGTTCCTTTGTGAGCCGCCAAAAAAAACAAAAAAAAACGCCATACGTTCCCCTTTCCGGCGCCTGAGTCTTGATCTAGAGCATCTCGCCTGTCAGCACTCAAATGTACTCCCTACGCGTCAGCTCCCTTCCCCCACGGCAATCAGCATCCGTGCCCCCGACTTTTCTAGTGGTACGTGGACATTCCCAGCGACGAGGCTTTGGCGCCCTTCATCTTTTTTCGTCTTGGCCGTTTCATTATGTGCAGCGCCAATGCTTACCGCAGAGCAGACGCGGCGACTAGGGAGACGTAGACCCCGGGCATGCCAAGCATCAGACCCCTCCAGCAGTGGCGCAGTCCCGTCGACGCTAGGCTCTTCGGAGGAAGCAGTCGTGTGCTAAATGGCCTCTGTTGACAGTTGATCGTCATCACTGTGGAACTACCCCAGCGCCATTGAAATGAGGCCAAGTCTTTTGTCTTTTGTTCCAAGACATAGTTGGTAGAGGTACGAAGATGAGATCACAATCCTGCAGGATTACGGTTGTCCCGATGCATAACAACAGAGTTCAGCATGGCACTCGCTGAGAGTTCAACCAACCGGTTCGCGGCATGCCATGGCTGACATACGGCAAAACGGCATCCTCCATCGGTAGCCCCATCAAGCCTGGACTTGGCCAGCAAAAAGAGCGTCGTCATCACCCTCCGGTTTTGGATTTTCGACTGGCGAAAAGATCCGAGTTGCCGGTAACTATGCGCCCACCGCGAGACGATAAGCCAGGACTCCTGATGCAACCTTGACACTGGCGCCACAATACAACATCATCACAAAAGGGCAACAACACCAAAAAGTTGATCCACGAGCTGTTGCTCGTGTGGCGTCTCTCCCGCCGGGAATTGAACCCGGGTCTCAAGCGAATTGTCCTCTGACAAGCTTGCATACTGACCACTACTACGGAAGATTGATGGTTGTGGACAACCACTAGTGAGAGTTCGATGTCACGTGGACGACGATATCTTGTTTATAACCTCTGGCAAACCCCCCCGACTTGACAAAAGAAAACTCAGCCCTTCGTTTGACAAAAAAGGAATCGCGCCTTGAAGGCGCTGGCGATCTCTCCCGCCGGGAATTGAACCCGGGTCTCAAGCGTGACAAGCTTGCATACTGACCACTATACTACGGAAGATGATGGTTGTTGAGCAACCATTGTAGCGAGTTCGATGCCTACCGACCTGCCAGAGTCCCTTATACGTCGGCATCGATTCGTCTTGTGGATGGCGTAGGGCTGATGAAGGAAGCGTGTTACGCACCAGAGTCGTGGAATTGATCGAGAGGCTCTGGTGTTGTTGGGAGTTTGGGTTAGCCGAGCCTCCAATGCGGGTTGAGATCCTGGATCGCAACCGAAAGTCAATCAGTCAGCATTGTCCTGAGGAGGTAGGTGCGAGGACCAAGTGAAGAACGAAGGCACCACTGCAAAGACAGTAGCCAAGTCTCTTCTAAGGAGAGGCAAGAAAACATCCATTGACAAGAACAGCAAAATAATCAGCAAGAGAGATGTAAATCGGGACGTTTTATTGGGATACTCGTCTGATTATTTGAGGACTTTGCGATAGACGCCTCAGTTGTGCCTTGAGCCTGCTATGGCTGGGAAAGTCAACATCTATGGATGCGATGTCCTAGTATCTACACAATGGATGCCTTGCACATGCCATTTATCAGTAGGGTTGGGCTGTTCTAGATACCGTGCTATGGCATTAAGGATCACCTTCATCGTATGTCCTTAGTCGCCCGTATGAACGAACATGTCTGCTTCATCCGTTGACTGTCGTGCTTTCCCAGATTTGATGCCTCTGTATCAGTACCAGTCCTCAATCCATGCATCACCTCACAACAACACCTGACTTCATTCCCCTTAATTACCCTCAAAACTCTCACAAGGATAAAGTTCACATCGGCTACACTGCAAAATCCCTACAGCACCGTTGGAAGGCACGTTTTATGCATGTTTCGGCCGTTACCGAACCATACCTAACCCCTGCATAAGGCACCTCATCAAATCTCCAACACCACAATATGCTACGCAGAGCCTCTTGATGTAAATTTTCGAGCTCTCTGCCAACCAGCCCCCTCACTACAACAGGCGCTCAACGTCTGTCATCTTCCGTAGTATAGTGGTCAGTATGCAAGCTTGTCACGCTTGAGACCCGGGTTCAATTCCCGGCGGGAGAGTTATCCGGCCACCTGCGATACGCAGGATTTCTTTTTTACGTTTCACAAGTGCTGTCTTTTTGCTTCGAAAGCCATGAACAAAGATGCAGTTATGCAAATTCGCCAGTGTCCAAAATGCTACCAGAGTACAAAACCCATCCATCCATCATCCATCATCAAGTCCCAAACCCAGCCCAACACGAGACAGGCATAACCACAACGTGCCGGGTATCGACGAGTAGTATAAAATAAGAATCTCCCTCAGAAAAAACAAGAGGCACACACACACACACACAAATACTATAACACAGGTTCGTCGTTGCTGAGCCCAGCTTCATCCAACTACAACAACACGTTACATGCCCGCCCCAGCAACAATGCACCCTCCAGCCCGCCATAAGTAAGAAAATCCCTTTCCCTCCTCTAACATAAACAAATGCTACTGCTGCCGCTACCGCGCGAATACCTTGACAACACCGTCGCCGCCCGCGCTTACCACCCACTTCCCGTCTTGGCTCCACACGCACGAGCAGATGCCCTCGCCGCGCATCACTCTGTGACTCGTCACCTCCTGTGTGCACGTCCTCTTTTCGAGGCTCCAGAATCGGAGGGAGGCGTCGTGGCCAGCGCTGACAAGTTCGCGTCCGTCGGGGCTAAGCGAGAGGCTCGAGATGGCATCTGGGTGCGCAATCATGTTATATGTACATTGGCCTGGCTGCGAGTTAATTTTGAGCTCCTGAACGTGTAGAGTAAGCAACGTACCGCTGTTGGCGTCAAAGAACCGAATGAAGCGGTCTTCGTGACCCGAAATAATGGTTCCTTCCACTCCTGAGCCTGCGTTTGATCGGCCGCCACCAGTGGCTCCGGCATTGGCATCTTCATCGCCCATGTTGCCGGTGTGGTGCTGGCTGGCCTGGTCCAGTCCCATTGTCGTCGCGACAACCGCGTTGACGCTGGTCTTGTTCGTTTGGTCGTATGTCTCCAAGCTGTCCATATGGCCGATCTGTTCACCAGTTCTAGTGTCGTAGACGAGAATAGCGGCATCCGAGTATGCAACAACGAAAGATTCGCCGGAGCTGCCTAGGGGTGTAATGCATGTCGGGCTGGCTGTGGAGCCGTCCGACCTAGCGATGTTATGTACAAGGGTATGGTTGAAGGGCGAGTTTGAAGCTATCGTGGGCTGGGGTGAGTTGGAGAAGCCGCTGCCGGAACTCATCGAGTTGCCACGGACTCGGCCTCCCCGGCCTGTCATGGCGCGGTTCGTTCCCGGCTGTGGCGAGCTCAACTGAGGCGGCGCACTTACAGACCACAGACGGACACTGCCATCTGCTGCGCCTGACACGACAAGAATTCTATCAGTGCTGCCGTAGGGACTCGAGTTTCCAAAGACTGAGCCAAGGGTTGTGGGGAGAACACACAGAGCCCAGACGGCATCTGTATGTCCCTCGAGAGTCGCCTTGGGGTCAACCCTTCCACGCTCCCAAACTCGGATAGTCGCATCCTGGCCACCAGAGAATATCCAACCGTCGCCTTGTGCGCGGCCACCAGTCGAGAAGTTTGGTGAAGGGGACCATGACGTTAGACATAGAACTGCTCCAGAGTGACCTCGGTGTGTAAAGTTGGCCGTAACATCAAGGTCTGATGCTGTATGCGGACCATCTAACCTGGGGATATGGAAACGCTTGATCATGCCGTCATCTCCGCCAAGTACAGATCTCAGGCTCTCCTGGGCTACCGCCTCCAGAGAATATGACTGTTCGGACAGTATCAAGGTGACCCGGAGCCCGAATCTTAGCTTGAAGTTGCCGCTTTCAGCCTTCTGAGCTGCTAGGGCTAGTTCGTGGTCTGCGCTCCTTCTTCTCGACATGGAACCCTTCCTTCGGTGAGAGCTGTCCCGTCGACCCGGGATTTAGGGAGATTCTCTGCAGTGGGAAAGACATCGGTATCTGGGCGGTTCGGTAGAGACTGATTCGGTTGAGAGTTTCCAGGTTCAGGGAATGTGCCCTCAGGGAACTCCCATCCATCAGTCTCGGGTGGAACTGAGTGCTTCTCTCTGAGCTCTTGGGGGTCTTCCATCCCACCTAGAACTTCTGCGGCGTGGTTCGCTTGGGGTACGTGCTCTTCAATAGGTCTGGAACTGACAGACACAGGCGTCGGCCAGTCATTAGAGTTCTGATATCTGCCGGATTGATGTTCTGCAGGTGGCTGCATCATGGGCTGTGGCGGCATCTCCTGCTTTTGAGAAAAGTGTGACTGCGGTTGCTGCATAGGGGGCGCATGGTTCTGCTGAGGTATTCTCGAGTTCATCTCCTGGACATGGTTCTGAGCAGCTCTCGTCGGCAGCTGAAACTGTCGCTCCATGGGTTGAGGAGCTGGCATTCCGTATGCCTCGACTTCTCTCAGATCCTCCATAATAGGTAGCGGGGGAGACTCTCGTGGCGGTTGCGGGTTCGCAGGAGTAATCATCAGATACATAAATTCGGACTGGCACTGATCGAGGAAGGACTTGAGGTCCTGTCGCTGAGCGTCCTCGTCACTTCGGTCGATCTTTTCGTAGTCAACACCGTCCACACCAGGAACGGGCATACTCTCGAGGGAAGCTATATCGGTATCTGGTCAGCACGTGGCAGCTGGCATAAACATGGGACTAGTCTCACATCTGAGCTTCTCCTGTATTTTGGCGGCACGATCGTTTTTTGCGGCGGTGGCAGCGTCAACAGCAGGTTGCCCCTTGATCTGGGCGGCCTGCTCCTTGACCTTGCGCTCCAGCATGGTGACGTACTTCCTAAGGACACGCTGGGTGGCATCGGCCCTCCGCGCCTGTCCCTCCAGATTGGCGATGCGGCCCTTCATCTCCTGCTTCTCAATCTCCCACGAGTTCCTGTCGCGCTCATGTCGATGCCACTCGGTCTGCAGGAAGCGCATGACGCCCTGCAGAGTGTACTCGGTGGCCTGGGGGATGTTGGAGCCGTTGCCCTGCATCATGGGCCCCATCTCCAGGCCTCCTCCCACGCCGTTGCCAGCATTCGGGCCCATCGCGGCGCGCCTCTATCAATTGGGCGGGTGCATGGAGATCGAGGAGAGAAGGCGAAAAAGAGCGACGGCGGCGAGCGAGTGCCGTTGAAGACGTCGGACAAGCTCGGTGCGATGAGGATGGGGGGAAGAGAGGATTGGATAGCGGACAGCTGCGCGACGAGCTGGGCACGTGTTGTCTTTTCGGTCGCGACGAGGATTCTGACAATGTCGACGTATATCTCGGTATCTGTCTGCGACTGTTGGACGTCGATAACCTGGGAGGCGTGTGCTGCGTGGGAAAAACCTAAGCTCCCAGTTCCAGTCCAGGTGTTTGGTTTGGAGGTGCAGTCTGCTGTGCTGTGCTGTCCGTCCCGTGTGCTGCCCTGTACTTCCCTGCCGCTGCCGCCAGTTGGTGCCGCGCCTTCTCTGGCTTGACGCTTTGCTGCTGAAATTTCGACCAATCACGGTTGGTTGAGCTGCCCATGAGGCTGTCAGGCATCAACTTTTTAGGAGGACCCCTGGAAGAGGAGATGTGATTGAGACTAGAAACGCCAACCAACATGATTCCAAGGTGAAGTGACAAATCAGACAGCCAATCTATTTGTGATAAGAAGCGGAGAATGTAGAATACGGGGACGTTTAGTGAGCTGACAAAGTATTGTTTAGCCTTGTAGTCGAGTTCACAGCTGTCTTGACAAGCACAATCATCTACCATCTGCCAGTTCAGACAGTGGGCAACCAACACTCAGACAATATGATCTGAGCCATCGCTAATCTCAAATCGAAAGATCAAATCGAAACACGCCCAAACTCTTGGAGCTAACACAGCCAGCAAATCGATCCCGACCCCCTACCAGCCAAACCCTCTACTCAACGCCAACCAAGCAGCCAAGCCAACTCGAAGCACTAAAACTCCAGCTCTTCCACCTCCATTCCACATTCAACACACGTCTTGACCGTCATCCCATCCTCATTCTCCACCGTTCTCCCCCACTCGTGAACATGCTTGCCACCCCCTATCGCATCTCCAAACTTGCTCGCCCCTGACTTGCTCAATGTGCCAGCCTGTCTGCGGAACGCATCCGTTCTCGTCTTGCGCTTGAGGTCCATCAGCTTCTCCTTGAACTTGGCCTCCTTGCGAGCCTTCTTTTGTGTCTCGCGCCGCTCATACTCGGCATCCAAAGCCTCCGCTGAACCCCATTTTGTCTTTATGGCGTACTCTTCCACTTGACACCGGAGGAAGAGCATCATGTCGTGCCAATGTGACTTGTGAGGGTTTGGCTTGGAAAGATGAGGCAATAATTCAGGATCTCGTAGCTCGGCTGTACTGTATTAGTGATGCGCAACCCAAAATGCTTCCCAGTCAAAACTCACGATCTGTAAGAAGATAGTCCTCCTTGCACTCCGTCTTTGTCAACAACGAGTACTTTTCCGGATACTTTTCCTTGCACTTGTTGCAGACGCAGATGTGAAACACCTCTTCCCACACAAAATCAATCTCCAAGCTCTTGCAATCCTGGCATCTCTTTCGTGTCTCCTCATCATCGAGAACGCTGATTCCGGGCTCAAAAGGCCCTGCCTTGAGCCTCTTTAGATTGCGAATCACCTGTAACCTCTCCCATTCTTGAATGCTCATGTGCTTCGGCCGCTGCTCGTCATCTGCCTGCCCTGGCTTCTTGCCGCCAAGGGCATAATTATGAGGGTCGTCTTCGGTCGTCAAGAAACCACCTTTCGTATCGGTCATGGCGCTCATGTTGTAATCGACAAACTTGGTGAACTTGGGTGCTGGCCGTAACGCCTCCTCGTCACCCTTGTTGCGTCCATCACGATTCGTTCCCTTAGAAGACTCGCCCGTTGATATGGAGCTGTATGGCCGTTTTCCGTTGGCGGTTTTTGAAATGTGGACATCTTCTGTCGGAACGAAGCCACCGGAGCTCTTTGGTATTTCAGGCGCATTGCCGGATGCTCGCAGTTCTGCTTCTCGCTGGTCTCGGATCGCCTTTGCACGGAGTCGATTTTCTTCCTAAGTACGATGGTCAGAGAGCTGAGCGCGAAGAGCCGAACATCCTGGATATAGCTTACTATTCGTTTTGTGACTTCAGGCGTAGGCGGCGTGACGGCCGGCGCAGGCCTTGTCGATCGAGGTGGAGTGGATGGACGCCCCATGACGACCGTGAATATCGACAAGGTGCTGGAGTCGTAGTCGGAGTTGGAACGGAATCGCACAATTACCACAGGGGTTTGGCTTGATCGAAACGTGGAATCGAAAGGGAGGAATCAAGAGGGCGGTTATCAACTATGTCTATGACAAATGTAAAAGTGCCAGTGGCGGAGGGGCACCATCGCGATCTAGAGACCCTGGTTATGTCACCAATTAACACGAGAAAACGTGACCGAGGGGTGAACTTGATGCCTTCAGCGCAAGGCAAATTTCCCATGCTTACGCTGATACCTGGCACTGGAAGATGGAGATTTCGCCATAGATGTATGTTCCTATACATGGTTTTTTGATCCCAGAATCTATCTCCAAGAAACCCATGTACACCCTTGCCCTTGCCAGAGCTATTTGACCAAAATCGCCAATTCACCTTAACAGATTATCCTTGCGCACTAATCGTGACAACCATGTTGCTCATATTATTTAGTGATACAACCAAGGTCTACAAAAAACCCGGATACAAGAGCCTTGGTATACAAAGACCATAGAGGATTCTATGCCCAAGCAATCCTTCAACAGGCCATCCACTTTACTCCTCCTTGGCACCACCACGGCCAGCACGCTCGGCGGCCTCGACAGCCTTCTTGTCGCTCTGGGCAGGGCCACCCTGCATGGCGCTCATGAAGCCCTGGGGCTGCTTGAAGGGGCGCTTGAGGTCGCCGGCAGCGGGCTGGCCAAAGATGTGGATCTTGACAATGTTGCTCTCGAGGGCGCTCTTGACGGGGATGATGCTCTGGATGAGCAGGGGGTTGGTGTACTTGAGGTACACGTGCATGAAAGCCATCATGGCGATACCCATGGCCTGGCCGCGGAAGGCGGTGCGGATCTGCTGGTTGTCGTAGGCGTGGATGGTGGTGGTGACGAGCTTGCCCTCCTCGGAGGAGCCCATGGGGGCGGGCTCAACATACTTGAGGGTCGTCAGATCTGAGAAAGTTTATGTTAGTATGGAATCGTTGGGAATGGTTCGTGAGGGGTCGTCGTACCCTTCTTCTTGTTGATCTTGAGCTGGGTGAAGAAATAGAGACCGGCAATGAGAACATTGCTGGCAAGGTAGATGGCGCGGACAACGTTGAGCACGAAAGGATCATCGAAGGGGACGCGCTTCGAGACCTGCATCATACCCAGGATGATGATCAGGTTGGTGCTATCGCGAAAAAGTTAGCATTGGAGGTTCCCCCTCGGCTCAAGTTGCGCCACCAAGACATTTGCGCGACGAGCTGTCGCGAGAGGATAACTTACATCTGAGGAGAGAGAGCCATTTTGCCGGTTGTCAAAGAAGTAATGAAGGAGAAATAGAAGAAGAAAACCCAACGCGTGGTGTGAAGAGGAAAGGATGGAAAGTTTGCGGTGCGGGATGGACGGGGAGGAGGAAGACGAGATAATGGAGATGTCTTTGCTGGCCTTTTGGAACTTTGCCCCCAGTCTGGTGGCTTCTCCCGCTCGCCGCACCCTAGCCCCTTTAGCCCAATGCCCACCTGCTGTGGGGAAAATCTCCTTCCTTCTTCAGGTGCTTTGCGCCGGCAGGATTGGTTATTCCGGGGGACGAACCCGCTGTTGGTCTTGCTCTGAGCCACTGGAAACCCCACTGAAGCTCTCGGGGCGTTGATGAACCCCCGATAGCGATGGAACCTTGACCCCAAACTACGCGTCTTGGCTCAAGTTATGGCGCCATTCTTTCTTTCATCTTCCTACTGTTTCCATCGTGAGATTGATTCATGTCGACCTGCCATCTTAGTATTCTCGGGCCCATTTCTTTGATTGAAAGCTCGGTTACCAAGTTGATAAATGGACAATGACAGAGTTACACAGCTCTGCTCGTCTTTGTTTTTACTCTCAACGTGAGAGGCCAACAAGCGTTGGACAAAGAATTGGCTCTCTTTGAAGCATCAACTCGCTGGATGCTGTGGCACCATCGCACTAAGGGAGATGACTTTCTCCTTTGTAATGCCACTGAACATCATTGTATGCTCTTTCACATTCCTGCTGAACATACAATGATGTTCATTGTCACAGGCGTCGTCTCTAAGCTCCTACCGAGCCTGAATGCAGGCACCGGTAGGCTGAGTTGGATATGGTTCAACCTGTGGCCCTGGAGTTCGCAGAGCCTCGAAGCTCCTTTGAAGTGCTTGCAGCGTCTTTGAGTCTCATCGTTGGATCTGGCCAACACATGGAGGTCGATATAGAGCCTCTAGGTCATATATCTCGAGAGGTCTTCTTGGTGAACTGAACATGAACACCAAGCAATCAACAACGAAAGAGTCACTCAGCCACTTTACCAAACCACAAACACAACATAGCTCGGGTTAGTATAGACCGAATCTCATTTGAAATGCCTTACTCTCGTTCCCCCTACAACCCCCAATCCCAGTCACCGGGCAGCTATTCGGGCAGCAACTCGGGTTCAAGGAGTCATCGTCACCAGCGCGGTGCCCGGTATCATCACGGCCGTTCCTCCTTCCGGCAGCCAAGCCCCTTCCCGGAGTCGAGAAGATCCGAAGGGAACAGGGTTCCCCACGGCCGTGAGGCGCAACGGAGTTCGCGGTCAACATACGGCACTTACATCTTGCCCCTGGAGGCGCAAGGTCAGTACCGGACCATGGATCCGACAAAGTGTGGGTGCGACTGTTGCCCGCATCCTACGAGTGTATCGGGAGGTCATGAGCATCGGGGCCGGGAGGCAACCAACTCGCGATCTTCGGCGCGGGCTTCGTCTAATGGACACCAGCGATCAAGCTCATCTCGTCGTCGTAGCAGTGACAGCGATAGCAACCACAACTACGACTACAACAACTACAACGACAGCCACAGCGGAAGCAGCACAAACAGCCTGCCCAACTTCACACGCAAGCGTCGAAACTCACAGGGCAGGTACCTCGTCGATGTCGTGGACAAGTCGACCGGCTCGCTGAACCGAGAGTACGGCCGCTTCTATCCCATCTCCCTCAACCAGCACTCGACCAGCTCGAGTGTCGAAACCTTCTTGGTGCCCGACGGGCGCCGCGCCAAGGTTATCGTCCACTGGAGCAACGGGCAGACGGAGCGGCTCGGGAGCGGGATCCCGATGCAGGAGCTGCTGCGGCACGCAGACTACCTTGAAGTCAAGGACAAGAAGCAGGTGCACTGGGAATAGGATAGGCGTGTGAGTCTTTGCCCGTGGGAAGAGTTGAGGCCCCCCGCCGGCGGGTGAGGCTTGTATCGAGTGATACCCAAGGCGGAGGAAATGACAGGAGGGAAAGGGTGACCCTGTATGAAGTTCTGTTGGTTAATAGAGAGCAACCCTAGATCCATATACGAGATGCTTGCTTTGACGTTACCTCCGTGTATATCTTGTGATGCCGAATCGAAGCATCACAGACTTCATAGCCTCCACCATCTGCCTAAATGCACACCACCACCGTTTGGGGTCCCACCACTGGAAATACGTGCCGCACGAGGCTGAATATAGTCGGGCGTCAATGAAGCGTTGAAGAGACAAGACAAGAAAGAAGCTCTGCCACCCCCATCGACTCACCGGAGACAACCCTTGACAACCTGTTCACGTGCCCCTCCCTGCCTGTTCCGATATGCAACCACTTAAACAGAGTTCCACCGTCAAGGACACCCAACCGCTGAGACCAGGAATAAAAATACCTAGTTTCATATTAAAAAGTCCCTCGATCCGAGTGAGTCAGCTTTTTTCTCGCTCGGTTGAGAATGACATGATAGATAGGGTTATGACGTCCCCAGGGATCGGTAGCCGGCAAAGGAGTGGAGGCTTTTGCCTAAAATTCTGGCCTCTCCGACCAACAGTCTCTTCGCTGTGTGTAATTACCGTGGTAATCCCTACCGGTCCTCACACACGCACACCTCTCCAACATCATGGTGCCGTAGATCTTGCTTGCGGGAAGGAGGAATGCAAGGCACGTCCAAAGGGTTGGGAGATGTTACTATGCTGCAGATGATTGACTATAAACTGGATGAATAGGTGGATGAATAGGTACCAAGCCCTGCTGCTGACTGTTATAACCCTGGCAAGGCACTATAACCTCCCACTTACACCACCCCCTCGCCCAATGCACATCTCGACAATTTCCTTTACACAGCCCCGGGCAAAAAAACGAAGTCTCGAATAGTTAGTTCCATATGTTGGTTACTCTCTTGATGGTGTATATCCCAGCCTCCTCCAGGCAAAGGTGGAGTTGGACCACTCATGTCACCGGGGTGCTCCCGAACTCCCCCACGGCACGGACCCCTTCATGATGGGAACTCGAGTAGATTCTCTACTACTCTGCAACTCCTAAAGGAATTTGACTTCATCTATCAACAGGCAGCCTCGTGAGGGGGTGTCTAAAAAGGGAATGTGTTGACTTGCCCGGAGAATCATGGCCCGGCGGGATGTGGAGAGTCAGGGACCCCATAGATCGGAAGTGATGACAGGGGTCCCGGGTCCATGATGGACACCATCCATGGGCGGGAGCCTGGGCAGTGCGGCTCGGCGCGTAGATGGGGTCTTGAAGTCTCGCCGAGGGTCCTCTCAACATCGTTGGATGCCCGTTGTTGCCTACATGACAGTCATGGGGACGAGGCCAGATGAATCTACTTTAAAAACGCCACGGGGAAGCTTGCTTTTCAGGCAGAAAACAACCAAAGTCCCAACAAGCAAGAGAACTATACAGTTTTCCCCGGTTTACACTATCCACATTTTGAACACTAGTTGTCTTGATACCTATCATCCTTACTCTTTTTGCTTTCAAGGGTCATATACCAAGACTCATACACCGAAACCTCTCAAACGCAGTCAGCAATGTTTGGAACTTGGAAGTACGATCCTGAGACCGACGAGGTCCAGAGCGTCCGGAACGGCTTCGATCCCGTCACGGCCCGCTCTAGTTCCCACCAGGCCTGCGATAGATGTCATGAGAAAAAGGTACGCCTGCGGAGACCAAGTCTGACTAGTGGAGCGCCTCTATGCGCCAGGCCACGAACACCAGGCCGCAGATGTGGTCGACCTATCCAACTGCAAGTAAAGCATGCTAACATGTCCAACACAGCTCCGTTGCAGTGGAGACAAGAACGGCTGTGAAAGATGCCGAAACAACAACCTTCGCTGCGAATATACTCGCTCCGGCTCCAAGTCATCACGCCGGGGGAAGAGCAGCCGCAAGTCCGCAGAGGGTGACAGTCCTTCAAGCTCAAGCTCCAAGCGAGGAGGGAGCTCATCAAAGCGATCAGGGAAGCACCACAGCGGTTCTTCCCGAGCTGCAGCTTCAGCCGAGGAGGGTGACGGAGTGCTGGGACAGTTTGACTTCTCCACGCTCGGCCCCGAGGATGGCTTCGATCTGAGCATGCTGTCATCCGCCGGGGCCGACCACGGAGCGGGCTACGCCACGGCTGGACCCTCGGCGGGTCAGTATGCACAGAACTTTGACGGGAGCTACCAGCAATGGGATCCGGCAGCCTATGCGGCAGCGTACGGGCAGCAGCAGGGCTACTCGGGCGAGGACTGGGGCCAGTACGACCAGGGCGACTATGCCCAAGACCCCCGGTACTACCAAGGGCACTAGACGACTTGCAGGGGCAGTGCTAAGTGTTTCGTTATGAGATCATGATATGAGAAGTTGGAGGTGGACAGAGGTGTACGACTATTCCCTCTTCGCAACATTATACCCCTTAATCCTGTTTTTTACCCTGTTAGATTTTCTCTTGGTTTTCCTATTTCAACATCTTCTTGACTTACATAGAGGTCTGGACCGTCCATCGTCTTTGTTGATGGCAAGGCGCATTCATTAGTCGACAATTATCGAATGTTTTTTCCCTCTCTTGATGTTGCCCATCACTGCATGACCTTGCCCTTTTCGATTGTGATTGTGGCGGAGCTATAGCCAAGGCCCTTCATCCCTCCCAGCTGAAACCCATGTTAATACAATTTGAAGTAGTAGCAGTAGTTTTGGGCGTCTGCAACGTCGCAGAGGATCTGATATACGAGAAAAATCAGATGGAAGTTTCTCCGTGGGGAACTTTTGACGCGGCGTTTGAATCCTTCTTGACCCTTAGGCTGACGAGGTCATAGTTGATGTCGTTGACTTGTTGTAAGTCGATAGGTGGAACGGGCCAGGCAGGTGACTCAGCCCTGGAAGGCACCAGCTTAGTCATCAGGCCGACGACGTCACACCGCGACAAGGGTAGCTGGATCATCGGCGGCTGTATCCGATAAATCTTTTGGGAGCAAGCATCACGACGTTTGAAGACGAATTTGATTGATTGCAATTGCGACGGCCACGATCCACTCGAGAAACTGAAATCATGGCTAGTGAAGAGTCTGGAAAGTACAAGTCCGTGCTGGACTATCTTAACGACTGGGGATGTAAGTAATCACTTGATATGCGTGCCCTTTTATCTCGTCATTCTCACTGCATGGCTCACTTGATCTCACTGTCATGTGGTTTCCTACTCAATCTCACACATATATATCTTGTAAAAAAGAGAATACTAACATAACCCCAGCCAACTCACTGCCCCCCTCTCTCCTGGCAACTCTAGTCACCGCCCTCCACGCCCGTCCCCCATCCCTCCCACTCTTCATCTTCACCCCTCCCCTCCTCTTCTCCTCCTACCTCAACCTCTCCGGCTACCCGACGGGCAGCGCTGGACTCACTGCTGCCTGGTCGGGCCTCTACGCGCTGCTGGCGCTGCGTCGTCGTCAGCCCTTTCGCGGACGTTTCTCGATCCGCGGCATAGTGCGCGGCACAGCTGTTGGTCTTGGCACTGCGAACTGCATCGCCGGGGGGTGGGTGTACTTTAATGGCGACTTTGAGAAGGATGCCGAGGAGAGGGTGAACCGGAACCGTTGGGGGAACAAGGATTAGAGACTCTTGGTATGATGTGTATGATATGGATGCTGTATGATAACGGGCATGAGGAATGGGCTTTGGAGTCAAGGATGAAAGACCGGGGCGGAGTCGAAGACGGACAGGTATGGGCTGGGAGGGTATTTCCAACCAAATACAGATGACCGGTTGCCATTCAATAACTGACTTGGACGATGGGAGAGTAATGTGTGGCTAAACCGGCGGGTTTCTCAAAGTGTGTTAGAGAGAGAGAGAGATGTCAAGCAACAATCTTGACCACTAACTCACAGTTCTATTCCCCCCTTCGTGGCAAAGTGAACAAATTGCCCAAAACTTTTGAACCATGAAGGTCCGGTGACTTCGAGGGGTTGTCCTGCTGAGGTCTCAGTTAGCAGAGTATACTCTGTACTACATCTCATCACAACGGACAGATGGACTAGCCAAGAAGATTTATGCATTCTCAATCTAATTGGTAACATCATATTCCACTATGTATTTGCCGTTCAGTGATCTTCACTCCTGTCTGTATAAGTCAGCCACTCTCGCTCCCATCAGCCCAGGCTGAGTGGTTCGGTATCTGCTTGCTTGCGCGGGGACTACCAGAGCCTACTAATTCCAAACTATTAGAGCATTATTTGAGACTTTTAAAAATAACATAAGAGCAGGCTAGTATTTTATCTTAATTTTAGTGAGTATAGGAAGAGACTCATTGTAATTGGTCTCGTTCCCTCAGTACCCAATGGTAGTTCCCGCGCAAGCAAGGAGATATCATGATCATCGTGGGAACGTCAATGAGGACATAAAAATGCATCTACGGCGGAACTAACTTTACACAAGTGTCTCTATGGCAAGGTACAGAAACTTATCACAGACATTAAACTTCAAATACTATGTGGTAATAAGGTAGTGTCCTACCCAACGTCTCAGCACCCTGGAGGATGCTCCATACCACAGTTCGTCGCACCAGAAACAAATAAGCTAGTAAAGAAGTTTCACTCTCAATTGCCCAAGCCCAATTGTTCTCCTTGCTTGAGTGTTTGCGGTTCAGTGTTATTCACTACCGCGAATTCAAGACAACAACTCTACCTCACATCAAATCAAATCAACCCAAGTAGACATCACGACACAGCTAATAAATATACAAACAGATCTTTCCAGTGAGACTAACTGCATGTGATAACGTGTCAGGTATCGTATCAGGTCAGACGACATTACCGTGTGGGTTGTGCTTATTCCTGTGCCCCTTCTCTGCGCAGGATCCTGCTACTCCGAGTAAATAGACTACATGACACCCCCAAGAGACCGAGATAGTACCATAAGCCCTAATTGAATAAGTACAGAAAATTTGCATAAGCTCGGTTGCTGCTTAACTCAATGTCAAGTCCCACGAGCATCACCATACCTGCTTCTATATCTGTCCCCGACATCGACGACACATACATATGACGGATGACAGTCCCACTAACAAGCACCTCCTATGTGTCCTTGATGCAAGTATCAAGACAAACCCCAACTAAGCTGCAGTCACTAGGAAAATGCCTCAGTTGAGCCAACCTGCATATACGGTTACGTCGGCACGGGACGAGCCAGGACGTTTCATTGTAAGGCGAACGATGGATGACCTATCGTTTCCCCCACGTCTCAAGTCATCTTCAAACGTCACGTTGCGGTCAGTAACTAGTGCGGTTGAGTCGTTTACACATTGCGTGGATCGTGATTGATCGTCATCCATGTGACACTTTTGCGGGCTCTGTTGACGAATACTCGAATGGAAGAAGTATAGAGGCAGATAGAAGTCTGTCAACCATGTTCACAGGGATGTCTATCCTTGGACTTGATTGATAAGATGGATAGCTAAAGTAAAAGGGTGTCAATCTGTAAACGGCCCTCTTCCGCTCAAACAAGGTTCAGGGCCACTGTCTGATCCAACATCCTCCCGCGATAGCCGCCGTTCCCGACTGACGCCGTCCATCACTTCGCAGCGCGCTAGGAATGATAGTGCAGTCAAACTCGGGTAGCTTCCCGACGTCAAGCAGCCTCAAGCAGGCCTCATCATGGTCAGACGTGATTGGCTCCATACGTACTGCACACCGTTGAAGATCTACACTCATGCCAAGTGAAACAGACCGCACATATTGAAACAGGGTGTTGCTTGATACAAGATGTTGTTATACACGTGTCTAACTTAGTTCACAGCCTCCTTTTTTTGTTTTCGTAATCGCTGCCGACTTCACCAAACGCCTTGTTTTCCAGGTATCAAGATTGGCTCTAATGCTACAGTTTCAACGCTGTATTCCAATGGCCCCTTTCTCCTTGAACACCTCACTATACACTAACAAAAAAGAACAAAATCAAGAAAAGAAGCGGTTGGTTTCCTCAAACGGGCATCCCGGTGCCCCGTCACCACTTTGAAAATAAAACGCCAATCCGGGAGACGGTCTCAGCCCTTGATGCGTCTCCAAAACTCATACGGCCGTCCCGTAAATAGTGCAGGTCGCGAGTCGTCAAAATGTGAATCCTCAAGCCAGTGAGGACTTGATCATCTCAGTGTCAAACTTTTGGGTTGTTTAAAGCTTGAGCGTGCTGTTGTTGCAGGTACTCGACATCTCGTGCGTCGTGTCCTTGGGGAATCGAGGGGTCGTAAGTTGTGCAAGGAAAAGGTTGAGAATTATCGATGGACACGAGGATGTCGTCAAGTGTCCTGTTATGATGTCGGCCAAGCAGCTGTGGTCGTTTGCGAGAGTATGGAATCAATGCCACTCATGGGACGGGTCATCCTCCTACAAGAGGAGGTGGTCGGGCCTTGAGGCGTGACTCAGCTTCGTCCCGGACAAAAGCCAGAGCAGGAGGACGAAGGTGGAAAATGTGAGGGTTCGAAAAAATGTGGTCATCTGAGAGCGGGTGTACTTAGGCCCTAGGGCGTTTGGGGCGCAAAGATTCGAGGTTTGAAAAGAGCTGAGATACTCGATGTCGCATTCGCGTGACTTGGGTTCGGCGTAGCTCTTGTACTCGGCAACGACGTTGTCAACATCCCAACCGGCAACCTTTCGGACAACTCCGACGACGCATCCAGTTCGGTGCTTGCCATGGTTGCAGTGGATTAGGAGAGGATAGTTCTCCTTGTTGAGGACGATGCTGAGGATCGACTTCATCGTCTTGAGAGGGATGGCCTCCTTCTTGGTACCCTTCATGTTAAAGACCACTTGTCGGATGCCTTCTTGAGCGACAAACACCTCGAGGTCATGATCAAACTCTTCCTTTTTGACGAGGGAGCTGCGACAGGTTAGCGAAGTTATTCCTTGATGAAACGAGGACACTTACACGATCGTCTTGAGCTTCAATCCCTTGATGTATTCAAAGTCATGAGACTTGGGGAAGCTGCTTCGATAGACACCAGGAACGACGACACCAAAGTTGTGAGGTCGGCCATTGAGAGGCGCAGGTGGGTGCTCGGTATTCCGCGACTGGAAAGTCGACACGGATGAGACTGGGATGAGGTCAGCAATGACTCGACAGACTGCTGATGGCTGTGACTGACCACTCGATTCACTCGATGCTGTTGAGACAGAGCTCTTGACGCTAATAGCGGAGACGCTCTGGGGGCGGGCAATATTTATAGCATCGCGGATGGAGACTCCATTTGTGAGACCGTCCTCAGTTTCCTTGGCTTGCATATTGTCCTCCTTGGCGGAGTTGCGAGAGCTCGATCGGAATGGTGTGTTGATCTTTTGCTGCTTCTCCTGACTGGATGTTGATTCGTCGTCCACAAATACTCGTGAACTACGCTTTGAAGTCATATCGAGTGGTGTACGATCCATGTGCTCGATGTTGGACTCCTGGGTATAGGAGATCGAAGGTAAGAGGGATGTCGGATGACTAGGTGAGGAAGCCTAGTATCAAGTCGTAAACTTGTAAAGTAGAGGTGAGGCTCGTTGAGGAGTTGGAGCGAGGCTATCGTGAAGAGAAGAATTGGGTCGAGAGGAAGTCGGATTCGTGGTTCTTTTAGACCAAGAAACACCTAGGACCCAAATGCTCGCGCGTGGGAAGCAGAGGCTAGAAGGTGGTGGGATTCATCTTGGGACCAGTGAGCTGAACCGGCAACCTGTGCAGCTTCTGGGGGGGAAAGGAGAGGAAGTAGTCAGAAGCGTGGGGGATCCCAGTACAATGTCCAGACAAGCGTCAGAGCTCGGTGAAGGAGAAGGGACAAGGCGAGAGAGGACGAAGGTGGTGGTGGAATGGGAAGAATGGGGCGAGAAGGACGATGTTTGAAAGGTCCGGGAGTAGGTAAGAGAGGCAGCAGAGGCACAAGCGTAAGTAGGTCGCAGCAAGGGTCTGCCGGAAGTGATGTACCAGGACCAGGAAGCCCCGGCGTTGTTGGAAGCGGGCGGAGCGGAGAGACTGGAGAGACAGACCAGGACAGGGCAGAGGAGAGGAAGAAATGGAGAGGTGGATGAATAGAGAGAGAGAGGAGTGTATTTAGCCAACCAAGTTGATGGCCCAGGGTCGAGAGGAAAAAGTGGTGAGGGACATGGGAGAGGCCGAGGGACAAAATAAAGACGAGCAGAGGAGGAAGATGACGGGCATATTGAGTGATTGGATCGGCTAGGGACGAGCTAGTCGACAAAAGGAAGAGCTCAGAAGACTAAGCCGTGTCGGGCAGAAGCCATGTGCGCCGGGGGGCTTTACGGTGCACCCCCGCCTGGAACCTCACCAGCACCACTAAACAAACTCCACTCAGAGCGAGAAGCGAGAGGCCCGGACTCGCTGTGTCTTCGGCCGTCGGAGATATCCTCGACGACCATCCAGTTGCGGCTTATGAAGCTGGCTGGCAGTTTTCTTACTGAGCATGCATTTCTTGGTCAAGCATTGTCAATCTGCACATGTACGGCCTAGGGTTCGATCTGATGGCCTAGACTCGTCCCGGCTTAGAGCCAAGCCCAGGGCTCACTCTCGGTTGCACTGCAGACGTGGCCTGCAAGATGCCCGAAGGGTCTGGCGCTAGACAGCCTCGACATCTATTCACGGATGCGAATTGTCCTTGACGGAAACTGTTTGGCAACCATTTCGACAGCAGCAGCAGCAGCAGCAGCGACAGCAGCTGTAAAGTCGGTCAAAGTCTATTCACAAGACCATTCTGTCATTGCACATGGCAACTGACTGCTCGCGTGAGGGGTTGGAGTCGAAAGTTTTGTTGAAACCTGCGAGCCCTAACTAATCCAGTTCAACTAGGCGTTCTATTAGCTGAAAGCCCACAGGAGCTTGTAAACGAGATGGTCGTTGGAAGACCGACTCAGTCGAGCAAGCCCACAACGTGGACCACGGCCGCCTCCGCGCTGCGAGACGCAGTGACCCGGCTACCTGGAAACCCAAAAACAGCCCTTCAGGTCGTCAGACCGAGAAGTCTGTATCTCAACACTTTGCCCTGCAGGGAGGTTCCCGGGTGTCTTGACGAATACACAGATGAATTCCACACAAAACTTGAAAAAAAAAAAAAGGCCCGGGTGTCGGTGCGATAATCGCAAATGGCCGAATCCCAAGTGGCCAGTCGCCGGCGGCTCAGCTGGGGCGGCGCGAGAAAATGGGCCACAGTCTCGAGCGTCTGGGCACATGTTGGAGACCCCGAGCCGCACACGCTGGACTCCCCGTTCAAGTCAAGTCACTCTCTCCAAAAGGAGGGTTGGATGACGGATGCGTTGTGCAGGGGGCTTCCTGGGCAACAAGGGGGTTGATGGGGGGACCGTCCCCGGATGAGGCGGCGAATCGAAGGGCGAGGCCAATGCTGAATGACAGCATCAGCTCTTTTTTTTCTGGTCCCCGACATCTTTTTTTTTTATGCTTTCGCATGCATGCGTTCGCTTCCTCGCGTTCTTTTTACTTCCCTCGGCGCAAGGTTGGAGGGCCGACCGGACGGATATTCGGGATTAAGACGATCAGCTACTCCTTTTGAGTTTCCTTTGTTCCCACAGGTCTGTCACAACGGTCCAAGATGATGCTCACCAAGCAAGGCACACTCTTAGTGTAGATCAACTGGTGGTGTTGCTTTCAGTGGTGTGGTTGGCGAGTGTGCCCCGTTTGCTTGTCCCCGTCCCGACGGGGGACGGGGATAGAGGCCAATGGGTGAGCCGTGAGCAACGCAACGCACCGACCGAGGACCCTATTTTCATCTGGCTCGGTGCTCTACATTCAACCTGCTCTCTTTGGAGGTGATTGCTCGTTTCGTCGTGGGTTGGTGTGTTGATCGCGCATCAGCTAACTGAGGGGTAAAGGGCTGGCTGGCTGGCGACGAGAGCGAGTAATTCACGGTGCAAGCCAAGCTTACGGTTCTGTTCGCTCTGGGAATAGTAATCATCTGGCTCTTTGTTTGAACAGTCGCAGGATTCACAAAGTGATGTCAGTCCAAGATCCCCTGGTGACAAAGAGAAAAATGGAAGACAAGTCGCCTCTTGTCGATCTTGTCATGCCTCGACCTGCATTTCGCGTACAACACACGTCGTCCATGAAACAGGGCGAAACGCAGCTGTCCCGACTGTCTCGGAATGACATCTAAAACATTTGATCCAAGAATACACTTCTTTTGCTGTAGAGAAACCCCACGAAGTCTAGCCAATGATTCGCGTCTCCCAAGTCCTGTCTTGCAGCGAGCAAGTGTCACGAGCTCACAATAACGAAGGGGTGTTGGAGTTATTCTGTCACCCTGCCTCAACACTTGTACCCGCGAACCTACCGCCACCCTGATCATCATCAGTCGGTCGGTGGATTCGGCCGCCACGGAGAGGGGACCTCGCGCGACCAACGTCCCTGGTTGACGATCCATTCCGCATCATAGCGTCGAATAGTCTTGTCCTTCATGGAAAGACATGGCAAGGGCAATTGCCGGAGAGTTGCGCGTTTGCGGCGGGACGGCTACACGTATGAAGTGAGACGTAGATATACGTGCATTGTATGCGCATAACTTCTACTGACGTGTTTGTCCTGCGTCGCCGCGTGCGTCGACTTGAAGGAGTTGCCGTGGAGAAGTTCTCCAAAAGCAGCTGGTCATTCAATGGATCTGGTGGTTTCTTGGTGGCGGATAGCGGGTACGACCGAACCACCGACCGGGGCGTAATTACGGCTGCCTCGGATATCTCCCATCGTCTTGTTAATAAAAGTTGTTTGGTACACCGGGACTCGCTGTTGTGCAACTCCGTCCCTTACTAGCAAGATCGGATCTCGTCTCTTGTTCCCGTTCCGTTTGGTATTACCAATTCGCCCTCCGTTATCCCCGACAAGTCACGAGATGACCTAATCCAGTGCACTTCCCACCCATCTTGGGGAATGCATGGGCTTCTATCGACGTCATCGCCGTCGAGGCTGACTTTGCTTACGACGAGCGAGACATGTTTCGCTTCAGCCTCAAGCATCAGCCTCAATTCCAGGGCCAATTGATCTGATCTTTGCCTCAACTAGACTTCCATTCTTCTCTGATGTTGCTATATTCAGAACCGGTAGGATTTTCCCCGGTTTTGTTTTGTTTGGGCCGCGTTGAATCACCAGCAGCTGCGTTGTCATCGCCCGCTTACACGCAACGCACGCGCACGCGACGACGGCCTCAGAATGGAAGCGCATCACCTACACAAATCCAGCCTGCCGCCTTTCAATCGCGCCACAACTGATTCCCCTCCACGGCCCGTGGGCAGGCAATGATTGTTTCGCATCCTTACTGGAAGGTGCTCGCGTGTCGATCGTACCAGCAAGATCATTGTCGGCATGGATCCCAGGGAGACAGACTTCCATCCATGAATGGGCGTGTGTCACCCCCGGTCATGGTTCTCCGTCTGGGGGAAGCTATGCGGAAAGGTTCATGTCTTACATGGTCCCCTGTCCTGAGACTCTACCTGCCCGCGGGATGAAAAGGCTGGAATCCAACAGCTCAACTCACCGAGGCGTCTCGGTCGACCAGTTTGGGCTATGCCGACCATCTTAGACATCGAGTCTCGACGTGTCTCATTGGGCTCCAACGGGCAGAAAAGAACAACAAACCAGTTCGTCTTCATCCCACGTGAAGACCTACGCTTTTCGACACCGAGAGACTCGACGGGAGAAACATCCGCGACGTCTGGATCCCCAAATTGCCTATTTGAGACACCGAGATCCCACGGTCCTCAGCTCCACGCTTTCAGGGGAATCTCTGCCTCGCATCCCGGGAGCGTCTCCCCGGGCCAATCGAGCCTTGCAGGAGCATGGATCGAGGTTCGTCGGGGCAGGCATCTAGAAGCTCGATGCTCCTCTTTGGGCTCGAGACAGAGCTTGAACAGCTGTGTGAGGTTCACTCAGCCCTGCCGTCTTGACAGTGGGGGACGTGTCGCGCCTCCAGAGCCGAAGCCGTGGTGGTAGAGGGGCCGGGGATGACGGCGGACATTGACTGATGAAATTCGCCAATGGCTGGGTTCTCGTATTGGCCGAGTTCAAAGCTAGAACCCGGCAGTCTCTTTCCCTTCCGGCTGTCGTTGAGTGTCCATGCCCGTGACGCCTGTCTTGCTGTTAGCCGCACTGCATCAGATCATCTGCGAACTGAGTTTTCTTGCTTAGAGAAAGTGAAGAAAGAACCCACTTAAAATCTGCAACCGAACTCCGATCTTGTCGCGAGATAAACTGCAGAAATCATCAGACTGTGGACGGAGGTTGACGGCTCGAGCCGAGGCTCCATTGTCTATGCAAAAGACGGCTCTTGTTTCCCTCATACGGATGTGCCGCATGCTGACTTCAAGTTTCTCTGCATTGTCGTTGCTTTTGCCCTCCATCACGACCTCATATCATGCTCCTGATACGGCCGTTTTGCGCCCTACAGCTGTTAGGCCCCCACTGCTACGTAGAATTGAGCCGTTAACCGCTCAGCTTGCTCATAATTCACAATGTTCCCCTCATCGCTGATAACCAACAACCAATGAAATAGACCATGACCACGCACAATGTCCACTGTCATGACGTTGGGCGGCCGATGGGATTCCGATAACCCCTCAGCGGGGTTGTTGAGAAACATATATCAAGCCGTGACATCCGCTGCTGTCTTTACCCTGAGACTCTTTCTCTTCAACTCAGTTCTGTGAATTGAACCTCTTTGCAATCTCAACCGACTCCTATCACATATATCTTTCGGTACGATGTGAAAACCGCACAGAGAAGGAGCAATGGCTCCCTTCGCAATGGTCACCAAGTATCAAGGTAACGTTTAAAAAGAACGCATCCGGGTGTTTGACTGTCTCTACTCTGTTTCCTCCCCTCTTGTTCACACAGACGGACCACCGACGTTCCATTGATACATGGACGACGGCTTCGTCTGGGCTTGAGGACGGGCAGAGTAAGGCAGTTGATCTGAGAAATACCGGCGAACTTGATCTGGATAATACCAGCGAAAGGACATGCTTCTTTGAATCCCCCTACCCCTCACGTCCGGTGTGACCGGGAAACTAACCCCGGCAGCGTCTCGCTTGATCTTTCACCATGTCGACTGACAAGATCACTTTCCTTACCAACTGGTACTGGACTAATCTGCAGGTTGATCAGAACATGTAGTTAACAAGAGTCAGGCACGCTACGCCATACCACGCCCCGCTGTACCTGGCCCAGGCCAAGGGATATTTCAAGGAGGAGGGTATCAAGGTTGCTCTGCTCGAACCCAACGACCCTAGTGTATGTTGTCTTGAAGACTCAACCATGTCTAATGCTAACTCGCTCAGGATGTCACCGAGATCATTGGTACCGGCAAGGTCGACCTTGGTTTCAAGGCCATGATTCACACCCTGGCTGCCAAGGCTCGCAACTTTCCCGTCCAGTCCATCGGCAGTCTCCTGGACGAGCCCTTTACAGGCGTCGTCTACCTCAAGGACTCTGGCATCACGACCGACTTCCGCACCCTTAAGGGCAAGAAGATCGGCTACGTGGGCGAGTTTGGCAAGATCCAGATCGACGAGCTCACCTCTCACTACGGCATGACCCCCGACGACTACACTGCCGTCCGCTGCGGCATGAACGTGTCCAAGGCCATCATCAAGGGCGAGATCGACGCCGGCATCGGCCTCGAGAACGTTCAGATGGTTGAGCTCGAGGAGTGGCTCGCCTCTCAGGGCCGCCCCAAGGACGACGTGCAGATGCTGCGCATTGATGAGCTCGCCGAGCTCGGCTGCTGCTGCTTCTGCACCATCCTGTACATCGGCAACGAGACCTTCCTGGCCGAGAACCCGGACAAGGTCAAGGCTTTCCTCCGGGCCGTCAAGCGTGCCACCGACTACGTGCTCGCTCAGCCCGAGGCGGCGTGGGCCGAGTACGTCGACTTCAAGCCCGTCATGGGTACAGCTCTGAACCGCAAGATCTTTGAGCGCAGCTTTGCCTACTTCAGCAAGGACCTCAAGAACGTCAAGCGCGACTGGGACAAGGTTACCAAGTACGGCAAGCGTCTTGGAGTTTTGGACGAGAGCTTCCAGCCCAACTACACCAACTCGTACCTCGAGTGGGCTCTCTCTGGCGAGTCTAGCGACCCCATCGGAGACCAGAAGCGCATTGCCAAGCTTCAGAAGGATGTTGCTGTCTCTGGCGGCTTCCACCGGCTTCAGGATGCCGAGGTCAAGGCTTGAGTATGTATCGCCTTGAGCTAAGAATGGTTGAGGGATCATGGTTGGACCTAGTCCAGATATTGTCTGATACACTCTTTGGTCCTGGAGGAACTGGAATTTACTAGTCACTCATTTCACTTGGCTCTACTATAACAATGACAAGTTAAAATTGCTGGATTAATAATTGCGTCATCTGAACCCGTGAACAACTACAAAAGCGTTGTTAACCGAATTGTTGTTGATATTCACAAGTATAGGGTGGCCAAACTCAGCCGCACCTAGAATGCCTTGCGGATCACATCTTCTCAACAGCCACCCAATTTGGAATTCTAGGTTTATTAGATAAAGTATAAATCCTAACTGGTAAAACGAAGATCATGTCAGCTTTTAGGGAATAAGGTTGTGGAATGTTCTTGGCCGTTGTTTTTCACGTCAATCATCACAATGTACCGGGTGAATGGGTTGCGTGACATGGCAAATCCTTCAGTGTCACATTACACGTAGCCTGATCAGGCTGAATTGATTCAAGACTCATGACCAATATGATATCATAATGAATGGCTTTGGGCCTGGTAGTATGTGTATGTACTGTGGTGCCATCTGGCATGCATCTAAATGAGAGTACCTCCATCCGCTTCATTAATGACCGCCGTAGTCTATTATGACTAAATTACCAAGATCAAAACTCCCATAAATCGTAGAATCATGTACAATTCATTATTAAGGAGTATACTTCATAATGTCTTCCGGCTCGGGCATGAGCAAAAAGTCATCCGGTAGCCCTTCCTCCGGAGGAGCCTGCAACTTCACCATTAGTACCGGACCATAGTCTTGTGCAAGTTCATGGCTCACCTGAAGTTTTAGAGCCCAGTCCTTAACATGATCGTAATTCTTGCACTTGTGCTTAGTGTTGAAGTCGGGGAAGGCGGTGGGATCCTCTGGGTTGGTCCAGACCTGGCCAAGGACGCCAGTGTCGACGTTGCACATCAGGACTTGACGGATGGTGTCAAGGCAGTGGGCTAACCGATTAGCATTTGATGGTGGCAAAGGACATTGGTGTAACTTACTGACGTGTAGACGAAAGATCTCGCCGTCATTCTTGAAGGCGTGCATCTTCATCTTCTTGTAGTAGTCGTAGTTGTACCAAAGAGATTTGCGAACAAGGTTCTAGCCATTGTAAGCTGCTGCCGTGCTGTGAGAAGCACAAAAGGACATACCAGACAATGGAGGTGATGCATGCCCTCAACATTCACGATGAAGCCGCCTCCATACTTGGGATTGCGCTGGACAAAGGAGTGATCCAGACCACTGGCAATGCCATCCTCGTAAGAGATGACACCAGGACGAGCTGAGCCAAGTTAGCATTTGTAGGAGATTGTTCAAGAACGACATACCATCGACACCCAATGATTCCCAAGCAGCATCAACCTCTGGTGAGGCATTCCTTCTGAAGACGTTCTCATTCATGAACTTGCCATCAAACTCGACCGTCTTGTATGTAATCGCAACGTCTTCGAGGAGAGGTGCTGAGTCAATGTTAGAGAGGGATAACCACACTATCAAAGCAACTTCAGACTTACACCATTGAGTTGTATGAGCAGCGCAGTTCTGGTCAATGTTGAGAAAGGCCATAGAGATCCAAGCCCCCGCAATGCCAGAGACAACAATGAGTGTTGTCAAGGCGAGTGCCCATCCGAAGCATCTGCACGGGCTAAGACGTCGTCTTCTTGGTGGGACATAGTGAAAAGATTCACCGTCTGTCTCGGAGGAGAGGTCTCCGTCGGCATCAGGGTTCAATGGGATTTCTTCGTGCTCCTTTGAAGACATGATTGCAAAAGTAATGAGAGAGGTGATGAAGGAACAAGGCGAATGTACGTGCGCCCGGAGTAATAAGACACAAGAAGGCTAGAAAAGAGACTAGAGAAGAGGAGGGACGGGAGATGACAGTCAACAAGCCTGGCGTGAGACAAGACTGAAGAGTCTTGAGATGCAAGTCGAAGCAAGGAGGTGGGAGGCTGGCTGATGGCTGCCTACCCTTCTTTTCCGAGGCCGACTCTTCCGAGGCAGATTCTACACAGTGACCGATGAGGCAAGAGGGCAAGATGTCATCGCAATCTTGGGTGATCGTGGGGTTCCCGAGCAAGAGGTTGACAGGGCTTTCGATAGTCTGGATTCGAGCTGAAGCGAGCGAGGTGTATCACATCACACACCTTTCCAATTGCCGACAAGAGTGACGAAGCGGGCACCAATGGCGTCGTGATCAAGAGTGCGAAGATGGGTAGTAGAGGTTGTGCATGATGGCGTAGTAGTAGGATGCTGATGGGGAGGCTGAGTACAGTATATGCGCGATCTCTGGCAGGGCTGGGCTGGACAGGCTAATGCACATCAAGGAAGCTTCTTTGGAGGGTTCGCTCGCCGTTCGGCCGCTTCAGCCCGTGGTCTGGACGGTTACAAGGCGTGCGCATGGCGTTCGCGGGGCTTGAGACTTACAGGGTGGGAGGTTGGAGGTTGCGAGCTCAGCTGACAGCGTCTGGATAGACACTTTTGGCGATAGCTCCCCCATTAGGTTGCTACTAAGGCGGGATGGGCGCGGATCCCAACAGAAGCTATACGAGGCTGGGCGAGCGTTTGACCTCTCAGCGTCTGAGAGGTTGTTGCTTTGCCCAGACGAGGTTGAGGGCGGCCGATCACATCGTATCTTCGACTCCACAAATTTGGAGTCGTTTAGCTACAGGTGAAGGCTTCTCGACATGACCGACAAGATTCGGCTCGTGGAAGTCATCACCATGCCCCATTGGATCAAACGAAAACTCCCCGTATGCACATCTGACATGATATGCAAAGCTTCTCGGGTCTTTGCCTCCACCAACATCTTGGATGACCCGCAATTGATAGATGTCATGTATGTCTGAAGGCATCGCCAAGCTCGCAACATGACATCGAGAACCCCGCAGGAGGAGCTTCCTTCACGAAGGGCTGACCACCTCTTTTCCACGTCAACACGATGGCTTCGGGGGGCCCAATGTGGAAATTGCCATTGTTGATTAGACCTTTTCAGCCCTCCCACTCGGGCGACCACGTTCTAGAGCAGGCTTATCGGCGACCAAAAAAAAACGAGGTGAGGGTTAATTCAAGCCACTATCCACCGGCTCAAGGCAGGATGGCTGACACTTGTTTGTTGGTGGGAGGTATAGTCTGCAGCGGAAATGATGCAACGCCTTGATCCAACTACGCGATCGTCGTTGGTAGACAGCAGAGAGGAGGAAGCTTGGTGATGGCTCTCCTCGGCTCGCCAAACGACACCAATGACAACCTGCCGGGACGACGATCCGGGCACACTCGATGCCCGAAACGGGATGCTTACAGCCCTTTTGACACGAGGCGGAAGAGACAGGCAGGTCTTGTCATGATGCAAAGCTGTGATGGGCTCAAGCAAAGACTAGCTCAAGCCAAGAACTACCGATGGGATCATCTTTGCCCAGTCCCAAAGGGTCGACGCCGTCACCAGCCCTCTCGGAGTCTCGATCTGAGGTTATGGCGACAGATGCCGGCTTCCCGGGAGTCTTGATCCCAAGCAGAGGGCATCGTCGTTGTTTAAAAGGCGTCTTCTCCCTCCCCGGTTCAGTTGTTGTCTCACCACTCTCTTCACTCAGCAACCTCTCGAGCTCTCTTCTCTCTCTTACACTCAACACAACTTACACATTCTTTGGTCTCACCACCACCAACAACTTCAAACATGAAGCTGTCCGCCATCACCCTCCTCGCCCTCGCCGCGGGTGCAATTGCTGCTCCTGCCCCGGCTCCTGAGGCTGAGGTTGCTCCCCAGGAGGAGAAGCGAGAGGCATCTCCTGGATACGCGAGCTACGGCGACTACAAGGGAGCTGGCGAGAACTTGCCCAGCTATCCTAGCTATGGCACTTATGGAGCCAAGCCTAAGCCCAAGCCCAAGCCCAAGCCTGCTCCCAAGAAGCCTGCTCCTAAGAAGTATACCAACTATGGTAAGTCAGCTCTCTTTGTCTTGGTGATGTGATGGACACTTTCCAATTAAGGGCTACTCGTCCTGGCGGGTGCCTTGATGGCTATCTTATCTACAAGTCTTCCTTCTGGAGTGTGAACTCCTATCATACAAGCTACCCCTGGCTTCTCGGGAACTCACAAGCTCTTGAGATTCAACTACGGAATACATCAAGCTAACAACCTCGTAGGAAGCTACAACTACAAGAAGTACGGTAGCTACGGCTCCTACAAGCGTGAGGAGGTCGAGAAGAGAGAGGCCGAGCCCGAGGTCGAAGTTGAAGTTGAGAAGCGAGAGGCTGAGCCTGAGGCCGAGGTTGATGTTGAGAAGAGAGAGGCTTCCCCTGGCTATGCCACCTACGGTGACTACAAGGGCGCCGGCGAGAACCTCCCCAGCTATCCCAGCTACGGTACCTATGGTGCTAAGCCCAAGCCCAAGCCCAAGCCCAAGCCCGCTCCCAAGAAGCCTGCCCCCAAGAAGTACACCACCTACGGTAAGCCATTCTCCTCAAATGGGTGAAACTTGCAGATGCTGATTCAGAACACAGGAAGCTACAGCTACAAGAAGTACGGCAGCTACGGCGCCTACAAGCGCACCACCGACTGGATCAAGTCCTGGTTCTAAGCGCGAGCTCCTGAAGCTTAAGGTTGGAGGAAGTGAACAAGACAAACTTGGTTCTTTTTTACAGAACATGACTGCACGACGCACGAAACGTTCTACGAACGACTTACGAATCTCAACGAGAGAAAGACATACTTATATGCATTGCGGGGAATTTTGGTTTAATCATTTTGGATCTCGGGTGTTGGGCATAACGGGATAAACTTCTTATACTCTCATTAATGATTTAATTGGTAATGCAATAAAAAACTGGGAGCCGGCAACGGTTCGAGTTGAGTTGTATAAAACAATGTTCCCTGTTCACAAGTGATGCTATGAAGGATATGATGAAGACCTGCTTTAGCTGAACACATCTTCCACAAAGTCGGTCATTGTTCAAGATGGTTACCTGAAACTAAACTCTATAAGCACCTGTTAATCAAGCTTAGACACTGGTCTAGCAAGTTCAGCCGCACAGACGGTTTCCCCATGGTGTGGTTGAACCGGAACCCCAATGTTCTATTCCGAGCATCACCACGTCACCACACAGTCAACCCCTGCCATCTTTGACCTGAAGTGGCTTACGATAGCTTCGTGTCTCATTCTAAAAAGCAAGCTGGCCACGATTGGTTGCTGTCGTCAATGGCTTGGACCTTGTGATCAGTTCAGATCTGCGAGTTCGATCCTTTCTGCTTATCGAGGGATTTTTTTCCTTTTTTTTGATCTCGAGTCTAGAACATGCGAGGCATCATCGATGGCTTCAACTCTGCAGTTACATCTCGCCCTGCAGTGGTGCAACATCAACGATGGGGGAGGGCACACTCACCGCCAGCCCCATGATATCACACTGACCGCAAAGATTTGAATTCAGGGTGGCCTCAACGGCATCGCATAGCCGTGTGTGCCAAGAACAAGTCCCGCGGGCTTGGGACATGGCTTTCAAGATGGCTGAGGAACAAACAAAGACAGAGTCGTTCTGTAGATTCATCACTGGTTTGATGATCCCCAAGCTTCAACTAGTGTAAGCCATGAAAGACGCCGGATGGGTGCTCGCGCCGGACCTCGCGGGGGGGTCATTGCATTCCGCTCTGGGGAGACTATTGGTCTCTTTGGATTCGCTTACACGGCGAGGCAGCCCTACGATGGACATGGGGGGGAAGAGAGAGAGAGGGGAAAGAGAGTCCAATCGTGGCGTTTTGGTCCTGGATTTGGTGCCAAGCGTGTTAAGCCAGGGACGGAGGATGCCAAGAAGGGACTGTCCTTCTTTAGCTCGGTCCTTGTAAAAGCTGCGGTAACATTCACGACTCCAAATGGGGTGAGTCGACTTGAAACTTCACGATACTTGCTTCAAGCCTCTTTTATCAAGTAAACAGATTACAGGGTCAGGCGGTAGTATCACCACAGCCAGTTGATGCTCGATGATGATGACAATGCGTAACATGGAGTTGCCGATTCGCATCGGCCAAAGTCGTTCTAGACTCAGGCACTCGATCGTCTTGACTGGAATTCTGCCCAGAGACCGTCCCGAAGGCACCAGGGCCTGGGCTGGGATGGCTCAAACTTTGGGAAGAAGCCATCGTCATTTGAGTTTTGGATGCTGTGTATAAGAGAAGGACGGGTCTCCCTCATGAACTCATGTTCTGTCCAACAAAGCAAAAAAGTCCACTTCCATCCTTTACTTTTCGGCACGCTCTCGTTTAAAATAACATATAAAACACCTGCACTCTTTACAAAAAGGTCACTTCAACAAAATGAAGACGACTGCCGTTCTCTTCCTGGCTTGTGCCATCTCGGCCAACGCCTCTCACCTCCTCCGCCGCGAGAACGACGACTACAAGAACCAGCCCGACTATCCCAACTACGCCGACCTCCCCAAGTACGGCTACAACAAGTACGGAGGCAACGCCGAGCACCCAGAGACCAATCCAGTCATCAAGAAGCCCACGACCCCTGCCACAAACACCAAGACCACCACATCATCGTCTTGTCTCTCTCGTTCCAAGATTGAGCCTCTTGTCGACAAGTACATTGCTACTTTTGCTGGCATCACGGATGGTGGTGCTGTTGCAAAGACGGTCTTTGATGAGAACTTTAAGCTCTACTCCCAGTCCATCTGGTGGGTGACGTCTCCAGACGTGATTGCCAAGCACGGAGCTGTAAGCTACCATTATTCCATTCTCATGAGCATCAACTGACATTCATAGGCTGACGACTTCCCTCCCGTCTTCAACAACCGCGCCGAACTCATCCGCGGCAACATCAAGAAGCAAAACGACCCCAGCGCCTTCATCAAAGGCCCCGTGGCCTACGGCTGCAACAGCTTCACCTTTTACTGGAAGGGTAACTTTGAGGTTCCTAAGGGAAACAAGCGCGGCCGCGGCAATGGAATCGACATGGTCTTCCTTAACCCCAGGACGGCCAAGGTCACCAAGGCCTACTCCGAGTACAACACCCTGAACCAGGTCTACAACTGGGGAGCCCACATCACCTGGGCCAAGGAGAGCGTTTGCTGCGACTGCCCCGTCGTGTTCAACCCCAAGTGTAAATGCAAGTAAGCTGATGGCACACTCTGAGTTGGCTTGAAGTTGGTGTCTGTCTACTTTTCCTTGGGATGTCTTGGTTAGGATGGGATGAAAAGGAGTTTAACGCACGTGGGAATCTGGGTTTCTGTCAACTTTCTCTTTCTAGATAATGGCGTACGATGCTGAGATTTTCGACCTCTGGCGGTCTGACTATACGAAATATTGCTCAACACTTCCGTATCATTGCTACCCAAGTGATGGACCTGATCCGGCGACACCAAACGCATCCGGTCATTGGTAAGAAATGTGAGTCAAAGGTTATCTCGCCAAGGATTGCCATCACGTCCCTGAAACGCCCAGCGCCACAATGAATAGTTTCTTATCATTAGGGACGCCACCTGGTGTTATTGGTGAAGCGGTGTGATTGCCACTCTCACGGTGAACGCCACTGCGACATGATGGACGTGCCCAGGACCGTGGGTCGCCCCTGGGACGAAGGATTGATTAGAAAAGGCTGGAATGAGGTAAAAGGTTGTATTTACCTCGGTTACATGTTTTTTGTTGGATAAATATTTGATCAGCAGAAATATGCTGGTCTAGAGTCGTCATGTGCGAGATGCTGCATCATACTATCGGCCTGGACTGCTATGTAGAAGTGGATAATTACATGGATCTACTCGAGGAGTCAAGTCTTTCCATGGAGTACTTTTGGAATCTCTTGCTCTACTTGTGATGCTGCTATTGCCTCTGGTACTGTCCTCTTCTGCAAGAACGAGGACTCACTTGAGTCTATACCGGTCGATTCAAGCAGGAATTTATGAATATTGGTTAACCATAATTACAAAGACAATCATCTGGTGTAGACCAAGTTCTAATTGAAAGCCTCCCATGGGCATGTTTCTCAATATTTGTCATAACAACAGCCAAACTCAATTGTATGGGGGATCCAATATCAATAGCATCCGAACTCAAACTTAGCAACGACAAGAAAAGCACATATTGTATTAAAAAGAAGAACCATACAGTGCTAGCATCGCTTTCTTCAACAAGTCTTGAAAGACAAGCCTTAACTATAGCAAAAGAGCAAACAGTACAGCAGCCAAGCCCACAGCAAAAGACACCGATTGAACAGTCGCGCTCGCCGTGACAATAGCTGGCGTCGGATATGTACTAGGCGGAATGTACGAAGGCCCTGAAGGAACAGCAGTCGCCGTGGCAACATGCGTAGTCGTCGCATTGGGGAACTTGACAGTCGAGTTTTCAGCCACCACCACGGCTGGCAGAGCCCTCTGGTATGGAACACCCTTATCGTCCTCTCCCGAGACGTACACCAGAAGATTCCGGCGCTGGACTTTTACCGTAGCAAAGAAAGACGAGTTGCGTGGGGAGCCGCGCTCTCCGGAGCCGGCGGTGGCGTTGAGGCTGGACAAGCGAGTAAAGTCGGGGGCACGGAATGCAAAATCGGCGGTCTTGAACCGGCCGTCTACCTCGGCGATTGCTCCGACTTCTTTGCCGAATGGTGGCTGGCCGGTCATTGGGTACCAGCCCCGATGGCCTGGTCGACCGCGGATACTGGCAAAGTTGAAGGATGAGAGTTGAAGTGTCGAGACTCCGGAGCTGAGAAAGGTGAATGTACCCTTGCCGGAGATTGTGACTTTGTATGTGCCTGGTGGTGGTGAAGAGAGAGATAGATACGTGCTGTCTTCGAGAATAGTCTTGGTGATTCCTATTCCTTCAAGCTGGAGTTGCTTTCCGTCTGGTGTTGTAATCTCCAACTTGACGCCCTCTCCCAAGAGAGAAAACGTCACCTTTGTCATGTACGAATCAACAGGGACGTCAAACTCCTTGGCAGATCCATCAATCTTGTCTTGAACCCGAATGATGGTACCGAGATCTGTCGTAATGACATTCTCAATAAATGAAGTGACGTTGGCAACCTCTGATCTGGGGCCTGTGCGGTATAGTCCACCTGTACCGGCACAGATTTGACCATAGGCATTATCGGCTCTCTTGACTATGGTCGATCGCTTCATGGCGCTATCTTCACAGTCTGAAGCGTATGTAAAGACGCTGATGCTGATGCGCTTCTCCTGAGCCTTGGCTAGTAGCTGCAACATGAGATGTGAATCTTTGGCGTCTGCGTCCGTGAAGAGGAGAAGACCTGAATCGACGTCCATGACATCCACTGCTGCTAGCATGCCTGTAAATGCCAACTCAGGACAGTCACCGCCACCAGCAGCACCAAGATTGCTGATGGCATCCTCAAACGCAGCTAGGTCTGTCGTCACGGTCAACGGTCCCGTGCTGGGGTCGTTGAAAGGGGAGAGGACGTAGAGACCAGGCTCGTTGTCTGTGCCTGACAGACTTTCGGCAATTTGCAGCGCTTGAGTACGGACAGCGTCGATGACATCGTCCATGCTACCAGTCGTGTCGATGGCAAAAGCCAGAGTTGGAAACCCAAAAAGAAGACGCAACGCTTTGGGAGCACCACTCGTGTCATCCTTGATATCATCAAAGAACTGCATAGTGGCCTGCATCGCCAACTCGGCAGCCTTGAAGTGTAGATCGGAGTGTGGCGACCACCAACAGTTATTGCTATCCTTGTTGATGCCCGGATACGCCTTGTCGGCGAAACCACCATGACGACACTTCCAGTCTCCTGGACTCAAAACGTCCTCACCGGGATAGTAGCCGCTTGTGAGTTTGGGAAAGCCATCGGTATTTTCCTCGCAGTGAATGCCTTTACAAGGAATAGGCCAGTCCGAGTCCCAGCCTGGTGGTTTGGGAGAGACGTTGCAAGACCTGCAGCTTCGTTGATCCGGCGTGGACATATACGATGTCATCGGTTTGTTTCGGATGAGGTCTGAGTTAGGCTCTGTATTTCCAAGCTCTACCCAGTTGCTGTGGGAGTAAAAGTCCTGAATCGTATGAAGTGCTTCGCCGACGGCCTTCCTAGCTTTGGCCACATCAGGGGGGAGAGCTAAAAGAGCACCTATAGCCTCCTTCTTGAGATCCTGAATGCGCGATTGAGCCTCAACGAATGACTCTCCATCACAATGCTTATGAGCGTGGTCCTGGTCGTCGTCGACGTCCATGTTTGCCTGCTGGATCTCCTTGCACGCCGCACGCATCTTGCTTGAGATTGTGGTGATGGATGGAAAGTAAAGATAGGCCCGATCTTCAAAGGCGACTCTCGTCATGTCTTCATGAGAGATGCCTCCGTTGCCTGCAAAGTCTTCTTTCCATTGTGCTGGAAAGAAGGCAGTGACTGGTAGGATGTTGATGGTGATGAGAGAGGTGAGGATAAAGAGGTAGCGAGCGGCCATTTTTCGATGCTCCCCGAGATGAAACTCGGGTTAACGATTGACTGTATGCAAGTGATTCAAAGAGAGTAAAACAACCCTTCATATTAAAACTCGTCTTGGCACTGAATGCAGTGATAGTTATGTTGTTGATGGCCATATTGTTTGGCTATCCAGCTCCGCCCAATGACGGAGGTGTGTCAGCGCTGCTACTGCAACTCTCATCTTCCCAACACCAGTCCGAAGCTTCAGCTGCGAAATTCAACATGGTCACGCTGTTGCCTACAAGAGGACTATTTCAAGAAAAACCCAGGACGAGATGTGATTTGTTTGTGTGGGAATCATTGGGCGAGCCACAGTGACGTATGGATGTGGTATTGAGGCCTCGTATCATCTAGGATTCTTTGATACATTATAAGGCGGCCTCCTGCAATGGTTCCGACTTGGTCAAGTCTCCGTGGTATGGAGGAGGTAGGCAGATAAGGTGCCTGAAGGGCCGCCTTGACCCTCGAGCTAATGCAGCCTCAAGTTCTAGAGCGAACTACAATAGGAGGTCTAGAGCGGAACAGCTGAAGTAACCATCTGCTTGACTATTACTGCTAAATATAGTGACAACATTGAGTCTTATTCTGTCTAAGAATTGCAAGTTACTAGTCGAGTCGAAAACACCACCCAGCGATCAAATGCTGCGAGTTGGCGTATTTCATGATGGTCCCGAAGCCCTCCCGATATTGGGGACAGGAACTTTGTAATTATATATGCCTCGTAACCAATCAGAGCCGGCTTGAAATCCTAGGCTCATCGTCCAAGAAATCATTGATGAGCTTAGAAAACTGCTCAGCATACTGCCACAAGAAGCCATGTCCAGAGTCAGGAAACAAATGCAGCTGAGCCCCAGCATGTCTCAACTTCCTCCACATAACATAGCTATTTTCCTCCGGCAAGAGAAGATCCTCGCTTCCTGTGCACACGTCAGTAACTAAACTCATCAACTCGCAGCTAAACCCACCATTTGCAATCAACACGGGCATCTTGAGCTCCTCGAACCTGTCGTACGAAGCATCCTTGGCCTGCTTGCGATCCATAAACTTGGCAAAGGCAATTCCTTGTCGGTGAGCGTTTGCTGGATCGACAGAGTTGGTCCTGTCTTTTCGTGCACCCGTGATTCTCTTCCAAGCTGCCTCGCCTGCCTTTCTGCTCTTTTCTGATGTGCGGAACATGCTAAACATGAAGGCTTCTTTATGCTCTTCTTCTGTCTTGGCTGCTTTGAGACGATTAAACGGTTCCAGTGAGGCGGCTGGTACAACTCCTTCGCCTGTGCTGGGTGTTGTCCCGCAGAGGATGAGTCGACGGACTAGATCTGGTGCGTTGAGGGCAACGAGCTGCGCGACGCAACCGCCCATGGAGAAGCCCAAGACATCGGCCTTGGTGACTCCAATCGCGCGGAGGACGTCGACGTAGTACTGCGCCCATTTGGAGAAGACCTTGGGCACCTCACCTTCAGAGCGGCCTACACCGGCATTGTCGATGAGAATGACGGGACGTTTCGCGGCGATTGGATTGACCAAAGCTGGATCCCAATGATCCATTGTTCCTCTGCAATAGTGAGCATCTCATCAAGTGCGTGCCCAGAGAGGGTCTCACCTGAAGTGCATGAGCAGCGCAAGAGGAACGCCATGATCCCTACCAAACCGTCGATAGGCAAACTTGATGCCATCGACAGTAACAAACTGATCCTTTGCCGTTTCATAAGTCGCCATCTTGAACTAATTCACCTCAAGTTATTCGCGAGACGAAACTAAATCCGTCAGCGAGAATGGGTATAAAAGGTTCAAGATGCCGAGGTTCAGCGGCTATTGACGTCAGGTGATTGTACCAAAAGTTGGGGAACCCTGCGAAACATCTCCAACACTTGCCTGTTTCGGCAACTTTACCGCGTCAAAGGATTGCGGAGAAGCATAATCAGTAGTTGAGACTAGTTTACCCCAGATACAATATTTTAAGCATATGCTAGGCAGTAGGCAGCGGGTCAAGGGATATTCATGTGTCTTTATCTAACAACTTAGCTTTTAGTCTCCAGCTGTACTTGTATCCATCTTTTCTACCACAATCTCATCCATACTCTTCCTCTAGTGAGCGAATCTAAAGTCCCAGCGCTGCTGGCCCTCATCCTTGGTGTTGAGGACATAATCCTCCTGCTGCTCCTTGGTAAGAGCATTCCATCTCCGGTCACGCACCTTGTTCCTCCAGATGTAAAACGCCTTGACAAGGTAAAACAAAACAATGTTGCCGCAGGTAATACCCAGGATGACCCTGTTGCCTCGGCGGTAGAGAGGCTTGTCGTCCTCACGGAAGATGTTGGAGGCGGCAATGTTACCTGTCTGCACAAACATGTTGTACAAGGCGGCACTGATGGCACGGGTGCGCACACTGTTACTGTTCTTGGCGTTCCAGCCTACCAGGATGGCGTGGCAGTACGGGTAGCTCAGAAGGCCTGTGATGAGAGCGTATCGCACCCAAGGAGACATGTCGGCGGGAAGCACGACAAGAGCCAGAACCCAGGGGAAGATCCAAATGTTGGAGAGAGACGAGAGCATGCCTCGTTCCTTGACACGCTCAGAGACCCACGTGATGATGAGAAGGTTAACGGCATAGAGGAACTGCGAAGGAATTGCGAGGAGGTTGGCCTTGAAGACGGAGAAACCAATCTGACGAAGGATGTAGGACAAGTAGGTGTTGAAGGGCGAAGGAGGGATGTAGACCATGAGGCCAATGATATAGAGCGGCCACTGCTCCCAGTCCTTGACGGCCTTCCAAAGTCGGGGGAGGTTGACGGCTTGTCTGCTCGTTCGTTAGCTCCCATGCCACACAGTTGTGCAAGTTGAAACCTACCGGTTGTTCATGTCCCCCTTGCTGGGATCATCACGGAGAAGTCGGTTAACCATGATGTACTCTTCATGCTCATTGAACCAACCATTCTTGCCACGGAACCAGCTCTTGGTCTGGCAGGGACCAGGAGGCATAAGAACCCATGAGAAGAGACCGATGATGAAGGTGCCAATGGCTTCAAGAATGAATCTGTGTGATGTGAGCTTCGTTCGATATAACTTGTGCTACCAGACTTACAGCCACCTCCAACCTCCCAGTCCGGCAACGCCTCGCATCTGCAGGATACCAGAAGCGAGGAGCGAACCAACAATGTTGCTAGTGCTCAGAGCGGTCCAGAAAAAGGCCAGTCTGATGGGCAGCTCATTAGATTTGTAAAAGTACGTAAGCCAAAGGACAATATCACTAAATCTGTTAGAAACACCTTGTTAAAAAAAGCTTCTAGAAAACTCACGGAATGAATCCACCCATGAGAAGACCGAGCAGGGCCTTGAGGGCAAAGTAAGCCGACTTGCTGTGCAGGGCGGCTTGGCAGCCTGCAACGAGGGACCAAGAGCAGATGAGGAAGGGGATCCATCTGTCGGCTCCGAGCTTCTTGCTGATCAAACCACTGGGGAGTTCAGCTGAGAGGAAGGTGACGAGGAAGATCTGGGGCCTCGTGTTAGTCGTGGAGTGTGGGCAGGGGAGCTGTCGCTTACGGTTTGGCCGTAGTTGAAGTCATTTGTGTCCATGCCAATCTCGGGAAGCTGTTACTGGTTAGCAAAGGTTCGAGATTGTCGTGATTGGGTTAAGCTTGCCATATTATCCGAGATGGCGCGGTTAATGTTGCGTCGGTGAAAGTCGAGGGAGCAGAACATGACCCATGCCCAGAGAGTAATACGCCAGTCGATCTATTATGACCCATGGTTAGCAAACGGTCTCCCATGGCGTCTAGTACTACACACCTTTCTCACAAGCCTCTTTTCCTCTTCGGCAGTCCAAGTATAGTTGGGATCGAATCGATGACGGTTCTCATACTTGGCATTCTCGTACACCTTGCGCCATCGGTCGGCGACCTGAGGATCAGAAAAGACATGCTCAATCGTCGAAGAGGCAGTCTCGTCACCGCTGTCGGTGTGAGAATCACTAGGAGATCGATCATTGACAAAAACCTCTTTAGTGTCCCTGTCGTTGACATAGACCTCCTTGTTGTCCCGGTTGGGACCGTCACTAGCAGCCATGATGGACAAGAGAGTGTGGTTCGAGTCCGCGGAGAAGTGAGGAAAGACTTGGGGCCGCGGAGATGTCAAGTGTAGGAAACACCTGTGATGGATGCATGGCCTGGCTTATAAAGGTCTGGCACCTCTCCCACACCCTCGGGTTCGAAAACCATGATGTACAGCAAAACCTCAGGGGCGGGACACTAGCAATGTCGCGATGAGCCTCGATAATCACCTCAAGCTCGGTGAGACGACGTTTTCTCCAGCATATCCAGGGTACAATCGACGCTTGGAGGCGAAAAAGCTACGCTGAGCAGGGCCAGACCTCGAATCTTTGGGTCAAAAGTTGGGGGTCACTTTCAATAACCTCTTGCTAAAGCATTGAACCCCCGAGAGCCCGTGGCGACGGAGCGGTAGTTGGCCGACCAATCGAGACCCGGGGATAAGCATGCATCAGACCGAGAAGAGAAAAGTGTCGGGTCCTCTGCGAACGTTGCAATGGCGAGGTCGTCATTGGAAGCATGTAAGTAGAGACTAACATGACTTGTGCTGGCGGAGCTTTGTCTAGAACAGGAGAATGACGTGCCCGGAGACGGGGAGTCGCCGGTCCAATCGCTGGGTTGACCGACCGAGAAGCCGTAGATACCAGGGAAACTAGAGTTTTTTGATGGAGAAAATCTCGGAGGTGGTGGTGGTCTCGGGGAGTTGATCTGTGAAGCTGGGGTTGAGTATATTTTATATGTACGTACTATTCTGACATGGAAAACTATTTCTCTACTATCTTGGGAACTCTCAACTATAAAATACAACTCTAATAGAACGACCACGAATAAATTCAATTCTTTTCTCTGAATATTCAGCCATAATCGACCTCCCGAGCGATATCCCGTATTCTCATCGCAATCACATTGCGTGACCCTGCCCCAGAGATTGCGACACCACCATGGCGCGGGCGTTTCGTGATGGCGCAATCCTTATCCCATCGCCCCCGTCGCAGTCTAAACCCCTTGGCAAATGTCATGTTAGAAATGGCCAAGCAGAGACCAAAAACTCCATTGCGTGATTTCTCTCCCACCTGTCGAGCGTCGACTCGCGCCTCATTGATCGACGCTCTTCTTACGCAATATGCCAGTCCGAAGTCGCTCAGAGTGATGCTTCCATCGCTTACCTACAACATCACCAGCGACGAATGAAACTCTTTAGACTCCGTCGGTACTCTGCTTATTGCTTTTCCCCGCGTTGATGCCGGCATTCATGTGCTGGATCGCGATATCCGATGAGGGGAACAAGAGTTGCTATGTAATACATATAAAAGAGACGGCTTATCTGTCTCAGAGTAGACTCTAATCAAGACAAAAGTCGAAACTCGTAGATTCTTCACTGTCTGCTTCTTTCACAATGGCTCCTTCAGCAACTACAACTACGGCCAGCTTGGTCACCGACGCCTCCAAGCTCAAGCTGTACCCCGGCCATGTCGAGGGTGTCTACAAGGAGCTGTCTCCTGTCGTGTACAAGAAGGATGATGAGCTCAAGGGAACTGACGACTTTGCTGCGGCCAAGGTTAGCTCTCTCGTTACCTTGACTGACATGCACAAACTAACACGATTCAGTATCCCAACTACCTCCCCACCTGGAACAAGGACCAGGTCTACCCTCCCCTCGAGCCCTTTGAGCACTACGACCACGGCCGCGACGCAGACCCTACTTTCCCCAACCTCATCACAAAGGACGCCAAGGTCTCTCACCTTACTCCCACCATCGGCACAGAGGTCGAGGGCGTCCAGCTGAGCCAGCTCTCCAAAGCCGGCAAGGACGAGCTCGCCAGATACGTCGCCGAGCGCAAGGTCGTAGCCTTCCGCAACCAGGATTTCGCCGACCTTCCCATCTCCGAAGCTCTCGAGTTTGGAGGCTACTTTGGTCGTCACCATATTCATCCTACTTCTGGTTCACCAGAGGGACATCCTGAGATTCACCTTGTTCACCGTGGTGCGGGAGACAAGTCCCACGAGACCTTTTTCAAGACTCGTGTGAGCTCCGTCGCGTGGCACTCGGATATTACCTATGAGCAGCAGCCCCCAGGAACGACCTTCCTGTACATCCTTGACACCCCCGATACTGGCGGTGACACTCTCTTTGCCAACACTGTCGAGGCCTACGAGCGTCTGTCCCCTGCCTTCCAGAAGCTGCTTCACGGCCTCAAGGCTACCCACTCTGGTATCGAGCAGGTCAACGCCAGCGTCAAGAAGGGCAGCATCAAGCGACGTGAGCCCGTCGTTAACGAGCACCCCATTGTGCGAACACACCCCGTCACCGGCGAGAAGTCGCTGTTTGTCAACCCTCAGTGTAAGTCACACCCCCCTCCCCGATATAAACCCATACTAACATCCACAGTCACCCGTGACATCGTCGGCCTCAAGAAGGAAGAATCCGACGCCATCCTCAACTTCCTCTACGAGCATATCGCCTGGGGAGCCGACTTCCACGCCCGCGTCAAGTGGCAGGAAAAGACCGTCGTCGTCTGGGACAACCGATCTGTCCAGCACACTGCCCTTGTCGACTGGAAATCTGGTCAGCGAAGGCATCTTGCCCGTATCACGCCCCAGGCTGAGCGGCCCTATGAGACCCCCTTTGAGGGTTAAGGAATAATGATAGCGTCTTGGTTAAATGTCCCGCGGGCAAAGATCCCAGCAGAGGACCTGAATGAACAAATTGATATACAACAATCGTCTGTTAGTGAATGTGAAGCAGTGATGTGATGAAATATGCGAGTAGGGCCCGTCGGGCTGGAACACAACGATCCTTTGTGATGCTGACACTATTAAGATACAAGGCCCATGTATGCCTCTATATGTACTCTCACAAACCAGCTCATATGTATGCACCCCTTTCCTCCCAACGCCAATGCTCATGTATCCTGCCAAAGCAACCCTCTATGCACAAAACATCAAACCACGCTACTCCAAACCTGATGTCCGAGCATAACAGTCAGGACACCGATGCCATACTTGCCGGCATCTGCAGTTCCCTGCCAGACCTCCCACCCAAGCCAGCACACAGCTGCCAGCTCCATAACGCTCAACACAGATCCCACATACGTCGCTGTGCTTGGGCCTTTCTCTTCTTTTGTTTCCTTGCTAGCTTCGCCCGTCACCCGTAGTGCGATCATCCCAGCTGCAGAAAGCAATGCCAGTTGCACCTCTCGACGGAACGGGGTATGGATAGCTAATGTGAGTCCCCACACGACAAGCAGCGCGGCGAGAGCCATAAACTCGACCCCCAACTTGTCCATTTTAGGCTGTATAGCTACAGCAGGCTTTTCTTCAGTCCATCCAGATGGTCGTCGTGCCGAGGCATCAGCCGGCTGAGTCTCCTGGCTCAAGCTGAAACTCTGACTCAACATATCAGCCAAGCTATTAGCTGCATCATTGGTCTTCTGAGGCGCAAAGAAACTTGGCGGCTTGAAAGAAACTTCCTCGTCCTCCTGCTGCTTCTGTGCTTGAGCCTTGGCCGCACCTCGGAAAAAGATGCTCTCTTGCTCAACGGGCTTACCCCTCAAAACAGGTGCATTGGGTGGGTTCCGTAGTCGTTGGGATGGAGTAGTTGGTGCTGCGGGAACCTTGTACCAAAAAGGACTCTGCTCGTTGCCGACGGGCGATTCTCCAAAACCTGGTCTTGGGCCGTTGGAGAGAGGCGCCTCGCGAAAGGCTCGGTGTTGTGACGGAGCTGGAGACTCGGTAGGAGTCCAGTCCATCTCATCCGAGTATTGAACCTGAGTTCTCTGCGGAGAGAGGTTAAGGCTGTTGAACTGCGTATGAGGGCTCTCCGGGATCCTCACGGGGTTGTTAGGAGGGTATGGCCGTGGTAGCGGATTAACAAGCGGTTGACTGAATAGATCCCGTTGCTGAGGCGCAGGAGTCGGCGAGTCCAAGGCCTCGTTCAACAATTCAGAAAATGTTTTTGATTCCTCCTTCTTCCTCCTCGTGATCTTGGGTTTCGGTGAAATGGTGGCACTGGAGTTACCAAAAAGGGGCGTGGTATCAACTTTGATGGACCTCCTTGCAAAAGAATAGATCTAACCAAGTCAGCATTCGTTCACTTTCTCACACAGAAAAACATACCATAATCATGACAACCGACATGACCAGATGAGCGCTCAGCTGAGCACTCCTCGACTGTCCCCTGCCTCCATTCATCTCGAGCACCCGGCGGAACAAAATGCGGAAGAAGATGATTAATCCTTGGAAGGAATACCACTGCGTAAATCCCAGGAGATGCCTCGTGAAGCCGCGGCTGACCTGCACAAACTGAGGATTCCACCACGCAGATAGAATGCTCGCCGCAACCGCCCCGCTGATCAGAGTGTCGGCTGGTGGGAGAAATGCAGCAGCCCATGATAGAGCAGCCACCGCCATGGTCGGCCAGCTCTTGTCGTCTGGGTCATACATCCCCTCATCTGGATGCTCCAACACAAATGATAGCGTCTTAATGTGCCAGAGCATCTGCATCGCCAGTCCTCCCCACCATAATCCCCTCCCCAAGCTGTTGGCCCAGTCCAACGCCGTATTCCTTCCTGGATCAGTCCTCCTCCCTCGACTTTTCTCCATCATCCGTCGTAGGTGATCCGTCTTGGCCGTGTACCCGGCTTGACGAATCTGACCCTCTACCCGCTCAGCACATTCATCGCAGACCTGTGGATATCGCTCCTCCAACCCCTTTCGGTATCGGTAATAGTTTCGTTCGAGTTCAGGGTAATCGGGATGGTTCGGGTCGTCGGGGAGATATTGAGCGAGTGAGGACGTGAATAAACGCTGATTCTTGAGACATGTCGAGCAAAAGATACTATCCCTCGGTGACGTGGGAGGCGACTGTCGTGGTACTGCGTATTGCGTTGCAGGTGCTTCACGCTCGGTGGCTACTGGAGGATCCGTAATCTCTCCATTCTAAATTTTGTCAGCTGAAGGTCCAGAACAAGGGCCTGGCACTCATACTTCATCGAGGTAGTTGGTCGCATCGCAGAATAGGCAGAGAAACTGGCTCGTGACGCCGTCATATTTGGTGTTTGACCTCTTGCCGCAGTAGAAGCAACTCAGATATCTCGTCCCTCGCAGGCGCGGCATGATGCCATGACCATTAAACCAGAAATAACGAGTGAGATGTTGTAGGGAGTAAGAAAAAGAACAACTGGATGGAATTTTTGATGTTTATTCCAGGTTGACATGGAAGCCCACTTTCTGGGGTTTCTGCCGGGCGGTCGACACATTTTAGAGGCTCCCAAGCCCCTGCCGCGGGGCGTACAGCACTGTTACCCCTGCAAGCCCCCTGTAGATTTACGGGAGGTCACGTCACATCAAACGGGGATCCGGACGACCTCAGCCTTCAACATCCATTGAAGCAAGCCATCTTTGACACTGTCACTACAACAAAAGACGTCCACATCGTCAGCCAACAGAAAGATCCTTTCTTCTTTGCATGCGCCATAGATAAAACAACAATGCCGCCGTCATGACCACTCCACCCTCATCTTCAAGACCTCCTCTCCCTCCACCCCTCCACCTAACCATCCGCTTCTCAACCTCCCAACCAGACCTCGAGCTCGACATCCCCTCGCCAAACGCAACAACCGTCCTTGCCCTCAAGCACCTCCTCCGAACTCGTCTCTCCTCCCGCAGCCGACTACGCCTCATCCATCAGGGCCGTCTCCTCCCCGACTCGTCAGCCCTCAGCTCCGTACTCAAGGCGCCGCCGCCTCCACCACCAAGAGAGGATGATCCGAAGGGAAAGGGAAAGGCTGTCGAGGGCGTGTCGCGCGTCTATGTTAACTGCTCCATTGGTGATGAGTTGACGAGTGAGGAACTTAAGCAAGAGGAGGAAGAGGCTGCCAAGCCGCCCAAGGATGCGACGCCTGAGGGATCCAAGCCTACAGCCTCAACGAGACCGAGGCCAAGGGGGTTTGACAGACTACTTCAGTCTGGGTTCACACAGTCCGAGATTTCGACGTTAAGAACCCAGTTCACGTCGATACACACTTCGCGCTTCACCCCAGACGCCATGCCATCACCCGACACCTTGCGCAACATGGAGGACGCGTGGATTGACAATAACGCTGGCGGGATCCCGTCCGAGTCAAATCCGCTCGAGGATGAGTACACGGGCATGGCCTCAGTACTAGAAATACTGTTCCGAGCCATGATGGTTGGCTTCTTCTTCCCTTTAGGAAGCCTGACGTGGTTGATGCGCGAAGAAGGGATCTGGAGTAAGAGATGGCAGATCTTTGTCGGCTTCGGCGTCGTGTTTAGTCTTTGCATCGGATTCATCATGGGAATCTCAGGGGACCGGCCTTAGTAGAGTCTTCCCCTAGATGATCAAGGACAGCAGCAGCATTCTTTCTGGCGTCGGGCGTTTTTACATGGAGCGTACTACATACAATAGTCTACTACAACTACAGATGGCGAACAAGACGGGCTAGCATAGATTCCATTCCCAACATTTCGGTCGGGACAACTCGAACCGCCCGGACAACCGACAAGACAACAACTATCTTTTTTTGACCGACGCGCCCAAACTCCCCCATATCCCCGCGATGGTATAGCAAAATTATGGCCCCAGCACATGCCAAAAACCCCCTTTTTGAACTGCTCGTGAAACAGAAACAACCAAAAGCCTTACAGGTACAGACTCTGGGCGGCCACAATGTCTCTGCGGATCTTTGCCAGACTCTCTTCAAACTTCTTGGTCAGGTCCTCGTTGCCCATAACCTTGGCGGCCTGTGCCATCTGTCGAAGGAGCTCTTCCAGGCGACGGAAGAGACGGATGAGTGAGCCTTCGTACACGTTTGTCATTTTGCTGCATATTGTTAGCGGTGGTCTCCTTCACTGTATCATTACTCGTACCAAATCTCAACAAACGGACGTCCTTGGGCCCACGTGTAGACCGTCTCCATCAGCTGCCACTTGAGCTTCTGCACATATTCCTCCTCGTTGACGTCGAGCTTGCACTCCTGGCTGACCTTGGCAATGATCCTCGCCTTTGCCTGGACCTCGCGGAAGGGCTTCTGCAGTTCCTCCTTGAGAGCGGGAGCTTCCACCTTTTCGTCAAAGATGAAGATACTCATGACGGCAGCGCACATCTCGGGTGTCTGCTCGTTGAAGAATCTGTCGAAGAGCAGTTCCGAGAGGAGCAGCTCGTGGCCCTCGGTGGATGAGATCTCACACGCGACACGGGCCTTGAGCTGAACGACCTCAGCGTCGTTGATGAAGCCAAGACGGCGGAGGACACGCTTTCGTGACTTGAGCTCGTCCATCTGGGCGATGCTGTAAGCCTTGGCGATGGCCTTCTTGGTCTCCTTGACCTTGTCGGTCAGCTTGACCTTGGTGTGGTATTGCTCCCATAGTGAGGGCAGAAGAGGAGAGAGGTGCAGAGGGTTGGCCAGCAGCCGCGACTCCAAGACCTCAATCTTTCTCAGCAACTTCTTGAAGGACTCGTCTGTGATCTCCATGTTCTCAATCGGATCCAGGATGGGCAGACCATCAGGGAATCGGCGCTTCACCTCCATCAGAGACTTGGTGAGCGTCTCCCTATCGCCATCCGTCTTCAACCCATCCTTAGGGAGGAAAAGTCGGATCTGGCTGATGGCCTTGATGCAGGTGAGGAGACAAGGAACAATGGCAAACTTGATGTCATCGTCGTCAGAGAACGGCTTCAGGCCAGGGGGCATCTCTCCAGCAGGCTGTCCAGGGGCAATTTCGGCGCTCTTCCTTGAGATGGGCAGGAGAACATCAATGACGTAGGACTCCTGGGGAATGTGTTCGGGCTCGCCAAGCTTGGGTCCTCGGCGGGGAGTCTGGTTGACAATGACTCCCCATCCAAAGTCGGTGCCGTTTCCTGCAACAGTCTCCTGGTCGTCCTTGGGGTTGTAGATCTGCACCAGACGGCCGGGCTGCAAGTAAGAAATGCTGTAGTTGGGGTGCTGGATCACTGTCCGCATGTCCTTGGTGTAAGTGCTCAACTGTTGACGAATCTGGTAGTAATCCTTGACTGTCGCCTCATCAGGGATGCTCATTGTGTCACGCTCCTGCTGTAGCGACATCAAGTCCTTCTCCAGAGACGGGACGCTAGCCGCGTTTTGGAACTGATGGAAGCATCGCTCCAGCATAAACTCCGGTGAGATGGCCTCGATTCGCAACAGGTTCAGAATCATGTTGTAACCGAGGTAGAAAGCCGAGTTAAGGCGATCCTGGTGACCAGTAACAATCTCCTTGGCAGTGTCAGGCTCAAGCTTGTCGTCAATCATCATGATGACGATACCTCGGGCATCGAGACCACGACGACCAGCACGACCAGCCATCTGGATGTACTCGGAGGAAGTGAGAGGACGTCTCTTGACACCATCCCACTTGGTAACCTGAGTGAAAACAACAGTCTTGGCAGGCATGTTCAAGCCGATAGAGAAGGTCTCAGTCGCGAAAAGAACCTTGATAAGAGACTCCTGGAACAGAATCTCGATAGTCTCCTTGAGAATAGGCAGCAGACCTGAGTGATGCACACCGATACCTCGCTCCAACAGGGGCAGAAGGTTCACAATCTGAGGCAACTCCCTATCCTGCTCTGACAAGCTCTCAATGGCGCTGTGAAAGACCTTTTTAACCATGGCCTTTTCGGAATCGTCGTTGAAGCTGAGGGATGAAATGTTCATGGCCATGTTCTCACACTCTCGTTTGCTGAAGTTGAAGACGATGACGGGGTTGAACTTCTTCTTGATGGTCATCCGGATGATCTTGGCAATGTCCGAGCCGCTGTCCGCACCGCCCTTGTTGGTCTTCTTGTTCTTGCCCTTTCCTTTTTGTCGTGCCGTAGGGTCGTTAGGATCAGCTCCCTTCTTCTCCTCCACCTCTTGCATAACCAGGTTGAAATTCTGCTCGTTAAAGTTGCTCTTCTCGTCGACGATGAGTCTGGCGCCACTACCACCAGCTGGGAAGAAGTAGTTCTGAAGAGGAGTCGGTCGGAAATCAGTGTAAACAACGTGGCAAGCCTGATGATGGATCTTGGCAATCCACTCGGCAAACTGGAAAGCGTTGGGAATGGTGGCCGAGAGGAACACGTATCGGACCTTGTCGGGAAGCATAATGATGGTCTCCTCCCAAACGACACCTCTCGTCTTGTCGCGCATGTAGTGAATCTCATCAAACACAACCCACGCAACTTCTCGCATAATCTCTGAACCTCGATACAACATGGACCGCAAAATCTCTGTCGTCATGACCAGACAACTGGCCGTGGGGTTGATAGTCACGTCACCAGTCATCAAGCCCACATCTCCAAAGATGGCCTCGAAATCTCGATATTTCTGGTTGCTCAGGGCCTTGATGGGACTCGTGTAGATGACTCTCTGGTTGCGCTTCAGACACTGCGCGACGGCGTACTCTGCGACGACTGTCTTTCCGGCAGAGGTGTGCGCAGATACGAGCACACTCTCCTCCCGCTCAATCGAAGCCACGGAAAGACTCTGGAAAGGATCGAGCTTAAAGTTCCACGTTCGTGCCGGCTCGTCGGGCGCCTTGTGCTCGGACAAGGGAACATACTCGTAATCCAGGTCCGGGGGTAGCGCAACTTGATGCTGAATGTTATGCGACAGGACCAGCGACGAGTCCTGAGGCACAAAGGTAGATGCGCCAGCAACCTCTCTCGACTCTGCCGTCTGGAAAGTATCCGTCATGACAGGACCCGCGCCGTCCTCCTTCTTCCTCCTCTTCTTATCCTGCTGACTTGGGGTGTCCGAAGTGTCGTCATCGTCGGAATCCTCGTCCTTGGAGGTCTCGGTCTTGTCGTCCATGTCAACATCCTCAGCCGCCTTGGCCGCGTTGCCGTTCATGGCCTCATCGGCCTTTCTCTTCTTGGTCTTGTCGCGCTTGCGGGGGATGCTCTCGTCTTCGCTCGCACTCGGGGCCTCCACCTTGCCCTCGAAAACATCAAACATGTCATCCATGTTTGGCGATGGTGTGCACCCGCGATCGGGGGCGGATCGCTAGCTTTTTTGGAGAAAGGGATCGAGATCGGAGTAGCTAGCAGAAGCAGAGTCGCAATTCCCAACGCGCTGAAGAAGGTCAAAGTTCGAGAACAAAGAAACGAGGTCTCAAACAAGACCAAAAATAGTCACCTCGAAGGAAAAAAGAGCGTGACTTTGTCGTCCCGTACAACAACACAAAGGAATCGATCGGAGGTTCCCAATTCGTGGGACCTGGGCCATGCGATTAAAAAAGTTGGTTGACCAGGAAGTGGGCTTGGCGGCAGAAAAAAGCGCCCCTGGCGAAACAAGCTGCGGGCGGTGAGCCATCGAGATCCACCGGTTGCTGCCGACGTCACGTACGACTCGAAATGTCAGCATTACCATTTGTATGAGTCATGTGACCTTTCAGGTGACCGCGCTAAGCGTTTTCCCTTCAACCTCAGACCACCATCTTGACCTCGGCGCTACCCATCACGACGTTTGACACATACCCAAGCTCCCATCCCCAATCGCCACTCCACAACGTCAAGGTGCGTTCCCGTCTACGATTCCGAAGCCATTGAGCCGCTCGACTCTTGTATCCCGCCGCGCACGAACCGAATTGACCTCGCCCAGATGCTCTCCCGCGCCGCCGTCCGTACCACGACCTCTCTGGTCACCAAGCGAGGCTTCCAGACCACCCGCGCCCGCCTCTCCTCGCCTTACCACTACCCCGAGGGCGCCTACAGCAACATTCCCTTCAACCCCCGCAGCAAGTGGTTCGGTGTTGGCTTCTGGAGCTTCATGGCCACCGGCTTCTTCGCTCCCTTCGGTATTTCCGGTGCGTGGTTTCTCTCCCGTGCTCTCCCGGCTGGAGGCATCGATGCTAACTCGCCGTGCAGTCTGGCAGACTTACAAGCCTACCTAAGTCCGTGGTTAGCGGATTGGGTATGCTGCTCGTCCATTGACAGATCAGGGAGCCTGTGGATGGATCGTTGTGTACATAACCGAATAGACAACAGTCACTCTCGATCCTTGTACTCGAAATATTTCATTTGTTCAAGTAATATTCTGGATGTCTATGTGATTTGCAATGTGATTTATGCTCATGATCGGCTCAATTCGTGCTCATGTCTCATACGAGAATCGTCTAAGTACGCAGAGCTATTCTGCTCTGGGGTATGCTCTAATATGGCGTAATATACAAGTTGGTACAGAATATACTGTTACATCATAACCGCGTTCCATCTTTTTTGTATCTCCGATACGACGGGCCGTCCCATTGACCCGTCGCCGACTTCATATCGCTGCCGTTGAGGACGTTGTCGAACAGGGACTGGATGAACGGGATCCGGTCCGGGGCAATGTCCCAGCGCTTGGCCAATTCATCATAGACCCGGACAACGGCTTCGTTGGAGGAGCACTTCTTGACTGCTCGCAGAGCCCAGATGACCAGCCACCGGTCAATGCGGAATCCTCGTACTCCCTCATCCTTGGCCTGGTACATGGCCTTCAAGACTCCCTCAAGGCGCTGCTCACTCCACTCTGAGCTTGGGTACCCTCCGTGAGAGTAGAAGCCTTTGAGCAGAGCCAGGAAGATGGTCGGATGAATCGTAATCCGGAGAAACTTCATCTCATCTAGGTACTGGGCAACCTTTGCCAGATCCCCAATCCGGGTGGAGTAGTGTTCCACAAAGAGCTTGTAAGTGTGAAGGTTCGGACTAAGCTCGATTTGCTTCTGCAAAGACTTGCCGAGCTCGGGGTGCTTCCGTCCAACTCTGCTGAACATCATCAACACCTTGGTGACGACCCGAGGCATTCCGTAGTTCCTATCGGGGAGATCAGGGGCCATTGAATGAACATCCCTCATACTCCGATACGTCTCTTCAGCTGCCACCTCCTCGCCGCACCTGAGAAGCCCCGATATGACACAGTTGAGCACAACAGTGTCAATCATCTCACCCGCCTCGACCATGTCCCTGTAGGCAGCCCGAATCCCTGCCGAGTCCATCTGCAGGCCAAAGTAGTGTATCAGACTAACATGGTGATACCGGTTGTACGGAATCTCCCTGTTTTCCATCTCCCTGTAAATCATCTCGGCGAGGTTATAGTTGCCAACCTTGGAAGCGACGTCAAACAAAATGTTGAACGTCACTTCGTTCCCCTTGATACCAGCGCTGCGCTCCATTTCCCTCCATATCCGCAGTGCAGTCTCCAACTCGGTGGACGTTGCGCGGCCCGCATACTTCGTAGCAAACGCCATGGCGAGGTTCCAATGAGTCCGGCGCAGCGTCAAACCAACGCTTCTCACATCGCCAAGCAGTGCAAAGTACCGCAGCATCGACTCGGAATCGCGTTTCGGTGGCATTCCCATGACCCTGAGAAATTTGTCTCGCCATTGCCATGTAAGGTGAAGCATTCGAGGTTCGGGGAGTTGGAGATAGATGTCGTATATCGGCTCAAGCGAGGTATAGTAGGGGCGACGGAGTTTTTGCGATATGGCAGAGCAGAGCTTGGCAACTATTCGTTTCGTCTCGTCATTGCCTTTACAGGTCTCTTCCTTGGTCGGATGCTCAAAGTCCCGCCGCTTATCCGACACCTCCAGTTTTTGCCCATCAGGTTGGGCATACCGTCGACGGTACGGGTCTTGGTATAATTGTAGGTGCTCCTCGACCGTGCTCGAGTCTTCTTGTCGGACAAAAGACATGAGGTGCTTTGGATCTTGTCTATGCGTCGGATTGGCGCTGTGGCCCGAATGTCGCGCAGCCTCGGCGGCAGTTCCGTAGTTCTTTGCTGCATGTCGGGGTCGGTGGATTGGGAGGGTCCGTCGAAGTTCGGTCGCTGGTGTAAAAGTCTTGAGCAGCCATAACGAGCTCCTCGCGCAGAAGAAATCTGCAGCGAGCCTCTTCCTGTGCGTTCCCCCGCCGCCATCTCTCACGGTACAGAAGCTCCTCCTCACGGTCGGAGCGGCAAGCCTGGCCGACGGTCGGTTCGAGAGCACCGCACAGACGGAGCCGTCAACTCGACTGGAGATTTTCATGAGCTCCTCCTCATGATGGTGCGACCTCGGTGTGTAGCCGCGACACTCGAGGCAGAGGAAGCCAGATGAATTGGAAGCAGAGAAGGGGTGAGAGAATGGAGGTTGACAATCCAATCTCTCTCGTGGTGGGATGAGAGGCTTGTGCTTGTTTCTCAAGTTAGCGGGACCTTTTTCCGGGATGATTTTTTGCTAACAGATCGGGGGCGGATGCGCGCCAAGCTTACCGGCATCCCGCATTATCGGCGTTAAGATTGGCCGATCTCCAAAATTTCCACCACCACACCACCACGCTGAGCATAGAGCCGCGACATCGCAATCCACTCCCGTTGTAGAGCGCCAATTGACCCTGTAAGTTGAAGATGGTGCATTTGATGGCATTGTATTTCACCTGCTAACCCAAATCTCAGAAATTGGCCATGGGAGGCAGACAGATCCGCCCCGCGAGGGTCTTTCAGACCGTCACCGAGGAGCTCAACCATAACCTCCTCGGCCAAAAGTCCATCGCTACGCCGCCATGGTATAACATCATGCAGACGGTCCCTCCTTCAGAGACCCTCGTCCGACCAATCCCTACTCGACACCGAGCACCCAATCCCAGAGCCACCAAGCCCAAGAACATCTTCCGTCCGCAGCGGATAAGGTACCTCGAGGATGGGCTACGAACCACATTCTACAAAGACCACCCCTGGGAGCTCGCAAGACCTCGTATCATCATGGAGTTGGATGGAAAGGATTATCAGCATTGCGATTGGAGCAAGGGCTTGAAGCAGCCCGGCGTCCCCTTGTCGGGAGAGTGGTAAGTCGAGGACTAGATACAACCCATGTATACCAACTAACCCCACCATAGTGTTGTTCAACGCCAGATGTGGCTCATGGAGAACGAGAAGATGACCGAGCGCAAGGCTTACGACGTCACCCGCCGCGAGTTCTACCGTCTTCGCCAGGCGGAGGAGATCGAGAAGCGCGTGTCCGTCGAGGAAGCCCGACACGTGGGAGCCTACTTTGGCAAGACTCGCATCGACGTCTCGCACGGCCTCGAGGACCGCGAGTTTGAGAACTGGAAGCTCTGGGCCGGCAAGGAGACGGAGCGCACCGAGGCCCGCCGCAACTCTGAGATTGAGAGCTTCGGCCTCGAGGAGGAGGATGGAGGCGCCGGTGGGGAGGAAATTGCTGCTGATGCTGATGCCACCGCCGACACGGACAAGGTGGCGATTTAAGGTCGCTGATGCAGAGAGGGCGGATGATACCCGTCATGTACACAAACCATGTAAAAATTACCGTCTATGTACGAGAATCAAGATTCACGCATGTTCCATGAACCCCTAGGTGCGAACCCTTTCCATTTTAGACCTCTCCATCTCAGGCCTTTCCATCACAAAATATCCCTGGGCGCAATTCGGAATCCCCCTGAGCACAATCCCATTCATCTCAGATATCAGGACGCCGGGCGTTAAACACCATCTCCCCAGCATTCTCAATCCCATACTTGGCAGCAACCTCGGCGTGCTGCACAACCAGGACATCAGCGATGCCGGTGTAGTAAAAGAGCTTCCCGGTGAGGCTCAGGGTCGAGATGCGGGCCCACGACTCGATGTAGACAAACTTCATCGAGTCCTCGGGCACGACGTAAAACATCTTGAGAAGAGTAACAGCCAGTCCGACAAAGAAGCCGGTGGCGGGGCCGTTGGAGAAGATGCAGGTAGGGTATCGAAGGTTGGCGCCGACGTCGTTCTTTGGAGGTGTGAGAAGGGCGGGGATGATTTCCAGCATGCTGCGCAGGGCGGAGAAGGGAGTCGACCAAAGAGGTTGGTGAACACGACGAGCGCGGGCGACGAATCGAGTGTCATGGGTTCCAGCTTCCTTGCCCTCTCGGATGCACAAAAGGTCGAGATCAGTCTCGTACTCGGCGACTTGGTGGATGGAGTTGAGATCCCCGGCAGTAATCAGATAGCGACGGTGAAAGTTGGCAAAGTTGCAGAATCCATCATCCATCATCATGAGCATCTCCTTGGTGTGTCCACCAGAACCGAGAACAAAGAGGTGATAGTCAACATCACGACGACGAAGGCCAAGCCCAGCCTGCTTGCCAGCAGCGGCAGCGGCACGGCGACGAAGGGTGAGCTGAACGCTGCGAGCCTTGAATTCACTTGAGTCAGGGAACGCTTTGGTTCAGAAAAAGGTCAAGGAGAGGCTCACCGTGAGGAAGACGATGAGCCCGACTAAGAAGAGCAGATGGAGCAGGAATAGGACATTCTCGGCCGGGAAGCAGATCAAGAGGCCGATGCTGACGCCAAGGAGTGCGGCGACGATGGAGGCCAGGAGCTTCAGGGACTCGGTGGACATCATCTTGTCGAGATGCTGCTGTCGTTGGCTGGTGACGAGTGGTTTGACTTATATGCGACTGTTGTCGGAGGACAAGTGGTCAGTACAAGGATCAAGGTTGAAGAATTAAAAGGACAAGTCAACCAAGAGAAGGGTAAGAAAATATACCTCATGGACTTCTCTATACGAATATCCTCAAAAAAAAGGGTATTAAGAATAGGTTTCCATTGTTTCCAAAGGCAATGACACGATGTCTCTCAACTCGGCAAAAAGCATGTGCTCAGAAGGAACAAAGTGAGGTTGAAAGTGGATTCATGTGGCTCAAGCACGGGCCAAAATGGGAAATGTAAGCCAAGTTCAGGGTTATTTGACTGGCTGAATGAACCTACCCTGAATTAATCAATTAAAGAGAACTTGAAGAGCAAAGAATTGATTCTCAATCAGGTATTCAGACTATTTAATGTACATGGAAAACTCCTAAACGGAAAATACTAGTGTGTGAATCACTAGCATTGCTCCTTGTTGATTTGATGCCTCCAACAATGCCAAGTTGTACTCATCAATGAATGGCCATCGTTGAAGCAGCTTTTCTCATGCTTGCGCACATTTGACCAACACCCGACTCAAAAGATTCGTCGTCTCTTCTTGGGCAGAGTACTCTTTTCTTCCTGGATATCCTCCCCAAGAGCACGTCTCGCCGCATCTAGGGTCGAATCTTCAAACACCTCTCTCATGCCTTGACCAGTGGCAGCTGAGCACTCAATATACCGATGAGCACCAATGCGCCTCGCTTGCCAGTTTGCCTATTTCAGTTAGCCATTTCAACCTAACATATGATCCAAGAGAGAAAGACTAACCTCGGAGGAACAGACACAGCATGTCGGATATGCCATCAGCCCTGAAGGTGAAAGTGCAGAACCAGTCCGATGGTCCTCAAGGAAGCACTGATCACGCAGATCCTTCTTCAAACCAACAAGGTACAGCAACGGCTGAAACGTTTCGGTCTTTGCAAATGCATCATGAGATGCGTGGTACCACTGCATTCATCAGCCTCATGCAACTCAACAACCGGTGGGTACTCACCCATTGCATAATGGTGTACATGGACACCTTGTCCGAGATGTTGAAACAGAGAAACACAGCGTCCCAAGAAATGTACGTCAACCTCTCGACCGTGTTGAGGTCTGGTACGCCCGAGGTATCCTACAGCTCAATGCGTACAGGGTGGTGGTTGTAGGTGCGCTCATTGACATAGGTTTCATACAAAGGCCGAGAAAAGGCGTCAGACTGTGACATGTTAGCTTATGATACCCGTCAAGTTCCCTACAACTTGCATCAGGAAAATAGCCATAGCGAGCACGACTGTAGAAGGTTAGCACTGAAACACATAGCTGGAGGAGCTCTCACAATAGCAAAGATGTCTGTCCTGCAGACTTGCTGCCCACAAACAAAAATCTTAGGTGGATAGGTTGCTGCGGGATACTCTCTTCCTCTAAGTCCCTACGCTTGCGCTTGCCGTTGAAAATCCCCAAAAGTCTCTTGCGCTTTGTCTCGACGGGGCGGTTTATCAGACCAGAGGATGGGCGGCTAGACTCTGAGGTGGAAGGGCGTCCAAAGAGAGGCGTGGCGGCGCGGAAGAAACTGAGGCGGGTTGATGGACGACGCGCAGGGGGGGATGCCTCACGGAAGGTCTAACGAATATAGGTCAGCAAAAAGGAACACAGATCGCTGAGAAAGACTCACAAGGCGGGTAGAAGGACGCTCCTCAAAGCCATCGCCCTCAAACGGATCTCGTCGCTCTAGGCGACTGGGCACACGCTGTCGCCACGAGTCGATGCGCTCACTAGGCTTTATCGGAGTCAAAGGCATCTTGCAGTAAGAGACCAAGATGCTCACATGAGAGGATACAAGTCCAAAGTGAGGTGATGAAAATGAATGAGGATGTGGTGAAGCGAGGAGGTGAAAAATGAAGAGTGTTGTTGTGAAGAAAAGAGCAGGCAGTGGTGATGCATGCCAGGTAATTATGGGTTGACGGTTGACGGCTGTCAACAGCTGGCAACCTGTGCCCACCACCTCTCACCATATCTAACCAATGAAAATAAACACCATCATCTAGGCATCATATATAATCTCTATACTGCTTATTTCGAAACCTATATCCAATAGCTTCAACTAACAAAGTCTGCCAGGTTCGCGACATCCGCCCTCCTCAACCTCCCCCCATCAACACCCAAAATCTCCCTCGGAAACCACTCATCCAACTTCCCCCCAGGTCTTCCAATACCCTTCTCCAAACTTTCCTCCTCCATACCAAGAACCATGATCGCCAGAGCTGTTCCGCTAAGCCAAGCCCAAACCATGCCCTCGCCATTGAACCCAGCCGCCACCCATTCTCCCGAGTTCTTGTCCTTTGAAGGACGAAGTCGGCCGACTAGGGGCATCAAGTCTCCAGTAAAACCCAAAATTCCCGTCCAAGCCTTGACAAGTTCGCTTCCTCCACCCCATTGAGGCTCAAATATGGCTGGCATAACACCTCGGATGTGCGTCAGCGGGAGGGCATGCACCTGACTATCATCCCAAACACCAACTTGATCCAATCCCTGCTGACGACTCCTAAAGAATCCCCCTCCAATCATCAAATCCCCCGGCGTGCCATCTGAATTATCCGGTCTCTGCGTCACATAGTCAAAACCCGGGTTGTAGACAATAGACCACGACCGCCCTCCGTGTGACGACGGGAATGATGCTCCTGGGCGCTGAGCGGACATATGTGCCAAGGCGCCAGTAAGAGACCCACGAAGCGATTGAACGAGATGAGGAGCGTATGCGTTGGTTGCGTGTATCACATGTCGTGTCTTTAGTGTTCCGCGAGGTGTCTTGACCGTGTAAGCGTACGGCGACGATCCTAATTCTTGCGAGACACTCTCGACGGGTGTGTTGGTGTGGATGCTCAGAGTGGAAAATTGATCGAGAAGATCGTTCCATACACCCGTAACAAGACGATACGGCCAGAGAGCGCCAGCTGAATAGGATATCCCTCCTACGATGAGCTCGTTGACGCCAAACTGTACTGATCAGCAACTCGTCTCGCAGGAATGAATTAGCCCAGCTCACCTCTTTTCTAACCTCATCCGCCTCCAGAACAAAGGCCTTTTCCTCTGGCATCCAAACCTTCATCTCATCAACCTCTCGTTGAGCCTTTTCGAAATCATCCTTCTCAGTAAACAGATCCACCGTCTGCACTTCTCTCACCTCACCCTGTGGCACCTTTTCTCCCACCTGTTTCAAGATCTCTAGATGACTCCTCTGAAATCTCGCCAGCTTGGTCGCCTTCTCTGGCCCCATCTTGGAGCGGAACATTGCAAGAACCTCGTACGGGGTGGACTTGATGTGTCCGCCATTCCTACCCGTAGCACCACTACACAGCTCTCTAGCCTCGCATATAACAACCCTCAGCTCTCCAGATAGCTCCAGAAGCGACTTGGCCACTGCTGCACCCGTGATGCCACTTCCAATAATTACGACATCTGCTTCCGCAGGCAACTCACTTTGAATGTCGCATAGCTTAGGAAACGGCGGGTCGTCAAGCCAGTATGAGCGGGTTGGTGCGGGGGTAGGCAGGCTAGGTGGGGATGAAGCCCGAACAAGGACGGATGAGAATTGAGTATGCAGAGCTGAGAGGGTTTTCAAGACCGATGATACGGTTGAGACAGTTGACTGGATCGTGGAGATGATGGCGCCCATGGCTGAGGAGAGTGCGGTTAAGGTTAAGATATGGTTAGACAAGACAGTTGAGCGAGATGTTGAGGGTAAGACACTGAGACACTATCTCGATCGGCAAGCATGGGTTCAGTAACCGAGCGCGGTTTACATTCCTCTTATCAAGATAATCACGATAATGCATTTACTACATCGAGCACACCTACGAGACAGGCGAATTTGAGAAGGACCAATATCACATCAAAACACCACAAATCAACAACAATCATCTTGGCGATTCAATGGTAAAAGACATGAATGCTGGATCAGCGACCCTTCTAGTTGGCATTTTCTCTAACGCTCTAAGAATCCCTTCCCCAATTTCCCCAGTCCAGTCCTTCCTGTCCATTATCTGCCGTTAAAACTAAAGAAGAGCACAAACCGCAGTGAAACAAACAAGACCGTCATCATTCTGGTTTCCCAATGCCCACCCCCATAAACACCGCCAATTTCGAAAGAGTAAAAGAAAAAAAACACACCTTCCTCGTGATAGACCTTTGCCTATACCCATCCGTTGCTCGTTGTCCTCCAGTCCAGAAGAAAAAAGTCAAAAGAACAAAGATTGGGCTTTTGAAACTCCAGCTCCCTCCCCCCTCCTTGTCGCATTACGCCATAACCGATGCAGGGTATGTTTTTCAGAAAAAAGTGAACCTGTCATGAGACGAACATCCTGTTCCTTTTGCCCTTTTTGGCATCCTCTCTGTCCCATGATTCCAGGGGCAGGCCCATGTGAACGCCGATTCGACAGTCCATAACAGACGAATGAAAAAGAAATAAAAAAGGGTCATAGAAGAAGAGAAAAGGCTACAATAAAACAATCCTTGCGGCAAAGCTGCCCAAGGACAAAGATGTGGGTATCAGACTCCCCATGTCAACTTACACCGCCGCTGCCAGCTCATGAACAACCATCGAGTTGATCAGATGCTGACCATTCCGTCATCGTCATAATCGCACTCCCTCGGATAGTCCACGGAACCCGAGAATCGGCCATTCGGGTCCAGGCCCAATTCCTGCCTCACATCCCTTTGGATCTGGAGGAAATACCTCCTCAAGCTCCGCAGACCCTTGAGGAATCCACCATCAGGCTCGTCGGGATGCTGCGGCGGGCAGGGCTTGTCCGTGATATCGTCGAACGGTGTGAGACTGTTGGCAAAGTCGGCAATCTTGAAATCAATCTCTCTCTTGTTCTTCTTCTTCCTCCGCGTCGTCTCTTCCGTGTCTGTTGCAAAGTCGGTAGTGGATTCGTACATCGTTTCGTAGTCGGGATCCTCCGACGTATCGCCATCATAAAACATGAGCAGACTTGCTGCATAGAATCGGTAACCATGCAACTTGCTGACAATCTGCTCCAGTTGCCCAAGCTTCTTCAGAACCACCGGAATGTGCCGAAGAATACTGTGCAGGTCGAGGCCGTTGTAGAGGAACTTCTGAAGAGCGCCTTGGAACTCCTCACCGACTTTTAGCTTGCGCCCATAGTATTTGTCCTGGAAGTCGTACGTCTGCGATCTGGCATTCCACACTTGCAGACCGCAAATACGCACACCCAGTTCCGCAGATGTCGTGGTCCGGCACTTTTCCGTCTGGGACTTTTGCTTCTTTGGTGTGGCCTCCACGCCGTATTGGCGGGTACCCATCTTGAGATCCATCATGCAGGGTCTCTTCATGCCTGACGTCAAGTCTTCTAGGAGCAAAAAGTATTCGACCCGATCCTTTTGAGTCTTGGCTTCCTTGGGGTTGACAGGTCGAGGAATCTTCCTGTACTCGGCTGCAGGCTCAGGCGCAAGATCAGGTGTGCTCTCCTGCGCTGGTGTGGCAGGAGTCGAACTGACAGCAGAGTCATCCTCGGGTTGCTGGTCAACCATGTTTGGCGCATGTTCCTTGTTCCCATTGGCTGTCGGAGTGTCATGTCCATTAGCCATGGAGCAGTTCTTCGAATGTCGCTTTGTCTTTTCCTCGTTGTCTCCCTTGTATCCAGCATCGTCGGCCTCCTCAAAGTACTTCAAGTCTCCTCTAGATTCTCTCACGTCTTCGGGTTTTCGACGGAGCCCGCCAGCAGAGTATCTGCGCTTCTTCTTGGCGGTAAGTGGGTTCTCCTTGAGGGTCTCGGGCTCTGGAGCGCTTGTTCCAGTCACGTCCTTCATCTCGCCTGGTGGTTGCTCAGGCTCAGACTGCACATACTCGTCCATATCAGGTACAGCCCGCTCAGGGCCGAGATCGCTATGTGAGTAGTGATGGTGCGCAAGCTTTCTCTGAGAGTGAGCATGGTTGGTCGGATTGTCGTCTCCGTTGACATTGACAAAAGGTGAGTCGGGCTTGATCAGGGCAGGGTCCGAGTTTGTAGATCGGAGCAGGCGCTGAAGAGTCGGACGCGGAATCGATCGTTGATGGGGTCGACGATGACGATGAACCTTGACGGGCTCCTTCAGAAATGCATCGTTGAATACCTCGTTCCGCAGCCGCTTGTTGATCATGGTAGCGCCCCAACTGTTAGGCCGCTCATCGAGTGGTGGACGAATCGGAGTCTTTGCAGTTGGCACTGTGGGCTCTGATATCGTCGATGTTGAGATGCTCTGCCGCCGGAACTCCTTTGGCAAGGGCATCGGTTGAAGCAGGTTTCGAGGTAGGATGTGCTTGTTGTCGTCGAATGTCACCGTGGGGATAGGAACGTTGGAGTTGGCCAGAGATTGGCTGATGATACGGCCCGATGGTGGTCCAGCCTTGCCGTGGTCCTTCTGTCCATTCTGCCCATTCTCCTGGCGGTTTGCCTCAAGCTGCTCCTGGGCCTTCTTACGCTCAGCCGCTGCAGCCTCATCCTTCTTTGAGGTGCTCTTCCGGCGAGTTTGCTTGCGAAAAGTCACATTCAAGACGCCAATGTAGCTGCACAATAGTTAGCCTCCAGTTTCGAAGCAATTCGCGTCAACGGAACAATCCGCCATTCAATCAGGAAATGACAAATGCGGTGGAACATACCGAGGAAGGAAAGGTAACAGATCACGGTGGTATCTCTCAATAGTCTCGTAAAACTCATTTTCCCTATTGTTGAGTTGCTTACAGACGGCTCTTCGAGAGAACCGCCAGAGAGTGGTGTGACCACCGACTTGATGTTTATATGGAATGAGTTCAATGGCCTCAAGGGGCTCTTGAGGATCGTGCTGGTGGTCATGGATATGGTCCTCATAATGGCTCACGGGTTGGGGCGTTTTAAGAGGAGCATCGGTCGTCACTGTAGTGTCTTCTTCAATGACAGCGGCGTCCTCAAACTTGTCAGGCACGAGGTCGCCGCGCTTCACAGCAAGGCGCTCGCGAGAAGGGAGGCGAGCGAGGCCGTAGGGAGGCTCATCCTTCTCCTGAATGGTTTCAGGCTCAGGCTCATCCGCTTTGACGAGCCACGGATGTTGTTTACTCTGAGAGAGAGACCGCACCCGGATACTACGGGCCGCGGTGCGGTCCTGAGGCTCACCTATGCAAGGTTCTTGCAGCTCTTGGTGGGGTAAAAAGACGGCAGATGAGATCTTCTCTTCCCCGGATTCATCGGCATCTCCCTCATCGTGAGATCCGACCTCGGTATTGACACTGTCGCCTGATTTCCGTCTCGCCTCCACTCTTTCGGCTTCTCCGTCGGCACCAGCGGCCGGGGTCGGCCCCACAGGCTCAGCTGTCTCCACCGACTTGCCCTCTTCGTGCCCGTTCACGGGTCGAGATGCGGACTGTTGCACTCGCAACGGAGTCTTGTCTCCCGAGGTGAGCGAACCATTAACGGGCAGCGAAAAATAATCCTCGTCGGGAGACGTGCTGAGAATAGGTTGCTCGTCGAGGACGTATTCGGAGTAGGGGGTCTTTGGTGTAAGTAGAGGGACCCCTCCATCATCATGTCGCAAGCGAATGGCGGTGGATTCCTTGGAGGGAGTGATGTGCGACTTTGCGTTCGAGCTCAATTCGTGATCCTCTTCAAGTGTTGGTGCCAATTTTTCTCTTGGGGTGTGCCTCGGGTCCTTGCGACGAGACTTGTCCTCTGGTGGGAGGCCTTCCTTGAAGAACCGCAAACTGTAGCTCGACTTGCGACTTCGTGCATTGGGCTCCACGCCAGCCATCGCCTCGGCAATGGACTTTTCGACAAGACCATCCTCCTCCTGGCCTTCAACTGAGCCAATGGACCAAATCTTTTCCGTCTTCTCAGGCCCCATTGCCATCCAATGAGGGGGGGCCTTGACCCATGGTGCTGGTCTCTGATCGGTGTTCCTAACATCCTCGTGTCGCGAAGTCGCAGGTGGTGTTTTGGTCCCCGGGCTATCGTCTTCAAATAGAGAGGGCGAATCATTGAAAGAGGTCGTGTATGTTGTCGTTCGGGGTTGGTAGTAATCAATGGTGCTTCTGTCTAGATCCAGAGAAGTCGAGGCTCTGCCCCGAGGGACATCCCTCGCTTCACGGGAATCAGTAATGACATCGCGAAGGGTGGCGAGGGCCGAGTGGCTAAAGGACGAAGGGACACTCGCGGCCTCCCGGGCGGCGAGTGAGGTCATGGTTGTAACGGCGGAGGCTGCCATGTTGGAAGACTCGGATGTGGCTCTCGTTAATGGCCTAGGAGCGCCGCATTTCGTGGAGACATTTTGGTGAAAGGGATCGATAAAGATGGCAGCGCTGTCTCGGTCGGGTCGCGATGTCGAGTTCGCAGGTTCTGTAAGAGGGCCGTCAAGTATAGGAGAGGTAGTCGAGTGTGGTGTAGGAGTAGTAGGAGTCGAGGTGTTCGCGGGTGAGGTTGTAGTCTTATGGTCCGACTTAGACGATCGAACGGTTGTCGACAGGGTTGTAGTAGGCGAATAGCTGGGGGAGGTGACAGTCGTGGGAGAGATGGTGGCTGTAGTTGTAGTAGAAGTAGACTGGGGTGATAGCCTGGAGCTCTTGGGGTTGGTGATTCCACGGGCAGAAGCCAAGGCCTGGGTCAGCAAGGAAGGACCAGACTGCCTCGGCAGGGGCCCGGGGCCACGGGCCTTCTTATTACTGGAAGCACCGGGGGCATGGCCGTTGACGGGGGCGACGGGGCCTTGGACGGCGTCCCTGGCATTGGCATCACCACAGGGCACGTAATCAGGAACAGAATCAGGCACGTTGTCGGGCACCTTGTCTGCGGAGGAGGGTGGCGGCATGAAGGGAGAGGGAGAGATGGCAGCAGAGGGAGAGGGAGTGGGAGTAGTGCTGGAGGATGTGGGAGCAGCAGTAGCAGCAGCGATCAGCCCGGGGGGTTGAGCACGGCGGCCGAGAAGGGCAGCATCATCATCATCATGGTCATGATCAAGGCCAGCAGCAGTGCCAGAAGCGACATGAGCATCAGGCGCAGCGCCCGCGGCAGCACCTGGAGCAGCATCTAGCAGGGCCTCGGGCGAACGACAGGGCTCAGAATCGCTCACCGGTACGGCGCGTGCGGCATTTTCGGACGTGGGATGCGGACTGGACATGAGGAGGACATCTGGCGCAACACGCTCGTATGGTTGGCGAAGGGGGAAAAAGAGGAAAGAGTTGTGTTGTGTTGTGAGTTTGAAGATGGGAGAGCGAGGGAGAGGGACGAGGATGTGGGCGTGGAGGAATGATTCGTAGATACGGAGCCCGGGGGCGGTAAGTGGTATCTGAGACCCGGTAGAAATAGCGAGGGGATGGCCCGGGCGTCAGTCGTCAGGCCCTTGTAATGGATGGGAAGCACTGAATGGAAGGCCCCGCGCCTGCGTGCCCTGGGGGGAGGGTGCCCCGAGAGAAACTGAACCAAGGCCCGCCCCAGGCGAGGTACCCTTTTGTCTGACAAGTACCTGACCCTCTGGGCTGTCCCAGAACTCAGCCCGGCAGATGCGCCGAGATTTGCCTGTGACTGGGGGAGCACAAAGTCAACGACATCCGTCCATGTCTGGCGGGGTGACGTCCATTTCCATGCCAGCCCATTCAGACCGTCTTGAACAAAGCTTCCATTCCCGAGCCAGCCCTGAGCCATTTCGCGGGGTTCCGGTCTCCTAGTGGCCGCCTGTCCGAACCTCGACGGCCACACCGCGTCCAAACCTCCCAGGTTTGCCGGTCAAGCAAACACCAGCGGCCCCCGGTAAAGCTGAGATCCAATGCCATAGGCAGTCCGTGCTTTTCCCATCCATGGAGGCAGCCCGGTAGCTCTGTTGCAGAGCAGGATTCCAGGCCGCTGGATAGCGGTCACGCCTGTGGGGTCCGGCTACTGTCCTGTCGTCTCCAAGCCTGCACCGGGGCGGCGGCCGAGGCGTCTGTTAATGCAGCCCAGAGTTACAGGGAGCCTGGCTCTCCACCACGTGTAGAGACTGAAAGCACTCCGTTATCTCTGTGACGGTTGGCAGTTTAGAAGCAGGGCGGGTGTCATGGACGGCATTGAGGAGGGGAGTGTTGGTTGAATGACAACGTCGCGGGAGAACCAAAAGGGTGTGTGGATGGCCTCTATCAAGCAGCACCACCTCCGTCCATCTCATCAAAAATAGAGTGCTACCCCAATGTCAGGGACCTAATCAGAGATGCGAATTACTTGCATGTTGAGCAGCGATTGTCGTCTCTTTGTACCTGTGCCAGCGTGATTCACATGGGAGTTTGGAATTGGATTGCGCCCGTGACTGGTCGTCCTATCGCATCTCATCCCATTCGCCGTCCAACTCTTCCCATAATCGACAACACGCGCATACATCAGTCCATGACCGCAGTTTGCCAATATTTGCCAATATCCTGCCAATGCCAATCAGGCAATGCTAATTGCTTCTCCAATCTGCACCGCCTACCGTCCAAGAGTCCCGCTGTAATAGGACACTCCGCTGCCATACCGTAGGTCGGTCTCCATGAAGCGTCAGATCCCCCATGCATGACCTTATCATCCAGTCCCAGGTGGCAGCCATTGGACGCCCTCACAACGCCTCCAGTCCCCTGTCTCGAATCTTCCGGGACCCGCCTTGGCTCCCAGTCCGCGGCTGCAGGCGTGAACAAGAGGCTGGAGCGTTGTGGAGGCTGCTGGGCTGCCCTGTCAGAGGGTGAAGGAATAAGACGAGACTCACGCCGCGATCTTGCTGAGAGAAACAGAATCAGCAACTCTGACCAATGCTTGGTTACCGATAACCGTAGTTATTTCCGAGTTCCTAATCAAAGACACAGTTCAGACAGGCCGCGGGAAATCGAGATAGAGTTCCATTGAGTGGCTCATGGAATGGAACTGACTGAAGAGGCCAAGGCTGACGTATTTTGTCACCTCTTGGCGGACCCGGACCCCGTCTTCGGCTTCGCCAGGATCATCTCTGGGTCATTCTTTGGTCATTCTTCTGGATTTTTCCCTTGGGCCCCAAGGCAAGGTCACGCTGCCCAACAGCAGGGAACGGCCCCGTCCCTATTACCCAAGCCTGGGGCTCTGGATTTGCTCACCGGACACGGCGGACAAGGGAATACGGTGGCGATTTACGAGATTGATCTGATGAATTGGTTGTCATGATTGGCCAGATTTTTTTTTAGTAGTCTTCTTTTTTCTGAGCTGCTGACTTGGTAGAGGGGCATACGAGAGGTCATGACCCCGGAATAATAGCTTGTTTTCATGACGGCGCAAAAGCTTCAACAAGGGCCACGGGGAACAAGCGACGACGGGTGGCGCAGGGTTTCAGACCCCTTCCATCCATTGCCGGCTCCCTCGATGCATTTCTCCCTTTCAGCTCTGAGCTAGCCGCGCCTAAAAAAACGTTCCCTCTCTCTCGGACTGCTCCGTTTTCGCGCCACGAAACGAGCAGACGCGCTGCAAGAGACGGACCACTCTCAACGCATCTCGTCATTTTCCCCCGTTATCGCACCGTACCCACCAGGGCCCTCGCCCTCAGGCTGGTGCTGGCTCGAATCTCGACCCCAGTCTGTTGCATCTGGTGGTCTGTGAGATGGGATGGGATGGATGTGTCTGTCTGCATGCGCGATTGAAACGGTGTCTCGATTCGATCTAGTGCGGGGCTCTCTTTCCGTTTGGTGGGCATTGGAAGCTGGGGGGTGTCATGTGATGCCCCAGGCCGCCCGCCAAGATCATGACATCTTGGGGCGGCTCTTGGTCAGTCGGCCCAACAGTGTGAGTTCTTCTTTGTGCACTTGAGAGTATTGTCCAACACCCAACAACAACAACAATCTTGTCATTGCGACTTGCTGCCGAAAAAGCGATCGCCCGGATGCCGTCTCCGGAGAACGGACGGATATCTCTCACCCTCTCTCGTGGCACCGTGGCACCATGACCCCCGTGGCATTCTTTGGTGGCATTTCCTGGGACGCACATGGCTTGGATTGGTTCATTGCTCTCCCGGTCTGGAGCTTACACGTTCGCACAACATGTCACTTGCGACCATTAGAAGTCTCGCCCGGTGTCGCCTTGCCACGTCCAAAGCTTTCAGTCGCTGACCGAGCTTGAAGCTTCTGCCCACAAATGGTTCTGAACCTCGTCATCTCATTCCATCATCATAGCCAACTCATCGCTCATCAGCTCTGTGTTATGACACAATGAAACCCTCGAGACACGTTTTCTGGCCGACCCTGTTGAATGGTTCGGTTCAGGGCTGGCTGGCTGGCGTGAGACGGGAGATGCGACACCCTTTCTTTTCCAACCCTCACCCATACGCCTCCGCACCGACCTCACCTCGTGCGCGCTTGATCTCGGGCTCATGTCCCCTGGATTGTGTATTGAGATGAGACGGCTCTCTGGCAACTTCCGCTTGGCTGTCGATCCATGATCCATCCATATCTTGCTACGTGCCATGGCCTCAAGCTTTGGATGAGGTAGGTACCCGGTACTGCACTGTATCCATCTCAAAGTAGGGTTGATTGGCGCGGGACGCTATCTCTGCTCCTTTCTTTTTTCCTCTTCTGCATAACCTTCTTTGATTTAGGGGCGTGTTTTTAGACGCGGGAATCCACGAAGCAACCGTCCTTCGATATGCTCAGGCAGAATGCCATGCCATGCCATACCATGCCCTGGCCCCGCCTAGATATGCGACCATGCGCGTGCTGCGAGACGATCCGCAAGAAACAGCCGGACCAAAACCGCAGGCTGGGAATTTATCCCAGCACAGCGCGGCTGTCAACGGCCCTGCAAGTGCTCTGCAGCAAGGCCATGACCTGTGAACGGTGGAATTGAGTTGGCTGTCTCATGATCGATGCCCTTGATCCGACAGAGGGGGCGCAAGCATTGACCTTACCCTAGGACGCAGTGCATACATGGCATGGACATCACGGCGGCGTCGATTCAATGCTACTTTGTTGGTCCGACTTCCCCGGCGGCCCGGATGGTGCAAGGGTTACAGAAGAGCATGGAACATTGTCAACTTTGTTTCGTTTCACGCACACAATTTTTCTGCAGAATTTTGTGCGCGAAACAACCAAACCAAGGCCTCAACTTGCTTGGTTGCGGTAGAAGCGGGCTCTGATAAGCCATCCAACACCTCTCCACCACCAAGAACCCAGCTACTGGCGGCACGTCCCATCCCGCCGTCTCCTCCTCAACCTCCATCTTGCAAGACACCCAGCGAACCAAGGCAGTTCTGCCCGGCCTTCCCTGCTCCATCCCGGTTGCCATTGTCCAATAAGTCGAGCCGCTGATCTACCCCGACTTTTAGCGAGACATTCCCTATCTTGTCAGAGGCATGTTCGCCTCCTTGGCCTGGAGATGTGCATATCGCCCGCTGAGCCGCAACCGGCCAATCGTGGCTCGTCTATCGACAACGTGCCTCAACTGCCCGCTCCATGACGCTCCAAACTCAACCTCAAACCCCGGCCGGCCTTGAATGTTTGGGAGGCGTGAATCCCCCCGTTGCATTTAGAATGACGAGGCGAGCTAAATTGTCACAAGTGAGACAGGCTCTTGATCGTTGGGCCAACGCCAATTCAGGGGAAGGGGAAGCGAGAAGCTCTTTGGAACGATGATCACACGAGGTTGTCGTGTGCTGCCTCTACTTCTCGAAGCTAGTCTGGTCTGACAGCCATGTCCACCATATGGGAAAGTTTAACCACATCTCCCGCAGCCCGACGCCCAGAGATTCAAATCTGGATATCCGCGGGAGTAGGGGCACGGTCTCGATCATGCTCGAGTCCCAATGTTCCCCCACCCACCTCTCCTCTATCTGGTCCAGCACACACGGACTGCCCTCCTCGAGCAGATGAAGGTGGAACAGATGGGTACAAGCCCACAAAGCTCGATGTCGTCTGACTCTAGAAGATGGGGCTTGCTCTTGCAGCGACCACCCTAGTCGGAGTTGGTTACAGAGGAGACAAGAGACGACAACCCTAGTAACTGGCAAAGGGAACAGCAGGATTGCTACGAGATGCTGCGTGGGCCACGCCCTCTCGGATCCAACTAATAAGCTGTCTCCTCCAGCGCAGGCATCCCGTCCCGGGACCGGACTGGACGGGCAGAGTGCTCCACCCGTCGCTCCGCCGGCGTCGCCCCGGGATATTCAGCCCTGAGACGTCGTCAACCACTTGGCCTCATACCTTTCAACACGGAGGTTGAATCCCCCTGAGCAGGATCATCTCCAGGGTACCTGTTACCGGAATCTTGGGACTGGGAACACTCTAGGCTTCGTTCCTCACCGACGTTAATCTCCCTGCCACCCGGAACGTCCGCTGACGCCGGCCGAGCTTCACCGCACCCTCGATCGAGCACAATCGTCGATCCGCGACCCGGCCACAGAAGGCCTTCCTCGCAGCCATGTGCTCCCCGGGACCCCAGATGGCGGCGGCCCTGCGCGCCTAGTCGTGGTTACCATGGGGGGCGTGTGTCCAGGGCTGAGATGTACTCCGACAGCTGTTCTTGTACCTTTCTCCCCTTGTCTTGGCAGCTCGGGGAGATGTGTTGGAAAAGCGTATTACTCGACTCATCAGTTCCTGGCATATTGTCCCGCGGCGTAGGTTCTGTAGGAAAGAATACCCCGGGGAGCTGTCTGGCGAATCAGGTCCAGCACCGCGCACTCATGGGCTCTGACAGCCAACGTAGGGGGCACAGGATGCACGTTTCTGATGGCTCACCCCTGAGACAAGAATAGGGTTTTTGCTGCTTCGTCATCATTGATAGTACGATAGAGCGGTGTCGAAAGGTTTCTTTTTACGTAGTTTCAAGATAATCGTAGGCTTGTAGTATCACGACCGTAGAGCTTCGACTATTCAACCACGTGAAGACACAGATAGACTTTTCATCTTATGCAGCTTTTGAATATGAAACAAAAAATTGTCTACTCGAGGTATCTTTGCATACAAACGCCCAACTGTTGGGTAAACACCCATCCTAGTGTCATGGAATCGTGTCATCCGTTTTGCCTTGCCTTGCCTTTCCCCTGAACTCCTTGACATGCTTTGTCCGACCGGTGTACCCATACGTGAAGAATAATTCATTCACAAAACCAAAAAAAAAAAAAACCCCCATTTCAAATCCTTTCGCCTGATATCTGTCCTTGCCGTGATTTCCGAGAAAAACAAGGCTTCCCATAGCGCCTTTAAGAAGAAACTGTGCATTTGTTGGTTGACCATTCACCAGGGGCTCTGTGGCCCCTGAGCGGGTTGGGGTGTCTTGGTGTTGTCCACATCCCACTTCTCCAGAAAGTCGCCCATCTCGCGGAAAACGTCCTCCACCATGTCCAGAGGATCCTGTGACTCATCCGTCTCGCGGTCGCTCTTAGTGTGATCCGCCAAGTGGTGCTGGCTGCTGTCTTGCTGCTGCTGCTTCTGTCGGAGTTGGTCGGCCGTAACAAACGTCTCCGCCATGGCGTCCGGTTCGGGACTTCCGATTGTGCGTTGCGATTCCGAGGGTAGTAGGCGCTGGTAAAAGGCGTTCCCATGGGCCATGTTGCTCCGTCGGGCTACAGCGTTGAAGTGCTTGCGGAACTTGGCGTTCTCGGAGGTAGGGAGGTCTTCGATTGGGGTTGTGGGTGGAGGGGACGCTGCGCGGGTTGGGACTACCAAAGGCGTTGGGGTTGCCGGTATGCTTTCCTGTCCCCCGGTTTCATGAGGTAGAGGTGCCCATGACACACGTCGCTGTGAACTGTTGCGTTCCCAGGGATTCTTGGTCGCCGAGGCCAAGATGCCTTGTGTGCTGGGGAAACGAGAACCTGAATCTCTCCAGCTGGCCCGTCTGACTTTACGAGGGCGGCTTTCAGGAGAAGACATGAAGGAAGCGAATGACTTGACGGAAAACTGCGGTTCAGGCATAGCAGGTCGCGCGACCGGAGCTGGGGTGATAACCGAGGCCGCTTTCTGAACTTGAGCATTGGCATTCAATGCCATTTCAGGAGTGTTTGGCACATCCACTGCCATGTGATCTTCCTCGGCAATGGTTGGTATGTGTGTCTGCCCCATCATGGGCATCTGGGTTGTCCCCTCTGTCCAGGGGGTCTGAGCTGTTGGAGATGTCATCGCCGAGTCGTGCGTCTTGTTCAGTGGAGTAGATTCTTGAGCGCTGTCGATTGGAGGCAGTCGATCCATTGCCATTGATGCGTATTGAGATAGCTTGCTTTCCGCCCATGGGCTCTGCTGTGAAAAGGGAACTGGCAAGTCTCCTTTGGGGTCTTGCTGGTCAACATCCATGACATCGTGTGCCCCTGGAGGCGTTTGTTGAACTTCCAATTGGGGCGTCGTAGCTTCAATGACATGAACACTGGTGGGTGGCATGATTGAAGAGGGCGTTTGTTCCAATTTCGCAGCTTTGGGTCTGGGATTGGGACTCGACTCTGTTTGATAGCCATTTTCATCTCCATTGATGGGGCTCGACAGTTGTTTCCGCGAGGGAGGAACGCGTGCATTCGACCCAATCCGGCTCAATACCTTGTTTGTAATCGGCGTGTTGGACAATGGGGTATTGCTTTCCTTGCGCTGCAAACGGCGAGCGGTGGGTGACGCGAGAGGGCTCTCGGCAATGCGAGCGAACTTTGACCAAGAGCTCTGCGAAATGTGTTTCTTCACAGAGCTCTTCAGCAGAGAAGCTCCGTGGGAAGGACTGGCGATAGCGTTGCTGGCTTGAGGTGGTGTACATTGAACTGACGATGCCTTGCTCTGGTCCTTTTGAGACGAAACTTGCGCAAACTTGTTCCCGAATGCCGTTGATGAATTCGTAGAATCTCCTTCCTCCTGACCGGTTTCGTCCTCCGTCGTTTCGTCCTCGGAATCTGTCGTCTCTTCGGCTCGGCTCGAATTGTCGTCTTCAACCGCAACGCAGATTTCCTCCCTTTGTGGTTCGGCATCTGGCTCTTCGGAGCCACTGGAAGACTCAGTATCGACAATCTTGACCATCTCTTCCTCTGGCGTAGGAGAAGATATTATCGCTGTATCTGACCCAGTCTCGGACGAATCGCTGGCAGTATCTACCTCGCAAGGGTCGTCCGGTGTTTCTTCAGAGAGATCGAACCCAGTAAACTCTTGACTGGAGATTGACGACAGATCACTTGACATTCCCGGCTTGTTCAAGTCCATCGGTTCGGTAACAGGGGCATCGGCCATATTGATATCCACCCTCTCGGTGTTGGGCTTGCCTCGAGGTGTATCGTCGTCCTGGACAAGTACTCCAGTAGCTTCGTCCACAGATGACAAGCCGGACCAAGATTCCTCTTCACTGACGCTGGTCTGGGGATCTCCAGCAGATACTGATGTTGGAACAAGAGAACTTGTTTCGACGATTTCAGTTAACGCGATATGCCTTGGGCGCATCTTGAAGCAGAAGCTTTGATCTTCTTGTGTTTCAAAAGCCGGCGAGAGACTGGAAGATTTATCGTCTTCTGAGGAGGATAGGGACAGATAAGACTCTGCATCATAGTTTTGTGAAGGTTGTTGACTGAGTGACGCTTCCTTGATTTGACTTTGTCGTTGCACGCTATGTTGGGAACAATTGGTACTTTGACCGGTGGCTGGCATGTGTTGTTGTCTTTGCGATATCGGCGATGATAAAGTGGCGGCAGCCTGCATAGACGCAGTATTATCGCGAGAAAGTTCATCTTCTGCATGCTTGGCTTCTTCGTCTTGGGCGCATTTCCCGAGATCGCGAACTGGTGAAATGCGCTTGACTGAGGCGTTGGAAGAAACAGCATATGACCGACGATCTGGCTCAACCAGTTCATCCGTGTCTGTTGCAGCCTGAGTATCTCTCTCCCAGTCACTAGTCTGAGACGGCGCAAAGAATCTGTTGGCAGCAAGAGCCGAGGAAGGTAGACGATCCGGGACGCTGTTGAAAGATGTAGTCGGCGCATCACCATAGTCATCCTGATCGTCGACGATGGTGATGGGATGCGATCGTTGTGGGACAGGAGTGTTGACGGATCCGGATTCCATGACATCTGTACGTCGTCGTTTGGTGGCCAAATGCTTTAACCATGATGATCTCTTTGCCTTCCTCTTTCTCGCTGACAATGATGGCTGTGGTGTTGATGTCCAGAACCGGTCCCTTGTCACATCTCCAGGTTCTATCGCTTCCCTCCACTCTTGGACCTTGGCTAGTTCATCTTCCTCCAAATACGCATGCCCTCCTGCAACTGAAGCCTGTTTGAGGCTCTCAGGGCTTGGCAAATGGCACTCTAGGCTGTCGCCCGGTGCTGTGAGGATCGTCTCAGGAATCGACACATTGCGCTTCACTTGTGCCGACCTCAGTAATTTACCTGGTGATGTCCGTACTCCTTGCGATGTCCCAGATGTGCGGTGTTTGGATCGCCATGGGTTCACCCAACGGCCGGACTTTGAGTCGAACGGGCCCTTGAGTGATGCTGTAATAAGGAAAGGTGTCTTTCCGTCGAGGTATCGCTGCCCGGCTTCTTCGTATCGTAGTTTCCGCGAGATTGGATTATCGTAATCCTCGTCGTCTGATCCCTCGTACAAGACATCCTCGGGAGCGCATGTCGCTTCGCAGTAAATCGTATCCTCCCCCCATTCTAACGAAAGCTCATCGGCTGATGGATCGACGCGCTGCATGATGTCGGCGTCAGAGGGTGTCGCCCTCGATGTCAAAGGTCGTCGTCCTGAGTAGGTACATAAATAAGTCGGTAGTGTTCCAGGAGGCGCAAAAACGTCGTTATCTCGGTTGATCGGCCCGCATTTGTCGTCACCTGTGCGGTGTGTTGTATGCTTGCCGTTGATTGATTTTCACGCCGTCGCCAGGGGAGACGCGCCCCGCGTTTTTCACGTGAGAGCGCGTAAAGTGGTTTCGTGAAGTCAGCACGCCGCCTCGAAGACAGGCGAGAGAAGTCAAATGAAGTTGATTATGCCGTGGATGATGTCTTGAAGACTCAACAAGATGACGTTGAGACTTTTGCCGACCGTTTGCTCAGGCCGAATGCGTGCAGAGAGCTAGAAGCAAAGAACCGTGACCCAGCACGTGATCTGCAGGAGAATGCTACCCGCGATCAACTAAGATCGCAGAAAGGGCTAACTAAATAGCCTAACCATAAGCAAATAAGGGGATAAATAAGACAATAAGAGTACAATCACATTCAAATATCATCGAATTATTTATAATGATTTTCTTAAAATTCTTGGGCCTTTAATCAAGTCTTTTTGCTATCAGAATTAGAGAGGTTTAGGTTAGTGTATCGTGGTTTTTACCCGCGTGTGGTTGACACGGCAACCAAACGAACCCCAATCAACACCCCTGTCTTGTTTATTCGTTTATTCCAGACTCTAAGTTCAAGGATACGCGCAACATCGTCTCGCGATCTTGACTCCCACATGGTTCTTTGTCTTTGATATCTTGTTCAGACCTCATGGCTACCTCTTGAATCCCTTCCATTCGCTCGTGTTTTGATACATATTCATTCCACTATCCCGCTACCACCCTCGCCTGGCCGAGCATACACACATCGCGACGCATAAACAACATTGAGCTTTGCGACCCCGCAGTCGATCGCATTTCCTCTTCTTTGGTTCATGGAGTCGCATTGACACTTGCTGCCTTGGATTACTCTTTAAGGCGTCGCCATGGAGCACGCTTGGTTGGACTCCTTGTCCGAGGACTGGCCCTCCCAGGTTGGATCCGACGCATCAGCTGTTCAACTTCCTCCTCTCAAAGACACCGACTCCCCCAAGACCAAGTCAAGAGAGACACCGAGTCGGATACCACGTAGAACATTTGGTCCGCGTTCTCAATTGGCACACACCCACGATACTAGCGCCAATGTCCTCAGCGAGCGAACACCGAACGACATCAACATCTCGAGCCTTCGCATTGCTAAGCCGTCGCAGGAGTTTAGACTTTCACGCGGAAGTTACGGCAGCAGATCTGTCTCTGCCTCCACAAGTGGTTCTGTTGTTCATAACACGGTGCAACATAAGTCGTCACCTGGAAAGCCCCAGGATACACCAGAGTGGAAGCGACGTCTAGTGTACGGGGACGTCCAGTACGGAGAGCAGCGCGACCTGTTTTGCTCTGCTGCGACTGGTCTTCAAGACATGTTCAAACCACCATCCGCAACCGAAGACTACGGAGATGATGAGGAACAACCTGAAGCTGAGTCTTCAGTGATGCCGTCTAGCCCACCCTCGTACCCCCAACGTATCACGAGCAACGACGTCAACACAGGACTGGACGCCTTGGATGAGCTGGATGAACTTGAGGACGAAGACCCAGTGTATCCCAACGAAGTTACACCAAGCCCAAGCCCCAGGAGGGCGAAGAGAGAAATCAAGTACAAGCTTAATGTGGAGGATTCCATGGCTTCGAGCCAACTCAGCCCAAGAGACGACGAGACACCTTCACGACAACGAGAGGATATTTACCGAGACGAAAGCTGCTTGAGCGCCTCTCAGGATGCGGATGGCAGTGTTCGGAAACTTAGTGGCCAGAGCGTGATTCGCAACGAGGACTTTAGCCCGATCCTCATCGGCAAGCAGAGCGACAAGGATGGCAAGATGGATTTTGCACCTATCGAATTGCCAGCCGACACATTGAAACAGAAGCTCGAGGCTCTACGTATCAACCAGATGCTGCTCGACCCGACTGTTGATCCCCAAACAGGATTCGACAAGACTGACGAGGGGGCATCTGGCTCTATGGAGGATACCGAGGAATACGCACGCAGGGGAGGCTTCCTGAATTTGCAGAGAGGAGGCCGATCCGGGGAAGGCTCTTTCCGCTATCGCGACCTGAGCCCGGGCCTGGGCGTTGATACGAGCGGAATGCTTCCTGAAGAGTCACTGCAGGCCAGCACTCCTAAGCAGTTCCCTTCTGTCCGGACGGAAATCACCAACCCATACCAATCCGATTATTTTAACCTGAGCCCTGCAATGCCCCGGGCTCCTTTCCCCAGTCCCGATAAGCGGCAGATGGCTCCCGGACACAGGCCCTCGTCCGCTACAAGCCCTCTAAAGCTCTTCGGCCCTTATGACACCTTTACCAATCAGACACTCCTTCGACGGATCAGCCAATTCGAGGAAGGGATGTCTGCAACTTCATCCCGGCAGTCTCTTGGCTCTCCAGCTCATACGGACCAGGCGAGCTCTCCAGTCCACCAAGGGCCTGTGGCGTCTAGTCCTGTCGCACAAGCTCACCAGACACCTGGCATGAGGTCAGTCAGCCAGTTTGGTGGAGGCGATCTTGAAGGATACGAATTCAGTGAGGACATTTCCTATGTCTCACAGGCAGGATCCCCCTACTCGGATAAAGAGAACGCCGCTCCTAACCCTCTCTCGTCACACCCTGTCGAGCCATTATTTGAGTACCCAGAGTCCCCTGGAGAGGATTCTGAGCTCCTTGTTCGCAGACGACGAAACAAGTCCATGTCTTCATCCAGCAGCAAGCACCACCGAACATTTTCGACTTCTAGTGTGATTCGAAAGAATCTCAGTCCGGCAAAGGGTGGCCCAGACAATGCCAGTACCCCCAAGCGTGACTCTGGCTCAGAGGGCAAGAGGGCGCGGACCTCACCGTCTAAAGATCCTACGCCCAAGCGTCGACGCACACTTCACCGTTCCGACATCGCCCTTGGCCGTGAAGACTGGTTGGAAGGTGTGGAATCCGCATCTCGCGACACGCAATCGGCCATGGGGAAGAAGCGCAAGGATGCTCGACCTGGAGACTTCCAATTGGCGAACCCAAGTGTTCTTGCTATGAGAACTATTCTTCGACCTCGTAGCCCTACACCGAGTCGGGGATCTTCACAACGCAGTGATCAAAGCCCGGTGGCCAATTCCGAGGACGGCGATACCCGGCAACTGCCGAAGAAGTCCCCAATCCGGGCACTTCAGAACGAGAGCATGGTTAGCGATGCTCTTGGCGAGACAGACCGGAAGCCGTCGATTAGGACTCAGGACTTTGTTGACCAGGCTGCCCAGATCATGGCCATGATCCGGAACCAGGTGAAGCCGCCTGTCTTGTCAAGCGTGGAGGAATCGGAAGCCGAGCGTACGCCCTCTGCTGAGGACCCTGACTCCTCTTACCAATCGACAGGGGAGCCTTTCTCTCGACCTCCCAGCCGTGAGGGCAGACCTGTGACGAGACTTCCCCAGCGTCAAGAAGACCCTGAACTCATCAACCGATTGAAAAAGTATCAGGAATTGAGCGACATGGGAGATATCATCTCCTCATCCATGCGATCTATGGGCCTCGCACAGGATGCGATCCGGGCCGCTTTGGAGATTGAACGCCAAATTGATGAGAACTCGCGCACCAGATCCGATGTTCCATATACCACCGACGACGAGGCCATCAGTGATCCGCCTAACATTCGGTTGTCTTTCAATCCTGCTCACAATGGCACGCCTCCAAGCCCGACACGAGACTACCATTCTCATTCCTCGGCCGCTTCGACATATCCAACAGGATCTTCTCGTGGTTCTGACACACGCAAGACCATTATGCCGGAAAGCGTGTCACATCTCATCCCAGATCGAGTTGGCAGTATGTATCTGGACAAGCAGAATAACATTTGGATCAAGAAGAAGGAAACACCAACTCGTCGCCGGTCCAGCAACATCTTGCCCTCAGACAGCGAGGATGACCCGTTCGCCAGCATTCCGGATCTCTCTGTTGACCTAACTAGGGAGATGCAAAACCTGCAGTTGACCACCGCTAAGAAGACGGACGCAGTAGGCAGCCCAGGCCAGGCAAGGTCACCAGTCAGCCCTTCCAGGGCACCACGACCTCGGTCCAGTCGAGGCTATACCACCTTGTCTCCCGATGGACAACTCAGCCCGAACGTGGCAAGCCTTGCTCGAGAAGAGTTTCAGAAACTGGATGCGCGCATTATGGAGGATTCAGAGTTGGAGATGAATGAGTCGGTTGAAGGCTCGACCGATATTCATTACGACCAGGCCAGCAACACGCCCTCGACGACCACAAAGAGACGCAACCTGACTATCACGTTTTCCTCGCCAGTGGCATCCGTCATCCAGGACGTGGTGGCAGAAGATTTGGACACTCTTGAAGATGACCCAGAGCTGCCCGATGGACACCTCAGCTCCAATCCAACCCCTAAGAAATCGCCAGGTTATCCCAGCATTGGCAAGTCAGCCCTCAAGAATGGCGGCCAAGGATCAATGCGCAGTAACCGTGCCGTATCACGAAGTGTTGCTTCCAGCGGCCCGGCTTTCATCCCAAGACCCGTGTCGCGCATCGACGAGCAGGACGAGGAGAGCACAATCGAAGTCCCAGCTGAAGACCGGCAGATCAGTATCATTGGTGAGACGAGCGTGATCAGCCACAAGACACCCGATGGCCGCCGTGCTAGTCTTAGCTTCATCGTCAACCACACGCCGCGCAACAACCTGCTGTCAGTCCCTCCGGATGACAGTGCTCTTCTCGGGCAAAACGTTGGAAAGCTCTCCCTCAGCCCATTGTCTGAGTTCACTCTTAACAACTCGGACCAGTCGTTCGGCTTTGAGGTCAGCTATGTTATGGGACGTCGACACATGGCAACCGGTGATGGCTCTAAGAAGGTCATGTCCATGACGATACGGGAACTTGTGGACAAGCTTAGTGAGGTTGAGCCCTACGAGCCCTACTGGGAGGACATTGCAGACTTGGATCTGCATGAGAAGCGACTGGGAAGCCTTCACATGCTTGATCAATTCTGCGGCAAGCTGGTCACTTTGGATGCTTCCAAGAACACGCTGGGACATCTGGATGGTGTGCCGTCAAGTGTACGGCAGCTCAAGGTGTCACAAAACATGCTCACTGAGTTGACATCGTGGGATCACTTGATGAATCTTCAATACGTGGATATTTCTGGCAACGAGGTCAAGAGCCTGTCGGCACTCAAGGGTCTGGTACACTTGCGAAGCATCAAGGCTGACAACAACCAACTGACAAGCCTCGATGGACTTGATACCCACGATGGACTTCTTTCTCTTCGAGCTCGGGATAACTTGATTGAGGAGGTCGACTTTGCGCGAGTCAAGATGGAGCGTCTTACTGAGCTTGATCTGAGCGGCAACCAAATCTCGTCAGTTCGGAATCTGGAGCTCGCGCCAGCGCTGACACGACTGAGGCTCTCCAAGAACAGACTTGAAAGCTTCACGGTGGCCACAGACGTCAAGGGGCTTCGTCAATTGGATCTCAGCGATAACAGACTCACCGCTCTGGATATTAGCAACCTGCCCAACTTGCACTCATTGCATGCTGATCGCAACCGCATTGTTGACCTGGCGGGCTTCAACCGAGCTCGACGACTTGACAGCCTGAGCCTCAGAGAGCAGTATGGTGAACAATCGCTTGATCTCAGCTTCTTGTCGGAAGCTTATGAGGTCCGAAAGCTCTTCCTTTCAGGGAACTACTTGGGCTCGTTTGAGCCGACGGTCGACTTCCTCAACCTTCAGCTTTTGGAGCTGGCGAACTGTGGCCTCCAAGCATTGCCAGACAACCTGGGCCAGCTGATGCCCAACCTCCGGACGTTGAACGTCAACTTCAATGCAATTCGTGACCTGGAGCCTCTTCGCTTCATTCCCCGTTTGAAGAAGCTCTTGGTGGCTGGTAACCGACTTGCCGACTCGACAATGGTAACAGAGTTGCTCATCGAGTTTCCCCATCTCACACAACTCGACCTGAGAGACAACCCGGTAACAATCGGGTTCTACCCCACGATGCAGGTGATGGTTTCCAGGGATCGCAACGAAGCCGTAGATCCGTTCGTGCTCCCTGATGCCGAGGTTGAGCGGGACGAGCTGTTTGCTAAGCGACTGGACGAGATGACCAAGTTGAGGCGAAGGTTGCACCAAATCGTGTTTGTGGCGAGCTGCAAGAGATTACGAAAGTTGGATGGCCTTGCCATCAACCGAGAGGTGGTTCTGGCCAAGGATGGGGTGTTTCAGACGCTGGTGGCCGAGGGCTTGTTACCAGACGAGACACTTGTCGGCGACGATGCTCCAAGCTGCAAGGATGCGGCGGTTGAACCTGAGACGAATCACGGGATTGACACGTTGAGGAGCAGCCGGTGGAACGCAGAAGACAGCTTTGCCTAAGGCAGAGCAAGTGCGTGCATGCATGTACGAGTGCGCATGAGGAAGAGGACGTGTCCTGAGTTATGCATATTTGCGGCGTTTGTGGAATTTTTGGTCTTTTTTTTTTCTGATAGATGATAATGAAGCGAACTAAAGAGTGTCGAGCAAGGGAGAGGAAATTGGCAAAAGGGAACGGACACGGCATTACCAGGAGTAAGGAAAGGCAAGGCGAGGCAAAGGACAGGACACGGATGAATGGTTTTGATTATTACGAGTAATTATGCTGCATACCTGAGTTGTATGAATACAACAGACATGAGAGAGCATTCCTTTGAATTGAGTTGAGACGCGCGGGCTATCTTTCTAATTAATCGCATTGACAAGGGAGGTGTGTTATGCGGATGATGGCCAGGGCGACGACAGGCCGGACATGACATGGATTGTAATGGACATGGACATGGACTGGCCGTAGGTGAGACTCAAGGGTACCATGTGCAAGCGCGTCTTCTGGCTGCAGGATGAAGTCACGCTGATCACGGAGGAAGCGCACCGACGTCAGAGATACGCAGTCGATCATTTGTTGAAGCTGAAGCTTTTGCATGAGATTGGATCCCTAGATGACTGGTGCCAATGGGTTGTATTGAAGGCTTGAACGGATACAGGCAGCATCACGAAAAATTATCGCGTGACCACGAAAAAATTGAGCAATAATTGTGTTTCTTTTCTTTTTTATCCCTTGTAAGAATTTTTCATGAAAAAGTTTTTTCTGATTGTCCTTCGGCACTGGGTAAGGCAGGAAACAAAAGAGAAGAAAAAAGCAAACCAGTCGGGTTGCATAGGGGGCGTGCGTTCTGGAGTCTTGCCGCAAAAGAAAATAAAGTCGACGTTCCTTTTGAGGATGGAATTCTCTTGCTGTTGGCCAGACGTAACCCAGGGGGACAACATTTGCAAGAGAAGGACAAGAGATGAGCATCTCGGCCATAAGGCTGGGTAATTTGGGACGGGACGGGATAGGAGACGGGAGATATGGATGCTGCTAGCCCTACCCAGCAACTATCCCTTCTTTTAGAAAGGAGCTTCTTTATCAAGCTTCTAGGGCCGGCCGTGGGACTTGGCTTGGGACTTGGGGGTCCCCGTTGGGCGCGTGTCCCAAGTAGAAACCCAACCGTGGAGCCGGCTCCAGGCGAGCGGTACAGAAGGGTACGGTAATAGCTCAGGGCGGGCAATTTCACAGGCTCTGGCAAGGGTCGCTAATCGCATTTTCTCGCCCGTCTGTCGCAGGAGAGGTCGTCACGGGCCAACACATTCCCCCATGGCTAAGCAGAAAAAAAACAAGACCAGGGCCAATCGCTAGGGCACAAACGCACTTTAAAGAGGTACATACCTTGACGGACCGGGGGTGTTTGTCATGACTGACTCTTGCTTCATCTTGGGGTAATTTTACGACATGGACAACCCAACAGAGGGAAACTGATGAGAGATTTTGCTGCTGCTTCTGTTTGCAAGAAAATACTCTTTTTTGATTCAACTCGTCGGATCTGAAACTTCTTCTAATATTCGCTTCGCCTACGTTATACTATCAAAACCAAATCATATCAGTCATGGTCACAGGCTGACGCCTGCTACAAACAGGAGGTAGGTACCTTCTGTACTTTCTACTTTCGGTACTTGCCCCTCGGTTGGTGCCAGTGGGTGGGAGCTCTCCCTCCGATCGCACACCCCCTCAAGCCTCACACACCCTTTGATTGATTGATCCATTGCTTGCTTGCTTGCCCTCGCTCGTTCTCTCTCGCTTCCCTTCTCCTCCCCTTCTTCTCTACCAACTTTACTCAACCTTGTTTACCAGCAGCAAAATCCCAATCGATCGATACATCTCTACATCGACACAAATTCACCCGTCAGATACCGCTGACCCCCAGGCCCAGCTATGGCGACGGCCATGGAAGCGGCCGACGCATCACCGCCGTCGCCCCTCCAGCGGTCCGTCTCCCAGCATAGTAGCACCTCGCTCGCATCCCATCGCAGCTCCCGCAGCAATCGCAGTGCCACCGTTCGAGGTCCTCGCGGACGCAAGCGTCTCAGTCAGGCTGGCAGCTCTGCTAGCAGCATTGCTGCTAGTGACAAGTCGCTCACGAGCTTCCCCAGCTTCTCGCCCGAGACACCAAGCAACGACCGCTTCGAGGAGCCCGCCTGGGCCAAGTCGACGAGCAAGCCGCCCAGCACTGACGACACGCTTGCCCCCAAGGCCGTGCCTGCCTCTGGTCGCCCTTCCATCGTTGACAACCTCACTGCAGACTCACGTGCGAGGAGCGCTTTATTCGAAGATGCCCCGCTGATGCGCAAGGTCCCCGGCTCCCTCCACCAGGCCGATGACGAACACATTCAACGCTTGATTTCCAGACATGGCGCCATTGGTCTGATTAGGCAGATTTCGGAGGATCTTGCTCAACGAGATGCTCAGATTTCCCACATGCGACGACGCGCCGATGAGCGAGAGCGTGCTCTGCGCAAGATAATTAGAGAATGCGGCCTCTCCAACTTGGATCTCGAGACGCGGCTCCGAGCCGTCGAAGCTGACCTGCGCGGCCCTGGAAAAGGTCTGCAGAAGGAGGATAGTGGCTTGAGCGACCTCATGAGCGACGCGATGCAGGATACAGTTGTCGCTACTGCCTACGGCGAGACAGGCACCAAGAGCTCCACCATCCGAGCCAGCAGCCAGTCGATCAGCAGCAACACCGAGACCGGAAAAGGCACGTTGAGGGGGTGGAAGGAATATCTCTGGGGCTCGGGGACTGCGAAGCGAGGGAGTCGGACCAACAGCGTAAATGGCGAGGGCGTCAACCCGGCAACTGTGATACGATCACACTCCAGCATGGACCGACGACCAACGCTTCAGGACGATCTCTTCAGCCCACCCGAGGCGCAATCTGTGCGGACCCCTAGTCGGGCATCGAGCATCCAGTCTGGCACCCCAGGCGAGCGCAAAGCATCATCTTCGTTGGCAAGCATGGCCCTGCGGCTGGTAGCTGGCGGTGCCATAAGCGGGCGTGAGGCTGAGTCTCGAGGTCGCGCTGTGAGCACTTCTACCAATGCAGAGTCTCTCCGGGCTGCTTCTAGTGCTAGCAACCGGACTGGCCAGCCACGAGCAGTGTCAGTTGCTGGAGGCCCCAAGGCGTTGATGGCAATGCGACGATCTACTCCTGCACCATCTGCCCAGGGAGCGAGAGGGCAGGGGCAGGACGGATGGGATAGTTTGCGTGGTAGTCCCCCAACTAACCTATCTTCGCGACAAGAGAGTTATGGACCTGTCGAGATGGACGCCATTCGATCCCCAGAGTCACAGCCTCCGACTCTTACGCATATCTACAACAACTTTCCAAACAGCGAATATCTGACAGATCGATTCGGCTTCATCTACGACCAACGGCGGAAGAAACGACAGCGTGAAGCAGCTCAGACGGCGCGGCACTTGCGAAAAGGCAGTCGCACTGAGATGCTGCACAATGGCCGCACCGGCATCTCGCCCAGCTCTTTCGAGGACCTTCCCAGCCCCAAGCATAGTGTTTCAAGCGACGGACGCCCAGAGAGCCCAAACAGTTTAGAGGAGCGGAATGCAGAGGATGGCAAGTCGAAGAGATGGCAGGATTACCTCAAGATCGCGACGTTTCCCACAGAGCTACTGAGCCATACGCCAAGCATCGCCGTGTCACTAGAGGTGATGGAGGGAACCCAAACGCCCGAGCCACAGTCTCAGACTAGCGAACCCACCAAACCAGCCATTGTTTCTACCGACTCTGGACTCATCCCTTCGGCTAGCACGACAACGGCTGTTGACAACGAAACGCCACAGGTGTCACAACCTGAGTCGTCAGTTGCCCTCGCCAAGGACGACACCGAGCCTGTCAAGCTTTTGTTGCAGCAGCTGAGTGAACTGCACGATTCACTCCAACGCGAAAAGACGGTGCGATGGAACGACTTTCTCCGCAAAGTGCGTGCTGAGCGTCGTCGCGACGGTGAAGCTGCAATTGCTGCTGCCAGATCTGCCGCTGAGGCTCGCTATGAGCAGCCCGCCATGATTTTGCCCGAGACGCGCGTTGCAGACGGCGAAATGATTGGAGTCTCGGACTTGGGCAACAAGGGCAAGGTCGGAAGAGCCAAGTGGAACGAATTCAAGAACCTGGTGCTCGGTGGCATCCCCGTTGCGTATCGAGCCAAAGTGTGGTCCGAGTGCTCGGGAGCTGCGGCTCTACGTGTTCCTGGCTACTACGAAGACCTCGTGGCTCAGAGTGGCGAGGATGACGACGCTGTAGTTGTCAGCCAGATCAAGATGGACATCAACCGAACACTGACGGACAACATCTTCTTCCGCAAGGGCCCAGGAGTCAAGAAGCTTAACGAGGTTCTTCTCGCGTATGCCAGGCGAAACAAGGATGTCGGTTACTGCCAAGGCATGAACCTCATTGCCGCCAACCTTTTGCTCATGATGCCGTCCGCCGAGGATGCGTTTTGGATCCTGGCGTCTATCATCGAGAACATTCTACCGCATGGATACTACGACCACTCGCTTCTGGCTTCGCGTGCGGACCAGCAGGTTCTGCGACAATATGTTGCTTCGGTGCTACCCAAGCTCTCGGCGCATCTCGACTCGTTGTCTATTGAACTCGAGGCGTTGACATTCCAGTGGTTCCTTTCCGTGTTTACGGACTGCTTGAGCGCCGAGGCTCTGTTCCGGTTGTGGGATGTGGTACTCTGCACTAACGACGGCAGCACATTCCTCTTCCAGGTGGCCCTGGCACTACTCAAGCTCAACGAAGGGAACCTCCTGCAGTGTAACACGCCTGCCGGAGTGTACACGTACATCAGCCACCAGATGACGGAGCATGCTATCAGTATCGACGGCTTGATCCAAGCCAGCGAAGCATTGCGAAAGGTAGTTCGACGAGATGATGTGGAGCAGCGAAGAGAAAAGGCGATCCAGGCGGAGAAGGACATGCTAGCGGCGAGAGACGGTGATTCAGGGCGAAGCAAGCCCACCACGGCATCAATCGCCGAGACTGGGAGCGAGACGGCGGTAGAGACGCAGCCGAGCGAAGAACAGGCTTGAAGAGGGGATACAGGAAGTTGGAAACATTGGATTGGACAAAGGACAGGATTTGGAGTTTGCGTCTCATAGGGCCATGATACCCACCCACTGGACGAGATGTGTCGCGTACACCTCGACAGGGGAGTTGAAGCATTGCGGCGTTTACATATTTTGTCAATTTGGTATGGCAGGCAAGGGTTTTGGTTTTTTGAAAGGGGGGGAAAGGCGTTTCCTGCTTGAAGCGAGGTTGTCTTCTTTTTTGGCTTGAATAAAAGCGATGTCGTTTCTTAGCGGGCATACACGAAGGGTATACACCAGAGATACTATGCATCCTTTAGAGTAGAGGAATTCAAAGAAAATGATACAAAGATTCAACTCTATATGGTTACACTATAATTATCTACAGCTTTGCCTTGGTCTCCTTGAGCCACTGCTCATACCAGACCTTTCCAAACTCCCTTCTCTCATCTTCATTCGCCTGGACGTCGTCGAACCTCTTCTCGTGAGCCTCCCTGGAGGGGCTCTTGAGAAACTCGATAAGCTCGCTATGCATCTCTGCCTTGAGCACACCATAAACACCAGACTTGCACTTTGACACCAGATCCTTCTCCTTAATAAACGCCAGCACATCGTTCAACCCCGTCACCACACCGTCTGCGAGTCCGGCGGCAACTGCTTCCTCTGCATTGAAGCGCTTTGCTTCGAGGACTAGGCTGCGGTAGGTCAAGGAGGGGACTTTGTGCCGGAAGAGGGCTGACATGGCGGGTTTGAGGGGCGCGCCGAAGAGGAGCTCGTTCAGGCAGAGGAAGCCGCGTGGGGAGGGGGCTAGGCGGTAGTCTTGGGCTGTTGCTAGCATGAGACCACCTGCAAAGGCGTGACCGTTCATAAAGGCCACTGTTGGCATTGGGTATCTGGGTTTTGTTAGTAATGGTTGATGAAAGGAGGTGAGGTGCATACGATAGGAAACGTCTCCAAACATCGTAAAGAAGATGCCAGAAACCATCTGTAGCAACAGCATGTTCCAAGTCAAGGCCATTACTGTAGAATTTTTGGATGCCTGAAGTGGTGATGACAACACCATGGGGGTATCCAAACTCGAGGATATCAAGAGCGTTGAGAAATGCCTTGAGAACAGGCTCGGTGAGACGGTTGTCCGGCGGCGAATTCAGAGTTAAAAGGTACACGGCTGGCTCGGGTTCAGTGCATGTGAGTGTTCCGCCTACGTGAGGACCGCATTTTGGGATTTGGAGTGTGAAGAGAGCCATTTTGACGAAAGGAGTTGATGAGGGTTGAGATGTGAAAGGTGAGAGGTTGTTATGTTTTCTATAATGAGGCTTGGGGTGTTTGCAACATGGGGAACCTCGGCTCGAGGCTGGGGTACGGACCGTAGGCCGAGACGGGGTGGTTGGATTTAAAGATCTCGGTTCGATGTGGGTCATGTGCTAGACTTGGTTGAGAGTCGAGTGTTGATAATTATGGAATATTTGCTAATCGGTAATAACTTGAGTCTCTACCCTTGTTTGTGGTGTTTTGCTAGTTTTGCATGTGAAAGACCATCATCAAGCTGCCAAGGACGGATCCTGGGGTAAACGAACTTGAGCTGCATCTCATGATGGAATTCCCCGCCCCACTTCCCATGACAGAAAGAATACGTACCTCTTGAGTGTCAGCCAATCACTTCCCTCCTCCCCCACACAGCTCCTTTTTCAATCAAGGTGAAGCTCCTGAATAGCGTGTCCCCCCCATCAATCAACACATACATACACACTCGTTCAAAAGATGGCAGATCAAAAGAAGCCCGCCATCGTCTTTTTCCATCCTGATCTTGGCATCGGAGGCGCTGAGCGTCTTGTCGTCGATGCTGCGGTTGGACTTCAGGAAAGGGGACATCGTGTTGTCATCTTTACGAATCACTGTGATCCAAAGCATTGCTTTGAAGAGTGTCGCGATGGTATCATGGCCTTTTTACTCTCTTACTTGGTGACAGGAACTAATTGTTTTCTAGGAACTCTCGATGTTCGTGTTCGTGGCAATTGGCTAATCCCCATGTCCATCCTCTCCCGCCTTACCATCCTCTGCGCAATCCTTCGACACGTCCACCTCATCTTCCAAATCACATTCTCGGGCGAACTCCGCGACCTGAAGCCTCACACCTTTATCGTCGATCAACTCTCTGCCGGCCTTCCCCTCCTACGCTACCTCAACCCGACCGTCCCCATTCTCTTCTACTGCCACTTTCCCGATTCCCTCCTCGCCCGAGGTCGCGAGTCGATCATCAAACGTCTATACCGCCGACCCTTTGACTGGATCGAAGAGTGGTCTATGGGATATTCCAGCGCAGTCGCCGTAAACTCTGGTTTCACAAAGGGTGTTGTTGAAAGGACCTGGCCGGATCTAAAGAAGCATGTCGAGACTGTGGTGGTGTACCCTTGTGTCGACGTCGAGGGCCAAGGAGAAGGAGGACGCCGGTGAGGATGGAGGTGTTGTGTTCAAGGGTGAAAAGATTATTCTGAGTATTAATCGTTTCGAGAGGAAGAAGGATATTGGGCTTGCCATCAAGGCTTTTGCCGCTATTCCTGAGGCTGAGCGCAAAGGTTGCAGGCTCATTCTAGCAGGTATGTCACCCACACAGCCCACGATGGCGACAAGTACTAATCTAATGTTCTAGGCGGCTACGATCACCGCGTCGCAGAAAACGTGCAGTACCACGCCGAGCTCGAGACCCTCGCTTCGTCCCTCTCGCTTCAACACCTTACCTCAAAGACACTCATCACAGCCCTCTCAGCGCCCGCCGACATTCCCGTTCTCTTCCTCCTCTCCATCCCAAGCTCGCTCAAGAACGCTCTCCTCCGCTCCGCCCACGTTCTTCTATACACACCTGCCAACGAACACTTTGGCATCGTTCCTCTCGAGGCTATGTTGTCGAAAACTCCTGTCTTGGCCGCCAACTCTGGTGGTCCCGTTGAGACTGTCGTTGATGGCGAGACGGGCTGGCTGCGTTCGCCAGAGGACGTGGGTGCTTGGGCAGAGGTCGTACGTGAGGTTTTGCGCATGGGTGACAATGAGGTAGAGACTATGGGTGAAAAGGGCGCTGCGAGGGTCAAGGAACTCTTTGGACGGGAGCAGATGTCCCAGCGACTCGACGAGATTGTGGATGACATTGTCGCAAAGAAGCAACCCGCTCCCCCTACAGGGGCCGTCAACATCGCCGGGGCTTTCCTCGTGTGTAGTTTGGCTTTCGCTGTGGCGGGCATTTTGTCAGTACTCAGCAAGTAATCGTTTCTTAGATGCCAACGCATTCAGCGTCGAGTCGAAACTTGGTGCAAGTAATATATTCAAACATGCATAAATACTTCATGAGGCAGAGCGTCAACGTGCATGTATCTACAAAATCGATTTGTTGTCACATACTGCATTGAAAAGCATTGAGCACGAGAGCTTCATGTTGGTGACTGTATTCCTCTTCCTAGGTTGCCTTGATCTGTCATTTAGATGGGTACCGATGGAACGAGATTCAAAATATCTCAAATACTTAATTGAGTACATTGAGGAACAATCAACTTGTGCACAAAAGAGCAGATCACTTCATCATAGTGGAGGCCATATGTTGACAGTCAACTCGCTGTCGCTTCTTGACTCATCTTTGTAGTGATATCGCTTCCACCATCTCCATCCTATCCCGCAAAAGGGGACAGGAGAGCAATCAGTAAAGAGACGCTACTCCTCCCAGTTCCTATGCAAATGCACCCAAGAGCTCCTTGCCAATCCCGTGGGAGAGGCAGGCCAACGCCCAAAGCCACTAACTAATGAATACCTAGCTAGCCCCAGCAAAGAAATGCTATCATTCTTTGTAATCCCGTTTATAACAAATAAAAACCGCCCCTGTCCTGTCCTGTGAATGACCTCGCATCAACCTCGAGCTTAGGCTCCCCGTTGGACACATGCCATCATCTGCTCATCTCCGTCGTTGAACCCAGCTCATGACCCATCATTATTCTCATCCGAAGCTTCATCCACGTGTCCGTCCATTGTCTTCAATCCGCCAGAAGACTTCTCCAAACCCAGTACAAAAGGGGGTAATATGTTGAGAGCAACCGAACCGCCCATGATATGTAAAAAAAAAAAAAAAAAAAAGAACAAGAGGAAAAGGAATATGCAGCAAGTCCCTCTTTGGGATAACAGTTTGGTCTAGTAACAATAAGAAGAAGAAGAAGAAAACACCTGATGCAATCGCAGGCTCGGTGTATGTATGTATGTGTGTTGCATTCTCCAGGAATCAAGGCCACAGGTGCAACTTGGCCGATGAGAACGTCTCGCAACGCTCATGGCATCTGATAGAATATGTGTGGCGACGAGAAAAACTTGGCAAATCTCGTTACAGAGTGGGGAAGGGTATCATGATTCATAGTGACACATCCACTCGTCGCCGTGAACAGAAGTTGGTACCTTCTTGGCCGTCTCGGTGCTGGCAATACTGATGTTGGTATCTCGTCTCCGGGGGTTAAAGGCTGGAGGGCGAGGAACCCCAGATGACGATGGCACTGGCTTCTTCTTGGACTTGGCCATCAACAGAATTCCATCATCACTGCCATCGTCGTCAAAGTCGTCTTCCACAGGTCGGGCGACAGGGGTGCTTGTCACCGAGTCCCGTGTGCTTCCATCCAGGTGCACAGTCAGTGGGCCGCTCTCCATAGCAGGAGCATTGCCGAAAACCTGATCGATCGGGAAGCCAGCCGCGGGCTCCTTATTAAGGGCCGGTGGTGTGAGGCTGTCGGTTGTTTCGAGCAGGTTCGGGTGAGCGCTCACGATACCTGGCTTGCAAAGGAGTTCTGCCTCCATATCCGCCGACACGGAGCTAGCTCCACTGAGCAGGGCTGGCAGCGAAGGGTCAGACTGGAACACCAGCATCCGCTCCGACGTACTGGCAGTCGAAGGCTGCGCCGACACCGGGCTAGTCACCTCGCTTGGGCTGGTCGAAGGGGTACCCAGAGCTTCCATTGAGTCCACACTCGACGATTTGGTAGTGGGCATTGTGTCTGCACGGGGCAAGGACTGGTTCCGGCTCCATTCTTCTTGAATTGGCGAGGGCGGGCACGAGAAGCTGACAGGGTCAGCCTTGGGCCGCTCAATTCGCCGCATGCAAAGCTCCTCTGAGTGGCGAGGCGGTGACGATCGAACTACCGGTGCACTGTCGACTCTGTGTGCTGCTGGGGGCCTTGTCTTGGTAGAAGGTCGGGCTTCACCGTAATAGCTGGGGTCAATCAGGGGTTGCCCATGTTGATATCCAGTGGCAGCCACAAGTGATGCAGAAAGCAGTGATGCCTCCAGCCGCTTGCTCTGTGCACCCTTGCCGAGGTCGACGGATTTGATAGGGCGTCCGTGACGAGACGGCTTGTGAACGCTGCCTGGAGCGACAGCCGTGCTTACGCCAACCTTGGCTTCGGCACGCTTGTCTGTGCTGGCAAAGAGTCCACGGTCGACCGAGTGTGATCGGGTGCTCTCGTCGGCAGAATCCATATCCCGCGTTTTTCGAATCGTCTCAGCCCCAGAATCATCGGGGTGATCGGACTGACAAGCAAAGTTGGGAGTGGTAGGCGTAGTCTGAGAGATGGGCATCGGAGGACCGAAGTGGAGGAAGTGATGGCTGGACCTGCTGTGGTGATGACTGCTCTGGCCATGACTATGGGCATGGCGATGAAAGGGCCATAGAGATGCCGCTGAGTTCGATTTCTCGGGTTCCCGCTGAGACTCACTTTCGCTGTGCGCATGGGCGTGTCCTCGAGGAGCCTCATTTGAGGGAAGCACTGTGGCTAGGGGGTCATAGACGACAGATTCCGGCTGAGGGCTGACCGACTGGCTGACCGAGAGAGGGTGGTCCGAATTCGCAGCAGCTTCCCGAACGGTGTTGGCAAAGTAGTCGTCGGCGCGGATGCTTTTGCGTCGGTTGTCGCGATACTGTTGATGCGGAGTCGCCGGTGGCACGTTGTTGTACATGCTCATGCTGTCACCGGCGGAACTAGCGGCACTGCTGTCGGCTCTCCGTCGAGTCTTGCTATCACTCCGCTCCACCAGGGGGTGTATTACCTTGCCAACGGCCTTCTTGACCACAGAGCGTGCTCGCTCGAGGAATGTGAGCGGTACAACCGCTGCCGACACATCTCTCTCGTCGACTTGAATTCGTCGACCAGATGAGGGCCGCGCAGGATCCGTGTCATCGAGCCAACCGACGGGGTCGATAAGGTCCTGGACTACCCAGGGATGTCGCTTGATATCTCGTAGCCGAATACGCTTCTCGGGATTCTTAGTGAGCATCTGGCGCAAGAGGTCGATGAGGAGATTGTCGACTTCCTCATATGCCAGATCGTTGTCGTCTCGATAGGGGTGCATGTTCTGACGCTTGTAAAGGGATGTAGCAGTGGGCGATGTCGATGGATGAACGGGCATAAGACGCTTCCTAGGAATGTACACCTCCTCCGTCGCAATCTTTCGGAACATCTGGAATTCGTCTTCTGCCAGGAAGGGAATTCGGGCGTAAATGAGGCAGTAGAGGGTGACTCCAAGAGACCAAACATCAATCTGCTCCGAAACCTTGGGTTGTTCCCTGTCCAGGTCCGTATAGCAAAGTTCAGGGGCAAAGAAGGCTGGAGTGCCAACCGTCTTGGCAAGTTCGAGGTCGTCATCGAAGTCCTTAGCCTCTGACTCGGAAACAGTGTCGTCGGGCTCGCCATCACGGATGGGTCGACCAAAGTAGGACACACCAAAGTCGGAGATCTTGACGCGGTCCCTGCTCCACAGAGGTTCGCCGGCTTGATATCTCGATGAACAACGCCCTGATAATGCAAATATTCTAGACCCAAAACGGTATCTCTAAAGGTAGAGCGGGCTTGGTCGAAGGTGAAGCAAGGTACGTAGGAAAAGTCGTCTGAGAAGGGGTCGTGTGATTGAGGGTTGAAGTCAAGAGACGACATGTGAGAGATGATAGAGTCGGCCATGCTGGGAGAACGGCCACGGAAGCCTTCGTCGACGTAGGGACCGTACATGGTTCCGTCCAGAGCGACACTCGAGGTGTGGTTGGATCGAAGAGCGCCTGGTGTCTCGTTATCGTCCTCCCACTGGAGGAACTCATCAGGATCCTCCACAGCTCGGGTTGAGGATACGACGGAACGAGATCGCGAGTGGGTTCTTGATTCGGTGCAAGAGGCTTGGCGAGAGATGGGTCTCGATGGCGGCTCGTCACTGACTGCGAAGTCGTCTCTCGATGAGACGCGAGATTGGGCGCCCGGGTTGGTGATAGGCTCGTCGACATCGCCGTGCTCGAAGCTCCAGTAGTTGGTCTGGCCGTGATAACCCAGAGCCGCCTTGGCTCGCTTTATTTGCTTGAGGGCTTGGCGGTTCTCGAGAAATTGTTCATAGCGTTCCTCCTCGGGAGTCGGGGGTTCGCCTCGCATTTGACGCTCAATGCGCCGTCGCTCGTACAGGCAAATGTGAGGGAGACCCTTCTTACGCCAGACCACTTCACCCAGCTCCACATGCTCAAGAACCATGTAGATCTTCTTAAGCTCCGGATCATCGATGACCTCGAGCAGGGCTACCACATTCGGGTGACGAATCTTCTTGAGGATGGCGATTTCCTTTTTCGTCTTGTCTTGAGGCGACATGGCTGTGACTTTGCCGAGGCGGCGCTTCTTCGAAAATCGCGGGATGATCTTGATGGCCACATTCTCGTTTGTTTCCAAGTTGCGAGCCAACTTGACTTTGCCGTGCATCCCACGACCAATTTCTTCGATCACTTCATATTGGTTGATGAGCTTCCGGCCCGTGAGGGTATCTGAGTCGATAAGAGCTTTGTGCGTCCTATGATTGGCAAATGCATTAGTATCTCGCAAATTAAGACCCCACGATAAGCTCCCTGCCCGTCCCACCCCGCTGCAGGCCGACAACCCAAGCGAGAGCAGGAGGGGTGAATTGACATGACGGTGAAACAAAAATCTGTGGTAGTTCATGATGCTTACTCTCGAACTTTGTGCATTTGTAACGGATGCAACAGAGGGCTCTGGGTATACCCAGGAGGTGTGTTGTTCTCGGAAACGGACGTGACGAGGTTTTGTCGCGAAGCCGAGGGGCTGAAAAGCCCAGGAGAAGACATGGGAGTGCTGTTGGCGGTCCTCAGCGGCATGGAAGAAGAGGAAGGGAGGTGCGTGTGCAACGGCGGGGTCCCGCGGTTCGCCGTCGAGAGGGAGGTGGACGACTGCTGTTGCGATAGCGACTTGTGATGGTGGCGATGGGCGTGGTGGTGGTGATGGTGGTGATGGGGATGGTGGTGATGCTGCTGAGAGGGATCCATGGTGGGCGAGATTGTAGTATCGACTTTGGTCGACTCGACATGCTGGTGCGTAGAGGGCTCGCAGAGGCGGGCCAAGGAGTCGTTAAAGTCACAACTTCTGTGACTAGAAGCCTATAGTGCCATTGTCGGGTATGGAGCGCAAGGAGGATCGAGTGAGAGGATCGGAGGACCGACGGGCGTTGAAAATGTAGAAGAGGTGAGAGGGACGAGAGATTTGATGAGGGAAGTTGAGATGGAGAACGGGTCAAACAACCTGGACAAAAGAGTCGAGGGAAGTGGAGCAGTAAAGAGCGAGAGAGAACAGGTCGTGTGTTTTGGGGGGTGGATTTTTTAGTTAGCTGGTGGGTTGGGACCGGGTCGATGATGTATGGAGGTGGATTCTTCTGGGCGTGGATGGGGCAGCGGCGGCGGCGACGACGGCGTGTGAGAGTGAGCGAGGAACGGAGCGGGCGGGCGAACGAAAGAGAACCAGCCCTTGGGCGGCCGGCCGACTCCGCAGCACAGGAGCAGAAGCAGCGCGGTGCAGAGAGTCGAGAGTCACAGAGAGCCAGGTCAGGCCAGGCCAGGGGGGGTTGGCGAGATGCAACCACCCCCTCCTCCCCTGGGCATAGGCAGGCGAGAGAGCGAGTCGAGGCAAGGCGAGTCCAACTTGGAAGAGAAGAGAAGAGACGAGAGATAAGATGCGTGGTACTAACAGGGCGGTACCTTACAGTGTTGGGCTGGCAATGTCAAGCACAAAATCAGCTGTCAGCGCGGGCTGCTGGTTTGTCGTAGACACAGTAGAGTTTTGTCCCCTCTGTCTTGCCCTGCGCTGTGCTGCGGACGGCCGGGGAGCGGGAGCAGCCCAACTTGCGAGTGCTTGGAAGTGAAAGACGGGTGCGCGCTAAGGAGCTGGAGGTTGAAGATGGTGGTGTGGGTAAGGCAGGGCGTGAGAGTCTTGGTGTTTAGGACGGTGTGTGTGCATGAGGGGACATCCTCTGTGCGCTCTGCAGACAAGGGTTGAGGGAGATGGTGAGGGCGACTTGCGAGCAGGGTCGGGATGGGAATGGGAAGCATGGCGCCATGGCGTCGAAGCACAGACCTGTTTTCCCTGAGATCGGTCCTCGCACGGTAGAGACTTTCCATCTTGGTAGTTGTTTGGAGTGGCCACTGGCAGCGCCCAGTTGCCACTGCAAGAGCCCGCGAGAAAAAGCGAGACACTACATCGGAGAAGCAGTGTGTGCTTTTCAAAGGATGGCAATAGAAATATGGTAAAAAATTAGGAAATATCATTTGAATTGTGACATGTTGTCGCTTCTCATGATAGTTTCCTTTTTACAATTTTTCATCGGTTTATGTAAGCCCCTTTCTCACAAAGCCATAACCTTTGAGGGGAGTTAGAGTGCTGTGTTGTTCCTGCGCCCAGTGTCTCGTTTATTCTTGACCCGTCCACCTGCAGAGGCACTGCAACTACAGCCTCGGGCCTCAAAAGATGCCGGGCACTGTGCAATGCCTCTGGCTCTCCAGCGCATTCAACGCGCCTTGAAAGCCTCGGCGCTTCTCCAAAGGACGGCATGAGATTATCTTGAAACCTCAGTCTCGATCAGGCCCATCATTCGATATCATCTCTCACCGTCAGATCAATGCTTGCGAAAGGTGAGAGCTATGGGCACCAACAACGAGCTCAACAGACAAGGGAGCACAGCATAGCACAAGGGATCGCACAAGCACAGCACTGAGCAAGTCCTGGCCCTGCCCGGCGAGAGCCTTGGCAACGCTCGGGCTGGGATGGCTTGGCGATGTGATTTGCAGCGCGGCGTCTGGTGAGTGTCACAGAGAGATTGACATGGAAGAAATAGCCCGGTTTGTCCAACAAGATCCCAGCCGCAACTATGACGACTCGGCAAGCGTGGCGACGCGACATGTCAACCCTGGGGATTCTTGGCGATGGTTGAATTCAACATGATACTCAGCACCTTCTAGGCACTCACACTCGGGCACTGAAAACGATATCTCCAAGGCGTCGTCGATAGCTGACGCAATGGGGAGAGTCAGTGAGCTTCAGCGAACCAGTGAGCGGCTGCTGGCCATGGTGCGGGAGGCGGTGATGTTGTAACAGATGTGGACACTCAGACACCTACCCTTGCCTTATCGTTGTCGTCTAATTCGCTTGTCGATGCTGTGCCCTGCAGCAGCACAGCAGGCCCTGGACACGTCCTGTCTGGAGCATCTGCTCTGGCTAAGATTCACTGTGCTCATCATACCGTGCATCGACAGCTCTTGGTGGAGCAGCGTTCCGTTCAAGACGGGAACTTGCCTTGCCAGGCCATGATGGCTCCTGCAGCCGCCTTGGATAAACCCATGATGAGGTCTCCATCCATGGAACCCGCCTTTGGCACCTAATCTGTCAACAACAGCCGAGCCAGCGTGGTTCATTGATCATCTTTTCATGGATGATGAGTGATGGCCGATGAGACACCGCAAATGGGCGAATGGACGGCCGACGTAACCAGCCAGCCAATGGCATCTCACCATTTGTATTTTCGTGTGTGTGTTCAATTTCTCACCCTCACCAGAATCCATCGCTCCCGTTGGGCTTGGTGGCTTCTGGGCTGGGCCCAGTCTTGTCTTGTCTTGTCTTGACTCTGACCCATTTTGCTAGGCCGTTTTTCCCCCTGTCTCTAGCACCGATAAGATTCGCGTCTTTCGAACGCACGCACGCAGGATTTTTTTGCTTTGGGGGAATTTGTGGCATCTTGGCTTGTGGTTATTGTCTGACTGGAACCAACAGATTGGAATCCTTGAGCCTCGTTCCAGTGGGTTGCCTATACGGAACTTGTCCATGTCCACCAGACACGGACACGCTTCTGCGCCTCCGTCTCTGCTGTGCATGAGAATTGCAGTGTGTCGATTCCGGCCGCCCTGCAAGGGTGCGGCTCCAGACATTTGTTTTTCGCTCTCGTTTGGCTACTCGCCTGGGCTGCGACATAGCATGGCTTGGCTTGTCCTTGTTTTGCCCGTCAACGTTTCTCTACTCTCCGGACCCAGCATAACTCTTGCAGGCGAGGCTCGCTTCGTGCACATTGACGGTTTCCGCTTTGAACGGAAACGGAGTCTGCTCGCGTGCCTTTGTCATGAGATTCCTCCCAAGACCATCACGTCCAACAGCTTGCAGCCGTTCATGTGCCCGCCCAGATGAGTCCAACTTTTTAGGTAGTGTCCCAATTCCAAGGACGGGCTGGCAACTCCGTCCTCCAAGCCAAGGTTGTTATTGTTGGGTAATCGTGCGCTGAGAGATTCGAATACGTACGGAATAGTGAGCACACTGGATCCATTGACATTGTGATACCACCAAACCCCCTGTTTCGTGAGGATTCAACGGCATGGACGGAGATAGACTTCACTTAGACCGCATGCACATGGGTGAGCTAGCTGGTTCGTTGTGTCGATCAAATCCGGCAATTCTCCATCTTTGCCCCTTTTTTTTCTCCGTCATCGACGATTCCTTGTGCCCGGTCGAGTTTCGAGTTTGATTCCTTTGATGTCGGATTCGCTCGACTACCTCTTGATTGACTTGGCATTCTATCATCTCATCCAAAATATGTAGCCAGCACAATAGACACGGCATCAACTGATCGTAGAAATCGTCTTCTTGGTCTGACTAGCTGACTCGCCACGATCGCTCGTCCCTTCCAGTTTCAGAGCCAAACACGCTGTACTGCGCTGCACCATCCTAGCGCCTTCATCTTGTCTGCACCTTCCTGCAGCTATCTGCATGCAGCTGCACAAGGCCTGCCTCCGGTCCCCGCCGGCCCTCCATGTCCGCTTTGGCGCCTTCCATTTACCCCATCGCCCTCTACAACTTCCCCGCCACGCCAACTGGACTGTGGGTGGAAAGTCACTGGCACCTCGCCCACTTTTTCCTTCTCAATCTTCCAGACTGACTGGCTCAGGAGTCGATAAGCCTCCCCAGGCTTTCGATACCCAGCTCCCGAGAATCTTGTCCTGTCATGATACTGCCCAACAGCCAAACCAAACAAGCGTGGGAATTCCCATCCCATCGCCAGATCTCACTACCGAGATGGCCCAACCGGCACATCCAAGCTTCTTGACCCCAGCGGCGGTCTCGCCCGACGCCGCCAGCCATGACGGAGCGGCTAGTGATTTCAACACCTCCTGGGCATGGGAAGCCTCTCACGCCTCTGTGACGGAGAGGGCACGACCAACAAGCGAGACATTGATCAGGCTAGGCTGGGTTGGCTTAGGTGAAGACAGTCAGAACCAACTGAATCAACGATAAAGAGCCGGCAGCATCGTGAAGTGCTAATTCCGCTTCTGAGTGGACATTGCCAATGCATATCGAAGAGCCAGTCCCTGCTCAATCAATCTAAGCTCGTGTCTTGGAACGCCATGAAAACAGTCCACGATAGGAGCTCTCTCAAACGCCGTCTTCAACTAGTTAGCGCTCTCTTGGCCCTGTCTCGACCGGAAATGGATCTCACACTGCCTCAAGCCTCTTGCACAAATCAGAGGCGAATTCCCTCGCTACGTCACTCACTGAACGCCTCTATCCGAGGCTCGGCTCACTCTCGATAACAAACCACTGACGTCTTTGTCCAGCATGCCAGTCCATGGACGGGCTGTTTCGTAGCCGCCGCATCATCGTACAACTTCTGGCCTCACTCAACCCCAGGACCCTTTTTCAAGGGTCCCAGACGAAGCAAATGTCTCGAGCCTTTATCGATTGAGCAATTCCTCCCGAAATAATCAGCACAACTGCCCCAGACGAACAGAGACAGGAAACTGATTGCGGCAAAGTCCCCAACCCTGGGCTGGGCTGCGGCAGGGGAGCTGCGTGGCTCCAGCTCTGACACCACCCATCGCGGCCACCAGCATGAAGCCCATGTCCAGCACCGGCCCGGCTCGGATAATGAGCGGAGCACCGAGCGGGCCCGCTGCTGCAGGTAGACGCTGTCTGGACGAGATCATCTGTGTGTGGAGATCAGCCAGGGGTCTCCCCGACAGCTTGACAGGGAGTAGAGGCAGGGATAGGGAATACGTAGCGGATTCCTCTGCTCTTGGGATCTGCATTCATACCGTTATCGACGGAAAGCCAACAACTGTTGGAGCCAGCCATTGCCTCTATCCCCTGACGCCGTCAACACCATCCAGTGTTAGCCGGCTCCGGTGCCTCTTGGCCGGGCCATCACCGCAGCTACGAACCTTGTTGCGAGGCCTTTGCGCCATGGTATGATTACCATCACTCATCAAGAGAGATCGCAGACCACGATGGCGCTGTTCGTCGGCCGTCGTCGGGATCCCGTTGGCTCCCGTTCACTATCCTGGATGATGATGCTGCAGACGCCGCCGACTTTGACTATCGGTCTCGGTCCGTTTCGACTTCGTCGCATTGCATCGCTCTGCATTCAAGTCTGCAGCGAAACTCGAGATGGGGACACTGAGATCTTCTCTAGCGTGCTAGCCCTCCAGACTAATGAGGGCGAATGGAGATCTGATGCCCCAGGTTTTGGCCATGTGCTCTCTGTATTGCCCCTAACTTCGATCCCTCGAGTCTCGTCTAATCATAGCGAGCGATCCTAGATCACCAGTTGGCCTCAGCATCACGGCAAGCAGTTCTTTGTCGATGACCGTCAACGCCATGTCCTCGGTTCAACTCGATCGATACTCGACAACATGGGCACATGCACAAATGCCTTGGTTAGACTTACTACTGCGTACGTACGCTCACCGCGCTGGCTCACGATAGTAACTCCTAGTGCGGGATGAATGCTCGACAGTGGGGTGGTGTCCGCTTTGACGGCGGCTTGATGGAGTCGCAGCCCGCACCCTTCATCCCTGTATGGATGCCCGTGCGTCTCTCGTTCCGTCCCATCAGAGCCGTTGATCGAGGCCACGGACCAACTCTTGTTCGCTTGCGCTACTGATGGAGCTTCCAACATCAAGCGGCCCGTCACGATGCAGCAGCGCAGTCTAATGACGGAGGGCAGAGGTTGGGATTCGGTCGTGGGTGGAAGGGAAGCTCTCGATGCATGAAGCGGCAGACGACGACAACTCAGTCCCTAACGCATCGATTGGCGTCTTGTCCTGCTCCCGGTAATTTTCGAGATTTGCTTGTTACGGTGATTGATGTGCTGTGCTGTGTGTTCCACAGCTGCACCACGGCCCAGCACAGCGACCCGAGTTCCTGCATCCAACGTGGCGGCTGCTCACTGATCTAAGCCTGGTCATCGAAGAACCAGCACAGAATCGGCAGACGAATGATCCAGGTCCAAGTCGAGACCGACCCTGCCTGCATTGCATGGAGCATGGCAGCATGGCAGCATGGCAGCATGGCAGGGGTCAGGATCAGGCAGGGATGGGGATCTCGCTCGTCACTATTGCTTTCGTTGCCCGCACTCTCGATATTGATCGAGTCTGGTTATCACTCCGCTAGACAAGCAAGAGTGAAAGAAAAGCAACGAAACCACAGACCAACGTGTTCCCAGGATGGAGGAACTAGCCCAGACGCAATCTTCAGGGGGGCTCGAGCAGAGAGCCCTGGACCCTGCCATGAGAAGAAGAAAAAAGCCTATGCAAGTGATGGATGCGTCCGTTCGGTGGCCCGCTCCTTGCCGCTGCCCGTTGCCGTTGGGTGAGCCCCGATTGAAACGCTGTCCCGCCGTAAGCGACGGTATGGCATTTCTCTTCCATTCCAGCACACAGTTGCATCCGTTTCGTCATGATTCCTTAGATTCAAGGTGTGTGACATTGAGGACGGCAAAGGCACAGCACAGCACAGTACAGTACACCAGAACAGAAACATCCGTGACTGCCGCTCATGTGGGCTGACAACCAACTGCGGCGCAAGGAGAGTTGAATGTTCAAGTATTTGGCCGAGGCCAAAAGATGCGCTTTCCTTCTCTTGATGCTTATCTCGGAAACGGATTCGCAGATTTCCAATTCAGGGCGCTCATGTAGTTGCATCTAACAAGCCTCACTGACTTGCTCGGCAATCTTACAAGCGGCGCCCGTTTCGTCAGCGTCAACGGCCGTCACACAAAGAATGGTACAACCCAGCCGACATGCAAGACGCAGCATCAGGGCGTTGAGCTTCGACTATTTCGGACCAGCTGCGCTCATGCTCAGCGACCTCATTGGATACGATGCTCCCAACAGTTGCCGGATCGCATGTTGCTCTCACTGGAAACGGCAATCTACTGTAACACAGCTCAGCCAGGCTGGTTGCATTTTACTTCATCTCTCTGCCGCTCAGGCGGCGTAGAATGTGATTCGTCACAAGTGCTCGCGCTGAAGGAGGGTCGAGGCCTTTGTTTGCCTTGTCTTGTTAGGGGGCGACAGACAATGAAGACGCCCTGCGACCGGGACATTGACGGTGATGATGGCGTAAGAGCAACTGGAAGCCCTGATTCCGGCCATGCCTTGCTGACACTTTTGCCGCAATCCCTGCTTGATATTTGTCAAGATGGCAGCCCTAGAGGCGATGACTGCGCCGCTCAGGAGATAGAGGCCAAAGGGAGCGGAGTTCCGACACGATCAGGGCTGTTGCAATACACTGTGGGAGAGACTTTCATGCAAAGTACCGCACCGTATTGTACTGTTCCCAGGCCGATGTCGACACACATCTGCGCCTACACCTGGATGCGAGCTCAACCCCTGCTCTCAGGTCCAACTTGATCGCCCAACTTCCCCTCCCCCAGAATCTGGGCAGCTGCAAATGGATCTCGAGATGCAGCAGTGCCGTAACTAGGCCACCGGGAGCCACAGCCCGGAGGTGGTGTTCCATAATCAGGCGCCAAAGATTAGACTCGACGCCGGTTCTTTTCAACGTGGATGCAGAGACGGGAACCATCATGCCACTTTGGATTGACACCAGGAGCTGCCGCCACTGGCGGGAAGGAAAAGAAAAGGTTTCGATGTCTCGCGATATTGAGTTGAGTGAAAGACCGTACTCGCGAGGCGAGGTTCTGCATTGGTGGTTTGAGGTTGGGGATGTCTCTTGGCTGGCTTGCAGAATCGATGTCTCGTCCAATCATGGCGAGCTACACTGCATGAGCGCAAGTTTTGCGTACGGCTGAACCAACAGGATGAGTACGGACACATGGTCCTGGCCAGCCGTGCTCGTTTGACGAAAATGGATGCCCTGGAGAGCCATGGCACTCCTCTACAACGGCCACTCGACCTGAGTCATTCAGCCGTTGGCCACTTTAACATTGCCATCATGGCATGGAGAATACCACTCTCTACTGTCATGATTCATCATATCCTTGATAATCCCGGGAACCACCAGGCTCCGGAGGTGTGAGAGGTTACCAGATGGGGAACAGCGTTCCTGTGGAAAAAGCAAAGAAATGTTTCACGGCTTCTCGCGGGAGACGGACCCAACTTGCACTGCGGAGAACGAGAACCGACATGTCGAGCGCTTGTGACTGCATCACCCACCAGTCAATCACTTATTGCAACAGTCAAACAGGCCCAGCTGGAAGTTGAGTTCTTGGATCCGTGTTTGGCAAAGTCAGTCAGCCTCCCGTTGAAGCCGAGCCTGGGTCAGCACTCAGAATCACGACTTGATTTGACTTGCAACAAAGGGTCCTGCCCTTTTCTTCGAATGACCCGTCCCGAACAGGCTGCACTAGAGAGTCAAGGTGACAAAGAGGGAGCGCCACAGCGGTGAAGGAAGGCTGTTGCTGCAAAGGACATGAAAAGACGAGGAATTTCATTTGTTATTGGGTCCTGGGGTAGACTCATGCACGTCATGCCCGCCTTGCGGATCACAGATGGGGACCAAGAGTTCCAAGGATGGGATGGGCATGGGCAATTCTGACCCATTCGTGTTGGTGGTGTGGAGAGGGGAAGGTTGTCTTGGTCCCACGTCAGGATGATGTCTTTTCAGCAACGACTATTGCCTACCCTGGATCAACTATCGGATCGGCCAAGAGTTTCGGGAATGGCGGATGAAGAGCAAGCTCAGAGCGGCCTTGGATGGATGGATGGATGCCACGGTAAGACGAGACGGGTGAGCAGGACAAGAATGATGAGTGAGTTCTGCTATCAGCAGCCAATCCTTTCTGTCTCAGGGTAGTATTCAAGCCATCATTGCTTACATTGACTTACACCAGTCCAGGTCCTGTTCCAGTACGACGGTGTCTCTATTCATTCGGCTCTGGCCGCTATCTAGCGCCCGCGTCGGGGATTTTGGTTCCGTCTACCTGTTTTCGAACTTGAAGCCGGGGACTGCGACCTTTCTGCACCGCCCTCCCTCCTTTTTGACTCCCGGGCCCTGATCAGCATGGGAACTTGATGACCGACCATGGTTGCCGAGACCGGATTGCAGAGGTTGCAAAGGGATCGACGACGCATGTCTCGGGGCTTGCATCCCCCGACACTCCAACTTGAGAAAACCCCTCGGTTGGTGTTTTCATGATCCAGATATTAGGATGGCAATGCTGCAACCTCCTGGACCCTGCAGTACCTCGCGTAGGTCGAGAAATGAACGAGATACCAGAATGGCAAGAAGATCTACGTCCTTATTTATTATCTCATTATGCTTATTGTATCTTTGTAGCTGCATTTGGAAAGGATACGCTAATGCTGATCTCTGTTCTGGTGTCTCTTTTTTTCCTTGACCCTGCAACCCCTGTCCTGGACGAGGTTGTTTCTGCTCGCGGTTGAGGATGTGATGGATGCTGAATATCTCCGCTCCCAATGTCTTACAATACTTTCCCTCACCGTGGGCACACCTCTTGGCTCAACAGCCACACCTTGATATTCCCGGCTACCGGATGACCAGTCATGTTGCACCAACCAGACAGTGCGCTAGATTTGAAGCAAGGAAAGGGAGAGGTCATCACGGAGCGGGGCGATGAGAGGTGTGGTATCAAAGACAACCAAAGGTTTGGGCATTTTGGGGATGTGTGAGGGACGCCAGCAGCAGGTCGGCTGACAAGCCATGTGATGCCCCCTATCTCACCCGGCACTCGCGCGAAAGGGTGCCGTGCCCATTCCTTGAGCCACCCAGAACAAGATCTATCTCGCCATCAAGAGGTGTCGACGCGTCGGGTCGTGCTGGAACGCGACGACGCGCGCGAGGCTCAGCCAGCCTTGCCCTGCCGCAAGGCAAATGGATGAATGTGTGTGGGGATTCCCATGGTAAGAGTGTGTGCCGGTTCACATGTTCTTGTTGGTGGACAGTCCAGGCAGTCACCGGGTCTCTTCAGGCTGGACTTGGCTGGGCTGGGCTGAGTGAAACACGGCGACCAAGGACGACACCGGAATGCCTGGCACGAAGGGGTGTGAGAGAGGTGAGAGGCGAGTGTGATTGCGCGTGTAGTAGATGGATGCCTCTCTGACCTCGACCTCGTATCACGTCGCAGCCTGATGGAGGCGGCGACATTATTGCGCAGGCTTCGTAAACTCTGTACCAAGAATGTCGTCCATCCATGATCCGATCTTTGCGGCGTCGCCCTCAGCCATTCCAGCCTGTGCAAGTTGGTCGGTCCAGGTTGGGACATGGTAGATGGAGCTCGCTACGAGGGCTGACATGTCGACGTCTGTTGGAGGGAATGATGCACCCTCTACAGCGAACTTCTCGACAAGACCATGTCTGGCTTCGAAGTGAAGTTTCAGCTGGGTTGACTGTTAGCTTATCTCCAAGACATTTTCTAGTGGTGTGCTCACATCAAAGGGAAGTTGGGTCTCGGGCGAGGATCCTCTGGGTATGAGAAGGTGGAGAATGTGAATCTCGGTGTCTGACCGTATATCCAGCTGCGGGACTGAAGCTCCTCGTAGCCCTTGCGGATGTTTTCGTTCTCGAGGAAGTTGTCGTCAATGACATCTTGAACGTGGAAGTCGCCGTACATCGGGAAAACTGCTCGACGACGGCAGCCTCGAAGGGGGCGTTTTCAACGTCGACGTTCTTGACGGGACTGCGGACACTGTCTACGCCGCGGCCCTTGATGAATGCTCCCCTGGTGAGCGCAGCATCCCTGAGATGTTGGCGAGGTTTGGGCTGCGGAGGAGACATGTGCCGTGGTGAAGAGAGCGAAGACGTGTGAGTTTGTATGCTGACCCGGAGATCTTGTAGGTGCCGATGGGATCGTCGGCGACGTCCATGACAATGTCGTGTCTCTCATTGACTCGCGTGTTTGGTCTTCCCAAAGAAAAGAGCGCGCGGACAACCATCTCGGCATGCTTGTTGCGGTCAAAGACGGCTGGTGGACAAATGACGCTAAAGTTGACATTTCCCTCATCGTGGAAAACGGTACCGCCTCCCGAGCGACGACGCACCAGCTGCACAGGGCCAGCAGTCCAACCTAAACTCTCAGGACGGTTACGCAGCTGAGCGAGTCGAGGGAGGTTGACCTCTGTCCACGGGTTCTGGTTACGGCCAAAGACGATGCAGGGGTCGTTGGTGTAGAGGATGAGGATGGTGGAGTCTGGGGGGGTGTTTTGCAAGAGATGATGCTCTACCGAGAGATTGAGAAAGGGATCTCTCGACTTTGAAGTATAGACTTGGATCTTGTTTGAGGGGTGAGAGGCTGCATCTGTGAATTGGCGTCTTGATATAGATGAGAGGATATTTCGTGATAGCTGGCGAGGAGCTGATGAACGGGCAAGAGACAACATTTTTCGGTCTCTATTCCAATGGCTTAGTGTCAAAGTTTATTTTTTATGAATAAATAAAAATCATTTAATGATGACAAGGTCAACGTCAAGAGGCGTTTGGTTGGCGGGATGTCGAGTTGTTGTTGAGGCTATCCAATGAGCGAGAATGGGAAAAAATTGAGATGCAACGTCGTCAGCCTTGCAGCGGGAAACTCGTCCAGGGGAACCCACTGGGCTAACCTGGACCAAGCTGATTGTAAAGATAACAGTTGGGAAGCTCCACTGCAACCTTGTATAGATGAGCGTAGGTGGTTCTGATTAAAGGTTAAAATCATTATTAAAAGCTAGAGTCGTCACCTCTTTTTTTCTTGTATTGCTTGTTTGCTGCTCTGTTTGCCTCGTATTCCATGATGCTCTGGTGAGGGTCTCCCGGAGAGTGTAAGGAAAGCCGAATTAGCTAGGTTGGTTGAGACACACAAGGTCGATGTCGGTTTCTAGAGAGATAAAGTGTAGCAAGGAAGAATGTAAATTAATTGAGACAGGTTTAATTGAAATGATCAATTAATCGAATCTCAATTGATTACATTTTTAAGAGTCTTTAATTGACGGGGCCGATTGATCTGCCCCTCCCCCTCCCCCGCGCTTGGCTTCCCTTCGTCAAGAGTAACAATTCCTCCCCGAGATCGGATTTGGTGCCTCTCATTCCTTGACTCGAAGAAGCTCTTCAACGGCCGCCATTTCCTTCCTGGGAATACTTTTTTGTTCCTATTCTGCCAAAACACCAAAAATTATCGCCACGTTACACTAATCATGTCGAGCTCAGGACTACGGCGACAAGACCATCGACCTCTACCCTTGACCTAGTCACGCCGACTGCACCTACCTTCAGAAGTATGGCGTAAAGGCTTCTTCTGGCGGTGGACGAGAACCTCCCCGTGCGATGCCCCGACGACGCCGCCGGCCGGGCCATGAAGGTGCACATCGCTGAGCATCGCGACTAGCACGACAGCACCGGTGGTATTGTTACCTGTGTCACTCGTAATGCGCTTTTTTCACTGGGAGAGCCTTTCTTCGATAAGCTGCAGGCTGTTTTGACGCATGCCATGCTGTCCACCCCCGCTGTCAAGGCCTTTGAGTTTGATTTGGGATTCTTGGGCGCTGAGATGACGGGTAGCAAGCACAGCGATCCTTTCGTGCCTGCGCTCGCTCTCGACGCTGCTGCTGAGAAGACAGATATCCCCAAGTCTAAGCTCGGACTAAGACGAACCACTCTGGCAGTATCCAGGGCGGTATCAGCAACGGTATGCCCATCTTCTTCAAGGTTGGCTTCAAGCCTCATGTCACTATCAGCCAGGACCAGACCACAGCGTGTTACGATGCTTCAGGCGAAGGTATCCTTGCCACCAAGGGCCAACACGACCCCTGAGTCGTGTGGCGTGTTGTCCCTTTCGTTGAGGGCATGGCCGCTCTTGTGATTGCTGATGCCGTCATGGCGCAATACGTGAGATAGATGGATAACAATATTTTAAGACGGTGAAGGAGAAGGAGTGGAAATAGATACCCAAAACATAGAAAGGGATTCAGATTTTTTGTTGATTTTTTTGCATGGCGAATTTTTGGTTTCGTGTAGCGATTAGAGATGAGGGATGAACGAATGGGTTGGGAATTGGATAGATGTCCCGTAGTTGTATCAACCTGACTTTTGGCTCAGGCTTGGATAATCTAAATGTGGATTATGACTGCGAAGAGGACCTTTAAATTAACTGGATGATTTTGGGTATTTTGGTTGAAGGAGTATTGTCGAGTGTTCAGCTAGGGATAGAGGCTGTGTGAGTTACCGACATGTACCCTACCCCCTGGACTGGATTCGCAACGGGAGCTTAACAGGACTATTAAAGTATACCGCTAGAATCCATGCACTTTGGTTTTGCGAATAACTGGACATTTTAATTTCAAGGGGCACACGCTATTGCTTTTCATGATAATATAAAAAAAAAGGGTCTGGGTAGCTCAATATGTTTACCCTAGTCATACCCAAGTTGGATTCTGCAAACTTGGTGAATTCCTCACGAGCCGTAGAGACTACCGAAACTTTCCTGAATGAAGTTTTAAATGGTGTCTAAGAGACACTTCGAGGTCGTAGAGGACAAAGAAAGCCTGCCTTGATGATAATGCACCATCAGCGTTCGTGACTTGAGGTGCACATCATGCCCTGGAAGAAAGGAAAAGTCGAAGAACAAGACCAAGGACAAGGGCCAACTGAAGGGAGATGAAACGACAGGGAAGCCTCACAGAAGCCGTTGTTCCCCCATCCGAGCGGGAACGGCAACGCCTTGAAGGACAACTGCCACCGTTGCGCACTGGGAGATCTCCTCATTGAGGCTGACTCGGATGACGGGTCCTGTGCGTTACTCTGAGGGTGCATTATCGAACCAAAAGTGAGGTTGATGGTTTAAGCAGACCAGGTTCTGGGGAGTTGATAAAGTTGGGATCAGTGAGCCTCTTCATCTACTACGTATGCAGCACGTCGTTTGGTTTTAGGAAATGTGTTGTTTCTGTAGAACATGTTGACTTTGGGATTGTATGTAGACATGGTTCTGTTGGATATACAGAGAAATGACGGCTGGCTATTACATCAAAGACACCGGAGTGGAATTCAGCAAAGAGACTATGGGCTTAGAAGTAGTGTATTACGAGTAGCTAGTTATGAGTATACCCCTGGCTGTCATTCTAGGTTATAAAATTATACGCGCAAACCTTGCAGCCCTTGTGCGCTACTAATTGCAGAAAGCGAATAAAACAACATCACTGCCAGGCCAAGATCTACCAAGCCCCGAGGGACGACGTGGTTGGTTGCTCTTGCTGTGGTCGCTGGAGTCCCCTCTACTATTCAGAAGTATTGCCTTTGAACGGTTCTACCCTGGCCAAAGGTTGATTCATGGGATAGTAAGAACACGGAGGATCTCAATGCCATGGTCCTTTGGGGAGCCTTTCGGATCGGCTCTCGGTGACCCGCCCTGTGCCTGCTGAACGATATACGCACCATTGGGCTACCCAGATCAAACATACCCTTGGCCTGGGGTGGCTCTTGTCTA